>CM047000.1:78690104-79890104 GCA_025698465.1 Gossypium longicalyx | reverse complement strand
CGTTCGAATATGTTGTGTGAACCATTCGTTCATCATTTGGGAGAAGGCTTCTTTAGCCTCTCTTCCCTAGCTGCCCGTCAGAGGTTTAGAGTCAGACGACACTGTCCCTTGAGCGAGAGAAGGCGCATTACTTTCAACCTCATTAGCTATAGCTCGATTGGGATCCATTTGCTATATGAAAACACATTATCAAATGCAAGAGTCATCACACTATCACAGTTTACATATGGCATGTGATCCCTGTATGCATGAAAATTTTATAAGTTTCCCAAAGTTTTCAAATGTAATCAGTTTAGTCCCGAATCTCTTCCAGGCATGTTTTAAGGTCTCGTAGAACCTTATAAGGAATAATGTGAATATGTTTGATTGATGTTTATGTAATGTTGGTTTCATGTATGTTGTTTGTTGTGATTTGATCGGTAATGCCTCGTAACCCTATTCTGGAGACAGATATTTTGTAACACCCCTTACCCGTATTCAACATTAGAATAGGGTTACGGAGCATTACTGGACTTACAAAACAATTAAACACCCATTTAGCATACATAACGCCATTTTATACATTCAACATTCAAAACCAATCGATTTGTTTCTTATACGAACATACAAGGCCTTAAATATACTTTGGGAGTGGTTCAGGACTAAACAAAAAACTTAAGAAAATTTTCATGAACTTAGAAATTTTTTCTCAAAATAGGGGACACACACCCGTGTGGCCAAGCCTTGTGTCTCACACGGCAACCAGACATGCTCGTCTCACAGGCCGTATGGACATTCAAAATGGGAGCACATGGTCGTGTCCCAGCCCTTGTTCTACCCCGTGTAACTCTCTGACTTGGGTCACACGACTGATGCACACACCCGTGTGGCTAGCTCGTACGCCCTAAAAATGGCCACACATGCCAGTGTACCAGGCTATGTGCTAGGTCATGCCAAACCTGTAGGGTATACTGACTTATATCGCACGGCCAGGTCATACGTCCATGTGTGAGGCCCTGTGGAGCATACTGACTTAATTTTAATTTCAACACCAGGGAACATACAACCATGCAACATGATCGTGTGTCACACATGGCTGAGACACAAGCCCGTGTCTCTACCTGTGTGGACAAAAATAGGCTATTTACAAAGCCAATTTGCCACCCAAATTTGCATATGCCTTCACCATAATCCTATACATGCCATATGACCAAACCAGAAGCTCAAAAATATCAAGGTGATAGTAGATAGTGTGATAGAGCCTCCAACAATCCACGAATCTGAGCTAGTTTTGAATCACTATAAAACATAACAAAATAAACAATGTAAGCTATACAACTTAGTAAGTTCATATGAAATATGATAAGCAAATCTCATCAATTGTTTACCAATCAAATGTTTGAAATCAATGAACAACAATTCAATTAAGCCTCAAAGCTATCAATACCTCATTCACATAACTTACCAAAGAATTCATCAACTACATAATTTCAATATTCGAATAGTATTCTGTACATACCTGTACCAATCTGTAACAAACTCATATCCAAACCGAAAATGTTGAATACTCGAATTCTCGCACACTAAGTACCAAAACATAGCCAAAACTATTTTAATCTTGCACACTAAGTGCCTTTCATAGCTAAAGCTATCTCAGTCTCGCACACTAAGTGCCACATATAGCCAAAGCGATTTCGAATCACACACTAAATGTCGTATATAGCCGTAGCTATCTCGAATCGCACATTAAGTGCTATATATATATTCGAATCATCGTCAAACATGATTATAATCTCATATACACAATTTATGCAAATATCAAAGCATTTAAAGTATAATTGTAACAATGCTTATCACATACGAACTTACCTCGGATGTAAAAATGATAACGCGAATCAACTAATCTGACACCTTGTTTTTCCCTCGATCTAAGTTCGTATTTCACTTTTCTTGATTTATATAATATCAAATTCAACTCATTTAATCATCTATTTATTCAATTTAGTCCAAACTTCACTTTAAGGCATTTTTACACAATTGCCCTTAATATTTCACATCATGTACAATTTAGTCCTTATTTCATTAAATCACAATTTAATGAAATTCCAATTAAACCATGCCAGCTGAATTACTATAATGCCCCTAGCAACTCATATTTTTCATTTATTCACACATTTAACCCATATTTTCACATTTCTACAATTTCATCCCTACTTTGCATTTTCACTAAAAATCACTTAACAAAATTTGTTTAACTAGCATCAAATATTCATAATTCATTATAAATCATCAAATAACACATACATACATCAATGGAAACTCTCACAAATTTTAACAGTTTTGAAATCGAAAGTACGGGCTAGATAGATTGAGCTACAACGAACTCAAAAACATAGAAATCACTAAAAATCGGGTCAAAATCAATTACAATTGAAGCATGCAATAGTCGAACCTTCAAATTTCATCAATGGCTCTTTTCTTTCTTATTTTTGGTTGGGAGAAGATGAATGAACAAAATTTTTCTTTTGTGTTAATTAATTAACCTTTAGTTAATAAATTACTATATTAACCTTCTATAAAACCATTTAAAACACCTTAATATATGTCCATATATGTCCACTCATGCTATTAATGGTCTAATTACAAAATAAGGACCTCTACATTTATGTTCCATAGCTATTAGACACCTTTAGCTAATAGAACATAACCTTTACATTTTACGCGATTTAGTCTTTTTTATCAAATTGACCATTTAAACGATGAAATTACTTCACGAAATTTTCACCTACACATGCTATCATGTTGTAAATACTAAAATAAAAATAAATAAAAATTTTGACTTAGGATTTGTGGTCCCGAAACTATTGTTCCGATTTGACTAAAAATGGGTTGTTACATTCTTTTTGAGTTCTTCAATCTGTTCAAATATGTCTTCGGCTTACTGAGCAAAAACCTGACCTTCCCTCTACATTATAGAAAACACCTCTTGTTGGCTTATTGCCATTTGTTCCACCATGATAAAACGCTACGTAAGCTCCATATAATCTTTTGTGACATCTTTGTTTTGCTCTTCTTTTGTCTTTAATTCTTTATATAGATGACAAATTTCCCCCTATAGCACCTCCATTTCAACAATTTTCTCATCAGACACTCTCCTCCAGGTTCACTCTTGTTCTCACACTTTTTGGAGTTCATTAGCCTACAGACTCAGATCTGCCTCCAACCTCTAAATCTGTGCGACCATGTCAGATCTTTCTCATTGAAGTCATTCTAACTGTATTCTTAGTTCTTCCTCTCTTCCCTTCATGCCTTACCAGTATTGCTATTATTGTCTCATGATTTCTTCCTCCTTTTCCTTTAGATATGCCTGATCCTACTCTCATTTCTATCTGACCTCTTCATCTTTCCCCCTCAGACGCATCTTTAAATCACGTATCTTTTTTGTTAGCTCGGCTACGTCATCTAGGACCTTCCTCTTTCGCTTAAATTGCGCTGACATAGAGATTTTGCTTCTGTTTAGGTGCCACTGGATATACATTTCTAAAGGGGAATAGTTGAAAAAGGTTCTTGATTGCAAGCTCAAGGTTTGACCCCACTTGATTCGTATCTCTTCAATTTCTTCCAAAATCCTAGGTCTTGAACCAAAGCTTCCACCTTGTTTAAACAAGCTATAGTAGGTACGCATTGATCATACTTGTGTTGGCTCAGAACCATCAATAAGGAATAACTAACGACTCCCCATATGCCAATTAAGGGAACCCACAAATGACCATTGTACCCGATGAGTACTATGCTCCGAATTATCCATAGAGCCCTCCATTCTTTTTCTTGGAGTGTCAATGTACTAAGGTTCTGAACCCAATCCTCATTTGATTGATTTAAAGGCTACTCACTTTCTAGAAATTCCTTTATAGGCCTGGTTGAAGGAGCAAACATATGATGAAAGCACTTAAAGAGGCACCTAAAATGGCTTTTCATCCATATGAACAACAACTGTGCACATTCTAAGAAATGCCCGTCTCCTTTCCTTTTGATGAAATTGAGTGAAATGATGGTTTCAGCTAAGACTGCTGGAGTAGGATTCACCCATTTTTCAATTTAAAATAGAAAATCAGCTAGCTTCACACTCACATATCTTAGAGATTTGGGAACACAATCAACCTGTATACGGCAAATGCGAACAGTGCCAAATGTCTATCACCACTGGCCTTTCCCATAACATCCCTAATGTTAGACCAAGGAATACAGGGAGCATTTTTATCTTTTAATCTTGCTTTCATCATATCTACAAGTAATCCCATCAAATTGGCTAAAAGTCCCCGAAAATCGACATTCTGCTTCCAATATATCCTGAGTGGAATTCTAAAGTTGTAGTGTAGAAGGGTAGAATATTCCTCGATAGTCAGTACCATATCCACTTCATTGAACGTAAATCACCTAGGCTATTACATGCTCAAAAGGTCCTATATGGTATTATTACGAAGGGTAAGGTACGGCTCTTATGTTTAGGCTTTACATTTAAAATGGTCATTACATGCTGACTTACGACTGACTCTAATGCACGGGGAACCCAAGGCTTAAATACGACATCCATAACGATGTGTTCCCCTTTAAAAAGGGTTGGCCTTTGGGTGGTAAGACTTCCATAACGTACAAGGTAGCATTTGCTACACGAACATTTGTGTCCATCTTAACCATGGAGTAGTTCTATGCGGTGACATATTGCCACACGAAAGCTTAAGGCTACTCCTCCTAAACAAGATGGGCTCGGGTGTAGGACCGAGAGCAAGATGCAACATGAATGACAATTATAGACGCCCCATGACTATAGAGTCAACTTATGCATTAATCAAATTCATCAATAAAAGAATAAACAAACATATTGGCATACATATCAAAATAGGATAAGCAAATGAAATGAACAAATAAATCAATATTTAACACATATTCAACAATTTAAAATGACATTAGACAATTAAATAAATTGATGTACGAATAAATAAATCTAATATACATAAATACTAAAAACTCTAGCTCTCAAATCTATGTAAGTCGACTCACTAACGTCCCTAGTGGATTCACCAAACTGTCATAATGTTGCCTACATAATAGTATGGGGGCCTAGTAAGCAAAGCTAGACACGGAGGGCCTAAATTAACGTATAGTCACCACTAACCAATTAGGGTTAGGTTGGTTAGCCACTTATCATTTAATAGTCTAGAATTAATACTACGAAAAATCTTAAAAGTCTAGACTCGATCTCATCACCAAATTTTGGGTTCTAGAGTACGGTTAAGTGTGGGAAAGGTTATAGCAGCCCCACAACGTCTATCCGAGGATAGTCCTACGGGGTCTTGGGAGCTAGGCTTTTTTATTTATTTAAGCATATTAATGTTTTAATCTAGCCTAAAATCTTATGGAAATCTTAAATTAAAAACTCTAAAGAAAATGCCTATGGTTTACTTGCAACTCGATTAAGATGTGTACACCAAACTTATTTAATTTGAAACATAAATTAGAGATTTTTAATTTTAATGGGAACCCTAAAGGATACTTAAATAATTGTAATAAAATATCTTTAATTCCTAAAATTAATTCTATCTTAGAATTCTAAAAAAAGAAAACCTAGAAATTACCAATGAATTAAGAGAAATATTAAAAATCCATCTACAACTTATTCGATCTTTTGTTATTATTTTTTAAAAGATTTAATTAATAATGTTTAACCTATCAAGATCTTACAAAAGTATCCTATATCGGGTTTATGATTTATCTTACTTTAAAATTCTTGATCTAAGGTTTAAATTCGTCAAAATTCTAAAATAATATATCTTAAATAATATTTATTAGGTTTCTTAAAAAGTTTCTAAAATAAAATACTTAGAAAGACCTACTCATGATTTACAATTCACCTACAAAAATATTTAGTTTTAATCTTGAACAAAGTTCTAAAGAATATTTACATATTAATTTAAGATTCTGAAGAGGAATCCTATACAGTATTTAAAATTAGTTTAAAATCCTAAAAAAATCCTATGTATCATTTATAATTTTTCTAGGGTAAATGGTAGATAAGACTAACATAAATTCAAATCTACAAAATCTTATGGTTTCATTAAAATGTAACACCTACATAACTAACTTCATGTCAACATTTATAGGGTGAAAAAATGACCTAAAGTTCCCTCTATTAAAACTAATAGTAATAAAATAAGAAAATTAATTAAATTGGCTAAAGTTAATGAAAAGATAAACTCTTTCAAAAAAAGGAAATAATAAAAAGAAAACTTAAATAAATGAAATAAATAAGACCTTGACATGATGATGATAATAATAATAATAATAAGACACCTTATTCATAATACAATAAAAGAATCAAAGTAACATAAACAAATAATATTAAAATGTATGTAAGGGAAATGTGTAAAAAAAAAACGTTAATAGAAATAGACATGAGAAAAAATAAAGACAAAATAAGAATAAAAAAAAATATACAAGTGTGAATAAATATAAAACATTAAAATAAAGTACATAATTGACATTAAATAATTATTAAAGATGTAAACAAAATTACATAGCTTGATTTTGGTATTAAAAGATAAAAAATGTGGAAGACAAATGACTGATGAAGCAATTAATTTGCTTTTAATTTTGAAATTTCGGATTAAATCGAAGGTTTGAATAAACAAAATGGTTATGGGTGTAAATAGGCCAAAGAGTGAGAGCACTGTTGCAAAAAATGAGATACTTTTTTGTAAATTTAAAAAGTAAGGGGGCTGGGAATAAATTATCCATTTTGACACCTATAAATATGATAAATCTATTCATTTTTTCATTTTAACCTCATTTTTTTTCCAAAAAAAAGGTCTTCCTCTTTCTCTTTATCCTTCTATGTTGGTCATGGCTCCATCATTGGAGAGTCTAATGGCTCTTCGGCTTCCGGTGGTGGAGCCGTCGCAAATGGTGGCAGGAATTTTATTTTATTTTTGCAGAATCAAAGTTTTCTTTTAAAAAAATTAGTACTTTTCTTAAAAATCAAAGTTTTATTTCGAAATAGTTTAAAAGGATCAAAACTTTATTTTAAATATTAAAATTTTTCCTTTAAAATGACTAAAAAAACATATTTTTATTTTTAAAAATCTAAACTTTCTCTTTTTTTTTTTCTTTTAAAAAATCACTACTTTTCTTAAAGATCAAATCTTTTATTCCGAAATAGTTGAAAAAAAATTGTATCACCCCAAAATCTGCCTAGACTTTATGGCTGAATCTGGCGATGTCACATGGAATGGAATTTTGAAAACTTATTTATTGCAAAAAAACCATGTTCATTTATTACTCTTATTGGTTCCGGAAATCGCTTACTCCTCTAGTCGATTGTTTTAAAGCATAATTCGATGCGGAAGCTTTAGAAATCATTTATTTTAAGTAAAATAGTTCATTTTATGGAAAACCTTGGTTATTAGAAAAATCCGTATTTTGTTAAGTTTAAAGTTGTAAGTCCGTAAAAGTAGTTAAAATTTCCAAAGTTAAAGCAAAACAGTCCATAAAGTCCAACTACATAAAAATACCCCATAATCAATAAAACCATAAACGAGAGTAAAGCAATTTAAATACTTGTGGCCACCGTCGAGTCCTCCGCCGCACCAAACCATCAGGTCTGGGGATTACCTGTGCACATTAAACAAAAGGGTTAGTTTACGTAAGCTCAGTGTGTAATCCCTCAGAAACAAACAATAGCAAAGCACAGTGCACTGGCAAAACAATCTTGGGCCTAAGCCATTTCCAGCACCAGTAACAGTTTGGGCCTTAGCCCATCTCAGTACAGTATTAAGCAATAGAGCCTTAGCCCATCACAGTATCAGTATCAGTCATAAATATTTAGTAGAAAAGTCCTACCCAACCAGACTTACCACACCATCTCCGTCCAACCCTACACTTCATGTGGGGATTAAATCAACCCACCCATCCCTACACTAGGGCTAGTACCGAATGCAACACAAAGACAGTATTTTGTAGCTAAGCTACCAAATTTTATGCTTAAGAGCCTTTCAGTACACTTCCTGTAATATCCTGATTTTGGGCCTAGTCGGAATAGTGGTTTCGTGACCACAAAATCCGAGATAGAAATAATTATTTTATAATTATTTTGATTTTTATGATATGATTTCATGATTGTGTGAAAATTTCATGATGAAATCCTATGCCTAAAGTGCTTAAATTGAAATTAGGGACTAAATCGAATAATTTGCAAAACTTGCATTCTAGAAGTTTCTAGTATGAAATTGTTTTGAAATATTAATTAGGAGGTATTAAATAGCAATTTTACCAATTTCTAAGTTTATGGACAAAAATTGGACATGGATGGAATTTTTGGAAAGTTTAGTAGTAAGGGCATTTTGGTCATTTAGGGGTAAAATGAATTAAAATACAAAATTAAAAGCCAATTTTGCTCATCTTCAACCCCATGGCCGAATATAGCAAGGAGAAACCATGGCTAGGATTTTTCAAGATTCCAAGCTCGATTGTAAATCCATTCTAGCCCCGTTTTTCAAGTTCTTTACATTTTTGGAGTCCCGGTAGCTCGATTTAGCTTATGCTAGCAATTATTTAACCTAGGGTTTATATTTGGAAAAATACACATAGGTGAAATTTGTGTATTTTGGTGTTTTATGATAGAATATGAGGTTTTAAATTATGCTAGACAACTTGTGCTACTCGGTTTTAAGTGAAAACGAGCAAAAGGGCTTAATCGGTAAAAATACCTAATAGTCATAAGTACATGTTAGAGTGAGAATTTGATGTTGACATAGAAGGGAAAAATGATCAGCATGTCATAAAACATAAGAAAATAGGCTGAAGTTTAATTTACAAGCTTTGGGGCAAAAGTGTAAATATGCAAAAGTTTAGGGGCAAAATTGTAATTTTTCCAAAATATGATTTTGGGTCAATTTGAATAATGTGAGTCCTAATTAGACTATATTTTAAATGATAGAGCAAGGAAAACTGAAATTCGGGATAAAATGGGGAAAATACCAAGTTGTGGACGAAATGGTAAAAGTAGCCATTTTCGCATACTAGGTAAGTTCATATGTAAATGTTGGTAACATAGTTATTATTTTAAATGTTTTTATGTTATTTAAATGATATGATAATTATTATAAAATATTATACTCGTGATAATTGTTTGATAATATGTCAAATTATGTGATATACTTGGAAAATGTGAAATACTACCGAGTATCGGTATCGGTATTCCATAGAAGATGGTTGAGACACATGATGGGGAAAAAGGTCCCGTTGAACCTTATGAATGGATTAGGATACAAGTGACATGTCACTGGGATATTTGGGCATCCGAACTCGTTAAGTTGAGTCCGCGTTCACTTATGGATGCGAATGTCCGAACTCGTTGAGTTGAGTCCGAGTTCGTGAAATGTAACTAGGCATCCGAGCTCGTTGAGTTGAGTCCGAGTTCACTTATGGATGCGAACGCCCGAGCTCATTGAGTTGAGTCTGAGTTCGCTTATGGGCGGGTTACATAGTAGCTTGGCTACATATGTGGCACTTATGTGCAAACTTTCCATGTATCCGAATTATATTCCGATGTGTTCAACGGGTAAAGTTCTACTCAAATGGAGGAATACTCAAGATGAAAGGGACGTATTGGTAAGTGTTGTGAAATGGATACTTTGAACAGGTATGTACTTAACCCTCGGGTTGAAAAATCGATATAACAACAATATGGTAAGATGATAAATGAAAATATGATATGAATGTCTTGGTGATGATTATGCAAATGATGTTTTATGTTTGCCTATATGGTTATGTTACTTGCTATTTGCATGTGAACTTACTAAGCATTTATGCTTACTCCCTCTTTTTCATTCCTTGTAGTGTTGACAAGCTAGCTCGGAAATCGGGAACGACCGGAGGCACGCTCACATTATCCGTATACCATCTTGGCATAATGGCTTGTATATTTTGAGTATGGCATGTATAGCATTATAATCATTTTGTATATATAGTCTTATGATATGGTTATTGAGTAGTATAAAAATGCTTGGTAATGATTAGCCATTGGAATGGCTAATTATGATCATATTTGGTGTTATGTATGTCAAATTGCTAGTTAATCCATGGAAACCATGAAATAGGTAAAATTTACCATAAAATAGATTCAGACAGCAGTAGTGATGTGAATTTGAAAAATCATTAAAAATAGTAGAGATATAATTAGATGATGAATAAAATATGGAATTGAATAATTATGAGTCTATTTTCATATGGAAGAAAAGAAACAGGTATATGAGTTATATTTTATGAGATGTTTAAATTTTTGTGAAATAGGGCCAGAGCGATTTCTGGATCCCCTATTCTGACTTTGGAAATTCACCATAAATTGTATAAAAATAATTATAAGTAATAATTTATATGTAAAGATTTCTTATTGAGTCTAATTTTAATAGAAATAGACTTCATAGTCATTTAAATTCTGTACAGAGAGATATCTGATTCGTAATACACAGAGGTCAGAGCAATTGAACCCTGAAATAGGGGAGACTTTAACTAATAAACTGTACTAATTGGACTAACAAAAAAATTCTAGAAAATAATTAATAAATATATATATAAGTCTAGTTTCAGAAAAAATTTACGGAATTAAATTTTGAGTTTCAGAACTCGAGATATGAATTTTTAAGTGACTGTGACGCAGTTAGACAGCTTGTTTTGAATTTCTAAAATTAAATTGTTTGAGCTGTTTAAGGAATGAATTAAGTCTGTTAACACCTCGTGTTCGACTCCGGTAACGGTCTCGGGTATGGGGTGTTACATTTGGTGGTATCAGAGCAGGTTTAGTCGGTTCTCAGACTAACCTAGCATGCGTAAAAGTTTAGCTGTACATGCCACTGATCTGTGATAGTGTGATGTCTTCCGACGCGTATGAGTACCGTCTTATTTAGACAGGGTACTCTCCAACCGAGCTGCGCCGACCATGTTCAACGTTATGTGAAGGCATTTGAGCAAAATTATGATTATGATAAGTATTGGTTCAAAAAAGTATGAATAAAGGTTTATGATACATATGTGATAAATATTCATATTTGCTTAATGCTCATATGATATAGTGTATATGGCTTACTTGATAAGATGAACGGAATAAATAGAAAGTAGTAGAGGTATGAATAAAAGTCATAATATTATGATACGAATGAAAATGTCCTTGTTTTGATTTGGACGTCGAATGTTGATGAATGTTAATGATATGTAATTTTTATGAGATAAAGGATTATAATGAAATGAATTTATTTGTGTTAAATTGTTGGACTGAATTATATGATTGTAATGATATGTACATGATGATGCACGAATTGAAAGTTATGATTGTGGTGCAAATATCTATGTTTGTTTGACCTTATATGATGTCATGAGCATGACTTAATTTAATTAAATGAATGGATAAGTAAAGCTCTCTAGAAAACATAGAATGTATGCATAAGTATATTGTCTAAATAGGACAATAGGAAATTTGGTGTAAGCCAACATGAATGAATGACATGATATTGATGATGTTGTTATGATGATGGAAGTTGTGTCATATGTGTATGTATAAGAAAGTCGAGTCAAAGGTCCTACAACCCCTCCCCCTTACCGAAATGGTACTTATAATGGAATTTCATGAGATTTGTATTGAATAAGTTTCCGGTTGAGAACCCAAAGAGTTTAGTGATAGAATAATTATAAGTATGATCAGAGATTGAAAATGAGCTGATAAGTAAAGTCAGAGCCAGTAAAGTATCGGATTGACGTAAAGATTATTGGAATTATGCACTGTTCCAATTAGAAAAGGAATTGTCCTTGGTAAACCGAATTACTCAGGTGCAAGGTCGAGAAAAGTGTAAATCGAAATTTATTCAGAACTGGCCTTCTTTAGTGAATGGTTTAATATGAAATTTGTGATGGCAGAACTGGTTGGGGAAATGATATTTGAAATGTGAACTATCTCGAGTGTGATAGTTATGGTGGACAGATTTAGTGATCTCTTTTGAGATGTTCTATGTGTTTACCCGTTCTTAGAAATATTTCTATGGCTATTGATCTTCTGATGAAATTCTTGTTATATGGGAATGTCTTTTAATCCTGGTGTTAGATGAAAGCTTTGGTAGTCTGACTGGTTTATAATTTATATTGCTCTATTTCATCGGGTATTCTATTTCATTTCGTCTGATAAGAATTGATGAGAGAATATATATGATATTATGATTCTGTTTCTTCTACTTGATGCTTCATCTGATATATATGTATGGGAAGATATATTGTTCTTGTTATATCTGATTCCAGTGGGATTAAATGATGTTTTCTTTTGGACTTTCTTTCTTTGAAGAATTATCGGGGTATTCCGTATTTTCTTTATGAGTTTGGTTTTCGATTCTCCAGCATAGTATCGTATCTTGGGTTTCTTTATTCTGGGTTTCTTTATTCTGGATTTCTTTATTCTGGATTTCTCTATTTTGGATTCCTTTATTCGATTTTCTTGTTATCTTTGTTCCATAATTTGTCAATTATGACTCATGTTCGAAGTGAGTTCTTCAGCTCGTGATAATCATGTCAAATATGACTATACTTCTAATTTGATCTTGGTAATGTAGTGATTTTAGTATTGGGGTTTTTTTTCTAATTTCTGTGTAAGGATTTGACATCAGTAAAGGCATAAGTGATAAAAGCGCGAGTTTCAGTCGGTATGGTGAATTATCTATTTGAAAGATTTCATGCGACAATTATTTCAGGATTATTTTTTCGAAGTCTGATAATAGAATTTCATTTTGTACGGATAAAAGAGTAAATAGTTTGAACGAGAAGTGTATATTTATTAGAAAAAGTTTGATATTAGTTAAAGTCACTACGAATGATAAGGTTTTTATTTTGTGAAAGCTGAAAAGTTTATTACATGTTAACAAAGTTCGGATAGATGAGAATATTGGTAACCGAAGCGTCTGAACTAGACTAGTCTACATTGAGTAAAAACTTCCTGACTTTCAGTAATGTACTGTTGTATGAATTGTGATGTGTTTCAAGACAGTGAGGTAATGTGATAGTTTAGAGCATTCGATGTTACATAAAATCAGAGTTGTTAAAGGGGTTAAAGCCGAGCATTGGGATCTATCAAAATTATCCTTGTCAGTGTTGATATTGGGATGGAAATGAGAAGGATTATTCTTGAGGCCATATCAGAATTATTTCCATGGTAGAAAGAGGAAAATGTGATGTATCCTATTTTTAAATGTTTTGCCGAGATTATAAATCATAATTCTGTTTTGAATGAATTCCTACTCATCAGATTCATGGAAATTCAGGTCTCTTTGATTGTTGGATTTCTGGGAATTCCGGTCTCCATTAATCAAGTTAAGATCCGGGTTCCATGTCATGATATCATGGGAAACTGAGAAGGGTTGAAAATTTAATAACAGTTGAGAGTTGAGACTGTAAGCTTTCAGATCATATGAGAAATTAAAGAGATCTATTGGAGGTACAGTCTAAGTGAAATTTCTTCGGCACCGAATATGAGATTAAAAGTGAAGACCACTTTTCTGGTAAGATTTTCGAGGACGAAAATCCCTAAAGAGGGGGGAGAGTTGTAATATCCTGATTTTGGGCCTAGTCGGAATAGTGGTTTCGTGACCACAAAATCTGAGATATAAATAATTATTTTATAATTATTTTGATGTTTATGATATGATTTAATGATTGTGTGAAAATTTCGTGATGAAATCCTATGCCTAAAGTGCTTAAATTGAAATTAGGGACTAAATCGAATAATTTGCAAAACTTGCATTCTAGAAGTTTCTAGTATGAAATTGTTTTGAAATATTAATTAGGAGGTCTTAAATAGCAATTTTACCAATTTATAAGTTTATGGACAAAAATTGGACATGGATGGAATTTTTGGAAAGTTTAGTAGTAAGGGCATTTTGGTCATTTAGGGGTAAAATGAATTAAAATACAAAATTAAAAGCCAATTTTGCTCATCTTCAACCCCATGGCCGAATATAGCAAGGAGAAACCATGGCTAGGGCTTTTCAAGCTTCCAAGATCGATTGTAAGTCCATTCTAGCCCCGTTTTTCAAGTTCTTTACGTTTTTGGAGTCCCGGTAGCTCGATTTAGCTTATGCTAGCAATAATTTAACCTGGGGTTTATTTTTGGAAAAATACCCATAGGTGAAATTTGTGTATTTTGGTGTTTTATGATAGAATATGAGGTTTTAAATTATGTTAGACAACTTGTCCTACCCGGTTTTAAGTGAAAACGAGCAAAAGGGCTTAATCGGTAAAAATACCTAATAGTCATAAGTACATGTTAGAGTGAGAATTTGATGTTGCCATAGAAGGGAAAAATGATCAGAATGTCATAAAACATAATAAAATATGCTGAAGTTTAATTTACGAGCTTTGGGGCAAAAGTGTAAATATGCAAAAGTTTAGGGGCAAAATTATAATTTTTCCAAAATATGATTTTGGGTCAATTTGAATAATTTGAGTCCTAATTAGACTATATTTTAAATGATAGAGCAAGGAAAACTGAAATTTGGGCTAAAATGGGGAAAATACCAAGTTATGGACGAAATGGTAAAAGTAGCCATTTTCGCATACTAGGTAAGTTCATATGTAAATGTTGGTGACATAGTTATTATTTTAAATGTTTTTATGTTATTTAAATGATATGATAATTATTATGAAATATTATACTCGTGATAATTGTTTGATAATATGTCAAATTATGTGATATACTTGGAAAATGTGAAATACTACCGAGTATCGGTATCGGTATTCCGTAGAAGATGGTTGAGACACACGATGGGGAAAAAGGTCCCGTTGAACCTTAGGAATGGATTAGGATACAAGTGACATGTCACTGGGATATTTGGGCATCCGAACTCGTTGAGTTGAGTCCGAGTTCACTTATGGATGCGAATGTCCGAACTTGTTGAGTTGAGTCCGAGTTCGTGAAATGTAACTAGGCATCCGAGCTCGTTGAGTTGAGTCTGAGTTCACTTATGGATGCGAACGCCCGAGCTCGTTGAGTTGAGTCCGAGTTCGCTTATGGGCGGGTTACATAGTAGCTTGGCTACATATGTGGCACTTATGTGCAAACTTTCCATGTATCCGAATTATATTCCGATGTGCTCAACGGGTAAAGTTCTACTCAAATGGAGGAATACTCAAGATTAAAGGGACGTATTGGTAAGTGTTGTGAAATGGATACTTTGAACAGGTATGTACTTAACCCTCGGGTTGAAAAATCGATATAACAACAATATGGTAAGATGATAAATGAAAATATGATATGAATGTCTTGGTGATGATTATGCAAATGATGTTTTATGTTTGCCTATATGGTTATGTTACTTGCTATTTGCATGTGAACTTACTAAGCATTTATGCTTACTCCTCCTTTTCATTCCTTGTAGTGTTGACAAGCCAGCTCGAAATCGAACGGCCTGAGGCACGCTCACACTATCAAGTATACCATGTTGGCATAATGACTTGTATATTTTGAGTATGGCATGTATAGCATTATAATCATTTTGTATATATGGTCTTATGATATGGTTATTGAGTAGTATAAAAATGCTTGGTAATGATTAGCCATTGGAATGGCTAATTATGATCATATTTGGTGTTATGTATGTCAAATTGCTAGTTAATCCATGGAAACCATGAAATAGGTAAAATTTACCATAAAATAGATTCAGACAGTAGTAGTGATGTGATTTTGAAAAATCATTAAAAATAGTAGAGATATAATTAGATGATAATTAAAATATGGAATTGAATAATTATGAGTCTATTTTCATATGGAAGAAACGAAACAGGTATATGAGTTATATTTTATGAGATGTTTAAATTTTTGTGAAACAGGGCCAGAGCGATTTCTGGATCCCCTGTTCTGAATTTGGAAATTCACCATAAATTGTATAAAAATAATTAGAAGTCATAATTTATATGTAAATATTTCTTATTGAGTCTAGTTTTAAGAGAAACAAACTTCATAGTCATTGAAATTCTGTACAGAGAGATATCTGATTCGTAATACACAGAGGTCAGGGTAGTCGAACCCTGAAACAGGGGAGAATTTAACTAATAAACTGTACTAATTGGCCTAACAAAAAAATTATAAAAAATAATTAGTAAATATATATATGAGTCTAGTTTCAGGAAAAATTTACATAATTCAATTTTGAGTTTCAGAACTCGAGATATGAATTTTTAAGCGACTGTGACGCAGTTAGCCAGCTTGTCTGGAATTTCTAAAATTAAATTGTTTGAGCTGTTTAAGCAATGAATTAAGTCTGTTAACACCTCGTGTTCGACTCCGACAACGGTCTCGGGTACGGGGCGTTACACTTCCTCTAAATAATATCAACCCACCCCAATGCAATGCAACATACAATGGAATGTCATGCTATCACAAATCTAATAGATACACATACCGTTTAGTTTACTTGCTTATAACATGCTCAGTACATAATTCACATAATCAATTTCACATAGATAAGGGTCTAGCTAGTGTTATCGACCCTACGAAAGGTTCACAGTAAAAATGGGCTTACATGCCCATGTGGCCTACTCGTGTGGGCCCAAACGTTCGTGTTGCCCACATGGCCCAAATTTTCCTTGGCCGTGTGGATTACACGGCCTGACCCAAAATCCCACACGTTTGTGTGGGTCTACACGCTTGTGTGGCCCACACGACCCAAATCAGTCTAGCCCATGTGTCGTACATAGCCTACCTGGCCATCACACGGACGTGTCTTGTGGCATGGCCAGACCTTGTCAATCACACACTCGTGTTATGTCACACAGCCTACCACACGGGCGATGACATGCCCGTTTGACATTGACAATGAGGTTTTCGTCTTTCGCTAAAACCTCATTTTTTATGCAATCTAGTACAACCTATTACTGTTTCGATGTAAAAACCACTCCTGAGATCACCAGCACCTAAGATTGATCAATATACATACCCGAAATCAATATTAACTCTTCCTTAAACCGAACCACCAAAACCAACCATAGTCAAAATGAGCGCTTAATGCTTATCTCAATACTCTGAGTGATTGACTACGATTCCACAAGAGCAGAGTCTCGACCCTTTTGATTCGCTACTGTCAAAACAATCGCATAACCCAAGTCAACGATGGAAACAATGCAAGTTATAGGGAAGCAAAACCTTACTTACCCAAATACACAAAATCAAAAGGTACACCGAAGGAGGCGAATTGAATAATCAAAAAGGGAAGAAGGAAAAAAAATTTAGCAGAAGAGGAGACGAACAAATTGGCGTCAAAAAGGTTTTCGAAAATAGAAAGCTTTTTCCAAAAAGAAAGATTACAAAAATTTGATAACCCCCAAATCCCTTGTTTCTCTCCCCCCACTAACCCACATCTCAGAATTTCTACTTCGCCGAAACTCTCTCAGTCAAACAAGCGAAAATAATATCCTTGCTCGTGCAAGGATTCAAACACAAGACCCTTGACACACTAACACTCCACCTAACCACCAGACCAGCTGGCCCATTCTGTTATGGAACTACAAATAATTAAATCTAAGCTCACTGCTCAAGAATCAAGCTTAATTCAGAAAAATACCAAAATTTGCCAAATGAAAGGCTTGAACTTGGGACCTCTCACACATACCCAGAACACTTAACCACTGAAGTAGATACACAGTTGTGTCAATTAATTGCAGAAAAAAATATAAAATTTAGGGCGTTACAACTCTACCCCCTAAAAGAAAATTTCGTCCTCGAAATTTACCTAATCAAAATATATGTGGATACTGCTGACGCAACGAATCTTCAGTTCCCACGTGGCCTCTTCAGTGTCATGATTTCGCCATAGAACCTTTACCAGAGGGATAGATTTCTTTTGCAAAATCTTTATATCATGGTCTAAAATCTAAACTGGCTCCTCTTCAAAGGTCATGTCTGGCCTAACCTCAATCTTCTTAACAGGGACAATATGCGTGGGATCAGAGCTATAGCGCCTCAACATCGAGACGTAGAACACATCGTGAATACGGTCAAGCCTAGATGTAGCTCCAACTGATAAGCAACCTGTCCCACTTGTTTTAGAATCTAGTACGATCCAATAAACCTAGGGCTCAGCTTGCCCTTACGATCGAACCTCAAAATCTTTTTTCATGGCCTGACTTTAAGAAATAAGAAGTCCCCCAGAGAATACTTAATCTCATGCATTTTTAGATCTGGGTAAGACTTTTATCTATCCGATGTTGCTTTTAGTCGATCCCGAATCAATCTAACCTTATCCACAGTCTCAGAAACTAATTCAAGACCTAGAACACGTCATTCACCCAAATCAGTCCAACATAAGGGAGTGTGACACTTACGACCATATACGGCCTCATAAGGTGCCATCTAGATGCTAGACCGGTAACTATTATTATAGGCAAACTCTGCTAACGGTAGATAATCCTCCCAACTCCTCGGAAATCAATAGCACAACTCCTCAACATATCCTCTAGTATCTGAATCACCCTCTCTGATTGACCATCGGTTTGAGGATGTAATGCATACTGAAGTCCAACCTTGAACCCAAAGCCTCATGTAGCTTCTTCCAAAATTGAGACGTGAAGTGAGGATCCCTATCAGAGATAATCAAACCCGGTACCCCATATAGTCTCACTATCTCAGAAATATAAAGCTTCGCCAGCTTCTACCAAGAATAATCTCTCCTAACTGGGATGAAATGTGCAGACTTGGTCAATCAATCCATGATGACCTAGACGGAATCCTTCTTAGTGGATGTTAGGGGCAACCCACTAACAAAGTTCATCGCCACTCGCTCCCATTTCCATAATGGAATCTTAACCGGCTGCAGCAAACCCGAAGGCAACTGATGCTCAGCCTGAACCTGCTAACATGTCAGACACCTAGCCATAAAATCAGTAACCTCTTGCTTCAATCCTGGCCACCAATACAACTCTCGAAGATCTCGGTACATCTTATTTCCGCCAGGGTGCATAGCATAAGGGCTACTATGTGTCTCACTCAATATAGACTGCCTTAGATCAATATCGTTCGGTACACATATCTGACCACAGAAGCACAATACACCCTCATAGTTTAACCCAAAGTCCGTAGTGATACCAATCTTAATATGTCGGAACAGAAGATCCAAAGACTCATCCTCCAATTATTTACCCTTAACCTACTCAATCCAAGTTGGTTTGACTTGCAGCTTAGCCAAAAAACTCCCATCGTCGAACAGGCTAAGTCGAGTGAACATCGCTCTCAGATCAGTCATAGCCCTACGGCTCAAAGCATCGGCCACCACATTGGCCTTGCCTGGATGGTACTCAATGGTACAATCGTAATCCTTATGCAGCTCAACCCATCTATGCTGCCTAAGATTTAACTCCTTCTGAGTAAGGAGATTCTTGAGGCTCTTGTGATCAGTGTAAATGACACACTTCTCACCATACAGATAGTGCCTCCAGATTTTCAATGGAAAGACTACGGCGACCAATTCTAGATCGTGCGTCGGATAGTTCACCTCATGTACCTTAAGCTGATGAGACACATACGCTACCACCTTACCATCCTGCAGTAACATACACCTCAAATCAACATGTGATACATCACTATAAACCGTGAACTCCTTTCTAGGCTCTAGCTATATTAAAATAGGAGCCTCAGCCAGTACAACCTTAAGCTTCTCAAAGCTCTCTTGCTAAGTATCAGTTCAGATAAATGATATACCCTTATGTAGAAGCTTAGTTAAGGGTGTCGCAATTGGTGAGAAACCTTTCACAAACCGTCAGTAATAAACTGCCAGCCTCAGAAAGCTGCGGATCTTAGATACATTCTTAGGCATTTTCCAATCCAGTACAGCCTCAATCTTTTGAGAATTGACTCGAATCCCCTCTGCAGACACCACATGACCTAGAAATGTTACTTCACGTAACCAGAACTCGCACTTGCTAAACTTAGCATAAAGCTGCTTTTCCCTCAAAATCTGAAGAACAATCCTAAGGTGCTCATCATGTTCATTCTCAGTCCTCGTATAAACCAATATGTCATCGATGAACACCACCACAAACCGATCCAGGTAGAGCTAAAACACTCGATTCATCAGATCTATAAAAGCTGCCGGTGTATTAGCCAGTCCAAATGGCATCACTAGGAACTTGTAGTGACCATAACGAGTCCTAAATGTCATCTTATACACATCAGCCTCTTTAACCCTCAACTGATGATACCCAGAACAGAAGTCAATCTTGGAGAATATAGAAACCCCTCAGAACTGGTCAAACAGATCATCAATTCTAGGAAGTGAATACTTGTTCTTAATGGTCAACTTGTTTAGCTGATGGTAGTCGATGCTATGTCTATCAGAGCAAGATATGGTACATCAAAAATAAGGAATGTACCAGTGATAACGTCAGGAGCATCTTTGTCCTCTCAGCGACGTGCAGTATAAATAAGAGCAAGTTGCCTCGCCTCAGTTTGTCCAGCACCTCTGCCCGATGCTCTTTATCCACGACCCATGCCAATACCACCCCTAGCCTGACCATGATCTCTCGATGGCTGCTGGACTACCCTCTGTGTTTGCACAGTACCAGTACCCAAATCTTGCATCTGATCGACCCTCAGCGGACACTTCCTGATGCGGTCTTCCAATGACCCACACCTCAGACACGCCCCCGTCCTCGTCCAACGTTTGCCCTGATGACGTTTACCACAACCGGTACATGGCTGCAGTCCAGTAGCAATAACAAAGGGCCCAACTCTAACTTGCCCATCAAATCTGGCCTTTTTCTTAGGGCTCTATATAGAACTTGAGGGCTCTAAATCCCTCTTGTTCTTACCTCTCTCACGCTCTCTGTTCTGGCACTCCACATGCTTAACATCCTCAACAATCTTAGCTTTCTCCACCATTACAGCTAACTCTCACTCCCTTTGTGGAGCAATCAGAACCCTCAGATTATCTCTCATCCTGTCCTCAAATCAGACACACCTCTCATACTCATCTACCACCATGCCTCGAGCATAGCAACTCAGTCTTAGGAATTCAGCCTTATACTCGGCCACAGATCGAACTCCCTGAGTAAGGTTCAGAAACTCACGTCTCCTAGCATCAACATAACTAGCTCCCACATATTTCCCCTAGAAGACAGTCTTAAAGAATTTCCAGGTTAGACGTTCGGGTTGAGTGCCCTCCTTAACCATCAGCCACCACTAGTAAGCCTCATTGTAACCTTCCAAACCTAGCCTAAACATTATGGCTAGATTGAGAAGGTTACATTAGCCACCAAAATGGCTAAGCTAACTTACGTTACTTTTGAAGACTTTAAATAAACTCATGTTAGAGAAAACTATAGTTTTACTTTGAGTTAACTTAAAAGCATTCATTCATTAGGTCGTGTATGCTGAGGATTCATTTTATTGTAGATAGAGTTGTTTTAGAAAAATCGTTTGCTTGTCGCTCTTCTTTAAAAATAACTCGATGTTAAACTATTACAGCGAAAAACCATTTTTCAAGCCATTTTGGAAAATTAGTTGCCTTATCGATTTGTTTTTCAAAAATAGTTCCTTTGCAATGTAGTGGATATGTAACAACCCATTTTTAGGGTTAATCAAAACAGTGGTTTCGGGGCCACCAAATCCGATGAGTAGGTTTTTAAATATTATATTTAATATTTATGAGTTAATTGTGATTTTAAAAAGGTTTTTGATATTGTGATTTTTGTTTTATAAGCGATTTATTAAGTTCAAGTGGTATGACCATAAGGTCAAGTGGGTTTAGAAAATGAGGTATCAGGACCTCGTTTCTATAAACTAAGTCGTAAATATTTTTATAAATATTTACAGAGTGGCAGTAAGATGGTATTAAAGTTTCGTTGAAAAATTTTATCATTTCGATAGTTAATTAAGCAAAAAGGACTAAATCGCATAAAATACAAAAGTTGCATGCTATTAGTAAAGAGGCGTTATTTGTCCTTGGCTTTTAAAGTGAGGGTTCTGAAATGGTAATTAAACCATTTGATTTGTGAGTGGACATGTTTGGCCATGCATGAAATATTTTAAATGGTTTATAATTAAAGGTACATGCGTAATTTTGATAATAAAGGTTAATAAATAAAACAAAACATAAAGCCATCTTTATGTTCATCATTTTTGGCCGAATAAAGCTTGTAGAAAAGCTAAAAATGGGGTTTTTCATTCGGCTAGCTCGTACCTCCGATTTCAAAATTGTTAAAGAATTTAGAAGATGCCATTGTTGATAATATGATGAATTTGTGGTTTGATGATGAAAAATAAAAGATATGTATTGGGCTAACATGTTTTGTGTTTGGATTTTTGATGAATTTGAGTAATTTGGGTTAAATTGTGAAAATGATATTTTGAGGGACTAAAATGTGAAATAAATAAAATATATGGACTTGTATGAGTACTATTAAAATTCAGCTAAACATGGTTTGTGGAAATTTCGAGTAAATTGTGTTATTTTGAAATAGGGACTAAATTGTAAAAGTGTGAAACTTTAGGGGCAAAAAGAGTAATTTTTCCAAAATGTGTAAATTTGTTATTAAATAAGTAAAATTTGTTATTAAATAGATTGGCAGAAGTGGAATTCGAAATCTAGATCGAAAGAAAGTCAAATTATCGAATAGTCGTTCCGGTCAGTTCATGTTAGTACGAGGTAAGTTCATAAGTATATAAGTGTTGTTAAATTGAAATATGTGTGTGCATTATATATGCTGAATTGATTTGTAAAGAAATATAGTTGTGAGATTGAAATATGTAATACGTGAATTGGATTTGATGCACTAAGTGTGCGATAAAGGCAATAGCTACGGCTATTAAAATGGCACTGAGTGTGCCATACAATTATAGTTTTGGCAACTAAATTGGCACTAAGTGTGTGATACAATTATAGCTTTGGCTAATTAATTGGCACTAAGTGTGCGATACAATTATATTTTCGATTAATTAATTAGCACTAAGTGTGCGAGTTCGTTGAATGTTCGAGGACGATCAAATGAATTAATGTTTCGAGCATTGAAATGATAAGCGTGACAGATAAGAAGGTAATGGTACAGGTATGTACGAAACCTATGTGGTTGATGATGTTAAGTATGAAGTAGATGGAAAATCATGTAAATGAATGGTGAAATGAGTTGTATTGAATGGCATTATTAATGCTATTCATAAGATTAAAGATGTGAAATAAAAGTAAGATATGACTTTGAATAATGATGAGTAGTATGATGTATTATATATAATCGCTTATGAAATTGTGGTGCTATGTTTCGGATATGAGATTTACGAAACATGAAACATGACTATGATGTATGATTTCTTGGTTCAGAAACTGGAACAGGTATTGAAATTAAAATGGTGAGTTGGTTATATGATTTATATATGCAATTTGGTTTAGGTGAATAAGGAAATTATAGATATTCGAGTTTGGAAGTGTTTAAAAAGAAGCTGATATAACTTTATGTATGATTCGTAATAAATGACCATGGTTAGGTTGGTGATGAAATGAATACGTGTGAGCTTGATTTATATAATGAGCTAACGGTTGTTATTCGATTTTGAAAGTATGGTTATATGTTCATTGATAAACAAGATAAGTGAAGTTATTTAATGTAGTTCTATGAATTTATAGGTATAATGAATGTATATGTGATTGAGATTTGTTAAATTCGGTTTAATGATATTGATTTATAAATATTATTGAAATGAACTATTTGCTTATGACTTACTAAGCTTTCAAAGCTTACTCTGTGTGTTTTTCCTGTGTTAATAGAGTTTCAGAGACTTGCTCGGGTTGGGAGTCGTTGGAGATCTCATCACACTATCTGGTTATTGCTTCGGTAAATAAAAGCTTTAAGTTTTTGGTTGCATGGCATGTATAGGCTAGAGAATTTTATATATATTTTGAGATGTGTATATCTAGCATGTGATATGGCTTGGTTATGGATGAGATTAGGAATGAATTTTGGTATATGCTTTGTGCTCAAAAATAGTAGAATTTAATGTGCTCATGAATGGCCAAATGAAATAGTCAATTTTGGTAAGTTTTATGGTTGATTTGAAAAGTTGATATGATAAGAAATGCTATCAATTAAAATGGATTAATATGATGTATGAATCATATGTTTGGATATGAAGTTAGTACTTTGAATTGGTATGTTTGAGTTGGATTTGTATATGATAATGAATGATGATATTATGGGTCAATTAATGCATGATTTGGTATGCTTTTAAATTTCTTTTGGACATGAAATATGCTTGGTTTGATACTTGTAGGGATGACAAAAAAAAAGGTGGCTAAATTGGCTTTGTAAATAGCCTACTTTTGTTTACCGGGGAAGAGACACGGGTGTGTGTCTCAGCCATGTGTGACACACGGTCATGTGACACGGTCATGTGTCCCCTAGGGTAGCCTTTCGAATTAATTCAATATACCTTACAGACTTGGCACGGCCTAGACACACGGGGGTGTCTATTGGCCGTGTGTAGCACACGCGCTGGCACACAGGCGTGTGGTTAGCCGTGTGACCCAAGTCAGTATGTATGCCCTGTTTCCACATGGCCTGGACACGAGCATGTCTCTTGGTCGTGTGAGTGACACAGCCGGGGCACACGGGCGTGTGACCCATGTAGTGATGAAAAATTTGTATGGCTCATATAAGATGCCTGAGTTATCGGTTTAGTCCCGAGCCATTTTTAAGCATGGTTTAAAGCTGAGACGAGCCTAGTAAGGGACAATATGATTGTGATTGATAAAATTTTTAAATTGCACGCAAGATTTATAATTCAGATATGTATGAATGTTGTGTTGTAAGTTTGGTAATACCTCGAACCCTATTCCGATGTCGGAGATGGGTAAGGGGTGTTACAAGAAACTAGGGAACAATGTCAAATTTTACTTAAGCCAGATATCATACAATATCCAGTTATTATGGTTGAGTAATTCATGCATGAAAAAATCGTAGAAGAAAAGTTAGTAAGCCACAGACTAGAAGTCATTAAAAATTACAAACCAAAACCAATAGAAACTAATTACTACTTATTAAAAATAGTTTGAGGTCCAAGGTGATTCTCGGAATGCCAAGTTCGGTCCTAATTTTGAGGTTTACCTGAAAAGTTAAACACTATTAGGGGTGAGCTTATGAAAAGCTCAGTGTGAGTCGAATAATTATTTAAACGGACAAAAACATAAATATCAAATACATTGAAACATATTAGCATTAACAGATGAACACAAAACCATCATTGGAATTTCATATCATTACATAGCCATTATCAAATTTATGTCAAACGGTGTATGAACATGGGACATCATTCATTCGAGTAACAATCACCATTCAGTACAACAAAATACAACACATAGCATAAATCAATAACATTCGAATATGTCGTGCACATGATACAATGCAAAAAGGTTCCTATCCATACCATCCGCTACACACCACGAGTTCCCCAGAACCCGTCTGTAAAACTCCAAAACATTATGAGCATAGCTCGATGTGGTAAAACCACCAAATAATCAATAATGCAGAAAATTTGTTGGATATCAAATAGTGCAATACAATCTCCAATAACATATAATATGTGATAAAATTACAAATCCCCTCGGTACTCTAGGTGCAGTGCACTGACTACGAATAATGCGGATTTAATATGCTGCCGGTACTCTACAGAACTCCTCCGTCAACCACGAAATCCCAACCCAATGCATATGCAATATGTCACACAATCACATACATAATCATATCTCAATACTTTTCACATTCATTTCACATGCTCAGCATGTCCTCAATAATCACATACTTTCAGTAAATGGAAACAGTGTTCTAATCTTTCGAATTATCATTGTGTTGGTATCAACCAATATCGTTCAATTTCACATACTTTGCAGATTTTCATTGTGCATAAATAACACCCTTTTCAATACACAATATAACAAATATCTCATGCGTTTAAATCATACAAAAGCTTAATATCTCAACACATTATATCATTCAGTCAAACATTCTTATATCTCATAACTCAAATATGCAATTACAAACTCAATCAAACATCCATACTATTAAACTAGAAATTTTTCCAACATGTCAATCTTTTAAGGCTCGAAACATACATGGTTTTGCCACTCACAAAATCAATAATTTGGCTATTAAGAAAATTTGTAACATCCCGAAATAGAGCCTAGTCAGAATAATGGTTTCGGGACCACAAATCTGACATCAAAATATTTATTTTATGATTATTATGAGGTTTAGAATATGAGAATATGTATGTGTTAAGATTTCATGAAGAAATTCTTTGAGTAAGGTGTCCAATTGAAAATTAGGGACTAAATTGAATAAATTACAAAACTTGGATTCTAGAAGTAATTTTTTATGAAATTGCTTTAGATTATAAATTAGAAGGACTTGGAGAGAAATTTTCCCAATTTTTAAGTTTTTGGACAAAAATGGGCTTGCATGGATGAAATTTTAAAGAAAGGGCTTAAGGGCATTTTGGTCATTTGGAATTTTAATGAAATAAAATGGGAAAAAGAAGGTAAAAATCAGCCATTCATCTCCCTCATTTAGCTGAAAATTGAGGAGTCTCCATAGTTAGGGTTTCCAAGCTTTTCAAGCTCAATAGTAAGTGCTCCCAAGCCCCGTTTTTAATGTTCTTTGTATTTTTGAAATCCTAGTAGCTTACTCTCTCCATTTCTACCCATATTTCATGCTAGGGTTCATGTTTAAAAATTTACCCATGCATGATTTACTTGTATTTTGATGATTTATGGAGGGATATGAAAGTTGGAGATGTGTTAAACATCTTTTCCTAGGTGATTTTCATGAAAAACCCCTAAAGGGACCTTTTTGCAAAAGTTGTTAAATATGTGGTAGAAATGTGAAAATAATGGAAAATGTGGGCTTCCATAAGAGGGAAAAGTGTTTGGCTAGGCTTGGGTAAGATAGAAATTGCATGTGTTTCATTATACGAGCCTAGGGACTAAATTATAAAAATGTGAAAAGTTAGGGGCAAAATGGTCATTTAAACCAGGGGTGGAATTTAGACTTGAAAAGTACAATGTGATATGTTAATAATTTAATTTTATTATTATATACCCTGAGGAACAAATTTCGGAGGTTGACCGAGGAAAGCGAAAGGTTTCGGAGTAACCGAAGCACATCACCAAAACGAGTATCAGATAAGTTCGGATAACTTAAAGTAAACTCATAATCTGCATAATTGTATGATGTATGAATGTATGTTAATTGCATTGTTGATGGCATGAAAATGCATAGAATGCATCTTTGATAATGATTCGATGGATAATGACTCGGTTGAGGTTAAAAAGGGAATTCGATGGATAAACCATGAATTATATGTGACTTGAGATCCTGCATGTGCTGTAGAAAGGATTTAGCCCGGACGGGTAATTTGATGATCTCAAGGATGAAAAGGATCTAGCCCGGACGGGTGTTCCTTGAGTGATCATGTAACACCCTAAACCCGGCCCAGACGCTATGGTCGAATCTGGTGTGTCACATTGAAGTGTTTTAGCGAAAACCGTGTTTTCATTGAAAACCCTTCTTAAAATAAAAGAAACCTTAATTAACTAAAAAAAACACACATTTCAGTTGCAAAAACCTTGTTTGAAACATTTGATTTAAGAAAACTTATCATTTAAAAATTTAATTGCGGAAACGTAGAAAACATATTATAATTTAGGAAACCCATGTTCAACTTCTTGTAAATTACAATGAAAATAATAAAAATAATTCAAGTAATAATAACATAATGAAAACCTTATTACCATCTGATCTGAAACATAATTAAATAAAAACTTATATGCTTGAAAAAAAATCAAGTCCAAATTATCTTGCTAGCTGGCCACCCAGAGTCCCTCCAAACATCGAACCTTTTACTGAGCATCACCTGAAAATAAAATAAAAGAGGGGGTGAGTTTTCGCAAACTCAGTGTGTACAACCCTCGAAGAAAACAAGCATTCAAAAAAAAACATCATTCATCGTTCATCATTCATGCAATGCAATCCCATCCAATTATCCATCCGCTACACACTGGCCCCATCCCCCGTCACACCAAGTGGGGATATAAATATCGACCTACCCAACCCACACACCATGGTTGCCCGGTTGCGGAACTACCTTCATTTACATATTGGGCTTTAAAAGTCGTCGGTGGATCCACGATTGTCAAGCAACCATGCGATCCTCATATACTTCCTCCGTTCCATAATTCCTAACCCATATGCAACCTAAGCAGAATATCGTATATATGCATGTCGTATCCACAAAACTTACATTCAACACCTAGGGGTATTTTGGTCATTTTCGCCCTTAGGGGCATTTCGATAATTTTCCCTTAATTACGATTTTCACTTATCTTGGCCCGTTAACAAGTCCCGTGAGCTAAGATGAATGAATACTATGCACCAGGTAGGAATCCAGACATGCATATACCCATTGCCACACCTTAACCCTTTGACTTGTCCACGGTCGCAATATATTAATTAAGTCTTATGTAGTTATCATATACTAGGCCCAAAACCCCTTACAAAGCCTAATCAAATTCACATACCTGTATCTGGCCCATTAAGCCGAATCATATTCATATGGCCCATTAGGCCCAAATCACCTGTAAATGGCCCATTAGGCCCAAATCACATTTATATGGCCCGTTAGGCCCAGTCACATTCATATTCATGCTCACATACAAATTCCTATCACATAGCATTAATATTCAATTTTTGCCTATTATGGGCCCAACAGCCCATCGGGCCCATTTAGCCCATTCCGGCCCATATGGCCAAGTCACAACCCAAGTCCACGGAATCGCCCGTGGGCCTCAGGAAACCTATCGATTTCCTCTTTACGAGTGTTCGCGCACTCCTAAGACTACCGTAGCCAAACTTTCGGCTTTTCGGCATTTCGGTTTTTCAGCTTTTCAACATTTCGGCTTTTGCCGATTCATAATGTATGTGCTGTGTAGTAAGCAAGCGTGATGCGATCTCCTTAGCCCAAACCTACAATTGATATCACTCAAAGATTAATCATTAGTACTTATCGATTACTTTACCAAAAGCCAAAATCTCACCTTAACCTTACCTGAACGCCAGGCCTCTACTAGCTTTTACTTTGATCACTAAACATGCGTATTTCTCAGATCTGAAGAGCAAATTGGTAGGAATTCAAAATCGAGATCTGACACTAATTCCCTACCAAAGTCGATTAGAAAGAAGTGAGGGACCGAACACTCGATGCTTATCAAAAACCGATTGAGAGAGCGAACACTTACACTAGAACCGACTGGGTGGAAAGAGTAGTGGCAGCACCAAAGGTATTCGGCTCTTAGAGATTTTAATGGCAACAATTGATTACTCAGAACCAAAGAAGAGAGGAAGAATAATTGGCTAAAGCAAAGAAAATATTGAGTAGAGGAGGGATAAGAATTCGGCACAAGGAAAGAAAAGAAAAAATGGTTTTCGGTTTTTTAGAGAAAAGGGTTTCTGGCACAAAGTAAAGGGAAATTCGTCATTAGCTTTTCAACCCTCCCATTCGGCACCTATTTATAGCCCTATAGCTAAATTCTTCAAGCCCTCCTCACTTCTCATCTCCTCGTTTTTCTCCTTGATAACCCCTTGATCCTTTCCTCAATTTTCTCTTCTGAATACTCCCCTTGGAGTGCATCTTCACGCCACTTCCATCCTTCTAGAAGGCCAAAATTAAACTCTAAAAATACTAAGCTAGGATTTGAACCTTAGACCCCCTTGCTAGCTACTAACACCATCTCACTATACCTTATGTGGCGTCACTTAGCCACTCCACCACAGGTTCTTTTTGTGTCCAATTGTTTCTTCATTTATTCAAAAGCCCACCTACTTGTCAACCCTGATTCTTTTAATAATTAAATTATAATTTCTTCTACCCCTTAATTTGAACTCAACCTTATCCAAGACCTACTAAAATTATCACTTGGATAAGAATATTAAACACAATTTTTATCAAATTCGAAAATAAAGAAAATTTAGATTTTGGGATTTTGGGATTTTTGGGGTGTTACAGATCAAGCCTCCCGAAGAATATGTGTGCATTATGAATTTAGCTCGGATGGGTGATTCGATTAGGGTCTGAATTTAGCCTGGACTGGTAATTCAGATCCGAGCTTATTAAGGGTGTTTGTTGCTATAAGGGATTTAACCTAGACTGGTAATCCCGACATCACCTTATGGGTTTATATTACGGGGGATTTAGCTTGGACTGGTAATCCCGCCATAAAATGTGAGGTTCGCAGGAGTGCATACTGAAATGATCATTCATATGAATTGACAGTGATTGGATAATCCATCGAGATTTCCGAGAAACTCAACGAGACTAAAACGAAGTATATGTATAAAAGACATGTTGAATGATGAGATCATCTAAGATAAGTTACATGGTGTTTTGTTATGCGACTAACTCATTGATTGAGAGCATGTGATAGGGAAACCATTTTCATATTCGTTGGTTTCATTATCTAATAAAGATGTATGTTAAATAATCGGTAAGTTTTCTTTCTAGTTATTCGGGCTTACTAAGCATGTAAATCCTTACCCTTCTCTTTCCCCTGTCTTACAGAGCTCGAGGACTCGTAAAGATTGGAAGACGGTTGGAGAGTCTACACACTATCAACTAATTCAGCTTTGGTATATAGACACCTATGTTTTGTTCAATGGAATGTATAGAACTTTTGATAATTGGTTATATGTGTCATTTGATTTGCCAAGATGAAGGCATGTAAAATTATACTTATCTTTTTGAATGTGGCCATGGAAGTTGGCTTGTTTGAAGTAGGCTATGACCTACAAACCTATGCATGTTTATGTTCACATAAGATGGCTTGATTATAATTGGCAATAAGTTATAAAAACGAGTCAATCTTAAATATGTCAAGTAGACATGGAAATCCTTAGATGAGAATTAGGTTAGCATGTATGAAACCAATGACATGAGGTTTACATGCAATGAGGTTAATCAAAGTTTTATATATATACATAAGTGTATAATTTGGTCCTAACATGCATTAAAGTAACTCATAAGAATATTTGATTGATAGAGGGTGATCAAAGGCTTGGAAAATAGCCTCATAAGGTCCATATGGGTAGACACACGGGTGTATATCTAGGCCGTGTGTGACATACGGCTCATCCCCATGGGTGTGTGGTATAGCCATGTGTCCCCTGCACCTAAATTTTTAAGTCAGTATAGAACACGGGCTAAGCACACGGGCGTGTGTCTTGGCCGTGTGTTTTTAACAGAATGTTGAGGTTGAAGTCAGTGTTGCACACGGACAGAGGACACAGACGTGTCCTAAGCCACAAGGGCGTGTGTGACCACATGGCCCCATCACACGGGCGTGTCACACTTTAAAGTAAGGAAAAATTTTCTAAAGTGCCTAAAGTTTATCGAATGTTTTTAGTTGTGTCCCGTACTACCCCTAGGTGTCTTTTCAGCCTCGAAGGCCTATGTAAGGGACAAATTGTACATGTTTGAAAGGTTTTAAATTTTGGCAAAATTTGGTGACCCGATTTAGTAAATTTGTAAAGGTGAATTACCTGTAACGCCTCAAACCCTATCCCAGCGTCGGATACAGGTGAGGGGTGTTACACAATCCAACAAGCAAGCTAATTTATCATATATAACATGATATTTAACATTTTCAAACAATTTTATGAGTTTAGGACCCATACCTTATTTTTTGCTTCCTTGTAGCGCACTAGCGAATCTTCTAATTTTCCTTAATAACTCCTTAAACGAACCTAGAACAGACTTCAGTATGAATTCAATTAATTTACCATTAAACCAGCCCCCAAACACCCACTTATGAGTTCAAACCAACCGTAGTTGGCAATGTTAGATCGAATCAACCCGAGTGTAAACATTGTGGTAAACGACATCTTGGCAGTTGTAGATTGCATGATCGGGCTTGTTTTAAATGCAGGTCGACGGATTATTTTGTTCATAAATGCCTTGAGTTAGCTGAACAAAATACAGTACAGAATGTGAGATCGAGTAACATGTCTGCTTGAGGTAGACCGCCCAGAATTACGAGTAATATGAGTAGCAGTCAAAAAGGAACTAAAAACACTGCAGTTCAATCTGAGGCTCGTGCACCTGCTATAGCTTATGCCATATGTGCTCGAGAGGAGGCTGTATCCCTAAATGTTATTACTGGTACATTCACTCTCTGTGATACTAGTGTAATTGCATTGATTGATCCTGGTTTGACTCATTCTTATGTATGTGAGACTCTAGTATTCAGTAAGACTTTGCTTATTGAGTCTACTGAGTTTGTGATTAGAGTATCGAACCCCTTGGGCCGGTATGTTACGGTTGAAAAAGTTTGTAAGAATTGTCCCTTGATGATTCAAGATTTGTGTTTTCTGACTGATTTGATGTTGTTTCCATTTGATGAGTTCGACATAATTCTAGGTATGGATTGGTTGACTTTGCATGATGCTATCGTAAACTGCAAAAGAAAGACTATTGATTTACGATGACAAAATGATGAGATTATTTGAATTGAATCTGATGATCTGAATGGTTTATGGGCAATAATATCTTCGATATTAGCTCAAAAATATGTGAGAAAGGGTTGTAAAGCTTACTTTGCATATGTGCTTAATAGTAAAGTGGCCGAAAGAAAGATCGAATCAGTACCAATTGTGTGCGAGTATCTAGATGTGTTTCCTGAAGAATTGTCGAGTTTGCCACCTATTCGAGAGGTAGAGTTTGGTATTGAGTTAGTACCGGGGTCGACTTCGATATCAATAGCTCCATACAGAATGACACCTACTGAACTAAAAGAATTGAAAGCTCAGTTGCAAGAGTTGACAGATAAGTGTTTTGCGTGACTAAGTTTCTCTCCCTCGGGTGCACCAGTTTTATTTATGAAAAAGAAAGACAGAACTATGAGAATGTGTATCGACTATAGACAGCTCAATAAGGTGACTATAAAGAATAAATATCTGTTGCCACGGATTGATGACCTATTTGATCAACTGAAAGGGGCTACAATATTTTCGAAGATAGATTTGAGATCAGGCTACTATCAGTTGCGAGTTAAAGACTTCGATGTGCCAAAGACTACTTTCCGAACGAGGTACGGACACTATGAATTTCTGGTTATGCCTTTCGGACTTACTAATGCACCTACTGTTTTCATGGATTTGATGAATCGGATCTTCAGACAGTATTTGGATCAATTTGTGGTTGTGTTCGTAGATGATACTGTGATGAAACTGAACATGTCGAACATCTGAGACTTGTGTTACAGACTTTGCGAGATAAACAATTGTATGCGAAGTTCAGTAAATGTGAATTCTGGTTACGCGAAGTTAGTTTTTTGGGGCATGTTGTATTAGCATTGGGTATTTGGGTTGATCTGAGTAAAATTTCAGCTATACTTGATTGGGAACCTCTCTCGGTCAAACAAGCAAAAATAATATCTTTGCTTGTGCAAGGATTCAAACACAAGACCGTTCACACACCGACACTCCACCTAACCGCCAGACCAGCTGACCCATTCTGTTATGGAATTACAAATAATTAAATATAAGCCCACTGCTCAAGTATTAGGCTTAATTCAGAAAAATACCAAAATTTTCCAAATGAAAGACTTGAACTTAGGACCCCTCACACATATCTAGAACACTTAACCATTGAAGCAAATACACAATTTTGTTAATTAATTGTAGAACAAAAATATAAAATTTGGGGTGTTACAAAAATTAAAACTTTGTTTTAAAAATCTAAACTTTCCTTTAAAATGACGAAAAATACATATTTTTATTTTTAAAATTCTAAACTTTCTCTTTTTAAAAATAAAATCACTACTTTTCATAAAGATCAAAGCTTCTATTTTGAAATAGTTAAAAAAAATCAAAACTTTGTTTTAAAATTTTAGACTTTCATTTAAAATAACTGAAAAACAAATTTTTATTTTTAAAAATCTAAACTTTAACTTTCTCTTTTTTAAAAAAATCACTTCTTTTCTTAAAGATCAAAGCTTTTATTTCAAAATAGTTGAAAAAAAATCAAAACTTTGTTTTAAAAATTTTAACTTTCCTTTAAATTGACTAAAAAACATATTTTTATTTTTAAAAATCTAAACTTTCTCATTTAAAAAAAAAACTTTTCCCAAGATCAAACCCCTTTTTTTTGAAAAAAAACTTTATTTTAGAAAAGGGAAGGGAAAAACGTGATTTTTTGGGCTCCTAGGGGCAGAGGACCGACGGTCTGGTGACGTCCCCCTCATCGGGAGCCCAAATCCCGATACCTCATGAGGTGTCTATGGCAAAAAGAAAAAAAAGAAATAGAATGCTTGTTGTTGTTGTTGATGTTGTTTTTTACCTTTTAAAAAAAATATGAAATGTCTCCTTTTTTTTCTTTCATTTCATTTCATGTATATATATTGTTTTTCAATCTTATTTATTTGTAAAAAAAAAGATAATAATAATATTTAATAATAATAGTAGTAGTAATGATAATAATAATTTGGGCCCTTGACAAGCCGAAAAAGGAAATAAAAAGAAAAGAAAAAAAATTGAGTAGGCTTCGAATGGGCTCAAGAAAGAACAAAAAATTTAAAAGGAACAAATGGGCCTCCAATTGGGCTCGGACAGAAAAGGGTGTCTGCATTAACTATCAAGAACTTAATATTATTGTAAGGATAGTGAAGAAAATAAAATGAAGAACACAAAAGAAAATAATAAAAAGAAAATAATTTGGATTTGGATTTGGATTTCTACTTTAAGATATCTCTTATGCTGAAAACTAAAGGCTATTGATAATGGTTTAACATATTTGACCTTAGTGTCATTATTAACATTTTAAAATTTAGTCTCTCTACTTTCAAATCTTTCCAATTTAATCTACAAAGTGATTTTCACCATACCAATTCATATTCCAAATTATAATTATGTCAATAAATCAATAATAACTCAATTTTCATATTTTGATCAAAGTGCACTTTAGCCCTCAAACTTTTCAAAAATTGTGATTTGGTCCTTTCATCACTTTCTCACTTCAAAAATTATTTTCATTAATTCTAATATCTAAAATCACTTTATTTTTATAAGAATTTCTTTATTTGAAAATTTTTTCAAATTTTCTAAAAACTTCACTTTCGTTACTGGAATAGTGCCATATGTATAATAAAAAATTTTGGGGTGTTACATGGCCCATATTGTATGGTTAAGTTATTTGGAGTTATTATTTTAATATTTATAGTTATAGATATATAAGGAATAAATTTTATTTAAATTATAATTTGTAATATATATGAGATAATTTTAAAATAAAATAAATATTTGAGCCAAGGTAAGACAAGCTCGGATGTGAAATTGTTTTTAAATTTTCAACAAATCTTCAAATTTGAGCATGTAGCACAACTATAAACAAGGCTACCTTAGCATCACTATCCCATCTCCCAATTTTCCAATGCACCAAAAGAAGTAGGTTGAATGCTGAGAGAGTGATGAGAGGTATGGGTGAGCAAAACTCGATTCGAAAAAATCAAAAAATAATTTGAGTTTCGAGTTAATCAAATCGAGTTATTCGAGTTATTGATAACTCTTGATAAGAGTTATAATTCATGCCTTTGACTGGGTCAATTATCTGTAATTATGTGAACTTAGTTGCATTTTAGGACAATATTTTAGCATTTTTAGAATATTGCATAAGAAGCTTGAGCGGTGCTTAAATATTATTATTTGTTACTTTTAATTGCTTATGGTAGGGTTGGGTTTGGTGGTTTGCCAGGTGCAGGTTGAGGAATAAGAGAAAAAGGATTAAAGGTCTTTCGGGGCAAAGAGTTGCACATTTTATTAACACGGATGCCATGGCAATGCCGGGAAGATCGACTCAACACTTAACACATACCAGTTTCAACCCAACTGTACTTGTACTAGAAAAATCTACTTAAAAAATAAGAGAAAATAATCCTAGGTTGTTGATTTTTATCCTAGAAAAAATGAATTTAAAAAAGGAAAAGATAATCTTGGGTTGTTAAAAAAAATTAAAAAGAGGATAATATAAACATGGGTTGTTGGATTTACCATAGGGAAAAAGCTATAAAAAGCCAAAGGAGGAAACCCTAAACAGCGGATAAGGGTGGATATACATAGAAGAAACTAGAGGTAGCAGTTGAGTAGAGACAGAAATAGGAAAGAAACTAGAAGTAGCAGTTGAGTAGAGACAGAAAGAGGAAGACAAAGACAGTCCCTCTTATCCACCACAGGACACTGTGTTGCTAGAGTGTGAACTGGACACGCGAAAGCTGTCATCCCGTTGTTCTTCTATTATTTCTTAACTATTTCTCTGTGAATTGATTTGGTGAAAATGATGTTGAATGATATTTTGGTTTTAAATTCTCTTTTCCAACCCATGAGCTAAATCTCATAGGGTTAAGATTACATGATAAAACCTTTATTTTCTTTAATGGTTGAAGCATAGATATGAATTAATTTATTGTTCTATTCATTTTTTTATTTCTAAATTGTATGCATGCAATCCCTAGACACAGAAAACTATGTAGCATGACCATAAACTAATTTAATTCTAAAAAGGTAGATTAATTGGACCAAAATTGAATGATATGAGTAAGTACTCGACAAATAATTATAGTAGACTCTAAACATAGAGCAACATTCATACAAAAGGAAAAAGTGTAGGGTACCATATTAAAGGCCTATAGACACGGGTAAGGTAACTTGAGGTTTTTGCTCTAGAAAGAAGCAGACCACTTTAGAACTCTTCTGAGCAGTATATAGATTACGATTTTTCCAAGGCATTTCTAATAGTAAGGATAGATTCTTAGTAATTTCAACCTTCCATATCAACATCGTATATCTCTTATCCCTTGCTGTAGTATATTTGCAGTCACATCCTTATTTGTTTATTTAGTTACATATTATTTATATAATCATTTTCGTAATTTCCATTGCATTTTTACTATTGCATTGCCATAGCATTTCCAATTATTTATCAGTTTCACATACTGCACATATCAATATTCCTTTAAATTAACATTTCATTCTTATTATTGTTTTTGCCATAACATTAATCAAATTTCATTATAATAACTGAACCACTTCTATACCTAATTTGATCCCTATGGAAACGATCTCACTTATCACTTTATTACTTGATTCGACACGTATGCTTGCACAATTTGCATATTATATTCATACATGACAAGTTTTTGGTGCCGTTGCCGGGGATCGACAATTTGGTGTAATTTGGTTGAGTTATTTTACTCAATTCCATTAGTTTAATTTAATTTCTACAGGTTTGCAATCAGTGCATGAGAAGAGACATTCCTGCTAACAAAAAGTATCCTTTTATCCTAGAGATCGAGAGAACTTTCTAAAGAAGGCGAAACGAACTTCGAAAAATGGCTAGAAACTTGAACAATCCTAGTCTCAAATGGTCAAGATGTTAATCCTCCTATTCGTAGGGTGATACTCGGTATGAATGATAATTTGAATGGTCAAAGCACTAATCCTCATTTACGTTAGGTGATAGATGACCGAGACAGATCCATTCAAGAGCATTTTGTTCCAATTTTGGATGATTTGAATTCGGGGATAGTCAGACCACAAATAGAAGCTCTATAGTTTAAGTTGAAACTGGTAATGTTTCACATGTTGCAAACAGTAGGACAGTTAAGTGGATTACAAACTAAAGATTCAAGAATTCATTTAAGACTTTTTCAAGAGGTTTGCAACTCGTTTGAAAAACAAGATGTTCCTAAATATGCCCTGCCACTTAAATTATTTCCATCGAGAATAGTGGCATCATAGAATGACCTTTGCAAGAGATTTTTGCTACGGTATAATCCACCAAATATGAATGCTAAGCTCAGGAATGACATCACGTATTTTCAAAAATTAGAGGATAAAACATTAACGATTTAAATATTTAATTCAAAAAAGCTCGATGCATGAGTTTTAGCACTGGACTCAGATGGAGATATTTTATAATGGGCTGAATGCGCATACAAGGATGGTAGTTGATACTTCTACCAATGGTACTCTATTGGATAAATCTTGTAATGAAGCATATGAGATTTTAAAAAAGATTGCCAACAATGATTATCAATATCCTACCAGGTGAGTTGGGGCTGGCAGAAGAGCGGTTGACACCATGAAACTTGATGCAATCACTTCATTGACTGCTTAGGTATCATCTTTAACTAATATGATCAAAATAATGAAGAGAGCAACTACAATTCAGGAAATGAAAGTAGTTGAGCTAGTGTGTGTTTATTATGGTGAAGACCATGCGTTTGATGAATGCCCATCAAACCTAGTATCTGTTTGCTACATGGGTAATTTCAATTGGAATAATAACCCCTATTCCAACACCTACAATCCAAGGTGGATGCATCATCCAAAATTTAGTTGGAATAATCAAGGTGCGAGAAATTTTAACAATGCTGCAAGATAGAATGCCATTAGTGCACCACCAGGTTATAATCATCCTATGCCCAAGCAAAATGCTTAGTAAGGTCAGGCATCTGCATCATCATCATCTATTTAAGACTTGTCGAAATAATATATGGACAAGAATGATGTCATAATTTAGAGTTAAGCTGTGCCTCTCCGAGCTCTTTAAAATTAAGTGGTGCAAATTGCAAATGCTTTGAATTCAAGGCCACGAGGAGCTTTGCCATGTGATAATGAGAATTCGAGATCACAAGGGAAAGAGCATTGCAAGGCCATCACTCTTAGAAGCGGAACTTAGCTTGATGATATTGCTCAAGATGCCACAACAACAGTGGATAACTCGAATAACAATTATGTAAAGATCCCAAAGTCATCTGACAATCAAACTGAATCTAAAAAGGGTAAGTAACAAAATGCTGTGGCAAAATTAGATTAGGTTTTCAACAGAAATGCCATGGCAAAATAATATCAAAACTCTGAAGGATAGCCACATTTACCTTTTCCTCAGTGATTTCACAATTCCAAGCAGGATATTCAGTTCAAAAGATTTTTGAAGGTTATGAAGCAACTCCATATCAATATACTGCGAGCAGAAGCTTTGGAGCAAATGCTCAACGACATAAAATTTATGAAAGACATATTGTTAAAGAAACGTAGATTGGGAGAATTTGAGACTGTTGCTCTAACTGAAAGGTGCACATCAATGTTGATGAATAAGTTGCCTCCAAAGTTAATAGACCTAGGGAGTTTCACTATCCCATGTTTCATTGGAAATCATTATGTTGGCAAGGCGTTATGTGATTTAGGAGTGAGTATAAATTTAATGCCTATGTCTATTTTCAGGAAGATGGGAATTAAGAAGGCTAGACCCACAATAGTCACGTTACAACTGGCTGATCAATCCTATGCACATTCGGAAGGTAAAATTGAAGACATACTGGGAATGATAGATAAATTTATCTTCCCTGTGGATTTCCTTATTTTAGAATATAAAGCTGATCATGATGTGCCAATTATTCATGGAAGACCTAAAACAACCCATTTTTTAGTTAAATTGGAACAGTGGTTTTTGGACAACAAATTTGAAGTCAAAATATTTATTTTATTATTTTATTGAATTTTACAGCATGATAGAATTATTGTGTGAAAGTTTCATAAAGAAATTTTATCGTTTAAATGTTCAATTCGTAAAAAAAGGACTAAATCGCGTAAAATGTAAAATGCATGTTCTATTAGTTAAAGGTGTCAAGTAGCTTTGGCTTTTAATTACGATGGCCTTAAGTGGTAATTATACCATTTTAATAGTAAGTGGACATTAATGGACATGAAATGGATGATATAGATATTTTATCATTAAGGTTTGTTTGGTAATTCATGAAATAATGGTTAATTAGTAAAACAAAAAAAAATTGGTTCATTCATCTTTCTTATTACCAAAAATAGAAGAAGATGAAAGCTTGGTAGGGTTCGATCACTTGGATGCTTAATTGGTGAGTAAATTTTGTCACGTTTTTAATAATTTCTATGTTTTTGAGATCGTTGCAGCTAGTACTAGCTAACCTAGGGACTAATTTTAAAAACTGGTAAATATTTTGAATGATGTCATTGATGAATAAGCATGTGTTTTGAAGTTTCTTGATAGATTATGAATGTTTGTTAATAGATATACAAGTTTTGTTAAGTGATTTTTAGTGAAAATGAAAAAAATAGGGATTGAATTGAGAAATGTGTAAAGTTAGTGGTTAAGAAGTGAAATAAATAAAAAATATGGGCTGCTAGGGGCATATTACTAATTTGGCTAGCATGGGATATTTTAAATTTCACTAATTTATGATTTAATGAAATAAGGACTAAATTGTAAAAAAATGTGAAATATGTGGGGAAAAAGTGTAAATGTGTTTTAAAGTGTGTTTTGGATTAAATTGAATGAATAGATGATTGAATAATTCAATTTTGAATATATTTAGATCAAGAAAAGCAAAATACGAACTAGGATCGGGGAAAAGATAAAGTTATCGACTAATTGACTTATTTCATAGTTTACACGTCCGAGGTAAGTTCGTATGTATTAAGCACTGTAATAATTATGTTTTTAGTGCTTTGATATTGCATTAATTTTATATATGGGACTACAATTATGTTCAACGACAAAACGGCTATATATGGCACTTAGTGTGCGATTCGACATAGCTTCGGCTATATATGACACTTAGTGTGCAATTTGAGATAGCTTCGGATATGTACGACACTTAATGTGCGAGATATCGAGTATGGCACTTAGTGTACGAGACATTAAGTACTCAACGAAATTCCGTGTATGTATGAACTTGTTAAGGATTGGTACAAGTATGTACATGTAGATTATGAGCTTAAAATCGAAGAAGTTACAAAGTTTGTATATAAGCTGATGAATAAGCAGGTGAAAGGTTTGTTAGTAATCATAAAGTACATGATAATGTGTTTGGATTGATGAATGTTGTATTTGTAATTAGTTAAGTTTATATCATAGGAGCTTACTAAGCTATGAAGCTTACTTCGTGTTATGTTTCTATGTTTTATAATGAATCAAGGCTAGCTCGGATCCGGGAGTTGCCTGGAACATCATCGCACTATCAAACATCTAAGTTGGTACTTTTGAATTATACAACTATGGTATATGGCATGTATAGGCTAGATGTTGTATTTTGGTTGTGATTATAGCCATGAGATTTGGCTTATAAATGATGTTAATATTGATTTTTGTTTGGCTATTATTAATGGTTCATAAATGTATATGTTTTGGTTTGTATATATATAGCCATGAGTGATGGCTTAATTTGGTTGGTTTTGGCATGGTTGTAACCAAGACATTATGGAAGTTAAAATGGTTATGTGAATTATGATAAATGAAAATTTTTTGATATTGTTTTGGCATGTATTTGGCTAAGTAAATGGTAGTGATTTGAGAATTGGAATAGATGGAATTATAATGGTATGAATTATGCATTTGGTTGATGATTTTGGCTACCTTGTATAATGAAATGGTACCATTTTGCTTTGTATAGGTACATTGAAGTTGGGGTGGGAAATTGGCCTTGCAAATGGCCTATTTTTGTCCACACGGGCAGAGACACAGGTGTGTGTCTTAGCCGTGTGTGACACACGGTCATGTTACATGGCCATGTGTCCCCTGGTATTGAAATTGAATTGAAGTTAGTATGCTCCACACGGTCTCACACATGGGCGTGTGACTGGCCGTGTGGTACAAGTCAGTATACTTCCTAATTGGCACACGGCTTGGCACACGGGTGTGTCCTCAACCGTGTGATACAAGTTAGTATTTATGCCCTGTTTCCGCATGGCTTAAGACACGAGCGTGTCTGGAGCTGTGTGAGGGACACAGCCTGTTTACATGGGCGTGTGACCCCTATATGGTTAAACTTTTTTTAAGTTACCAAAAATTTGCATATGTTATTGGTTTAGTCCCGAACCACTTCTAAAGCATGTTTAAGGCCTCGTAGGGCCTTATAAGGGACCAATTGATTGAGAATGAATGATGATTGTATGAATTGATTGAATGTAAGAGAAAAGTATAGTTATATGTGTTATAAGTTTGGTAATGCTTCGTAACCCTATTCCGATATTGAATACTGGTGAGGGGTGTTACAAGACCTTTTCTTGCTGCTGGCAGGACTTTAATTGATGTGCAGAAAGGTGAATTGACCATGAGGATGAATGACCAGCATATCACATTCAATGTATTTAATGCCTTGAATCGTGCTGATTAGAATAAGGAATGTCGAGCAATTGAATTGATAGAAACAATAGTGGAGGAATAATTCACAAGATTTTGCCACAGCAATTTTGATAGTGATGAAGACTCATTTGGGCAGAGACCCTTGTGCACTTTACTGGAGCAAAATAGACCTTTAAATTTTGATGAATAATGCTTGGTAGCTCATGTATATCCACATAGAGCTGTTGATGTCAATGACATGAAAACTGGGGACACATTTAAAGTTAATGGACAACATTTGAGGCACTACTGGGGTGCTCATGTAGAGAGAGACAAACAGTTCATTGATCTTAGATATGTTTAACTTCAACTTTTTGAAAATTCTTTTTATTTTTATTTCATTTTTTTATTTAAATCTCTTAGTTATTTAATTTCTTTTGTTTAATAAACTGCAGAACGGGAATAGGTCAATGACACAGAGCCCGTTAAGACGAGTCCTACTAATGAAAAGAATGTAACCAAAGCATCAGAAGAAGAACCAGAGAAAACAGAGTCTGTCATCATTGAGACTGACCGTGAGGACGAAGAGGAAGAAAATCCCTCAATTGCACCACCAGTGTACAACACTACGGCTGTTCCACCTCCTTTTACTGAACTGATGACTGAACAAGATTGTGAGATCGATCGGATTATTGTTGAACTCACTAGATTTTATAATGAAGAGGAAGATGTACCTCTCAATTTACTTAAAAGGCCAATGCGTTATAAGATGAGTGCACAAAAGACCACTCGCCGCAATTAAAGTTCCACCATTCAGTTCCAAGCTCGGGAAGTTTTTCTCCCTTTATTACATCTTATTATGTACATATATATGTCCTTGCATTCAGGATTCATATCTATAAATGCATTGAGGACAATGCATCTATAATAGCCCGTTTTCAGTAAAATCGGAACAGTAGTTTCGGGACCACTAATTCGATTCCGAAAAGGAAATTTATTTTAATATTATTTTATGATTTACAATATGATAATAACTTCGTATGAAAATTTCATAAAGAAATTTTACCAATTATATGTTTAATTTGATAAAGGACCAAATTGCACAAAGTGAAAAAGTTGAGTTCTAATAGCTAAAGGGATTAACTAGCTATGGAATTCAAAATTTGGGGTCCTTAAATGGTAAATAAACCATTAAAAATGCTTAGTTGTTAAGGATGATGATTCATCCATGGAAAATAAAATAAAGAAAATGATGAAATTGGAAAGTGAAAAAAATAAAGATGATAAATGATAAAAAAAAATGAAAATATCATCAATTTATCAACTTCTTCCCCCAAAATACATGGAAACCCTAGGAAAAAGAAAGCAAGCTTTCTTGGCTTAATTGGGTAAGTAATCTTGTCCTGTTTTTAGTAATTTTTATATTTCTGAAATCGGAATAACCTAATCTATCTATTTTGGGGATTAAATTCCAAAGTTATCAAAGTTTTAAAATTATTCCATGGATGAATTTGCTGAAATTCTAAAATTTGTGGTAGAAATTGAAAGGTTGTTGATAGATAAACAACTTTTGTAAAGTGAATTTTCATGAAATTATGATTTAGGGACTAAATTGTAATGATGTAAAATTTATGGAAATTTTTTTATTTTTATGAAATATATGTGCTGTAAGTGTTATATGAAAATTTTGATTAGGCTTGGAATAAGAATTAAATTGCATGAATTTCATTTTCTAAGCCTAGGGACAATCGTCATTAATAAAACGTTTAGGGGCAAAAATGGTAATTTTGCTTAAGATGTGAATTGCACTGAATTGAGTATAAGTTGTATTAAATTGATGTTAAATTTATTCTTATAGATAGACCAAATTCAGAGTTAGAATGAGGAAAAGAGAAAGTGTTGAATTAGTAGATTTTATGTACACGGACATTTATTGAGGTAAGTTCGTGTAACTAAATTGTGTTTATTTTCATGCTTGAATTGAGTGTGGTATGTGTTTATATGAATTATATAAATTTTAAAATGTATTAAATAAATGCATGATCAATAATGTCTGGAAAATGTTAAGTTCCGTTTGAATAATGAAATTCGATTGATACATGATTTCCCATATTGAATGTGGTCCTACATATGTTGCGGATAGAATATAGCTCGGACGAGCATCCTTTTATAAGCTCTTTCGAGCATCTTTTTATATAGTTCTTGTGAGAATCCTAATTGGTAGTGATCCTGCATGTGTTGCGCACTACCGCATCTCTTTGTGAGCATCCTATTACATGATTTGATCGGTTGTGATCCAGCATTTACTGCAGACACAAACGCTGCTCTTCATGAGCTTCCTGATATAGGCTCTTATGAGCTTCTTAACAATCGCTTGAACTTCCTTTTAAGCTATCCGAAGCTCTTGTTACATGGCACTTTGTGAGCATTCCTAATAAGCTTTTTGTGAGCTTCCTAATCAAAAGTTCTTTGTGAACTTATTGTTATAGACTCTTATGAGTTTCCTAGTATAGCCCGGATAAGCTTCCTGTTACATGGCTCATATGAACATCCTGATATATGGTTTGAGAGTGTGCTTCCTGATTATGTGCCCTTATGGGTACCCTTGAATATGAATTGACAATTTCTGATTTGTACACTTCGAGTGTACTACATGTGTATCCATCAATATTTCAAAAAAATTCAACAGGCAAATTCCTGACATGAGAAAATATGAACACGAAATGAATTATTATATGTATCTGCCTGAAATATATGAAAATGATGATACATGATATATGGAAGTATGAAATGGTGATATATGAACATGGAATTATATATGTACACTTCGAGTGTATTTTCCCAGGTTTCCATTGATATTTTAATTGATTTAATGAGCAAAATCCTAACATGAAATAATATGTACTTGAGACAAAATATTATGAAAATGTACTTGAAATACATGGGTATGAATTATATATGTTATTTGAATTCATGATGTGGAAAGTAAATGTATATGAGAATTTGGTTATTATTGAGCCCATACATGTTTCTTGATGTTTATTTGAGATAGTATGACTTACAAACGAACTATTACCCTATGTACATGAAGTGCATGGAAATGACATTACCTGATATAATGATGCATGAATTGGTTGTTACATGAATGTGGATCATTCTTGATGACTTTGTTCATCCATGATTAATGACTATTATATATGATTACTTGGCTAACACTGTAACACCCCAAACCCGGCCCAGACGTTATGGCCGAATCTGGCCGTCACATTGAAGTGTTTTAGCGAAAAACCTTGTTTTCATTGAAAATCCTTCCATAAAATATGAGACCTTGATAAACTTATAAAAACTCTCTTTTCAATTGCAAAAGCTTGTTTAAAATATATGATTTATGAAAACCTATCATTTGAAAATTTAGTTGTAGAAACGTAGAAATCATACTATGATTTAGGAAACTCATTCAACTTTTCGTAATTACAACGTATAAAAATATTAATCCAAATAATAACAAAAAGGAAGGCCTTATTACAATCAGGTCTGAAAATTTATTGATAAACTAAAAACTTATATGCTTTTAAAAGGAAAACAAGTCCAAGTTGTCCTGCTAGCTGGCCACCCAGAGTCCCTCCAAACATCGAACCTTCTACTGAGCATCACCTAGGAAAAATAAAAGAGGGTGAGTTTTCGCAAACTCAGTGTGTACTACCTTCAACAAACATAAAGCAAACATCAACCACCATAAAATCATACATGCAATGCAATGCAGTGCAATCCCACCCCAATAATCTAACCGCTACACATCAACTCCGTCCCCCGATACACATTATGTGGGGATATAAATATTGACCCACCCAACTGATACACATCAATGGTAGCCCGGTTGCGAAACTACCTTCATTCATATATTGGGCTTAAAAGCCATCGGTGGATCCATGATTGTCAAGAAACCATGCGATCCTCATATACTTCCTCCGTTCCATAATTCCCAACCTAGATGCAACCTAAGCAGAATATCGTATGTATGCAGCAGATATACATGTAACATCCATAAAACTTACATTCAACACATAGGGTAGTTTGGTCATTTTTTTCCCTTAGGGGAATTTCAATAATTTTTCCTTTATTACGGGTTTTTACTTACCTTGGGCTGTTAAAAAATCCCGTGAGCTAAGACGAACGAATACATTCGCCAGGTAGGATTCTAGAGAAGAGGAGGTGAGTCATTAAGACCGCTTAAGTACCAAGCTCTTCGTAGATCCAATCCTAGACATGCATATACCCGTTGCCACACCTTAACCCTATGACTTGGCCACGGTCTCATTTAATTAATTAAGTTTTATGCAGTCTTCATAAACTAGGCCCAAAACCCCTTACAAAGCCCAGACAAATCCACATACCTATATATGGCCCACTAGGCCCAATCATATTTATATGGCCTATTAGGCCCAAATCACATTTATATGGCCCATTAGGCCCAAATCACATTTATAGTCATGCTCACATACGAATTTTCCATCACATAGCATCAATTATCAATTTTCGCCTATTATGGCCCAACAGCCCATCGGGCCCATTAAGCTTATTTTGGCCTGGTTGACCAATTCACAGCCCAAGTCCATGGAATCGCCCATGGGGCCTCAGATAACCTATCGGTTTCCTCCTCATGAGTGTTCGCGCACTCGCAAGTCTGTTGTAGCCAAACTTTTAGCTTTTCAGCATTTCGGCATTTCGGGATTTGCCGATTATTGTATGTGTGCAGTGTATGTACACACCTGGTAAGAAAGCATGCTGCGATCTTCCTAGCCACAAACCTACAATCGATATCACTCAAGAATTAATCTCACATACTTATCAAATACTTTACCAAAAGCTGAAATCTCACCTTAACCTTACCTGTAACGCCAAGCCTTAATAGCTTTCCCTTGATCACTAACCAAGAGTACTTTTCAGATCTGCATTAACCTTTATCGTTAAAAACATAATGGGTGACTTGTATCCAACATATGTCACCCTTTTCTACTAAAGCCTATTCGGCCAACCCTTACTAAGTGAAGAACACTTACCAAAGTCTCACATATGAGGAGCAAATCTGTAATACCCTGAAAATATTTACAGTAAGATATTATCCTTAATATAGTAAAATAAGGAAATAAAGTGAAAAAAAAAAGGAAAAGGAAATTTTGAGATATGACAATATTGAGAAGTATATTATGATATATTAATTCAAGAAAGGACTAAATTGTAAAAGTGAGAAAAGTTTAGTTGCACAAGAGTAAATACTCAAAATTTGAGGGGTTAAAGTGTAAATATGAAAATTTTGAAGGACCAATAGTGTAAATATTTTAAGAGTGGAATAATCTAGAAACTAAGGAAAATGGATGAATTAGGACCAAATTGAATAGATGAAGAAACTATGAGGGACTAAATTGCAAATTTACCAAATTAAATGATGACTTAAGGATGGAATTTTAAAAGATAATGAAGGGCAAAATGGTCAATTGGAAGAGAGAGAAATCTAGAAAGTAATAATGATGCTAGAGATATTTTGATATTTTATAATTATTTAATTAGATAAATATTATTTTATTAATATTTTAATAAGATATTTTATTATTATTTTATTAGTATATAAAGAAAGAAAGATGAGAAATTCTCATCCATATTTCCATGCACTAACGTGAGAGAGAGAGAGGAAGAAAGAAAGTTTTGCTTTCTTTACAATTTGGTCCTTTTTACCAAAAATTCACCATTTTCACCCAAAAATCAAATGAATTTCCATATCTACCAAGAGAGAAAAATGTTAAGGAGACCATGGGGAGTTAGAATATCAAGTTGGATTCAAGAAATAGAAGCTGGAGGAGAGAGAAAATCAAGTTAAAGATTAGTATCAATAGAACAAGGTAAGTATATCAAGATTACAATATGTTTTTAAGTTTGTTATTATTGACAAAGCATGGAAATAATGTTATAGTAGAGTTTTCTTACATAAGGTCCTATGTTCATGATATGTTAGTGATGAGAAAATAAGAGAAAGTGATGAGAAATGGTGTAGAAAAAGAAAATAAGGGTGTTATAAAATGGTAATTAATATCTTGTACTAAAACAGTTTTGGACAGCAGCAGTAGTCGAACTTTGAAAAATCATCAAAAATTGTAGAAATCTAATTATAGGATGAATAAAATATTAAATTAAATCTTATTAAGTCTAGTTTCTTATAGAAGAAATTATGTAAGCAATGGAATTCTAGATCATGAGATATGATGAATTTTGTGAGACAAGGTCAGAATGATTTCGAGTTCCCCTGTTCTGACTTTGTAAAATCATAAAAACTTGGATAAAAATAATTAGGGGTTTAAATTTATATTTTTAGAATCCTGAATGAGTCTATTTTCAATATAAACAAACGGAAACATCATTTGAATTCTGTACAAGGAGATAATTAATTTTTAGTGAAGAAGGGTCAGAACTGTTAGATAGCAGAACAGGGGTAATTTTAAAGAATAAACTGTACTTATTGGATAAACTAAAAATTCTGAAAATTTTATGGTAAGAAGATATATGAGTCTAGTTTCAGGGAAAATTAGCGGATCTTAATTTTGAGTTCTATAGCTCCAGATATAAATAATTTAGTGACCATGATGCAGATAGACAGCTTGAATATTCATAAAAGTAAATAATAAAAATTATGGATAATGTTACTTACAAGTGTATTATCTACATTAAGGATGTGGAATGGAGAGGAGGAGGAGGAAAAATATGTATGAATATTCATCTAGCATGGCTAATTTGCATATTTTAGGCTCAGAGACTAAATTGAATAAAAGTAAAACTTTATGGGCAATTTTGTAAAAATGTCGAAATGACCAAATTGCATGAAATGGATTATTTTATTATTTAAATTACAAAATTGAATGAAATTATTAATTTAGTTCAAGATCGGGGGAAAACATGTTTTAGGGATTAAATTGAAAAGTGTTGAAATTATGGAAAATTCTGATATTTTATAGAATTCATGGATATTATCAATATATATGATAATAATAGTGGAAATAAGGATTAAATTGCAAGAATTTTATTTTCCTGACCCTAAGGATGAAATCGTCATTAATTAAAAGTTTAGGAGCAAAATGGTAAATTTTGCCTAAAGCATTAATTAAATGCATTAGAATATGAAATGAATGAAAATGATGATCAAATTTATTTATAAAGATCCGAACGACTCAAATATGAGACTCGATCGTGAAAAAGAAAAGATATCGGATTAATGAAATTATAAACACAAACAAGCAATGAGGTAAGTTTGTGTAACTTGAACTGTATTTTAAATACTTGAAATATGTGGTTATATGATGAAAATATGATTTGAATGTTCAATTCATGATATTTGATGAAATATTGATAATACTCGAAATAAATTGAAAATAAATCCCGGTTGAATGAAAAGGAAAATTCGATGGATCTCTGAAAAGGAATTGACGGTAAAAGGATCTAGCCAGACGGGTGATCCTATCTCGATATAGCCCTCCCGAAGAATATGTGTAAAATGGATTTAGCCCGGACGGTAATCCGAATCGTGGTCCGAATTTAGCTCGGATGGTAATTCAGATCCAAACTCATCAGAGTAATTGTCGTTGTAGGGGATTTAGCCTGGACTGGTAATCCCGACAATACTCTATGAGTTTATATTACAGGGGATTTAGCCTGGACTGGTAATCCCACTGTAAAGATGAGGTTCGCGGGAGTGTGCTCTCTGATATGAAACGTGTAAGACCATGGTTAAAAGATACCATGGCAACCTGATATGAAATGTATAAGACCATGGTTGAAAGATACCATGGCAACCTGATATGAAATGTGTAAGACCATGGTTGAAAGATACCATGGCAACGTGATATGAAATGAACAAGACCATGGTTGAAAGATATCATGGCAACATGACAGAAAATGAGTAAGACCATAGTTGAAAGATACTATGGCATCATGTCAAAGATAAATAAGACCGTGGATGGGAGATGCTATGACATCTGTTGAACAATTGATATTCAGGTAATATGTATCAGATGACGAATGGTTATATGAAATGGTTGTGTGTAATGTTTACAAGAACCGGTCATATGGAAATATATGTACAAAATAGTTGTATGAAATAATTATGAAGATAGATAAAAGAAATAAGTATGAGTACATGGAATATAATTTATGTTAAGTTTGATATAAGCTATTATCGGAATAAATATACATAAAATATATGGAAATGATGGAGCATGAAATATTAATATAATGAAATGAATCATTTATGCTTATGAAGAAACGGTAAGAGCATGATATGTTTCATGACATGTACATATATGATTATCTTTGATATGTTGATACAAGAAAATTATGTAAGTTGAGACTATTATTGAACTCAAGTACGATATGTCGAGAAAATAGTTATATCAATGTTGAATTTATATGAGATATGTGCAAGTACACTAACAATGTTACTGTTTGATGCTTATACAAGTACTAAACTGTTGATTGAATGGTAATATATTTATTTATATGATGCATTGAATCGGTAAGCATTTAAAAAAATTTTTAAGTGATCTGCAAATGGTAGTAATGCTCCGAAACCCTGTTCTGGCAACGGATACGATTAGGGGTGTTACATTTAGTGGTATCAGAGCTATGGTTTAGTCGGTTCTCGGACCAAACGTAGTATATGTGAAGTCTAAAAACACATGTCATTATAATATGTGATAGTATGATATCTCCCGACTCTGATGAGATTTGTTTTACTATTAAAATGAGATGCTTTCTGACCCAAGATAATTCTGATAATGCTAAAAACGATACTCAGGTATATGAGTAAAAAGTTGATTAGAATCAATCAGAATTCATAAAGGTATGAATAAATACATGTCGATGATGAATGTTATGTGTATTATTAAAAGTAAATTATATTGCTACATGAAATATTGTGCTGATGACTAAATTACAAAATATATAAAATTGGTATATGAAATACATGATAAGTATTATTAGTAAATTGTGGATGAATAGTGAATTTTGAAAAATATTACATGTATTAAAGGTAGAGAAGACATAAATAAACGGATTATTGGTATAAGGATTAAATTGTAAAGCATGTAAAAGCATTATGCGAAAGGTGTAAAAGTGATATGCGTGCATGAAATAATTTGCCCAAGTAGACAAGATTAGAACTACTAGGATATTAAGGGACCTCAAAGATGCTCTCGATTACTAGCAAGTTAGTGCTCTCGATTATTAGCACATTCAGCACATTCGCATTACTCTCTGTATAGCACTTGAGTGTTCTCTGTTTAATAGTGCATAATAATGCACCTCTGTATAAGTCCCGTATATCCAAAGTGTTCTATCTAGTCTCTGGGCCTCTACTAAGTAAAAAGTAAACAATTTTAATTCTGAGGAAAATGATTATCTACGAGTAAAAATGTTAGTTATGATAAAGCGAGAACTCGTAAAAGTGCGGATAAATGTTTTATAGTACTTGAGAATGATAAATGTTATATGAGTAAATACATGAAAATTAAATTATGAGGTTTTACGATCTATACCCCTTTACTAATACAGTTATATGCAATCTATACTAGTCAATAGATTGGTGAAAAAAATTGCAAACATATTTGAATATAGCCATTATAACTGGTATATTATATTAAATTTTTGGGGTTTTATATGGGTATCATATATATACTGATATTTTCAGAGGAATATGGAACTGTTCATGTTTGGATACTATAATCAATATATGGAAAGATTGGATAAATATGCTAATAGACAGAAATTATCGCAAGTCTGATTGATTCACAAGTGCTACTACTCTATTTTTCTTTGGTTTTCCAAGCCAATATATGTGATAGAACACTTGATAATAAGATTCATACGATATTATTTTTCATTTCTGTTGGTAGAAGCTCTGAAAGGCAAATGTGAAATAGTGTATAGAAAATAAATTGTGAAATGAAAGGATAGAGAATAGATATAAATGATAAACTGGGTGAATATGTACAAAAAGAAACTATAGAACTATAGAAATAATGAAATTCATGATCAAAAGAAAACAAGAAAATTTCGAGGACGAAATTTATTTTAAGGGAGAGAGAAATGTAATACCCTGAAAATATTTACAGTAAGATATTATCCTTAATATAGTAAAATAAGGAAATAAAGTGAAAAAAAAAAAAGGAAAAGGAAATTTTGAGATATGTCAATATTGAGAAGTATATTATGATATATTAATTCAAGAAAGGACTAAATTGTAAAAGTGAGAAAAGTTTAGTTGCACAAGAGTAAATACTCAAAATTTGAGGGGTTAAAGTGTATATATATGAAAATTTGAAGGACCAATAGTGTAAATATTTTAAGAGTGGAATAATCTAGAAACTAAGGAAAATGGATGAATTAGGACCAAATTGAATAGATGAAGAAACTATGAGGGACTAAATTGCAAATTTACCAAATTAAATGATGACTTAAGGATGGAATTTTAAAAGATAATGAAGGGCAAAATGGTCAATTGAAGAGAGAGAAATCTAGAAAGTAATAATGATGCTAGAGATATTTTGATATTTTATAATTATTTAATTAGATAAATATTATTTTATTAATATTTTAATAAGATATTTTATTATTATTTTATTAGTATATAAAGAAAGAAAGATGAGAAATTCTCATCCATATTTCCATGCACTAACGTGAGAGAAAGAGAGGAAGAAAGAAAGTTTTGCTTTCTTTACAATTTGGTCCTTTTTACCAAAAATTCACCATTTTCACCCAAAAATCAAATGAATTTCCATAGCTACCAAGAGAGAAAAATGTTAAGGAGACCATGGGGAGTTAGAATATCAAGTTGGATTCAAGAAATAGAAGCTGGAGAAGAGAGAAAATTAAGTTAAAGATTAGTATCAATAGAACAAGGTAAGTATATCAAGATTACAATATATTTTTAAGTTTGTTATTATTGACAAAGCATGGAAATAATGTTATAGTAGAGTTTTCTTACATAAGGTCCTATGTTCATGATATGTTAGTGAAGAGAAAATAAGAGAAAGTGATGAGAAATGGTGTAGAAAAAGAAAATAAGGGTGTTATAACATGGTAATTAATATATTGTACTAAAACAGTTTTGGACAGCAGCAGTAGTCGAACTTTGAAAAATCATCAAAAATTGTAGAAATCTAATTATAGGATGAATAAAATATGAAATTAAATATTATTAAGTCTAGTTTCTTATAGAAGAAATTATGTAAGCAATGGAATTCTAAATCATGAGATATGATGAATTTTGTGAGACAAGGTCAGAATGATTTTGGGTTCCCCTGTTCTGACTTTGTAAAATCATAAAACCTAGGATAAAAATAATTAGGGATTTAAATTTATATTTTTAGAATCCTGAATGAGTCTATTTTCAATATAAACAAACGGGAACATCATTTGAATTCTGTACAAGGAGATAATTAATTTTTAGTGAAGAAGGGTCAGAACTGTTAGACAGCAGAACAGGGGTAATTTTAAAGAATAAACTGTACTTATTGAATAAACTAAAAATTCTGAAAATTTTATGGTAAGAAGATATATGAGTCTAGTTTCAGGGAAAATTAGCAGATCTTAATTTTGAGTTCTATAGCTCCATATATAAATAATTTAGTGACCATGATGCAGATAGACAGCTTGAATATTCAGAAAAGTAAATAATAAAAATTATGGATAATGTTACTTACAAGTGTATTATCTACATTAAGGATGTGGAATGGAGAGGAGGAGGAGGAAAAATATGTATGAATATTCATCTAGCATGGCTAATTTGCATATTTTAGGCTCAGAGACTAAATTGAATAAAAGTAAAACTTTATGGGCAATTTTGTAAAAATGTCAGAAATGACCAAATTGCATGAAATGGATTATTTTATTATTTAAATTTACAAAATTGAATGAAATTATTAATTTAGTTCAAGATCGGGGGAAAACATGTTTTAGGGATTAAATTGAAAAGTGTTGAAATTATGGAAAATTTCGATATTTTATAGAATTCATGGATATTATCAATATATATGATAATAATAGCTGGAAATAAGGATTAAATTGCAAGAATTTTATTTTTCGACCCTAAGGATGAAATCGTCATTAATTAAAAGTTTAGGAGCAAAATGGTAAATTTTGCCTAAAGCATTAATTAAATGCATTAGAATATGAAATAAATGAAAATGATGATCAAATTTATTTATAAAGATCCGAACGACTCAAATATGAGACTCGATCGTGAAAAGAAAAGATATCGGATTAATGAAATTATAAACACAAACAAGCAATGAGGTAAGTTTGTGTAACTTGAACTGTATTTTAAATACTTGAAATATGTGGTTATATGATGAAAATATGATTTGAATGTTCAATTCATGATATTTGATGAAATATTGATAATACTCGAAATAAATTAAAAATAAATCCGGTTGAATGAAAAGGAAAATTCGATGGATCTCTCAAAAGGAATTGACGGTAAAAGGATCTAGCCGGACGGGTGATCCTATCTCGATATAGCCCTCCCAGAAGAATATGTGTAAAATGGATTTAGCTTGGACGGGTAATCCGAATCGGGAGTCTAGATTTAGCCTGGATGGTAATTCAGATCCAAACTCATCGAGTAATTGTCGTTGCGAGGATTTAGCTCGGGTGGTAATCCCGACAATACTCTATGAGTTTATATTACTGAGGATTTAGCTCGGGTGGTAATCCCATTGTAAAGATGAGGTTCATGGAGTGTGCTCTCGATATGAAACGTGTAAGACCATGGTTAAAAGATACCATGGCAACCTGATATGAAATGTATAAGACCATGGTTGAAAGATACCATGGCAACCTGATATGAAATGTATAAGACCATGGTTGAAAGATACCATGGCAACCTGATATGAAATGTGTAAGACCATGGTTGAAAGATACCATGGCAACGTGATATGAAATGAACAAGACCATGGTTGAAAGATATCATGGCAACATGACAGAAAATGAGTAAGACCATAGTTGAAAGATACTATAGCATCATGTCAAAGATAAATAAGACCGTGGATGGGAGATGCTATGACATCTGTTGAACAATTGATATTCAGGTAATATGTATCAAATGACGAATGGTTATATGAAATGGTTGTGTGTAATGTTTACAAGAACTGGTCATATGGAAATATATGTACAAAATAGTTGTATGAAATAATTATGAAGATAGATAAAAGAAATAAGTATGAGTACATGGAATATAATTTATGTTAAGTTTGATATAAGCTATTATCGGAATAAATATACATAAAATATATGAAAATGATGGAGCATGAAATATTAATATAATGAAATGAATCATTTATGCTTATGAAGAAACGGTAAGAGCATGATATGTTTCATGACATGTACATATATGATTATCTTTGATATGTTGATACAAGAAAATTATGTAAGTTGAGACTATTATTGAACTCAAGTACGATATGTCGAGAAAATAGTTATATCAATGTTGAATTTATATGAGATATGTGCAAGTACACTAACAATGTTACTGTTTGATGCTTATACAAGTACTAAACTATTGATTGAATGGTAATATATTTATTTATATGATGCATTGAATCGGTAAGCATTTAAAAAAATTTTTAAGTGATCTGTAAATGGTAGTAATGCTCCGAAACCCTGTTCTGGCAACGGATACGGGTTAGGGGTGTTACAAAATCGGCAAGGATCCAAAAGACTGGGATTCGATACTAATCCTACCAAAATCGATTAGAAGAAGTGAAGAACAGAGTAACTGATACTTAGCAAAATCGATTGGAAGAACAAAGCACTTACACTAGGACTGACCGATTAGAAATAGTAGTGGCGGCACTAAGGGTATTCAGCCCTTGTGATTTGTATGGAAAAAAGAGGGTTATTCGGCTCCAAGGGAAAAGAAAAGAAGAAGTCGGCTAGACTGAAAGTGAATCAAAAAGATTTGAGTAAAGGAAGAATGGAAAATCGGCACAAGAACACAAAAGAAGAACAAGGGATTTTCGGCTTTTGGTTCTTAGAGAGAAAAAGCAAAAAAAAGGTTTCTGGCAACAAGGTGAAGGAGAATTCGGCATTAGCCTGGCAACCCTTCATTCGGCACCTATATATAGCCTTTATAGCCGAATTTTCCATGCCCAAATTCCCAATTCGGCTCCACCTCTTCTTCACTCCTCATCTCCTAGTTTTTCTCCCTGATAATCCCTTAATCCCTTCCTTAAATTTCTCCTCTTATCACTCTCTACAGAGTTCATTCCAACAACACCTCTGTCCAACTCTTAAGCAAAAATAAATCCTTCTTTTATACAAGGTGGGATTCGAACCCCATACCCCCTTGCCTTGCCTTGTATGTGATGCCACTTGCCACTCCACCACAAGGCTTCCTTGTGTCCAATTCTTCCTTCATTTATTCAAAAGCCCACCTACTTGCCATCAAGGTTCTTTTAATTATTAACCCATAATTTCCTTTACCCTTAGGTTCGACTCAAACCTTAACTGAGACCTACTATCACATAATTAACACTTAACCGAGAATACTAAGTACACTTTTTATCAGAACCAAAGGAAAAAAGAAAATTCAGGATTTCAAGAGTTTTGGGGCGTTACAAACATAATGAGGATATGTGTTTAGGGCTTGTGATAAAATTGGTTGATAGTGCCTTACATGTTTATTTTGAACATAAATATATGCTAAGTTATTTACCATGTTATACGAACTTACTAAGCATTTCATGCTTACTCTATTTTATTTTCCCTTGTTCTATAGTAATTTGGAAGCCCCTTGGATTGGAAACTTCGGTGGAGATCACTCACACTATCCATCGGCCCATCTTGGTATATAGGGTAAATTAATTATGGTTATAATGGCATGTATAGGTTAATTAGACAATGTGAGCATGTAAATGTTTTTATTATAACTAGCCATTGGAATGGCTTGTGATGAACATGTTCTTATATGTATAAATGAGGCTATAACATGTTTGGTATGTGCTTAAATGATTTATTGATAAAAATCATGTTGGCATATTAAAAATTAATTTTAACATATTTTGGTAAAATATGCATATAGGTGAATTCGATAAGTTAAGTAAATTTTTATATTTAATTACATGATGGTAATGTGTCATTTGAGGTGTTTAAGAGCACATTAGTTGTATGTGATGATATGTCATGCATGAGACTTGGTTTTGACTTGATTTAAATGTTTTAAAATGGCTTGTGAATATGTTTAAGAATTGGTGTAAGAGGAAGACAAACAGGGTGAGAAATGTGGCTTGGAAAATAGCCTATTTTTGTCTACATGGGCAGAGACAGGGGCACGTGTCTCAGCCGTGTGTGACACACGGCCTAACACAAGGGTGTGTGATCTGGCCGTGTGTCCCCTGCATCTTTAAAATGTCAAAACAGAATACTCAAAATTAATCACACAACCTAGCACACAGGCGTGTGGATTGGCCGTGTGACCCCTGCACCCACACACGACCTAGCACATGAGTGTGTGGATTGGCCTGCGACCCAAGTCAGAGAGTTACACGATTTGAGACACGGGCTATAACAACCCATTTTTGGTCAAATCATATCAGTGGTTTCGACCACAAATCTGAAGTCAAAATAATTATTTTATTATTATTTTAATGTTTACAAAATGATAGTATGATTGTGTGAAATTTTTGTTAAGAAATTTTATCGCTTGAATGCTCAATTCGGTAAAAAGGACTAAATCGCGTAAAGTGTAAAACTTTAGTTCTGTTAGCTAAAGATGTCTAATAGATATAGAAAATTAAAGTGGAGGTCCTTAAATGGTAATTAGACCATTAATATATTTAGTGGACAAAGATGGACATAAAATGGATGATATTATATGGTTTTATAATAAGGTCATTTTTGTAAATTGCAAATATATGTTAATAAATTAATTAAACAACAAATGGTCATCATATTTTATGTTCTTCCTCAATCAAAAATCAAGAAGAAAAAGCCATGGTTAGGGGTTGATATTCGGCTAAGCTCCCTAGCTCATTAGGGGAGTGAATTTTGTCCAGTTTTTAATGATTTCTATGTTTTTGAGATCGTTGCAGCTTAGTCTAGCTAGCCCAGGGACTATTTTGCAAAACTGTTAAAGATTTAGGAAGTTTCCACTGATGAATAAGCATGTATTTTAATGATTGATGATAGATTATGAATATTTGATGATAGTTATACAAGTTTTGTTAAGTGATTTTTAGTGAAAATGCAAATTAGGGATTAAATTATGGAATGTAGAAACTTTGTGGTTAAAATGTGAAATAAATGAAAAATATGGGCTAATATGTGTACTAGGAAAATTTGGCTAGCATGGGTTGGTATCAAATTTCATTAATTTGAGTTTTTATGAAATACTTGGGGCAAAAGTGTAAATGTTCTTTAATGAGTGTTTTTGGATTAAATTGAATAAATGATAATTAAATAAGCTAAATTTGATTACATATAGATCAAGAAAAGCGAAATTCGGATCTAGATCGGGGGAAAAACAAAGTACTCGACTAATCGACCTATTTCATCGTTTTTGTGAACTGAGGTAAGTTTGTATGATTAATAAGCTTAATGTTATATGTGTTTATATGCTTAAAAATTATAATTGTGATATTACGACACTGCGAAATCTATTGACAAAGCATTGATATAGTGAGAATCACGGTTGAACCTTAGGAATAGATAGGATACTAGTGATGTAACACCCCAAACCCGGCCCAGAAGTTATGACCGGATCCGACGTGTCACATTGAAGTTTTTAAGAAAACCCATTCCTCTTTCAACGTCCTTCTTAGTGTTTTAAAAGATAGTCTTTGCTAAGTTAATAAAGTGAATGGAAGCTGTGCACCAGGTAGGTATCCGAAACAGAGGAGGTGAGCCTAGAAGGCTGCTTAAGTACCAAGCTCTTGATTGGATCCAATCCTAGACATGCCTACAACCATTGCCACACTTTGGTGCTAGGTTAGGTTTTGAGAAATACAAGTTGGAATTCATTTAAGTAGATATTTTTGATAAACCGATTAATTATATCGTTACGTTATTTTGAAAACAATTATCATTTTGGAAACACGCCCTAGGTCTAACTCATATTGTTATCAGAAAAATATAGGGTATAAGATAAAATAATCCTAGAAAAATAGTTAAAACGGCCTTATTACAACCCAAAACCAAATAATAATATTAATAAGATAAAACTTATAAAGAAATAAATCGGCTACTTATTGCAATGAAAAGAAAGCAAAATGTAAAATGTAAAGCATGAGTGTGGCCATCTCCGAGTCCTCGCAGCTCCAAACCATCTAAGCTTAGGGATTACATGCGGTTAGAAGCGGGGTGAGTTTATGAAAACTCGGTGTGTAATCCCAATAACAAACAAACGATAAATAACACGAAGATCAAGTACAATCTGGGCCAAAGCCCTATTTAGTCTTGACATATACTGGGCCGAAGCCTTTCATTTAACGGTTACTGGGTCGAAGCCTTTTCATAAATCATATCACTAGGCCGAAGCCTTTTCATAAATCATATCACTGGGCCGAAGCCTTTTCATAAATCATATCACCGGGCCGAAGCCTTTTCATAAATCATATCACTGGGCCGAAGCCTTTTCATAAATCATATCACCGGGCTGAAGCCTTTTCATAAATCATATCACTGGGCCGAAGCCTTTTCATAAATCATATCACCGGGCTGAAGCCTTTTCATAAATCATATCACTGGGCCGAAGCCTTTACTGTAAACGGTATGGCCCTTAGGCCCATTTCAATATCACATGTAATGTCAATGAATGTATGCAAGCCCATTTGGGGAGACTACTCGACCCACCATCCGCTACTCTCCACCCGTACCAACCAAGCTCTCCATGTAGGGAATAACTCAACCCACCCAACCAAACTCTCCTTTGGCGGCAAAGATATTTGCTTTATCACTCTCTTGGAGGTCTTGCCTCTTTTTAATAAGCGGGGCATAAGCCCTTTTCGTAAAAGCGAGGCATAAGCCCTTTTTCGTAAAGCAAGCGAGAGAGCCTTTTAGCACTTCCTCCATCAATATAACCCATATCCCATGCAATATGTCATGTATGCAGAATGTCATGCCCATATTTGAATCAAACAATCATAGTCAAGTCATTCATATCACCAACATATATTCACAATCAAATCCGTCAACCACACAGTCCAAGTCAGTCACTTGCCCACAAGGGCAAAACAGTTATTTTTCATATTATAAGGGTATTTTTGTAATTTTACCAAAAACTAGGGTTTTCCATGTTCATTACATTTGTCAATATTTCTGAGTGTTTAAACAATGATCTTTAACCCACTTATCAAATTCGGGCTTTTGGGCCCAAAACCCCCAATGGGCCCTACGAATGCTGATTTAGCCCAGTAAGCCTGCTTAACCCAAATTTTACAATAATACTAACCGTGTTAACATGCAACTTTTCCAAATTCCATTTTCTATCAATTTTACCCAAATGGGCCAAAAAGCCCATTTGGCCCAATTCCACCATGGAGGCCCAACTTACCATTGTTAACACATTGGAGTTCTTACTGTTCCATCAATCCAAACACCGACCTTATCGTAATTATCACATCTATACCCATATGCAACATTACAAGTTCGAAATGCCCAGTATTTTAGCATTTAAACTTCTCAACAGATATTAATCTAAGCTACTACGAGGTTAGTACACACACATTATGGGTTGAAGTTGAAACGTTTCCATAATCAATCACCTACGATAACCACCACTGTCACTCAAACTTAACTAATCCAATATCAATATACGTAAATCCTAAGCACATCAGTCATACGGAACATAAGGGCATATTCGTCATTTTACCATACAAGGGTATTACGGTAATTCTACCCTACGAGGGTATTTCAATAATTCTACCTTACTGTGGGTATTTCAAGAATTCTACCCTACGGGGTGTTTGGTAATTCTACCCTACGGGGGTATTCGATAATTCTACCTACTGGGGTATTTGGTAATTCTACCTTACGAGGTATTTCGATAATTCTACCCTACTACTGGGGGTATTTTGGTAATTCTACCCTACGTGGGTATTTGATAATTCTACCCTACGGGGTATTTGGTAATTCTACCCTACGGGGTGTTTGGTAATTCTACCCTACGGGGTATTTTGGTAATTCTACCCTATAGGGGTATTTGGTAATTCTACCCTACTGGGGTATTAGGTAATTCTACCCTACTGGGGGTATTTGGTAATTTTCATAATCGAGGGTATTTTGGTAATTTTGTAAACCAAGGGTATTTCGTTAACTTTATAAATTGAGGTAAAACAAACAATTCAGTAAATCAAGGGTAAAACGATAATTTTACAAGTTGAGGGCATTTGAAGAATTGGTAAACTAAAGTATTCTAAACATGGATAATAATATGAATGGCCCTAAAGCCCATTCTCGGCCCAAATGGTCCCACACGCGCTCTGTGGCCCTTTTAGCGAAACCTAGCCAAAATATGCGATTCACCTAGCCTAGTCAATATTTACAACACAATCAAACAACTCATTCAATTGGGTCCGTAGGCCCATTGGGCCCACATGGCCCCTTTCGGCCCATCGCGGCCCGGAGTAGCCATCCAACAACTAGAGTAGTGAGAAATACACACCTGATAGGAGATTGGAGTTAATCCACGATCCGAGCACTCTTAGCCGACGCCCAACCCAAACGAGCACGCCATAAAGCGAAAGGGATCAGCCAAGAAAGGTACATTTACTCATCTCATGGTTCTCTCTATTTAAAGCTAGCTTCCCATCCACTCTTATGTTAGCTTCCCGATGTGGGATCCCTCCAACATCAGAGTTTAAATTCAACACCAACTCTTGCCGCCCCTTATTAGCAAAATAAATGCTCATTGCTTACCCTGGGATTCGAACCCATGCCTTCCCTCAGATGCTCCACACGCTACTTGCCACTAAGCTACAAGGCTTTTTGTGTCATGTTTTATCCCCAATTAATTATAAGGTCTAAAGGCCAAAGTCCAGGTTCCCTTAAAAGAAAAAACCAAAATAAATTGCAAGAGCCAAGGCTTGAACCCAGGCTCCCATACAACCTTAATGACGCCACAACCACTAGACTACAAGCTTTCTTGTGTCATTTATTTAACACAATAATTTAAAAGCCCTCATCCAAGCATCCAAGTTTCTCTTTTTTTTTTTTTTCACTTAATACCAAAATTTTTGCTAAAGCCCAAGTTTGAACCCAAGATTTCTCTAGCACTTCTTAGGGCCATTAACCACCAAAGCAGACATTTAATTGTGTCATTTCATTGCACAATTAAATACCTATATACAACCTCCTTACGGACCCGCACTCAAGGCCCAATACTTCTAGGCCCAAATTCGGGGTGTTACAATTCTACCCCCTTAAAGAAATTTCGTCCTCGAAATTTTCCACTCTCAGACTACACCACCACACTTCCGCTGCGCACTCTGATACTAATAATACTAACATACACCCAAAACATTTGTCCATCGGAGCGGATAGATTTCACATGCAACCAATTTCTACATTTTCAGAACACACATCAAATAAATACTAAATCTAAATTCAAACGTTACAGTTTACTCTAACTAGAAAGTTCCAGTATAGTGCTACTATCTATAGTAGTTTCTCAATATAACATTTCAATCTATAACTTGATAAATAGAGTTAGAGAACTTTGATTTGGTGCTTAGGAGACTCGGTGTGCCACACTTTTTAAGAGAAATACTTCAAGCAGACCGCGTGGCTGAAAATAATTTTCTAAAATTCAACCTTTGAAAACCCAATCCACGGTAGAGAGTTGTTGCAACCTAGGCTCTGATACCACTAAATGTAACACCCCAAACCCGACCCAGAAGTTATGACCGGATCCGACGTGTCACATTGAAGTTTTTAAGAAAACCCATTCCTCTTTCAACGTCCTTCTTAGTGATTTAAAAGATAGTCTTTGCTAAGTTAATAAAGTGAATGGAAGTGTGCACCGTGTAGGTATCCAAAGCAGAGGAGGTGAGCCTAGAAATTTGCTTAAGTACCAACCTCTTGATTGGATCCAATCCTAGACATGCCTACAACCATTGCCACACTTTGGTGCTAGGTTAGGTTTTGAGAAAAACAAGTTGGAATTCATTTAAGTAGATATTTTTGATAAACCGATTAATTATATCGTTACGTTATTTTGAAAACAATTATCATTTTGGAAACACGCCCTAGGTCTAACTCATATTGTTATCAGAAAAATATAGGGTATAAGATAAAATAATCCTAGAAAAATAGTTAAAACGGCCTTATTACAACCCAAAACCAAATAATAATATTAATAAGATAAAACTTATAAAGAAATAAATCGGCTACTTATTGCAATTAAAAAAAAAGCAAAAAAATGTAAGCAATGAGTGTGGCCATCTCCGAGTCCTCGCAGCTCCAAACCATCTAAGCTTAGGGATTACTGCCGCACGATTAGAAAGCGGGGTGAGTTTATGAAAACTCGAGTGTGTAATCCCAATAACAAACAAGCGATAAATAACACGATGATCAGTACAATGCGGGCCAAAGCCCTATTTAGTCTTGACATATCTTTGGGCGAAGCCTTTCATTTAACGGTTCTTGGGTGAAGCCTTTTCATAAATCATATCACTAGGCCAAGCCTTTTCATAAATCATATCATCGGGCCAAGCCTTTTCATAAATCATATCAGGCCGAAGCCTTTTCATAAATCATATCATCGGGCGAAGCCTTTTCATAAATCATATCACCGGTGAAGCCTTTTCATAAATCATATATCATCGGGCCAAGCCTTTTCATAAATCATATCACCGGGCTGAAGCCTTTTCATAAATCATATCACTGGGCCAAAGCCTTTACTGTAAACGGTATGGCCCTTAGGCCCATTTCAATATCACATGTAATGTCAATGAATGTATGCAAGCCCATTTGGGGAGACTACTCGACCCACCATCCGCTACTCTCCACCCGTACCAACCAAGCTCTCCATGTGGGAATAACTCAACCCACCCAACCAAACTCTCCTTTGGCAAAGCATGCTTTATCATATAACGGAGGTCTTGCCTCTTTTTAATAAGCTGGGGCATAAGCCCTTTTCAGAAATCGAGGCATAAGCCCTTTTTTGATCAAAGCAGAGAGCCTTTTAGCACTTCCTCCATCAATATAACCCATATCCCATGCAATATGTCATGTATGCAGAATGTCATGCCCATATTTGAATCAAACAATCATAGTCAAGTCATTCATATCACCAACATATATTCACAATCAAATCCGTCAACCACACAGTCCAAGTCAGTCACTTGCCCACAAGGGCAAAACAGTTATTTTTCATATTATAAGGGTATTTTTGTAATTTTACCAAAAACTAGGGTTTTCCATGTTCATTACATTTGTCAATATTTCTGAGTGTTTAAACAATGATCTTTAACCCACTTATCAAATTCGGGCTTTTGGGCCCAAAACCCCCAATGGGCCCTACGAATCTTGATTTAGTGAGAAGCACTCGCTTAACCCAAATTTTACAATAATACTAACCGTGTTAACATGCAACTTTTCCAAATTCCATTTTCTATCAATTTTACCCAAATGGGCCAAAAAGCCCATTTGGCCCAATTCCAGCCCATGGAGGCCCAACTTACCATTGTTAACACATTGGAGTTCTTACCTGTTCCATCAATCCAAACACCGACCTTATCGTATTTATCACATCTATACCCATATGCAACATTACAAGTTCCCGAAATGCCGGTATTTTAGCATTTCGGCTTCTCAGCAGATATTAATCTAAGCTACTACGAGGGTTAGTACACACCTGTTATGGGTTGAAGTTGAAACGTTTCCATAATCAATCACCTACGATAACCACCACCTGTCACTCAAACTTAACTAATCCAATATCAATATACGTAAATCCTAAGCACATCAGTCATACGGAACATAAGGGCATATTCGTCATTTTACCATACAAGGGTATTACGGTAATTCTACCCTACGAGGGTATTTTGATAATTCTACCTTACTGTGGGTATTTCAAGTAATTCTACCCTACTGGGGTGTTTGGTAATTCTACCCCCTACAGGGGTATTTCGATAATTCTACCCTACAGGGGTATTTCGGTAATTCTACCTTACAGGGGTATTTCGATAATTCTACCCTACAGGGGTATTTTGGTAATTCTACCCTACAGGGGTATTTCGATAATTCTACCCTACAGGGGTATTTCAGTAATTCTACCCTACAGGGGTGTTTCGGTAATTCTACCCTACAGGGGTATTTCGGTAATTCTACCCTACAGGGGTATTTCGGTAATTCTACCCTACAGGGGTATTCCGGTAATTCTACCCTACAGGGGTATTTCGGTAATTTTCATAATCGAGGGTATTTTGGTAATTTTGTAAACCAAGGGTATTTCAGTAACTTTATAAATTGAGGGTAAAACAGCAATTCTGTAAATCAAGGGTAAAACGATAATTTTACAAGTTGAGGGCATTTCAGTAATTGGTAAACTAAAGTATTCTAAACATGGCTAATAATATGAATGGCCCTAAAGCCCATTCTCGGCCCAAATGGTCCCACACGCTCCTGTGGCCCTTTTAGCCCAAACCTAGCCACAAATATGCGATTCACCTAGCCTAGTCAATATTTACAACACAATCAAACAACTCATTCAATTGGGTCCGTAGGCCCATTGGGCCCACATGGCCCCTTTCGGCCCATCGCGGCCCGGAGTAGCCATCCAACAACTAGAGTAGTGAGAAATACACACCTGATAGGAGATTGGAGTTAATCCACGATCCGAGCACTCTTAACCGACGCCCAACCCAAACGAGCACGCCATAAAGCGAAAGGGATCAGCCAAGAAAGGTACATTTACTCTCCTCATGGTTCTCTCTATTTAAAGCTAGCTTCCCATCCACTCTTATGTTAGCTTCCCGATGTGGGATCCCTCCAACATCAGAGTTTAAATTCAACACCAACTCTTGCCGCCCCTTATTAGCAAAATAAATGCTCATTGCTTACCCTGGGATTCGAACCCATGCCTTCCCTCAGATGCTCCACACGCTACTTGCCACTAAGCTACAAGGCTTTTTGTGTCATGTTTTATCCCCAATTAATTATAAGGTCTAAAGGCCAAAGTCCAGGTTCCTTAAAAGAAAAAACCAAAATAAATTGCAAGAGCCAAGGCTTGAACCTGTGCTCCCATACAACCTTAATGACGCCACAACCACTAGACTACAAGCTTTCTTGTGTCATTTATTTAACACAATAATTTAAAAGCCCTCATCCAAGCATCCAGGTTTCTCTTCTTTTTTTTTTCACTTAATACCAAAATTTTTGCTAAAGCCCAAGTTTGAACCCAAGATTTCTCTAGCACTTCTTAGGGCCATTAACCACCAAAGCAGACATTTAATTGTGTCATTTCATTGCACAATTAAATACCTATATACAACCTCCTTACGGACCCGCACTCAAGGCCCAATACTTCTAGGCCCAAATTCGGGGTGTTACAAGTGACATGTCATTAGGGGTTATTATGATTATGTGATCCGGGTGCTAGTCTTGTATGTCTTACCGGTGGCTGAGTATACAACATGTGTTATGGTTACTTGATAGCTTGTGTGAGCAGCATCGTGTAGCTATGTCTTGACTGACAACTTGTGTGAGCAGGCCCGTTGATAGCTTGAGAGTGAGCATATATGTGATATGAGATTGAGATAGCATTGGCTATGTATGTGGCACTTTTGTGCGAGATTCCCGAGTATCCGATATTATTTTGAATGGTTCAACGGGAAAAGATAATGGTACGTGGATGTAAGCAATGATAAGGATCAACTCAGGTACTTGTGAAAATTTGGCAAGTAAGTGTTAATTGATAAGTTCATATGGTAAGTATGTGAAAGTTGATAAATTTATACATGATACATAAAATTATTGTAATATCCCGAATTAGGGCCTAATCGGAATAGTGGTTTCGTGACCACAAATCCGAGATAGAAATAATTATTTTATAATTATTTTGAGGTTTATGATATGATTGCATGATTGTGTGAAAATTTTGTGAAGAAATTCCATGCATAAAATGCTTAATTTGAAGTTAGGGGCTAAATCGAATAAGTTGCAAAACTTGCATTCTAGAAGTTTTTAGTATGAAATTGCTTTGAAATATTAATTAGGAGGTCTTAAATAGCAATTTGACCAATTTCTAAAATTTTGGACAAAAATGGGCTTGTACATGAAAATTTTCAAAGAAAGGCATTAAGGGCATTTTGGTCATTTGGATAATTAATGAAATAAAATGGGAAAAATGACACAAAATAGTCATCTTCCCCATTAGTTGCTGCCGAATGCTCCATGTCTCCATAGCTAGGGTTTCTTCAACTTTCAAGCTTCATAGTAAGTGATTCCAAGCCCTGTTTTTAATGATTTTTATGTTTTTGAGATCCCGATAACTCGATAAAGCTTATGTTAGCAATAATTTAACCTAGGGTTTATATTTGGAAAAATATCCATAGGTGAAATTTGTGTATTTTGATGTTTTATGATAGAATATGATGTTTTAAATTATGTTAGACAACTTGTACTACTCGATTTTAAGCAAAAACGAGTAAAAGGGCTTAATCGGTAAAAATACCTAATAGTCACAAGTACATGTTAGAGTGAGAATTTGATGTTGCCATAGAAGGGAAAAGTGATCAGCATGTTGTAAAACATAAGAATAAGGAATAAAGTTTAATCCCGAGCCTAGGGGCAAAAATGTAAATATGCAAAAGTTTAGGGGTAAAATTGTAATTTTGCCAAAATTTGAATTGAGGATTAATTTGATAATGTGAGTATTAAATAAGCTAAATGTGTTATTTTAGATCAAGAAAGACGTGGAAATGACCCCAATCGAGGAAAAGAAAAGATTGTGGATTAAATTGCAAAACCTTTGTATTTTGGTACCAAGGTAAGTTCATGTGTAAATAATGTAGCATAATTGTTATTTTAAGTCATTGATGTCAATTATGTGATATGCTGATTTTTTTATTATGAAATAAATGCTTTGTGGTTATTTTGAATAAAATATAAATTGTTACCAAGTATTGGTTACGGCATTTTACTGGAAGGCGTCAAGGATATGTGTTCAAGGAAAATCCCGTTTGAACCTTAGGAATAGATTAGGATACAAGTGACATGTCACTAGGATGGTTGAGCATCCGAACTCGTTGAGTTGAGTCCGAGTTCACTTATGGATGCGAATGTTCGAACTCATTGAGTTGAGTCCGAGTTCGTGAGATGTAACTAGGCATCCGAGCTCGTTGAGTTGAGTCCGAGTTCATTATGGATGCGAACGCCCGAGCTCGTTGAGTTGAGTCCGAGTTCGCTTATGGGCGGGTTACATGGTAGCTTGGCTACATATGTGGCACTTATGTGCAAACTTCCTACGTATCCGAATTATATTCTGATGAGTTCAACGGGTAAAGTTCTACTCAAATGAAGGAATACTTGAGATGAAAAGAGACGTATTGGTAAGTGATGTGAAATGGATACTTCGGACAGGTATGTACTTAACCCTCGGGTTGAGTATTGATACAATAACGATAAGGTAGTAAAATGATGAAAGATGATTAGAAATGAGATTTATGTTTTGGTGATACCATGCTAATGTTGTTTGGTATGATTGCTTTGTTATGTTACTTATTATTTGCATATGAACTTACTAAGCATTTATGCTTACTCCTCTTTCTTACTCATTGTAGTTTTGGACAAGCCAGCTCAGAGTCGGGATTGGTCGGAGGATCATCACACTATCAGGAAGAACTTTTTTGGTAAAATGGCTTGTAAATTTAAGTATGGCATGTATAGCAAAATACTTATTTTGTGTAAATGATCTTATGGTATGGTGATGAAATGGTTGAGGAAGTGCTTGATAATGATAAATTATGGAAATAGTTAGTTTAGAATATGTTTGATGTTATGGAAAGTTAATAAGTTACCTAGTTCATGAAAATTCATAAAAAGGATGAAATTTGCCATAAACAGAATATTACAGCAACACTGACATGAGTTTGAAAATTTACTAAAAATCATAGAAATTTAATTTGGTGATGGATTAGATATCAAATTGAAGCTTATTATGTCTAGTTTCACATGAAACAAACTAAACTGGTAAAAGAATTATATGTTAGAAGATATTTGAATTTTAGTGAAATAGGGTCAGAGCAGTTTCTGAATCCCCTATTCCAACTTTATAAATTCACCATAAATTGTACAGATATAATTAGGTGGCTTATTTTATATCCTCAGAATCCTTATTGAGTCTAGTTTCAGGAGAAATAAATCTCATATTCATATGAATTTTATACCGAGAGAAAAGTGGTTCGTAGTAAACAGAGGTCAGACCAGTCAAGCCCTGAAACAGGGGTAACTTTAACTAATAAACTGTACTATTGGCCCAACCAAAAATTCTAGAAAAAAATTAGTAGATAGGCATATGAGTCTAGATTCAGGAAAAATTTATGGATCTTGATTTTGAGTTTTGTAACTCGAGATATGATTTTTCTTGTGACTGTAACGCAAGTAGCTAAAAAGCTGTGAATGTAGAAACAAATAATCTAAAGTTCTTAAAATGTAAAATTAAGTTTAGTAACACCTCATACTCGACTCCGCTGACGGTCTCGGGCGTGGGGGCGTTACATTTATGGCAATGTGCAACTTGTTGAATTGAATGTATTACTTATGTTCTTTAAATTGTGTTTGAATTGGTAATTATACTTATTAATAATATGAACTTACTAAGCTGTAAAGCTTACTCTATTTATCTTATTGTGTTTTATAGTTATTTCAAAGCTAGCTCGGATTCGGGGAATGTCGGAGACTTCATCACACTATCAGGCTATCATTTTGGTACTTTTGAATCTATGTTTTGGTTATATGGCATGTACAAGATTATGGTCATTTTGATATATAGTTTGATAGTGAGTTTAGCCATTTGATTTGGCTTGTAAATGTTTAATGTTTTATTTCATAAATAGCCATGTGAGTTGGCTTATCTTGGTGAATTTGGTGATGCATATAAGTGTGTAAATAACCTTTGTTTTAAGTTTGGTAATGGTTCTATAAATGCTTGTGGTGATGGGTTGTTTTTGAATTTGTAATTGGAGTATGAAATCGTCCATGTTTGAGGAATGATATGCTTGGGATTGTAGGTAAAATAAGGCATATTTGGATATAACCATATTGATGATTTGAGATTTTGAGTTTTGATATGAAATTGATTGGCATATGGTAGTTTAAGTGTGCCTTGATGTTGTTGATATTAAAATGGTACAATTTATGTTTGGGTGAGATTAGATGAATGCTTATAAATGTTATGTTGTGGTATCAATTGGTTTGGTGTAGGTTTGTGCAAGTTGGGTGGTGTAATACCCCTTACCCGTATCCAATGCCGGAATAGGGTATGAGGCGTTACCATACATGTACTCAGACATTTTCAGAAAATACAGACTATGAAATTTCGTTTCAAAATACAACCAATCAAACCACATCTTAGTGTCCCTATTATGGGCCTACGAGGCCTTAAACATGCATTGAAAATGGTCCGGGACAAAACCAAGGTCCTAAGGAAAATTTAAGAAAAATTCTAGGTTAATGTCTCACACGCCCATGTGGAGACAATGCACACGCCTGTGTCCCCTACTTGTGCGGAATTAATTGAATTTATCTTCTACTTCGAACCTACAGGGGTTTTCACATGGCTAAGCACATGCCTGTGTCCCTGGCCCGTGCCCTTCACACGGCCTAAACACGCCCATGTAGTCGCTCATGTCCAAAAACTCGAGCATTTTGTTAATGATGTCAGCATGCATTTAAGGGCACACGGCCAAGACACACGCCCAAGACACACGCTGGTGTGTTAGGCCGTGTCTCTGCCCGTGTGTTTACTACCCTGCATTCTAACTTAAAAATTTTAGGTGTAGGGGGACACATGGCCATACCACACGCCCATGGGGCTATCCGTGTGTCACACACGGCCTAGACACATGCCCATGTGTCTACCCGTATGGACTTTATTAGGCTATTTTTCAAGCTTTGGTCACCCTATAACATCCATTCACACTTATAGGTTTTCATAATATTTAACATGGCCTAATTATACTTTTAAACGACCTTGATAAACCTCATTGCATGTAAACCTTGTCTCATTGATTCTACACATGCTAGGTTATCCCCTTTGTATTAAAGATTTCCATATCTTATAACACTTTTAAGATTGGCTCATTGTTATAACTCATTGGCAATTATGACCTAGTCATCCCATGTGATTTGGTCACATTACATGTATCTAAATGTGATACACTATATTTTGCCCTCATTAGAACAATTGAACATGAACATGCACAAATTTGTAGGTCATGACCTACAACAAAATTTGCCAATTCCCATGGCCATCTACAAGTGAATATGTATACCTTTACAAGCCTTCATATTGGCAAATAAAATGACACATATAACAAAATAACAAAATCCCTATACATGCCATTGAACAAAATAAAAGCATCTATATACCAAAGCTGGTCAAGATGATAATGTGTTGACTCTCCAATTGTCTTCCAATTTCTACGAGTCCTCGAGCTCTGTAAGATAGGGAAAAGAGAGGGGTAAGTATTTACATGCTTAGTAAGCCCGAATAACTAGAAAGTAAACATACCAATTAATTAGCATACAACTATATTAGGCAATATAACCAACAAGCATGAAATGGTTTCCCTATCATATTCACTCAATCAACAGGTTAGTCTCATAACAATATATTATGAAATCTGTCTTAGATGAGCTCATCATTCATCATTTTCATTTTTATATCTCATGTTAATCCCGTTGAGATTTTTGGAGATCTCGATGGATTATCCTTTTACCGTCAAGTCATAAGAGTGACTATCTCAAGTACGCACTCCTGCAAACCTCACATCTTACGGTGGGATTACCAGTCCAAGCTAAATCTCCCATAATATAAACTCATTGGGTGATGTCGGGATTACCAGTCTAGGCTGAATCCCTTATAGCGACAAACACCCTCAATGAGCTCAGATCTAAATTACCAGTCTAAGCTAAATTCAAACCCTAATCGGATTACCCGTCCGGGCTAAATCCATAATGCACACATATTCTTCGGGAGGCTTGATCACTCAAGGAACACTCATCTGGGCTAGATGATTTCTATATTGAGATCAACGGATTACCCGTCCGGGCTAAATCCTTTTCTGCAACACATACAGGATCCCAAGTCGTGTAAGCCATGGTTTATCCATCTAATTTCTTTTTTTTGACTTCAACCGGGACATTTAACATCATGTCATTATTATTAACACTTTTCATGGATTTTCATGCCATCATTACAATAATTTATCATACATTCTTAATACGTACAATTAAGCATATTAAGAGTTTACTTTAAGTTATTCGAACTTACCTGGTACTCGTTTTGGTTTCGAGTTACGGTTATTCCTATGCCTTTTGTTTTCCTCGATCGACCTCTAGAATTTGTTCCTCGGGGCCTATAACAGTAAAAATGAATCATTGATACCTCACATTATTCTTTTCGAGTCTAAATTTCACACCGGACAAAATAATCGTTTTGCCCTTAACCTTTTATAATATTTACAATTTAGTCCCTAGGCTCGTATGATGAAATGCATGAAATTTCTACATTACCCAAGTCTAGCTGAATGTCTTTCCCTCTTATGGTAGCCCATATTTTTCCATTATTTCTCATCTTTCTACCCAGTTTTACATCTTTTACAAAATGGTCCCTATAGCCATTTCCATGAAAAATCACTTAGTAAAAGTTGTTTACCATCCTTTAAACTTTCATATTCCTCCATAAACCATTAAAATACAGGTGACTCATGCATGGGTAAATTTCTAAACATGAACCCTAGCATGAAATATGGGTAGAAATAGAGAGAGTATGTAACACCCCCTTACCCGAGACCATCGCCGGAGTCGAGCATGAGACATTACTAAACTTATTTTAGCATTTAAACAAGTTCAAACAATTCTCATAGTAAACTGTCCATCTGCATCATAGTTGGTAAAAAAATTATATCTCAAGTTACAAAACTTGAAATCCAATTCCGTAAATTTTCCCTAAAACTAGACTTATATATCTACGTACTAATTTTTTTCTAGAATTTTTGGTCAGGCCAGTTAGTAAAGTTTATTAGTTAAAGTCTCCCCTGTTTCAGGGTTTAGCTACTCTGACCCCTGTGTATTTCGAATTAGATATCTCCTTGTACAGAGTTCAAATGACTATGCCGTTTGTTTCTTATAAAACTATACTCAATAAGGATTTCATACACGTAAAGTAAAACTCCTAATTGTTTTTGTACAATTTATGGTGAATTTCTAAAGTCAAAACAGGGGATTCAAAGATTGCTCTGATCCTATTCCACCAAAACTTAAATCTCTCATAAAATATAACTTATTTACCTGTTTCGTTTCTTCCATATAAAAATATACTCATCAAGCTTCGATTCCACAACTTATTCATCATTTAATTCCATTTCTACTATTTTTAGTGATTTTTCAAATTCATGCCACTGCTGCTAACTGATTCTGTTTTGTGGCCAATTTTACCTTTCCAAGGATTTTCATGGTTTAGTTAAGACATAAAGCATACATGTTATCATATACAAACTTGATTAGTCATTCCAATAGCTAATCATTCTCAAACATTTACATTCCATCCATGGGCCATATCGTAAGACTATACACACAAAATGATTGGAATGCTATACATGCCATATTTCCAAAAATTACAAGTCATTATACCGCAATTGTTCAGTGATAGTGTGAGCGTGCCTCCGACCGTCTTGATCTCCAAATTGACTTGTCAAAACTACAAAGAATGAAAAGATGAGAGTAAGAATAGATTCTTAGTAAGTCCATATGCAAATAACAAATAACTTAACAAAGAAACTATACCAACCAACATTAGCATAATATCATCAAAACATATATCACATTTCTATTCATTATTCATCATCTTACCATATTATTGTTTTCGTATCCAATCTCAACCCAAGGATTAAGTACATACCTGTCCAAAGTGCCCATTCCACAACACTTACAAATACGTCAATTGCATCTTGAGTATTCTTCCATTTTACTAGAATTTTACCCGTTGAACACATCGGAATATAATTCAGATACATGAAAAGTTTGCACATAAGGGCCACATATGTAGCCAAGCTACCATGTAACCCGCCCATAAGCGAACTCGGACACAACTCAACGAGCTCGGGCGTTTGCATCCATAAGTGAACTCGGACTCAACTCAACGAGCTCGGATGCCTAGTTACATCTCACGAACTCGGACTCAACTCAACGAGTTTGGACATTTTCATCCATAAGTGAACTAGGACTCGACTCAACGAGCTCGGATGCCCAAGTATCCTAATCTATTCCTAAGGTTCAACGGGACTTTTCTCATTCGTATTCCTTTACCATTCTCCTTGGAATACCAGTGACGATACTTCGGTAGTTTTTCACATTTTTCACATAATTCATAAAATTTTTGCATGTTGTCCAACAATTACCACAAAGCATAGAATTGCATAATAACAATCATAATATTGTATAAATAGCTTTAAATGATTTAAAATAACAGTTATATTACAATATTTACATATGAATTTACCTCGGTACAATATGTTAGAAATCAAGCCTATTCCTCGGAAACTTTATTTTTCCCTCGATCAAGACTTGAATCTCGTTTCTCTTGATCTATAATAACAAATTTAGCTTATACTCACATTTATTAAAAAAGTAATTGACTCAAACTTTGGTAAAATTACATTTTTACCCTAAACTTTTGCCTATTTACACTTTTTCCCCAAAGCTCGGAAATTAAACTTCATCCTATTTTCTTATGTTTTATCACATGCTGATCATTTTTCCCTTCTATAGCAACATCAAATTCACACTCTATCATGTATTTATGAACATTAGGTATTTTTACCAATTTTGTCTTTTTTACTCGTTTTCACGTAAAATCGCTTAGCAAAAGTTGTTTAACACAATTTCAAGCTTCATATTCTATCATAAAACATCAAAATAAACATATTTCACCTATGGGTAATTTTCCAAATATAAACCCTAGGTTAAATTATTACTAGAATAAGCTAAATCAAGTTACCGGGACTCCAAAAACGTAAAGAACATTAAAAACAGGGCTTGGAATCACTTACTATGGAGCTTCGAAGCTTGAAACAAACCCTAGCTATGGAGAACCCTTGAAAATTCGTCCTAATGAAGAAGATGGACATATTTTGCCATCTTTTTCCTTTTTTTAATCTTTTAATTACCAAATGACTAAAATACCTTTCATTACTAAACTTTCAAAATTTCCATCCATTTCCAATTTTTGTCCAAAACTTAGAAATTGGTCAAATTCTATTTAAGACCTCCTAATTAATATTCCAAAGCAATTTCATACTAAAAACTTCTAGGATGCAAGTTTTGCAACTTATTCAATTTAGTCCCTAATTTCATATCATAGACCTAAAAATAATCATAAAATAATTATTTCTCTCTTAGATTTTTTATCCCGAAACCACTATTCCGATTAGGCCCTAATTCAGGATATCACAGAGTAAGTTATCGGGATTTCAAAAATACGAAGAACATTAAAAACGAGGCTTGGGAGCAATTACTATTGAGCTTAGAAAGCTTGAAAACCCTAGCTATGGAGACCCCCAATTTTCTACAGCAACATGAAGAGAATGAGCTTATTTTTGGCTTATTTTCCCATTTTTTCATTAATATACCAAATGACCAAAATGCCCTTCCTTACTAAACTTTCAAAATTTTCCATACATGCCAATTTTTGTCCAAAAACTTAGAAATTGGGAAAATTCTCTTTAAGACCTTCTAATTAATAATATAAAGCAATTTCATACAAATTGCTTCTAGAACCCAAGTTTTGCAATTTATTCAATTTGTTCCTTATTTTCCAATTGGACACCTTACTCATAGAATTTCTTCATGAAACTTTAACACATGCATATTTTCATATTCTAGACCTCATAATAATCATAAAAAAAATATTTCAACGCCGGATTTGTGGTCCTAAAAACACTATTCTGAGTAGGCCCTATTTTGGGATGTTACATTTCTCCCCCCTTTAGGGACTTTCATCCTCGAAAGTCTTACCAGTGCTTCTCATGGTTTCTTTTGGCTCATATATAGCCTCTTCCAGACCATGTCGATGCAAAAAAACTTTTACCAAGGCTACATCTTTATTTCTCAACTGTTTAACCTCACGAGCCAAAATCTTGACCAGTTCCTCACCATAGGTCATGCCCGGTCTAATTTCAATAGCCGTTGGCGAAATCACATGAGAGGGATCTGATCGATATCACCTTAACATAGGCTAATGGTCCAACTCTTTCAGTGATCTCATATGGTCCAATAAATTGCGGACTCAATTTGCTTTTTCGGCCAAATCTCAATACCTTTTTCCATGGAGATACTTTTAAGAATACTCTATCTCCGACTTGAAATTCAATCTCTTTTCTTTTCAGATCAGCATAAGACTTTTGTCTATCTGATGCCGATTTTAAATAGTTACGTATCACTCTAACCTTTTCTTCAGTTTCCTTGATCAGATCAACTCTGTAAATCTAACTCTCTTTGAGTTCTGTCGAATACAATGGAGTTCGGCACTTTCTGCCATACAAGGCTTCATAAGGTGCCATCTTCAAACTCGTTTGGAAACTGTTGTTGGAAGCAAACTCTACCAATGGAAGATATTTTTCCCAACTACCTTGAAATTCGAGGATGCAACATCGCAACATATCCTCAAGAATCTGAATCATCCGCTCAAATTGACCATCGGTCTGCAGGTGAAAAGCTGTGCTAAAGTTCAACATGGTACCTAAGGCTTCTTGTAGTTTCTTCCAAAATCTCAAAGTGAATCCCGGGTCTCTATCTGAAATGATCGACAATGGTACCCCTTGTAACCTCACAATCTCAGATATATAATCTGTCCTTACCGGGATAAAATGAGCCAACTTCGTCAACTTATCCACCACAACCCATATAGCATCTTTCTTTTTCGAGGTCAATGGTAATCCTGTCACGAAGTCCATAGTAATTCTATCCCACTTCCATTTGGGGACTATCACAGGCTGTAATAAACCTGAAGGTAATTGATGTTCAACTTTGACTTGCTAGCATATCAAACATTTTGATACAAATTCAGAGATGTCTCTCTTCATGCCATTCACCAGTACATTTTCTTCAAATCATTATACATCTTGGTACTTCTCGGATGAACAGAGAAACGGCTATCATGTGCCTCTTGTAAGATTTTTTGAATAACTTCATCATTCCTCGGTACACAAACTCTGCCTCTGAACATTAAGCATCCACCAGAACTGATCTGAAAATCTGATTTGATACCAGACTCACATTGAATTCTTTTATCTCACAGGTCACTATCATTAGTCTGAGCATCATAAATTTCATGAAGAAATGTCGGCCTAGCCTCTAACTCTGCCAAGACCGAAACATCATCAAACAACACCAATCGAGCATTCATGGCCCTCAATGCAAACAAAGATTTCCTGCTTAATGCGTCGGTGACTACGTTCGCCTTTCTCGGGTGGTAATCGATAATCAGCTCGTAGTCTTTAATTAATTCTAACCATCTTCGTTGTCTCAGATTCAATTCTTTTTGAGTCATCAAATACTTCAAACTCTTGCAGTCTGTGAATATACGACAAGTCTCACCATATAAATAATGCCTCTAAATTTTCAAGGCAAAGACAATGGCGGGAAGCTCTAAGTCGTTCGTCGGGTAATTCTTCTCATGTGGCTTCAACTGCCGTGAAACATAGGCTATCACCTTGCCATCTTGCATAAGTACACAACCCAGTCCATTTAAGGATGCATCGCTATAGACCACAAACTCTTTTCCAGACTTGGGTAATACTAGAACTGGAGCTTCTATCAGCAATGTCTTCAACTTCTCCAAACTCTGCTGACACATTTCTGACCATTCGAACTTAACATCTATCTGTAGCAACCTCATCATTGGAGTCGCTATCATGGAGAATCCTTTCACAAATCTTTGATAGTAACCAGCTAAGCCCAAAAAGCTTCTAACCTCGGTTACATTTTTAAGTGGTTTCCATTCAACAATAGCAGAGATCTTACTTGGATCAACTCGAATGCCATCACCCAAAACAATATGTCCTAAAAACCCTACTTCATGGAGCCAAAACTCACTCTTGCTAAACTTAGCATACAATTGTTTTTCCCGTAAAGTCTGCAACACAGTCCCCAGATGCTTCGCATGCTCTATCTCACCCTTGGAATAAATCAAAATGTTGTCAATGAACACAACGACAAACTTGTCCAAGTATGGTCGAAATATCCTATTCATTAGGTCCATAAAAATGGCTGGTGCATTCGTCAACCCAAACGACATGACAAGAAATTCATAATGGGTATACCTCGTTCTGAAAGCTGTCTTAGGCACATCTGATTCCTTAACCCATAACTGATAGTAGCCAGGTCTTAGGTCTATCTTAGAGAATACAGTGGCTCCCCTCAACTGGTCGAACAAATCATCGATTCTTGGCAAAGGATACTTATTCTTGATAGTTACCTTGTTTAGTTATCGATAATCTATACATAACCTCATCGAACCATCTTTCTTGTTTACAAGTAATACGGGAGCACCCCAAGGCAAAAAGCTCAGCCTTGCAAAACCTTTATCCGTCAGCTCTTGCAACTGTACTTTTAACTCTTTCAGTTCGGTTGGTGCCATCCTATACGGAGCAATAGAAATAGGAGTTGTTCCTGGCACCAGTTCAATGCCAAACTCTATCTCCCTATCAAGAGGTAATCCGGGTAATTCCTCCGGGAATACGTCTGAATATTCACATACTATTGGCACAGACTAAATCTTCAACTTCGTTACCTTAGTATTCAGTACGAAAGCAAGGTAGGCTTCATACCCTTTTCTCACATATCTTTGAGCAACCATTGATGTAATTACAACCGGCGGTGTACCCAATTCTCTTGAATCAACCCGTAGAATCTCACCATCTAGGCACTTCAATACAATATATTTGCTACCACAGTTTACAATTATATCATGCAGGGCTAACCAATCTATACCAAGTATTACATCAAACTCATCAAATGGCAATAGCATAAGGTTAGCCAGAAAACAATGACATTGAATCGTCAAAGGACAATTCTTATAGACTTTATCTACCAGGACTGACTTGCCTAATAGGTTTGACACTCTGATAATAAATTCTGTAGGTTCAATGGATATATTCATACTAGACATAAATCTCATGCAAATGTATTAATGCGTCAATCCCGGATCAATTAAGGCAACAACACAAGTATTAAAAAGAGAAAAGGTGCCCGTAATGACGTCAGGAGCAGAGGCTTCCTCTCGAGCGCGTATTGCATACGTTCCTGCTGAGACTCGAGCCTCTGATTTTACAGTGTCTTTGGCCGCAACTCGACTGCCACTAGCACTTCCAGGATATCTCAAAGGTCTACCTTATGGAATAGGAGCACTTCCACCTCTTTATCAGTTCACTCTGGGCAGTCTCTAAGAAACTGGTCAAGAGAACCACATCTGTAGCACACACCGCTCTTCATTCGGCACTCTTCGAAGTGAAATTTGTTACAACTTTTACACTTTGACTTCTGGTCATCTACATTCCCCATACTAGTCACCATCGGGGAAGAAGACTTCTGGTTACATTGTTTGGAGCTTTTAGCTCTACTCGAATATCCTACCGATGAAGTGGAGCATTCATGTTGGCCTCTTGACTTCTTTTTGGAAAATGAGAGCGTTCTGTTGTTGGCTCTCTTGCTCGAAACTAGAGTTTCTCTCTTAGCTTGCTTCCTTTCGTTATTGAGCTCCTCGGCCTTCTTGGCTCGATCTGCTAATACAGCAAACTCTCTTATCTCAAGGATCCCAATTAACAGCTTAATTTTCTCATTCAAACCTTCGTCAAAGCGTTTACACATTTCTGACTCTATTTGAACCCATTCAGTTGCATATTGACTTAGCCTCACAAATTCCCTTTTGTATTTCGATACAATCTTATTTTCTTGTTTGAGTTCCAGGAACTCCTTTCGCTTCGAGTCTAAGAACCTTTGACTAATGTATTTCTTCTTAAACTCTGCTTGGAAAAATTCCCAAGTGATGTTTCCCTTTGGCACCACTGAAGATACAGTCTTCCACTAGTGGTATGCAATATCCTTTAGAAGAGATAAAACACACTTTAAACACTCTTCAGATGTACAAGATAACTCGTCCAATACTCGTGTAGTGTTCTCGAGCTAGAACTCGGCTCGCTCAAAATCATCATCGATCTTAGCTCTAAATTCCTCAGCCCCATACTTTCTAAGCTTGTCTACAGGGGCTTTACTAATTCTTACAGGTGCCATACCTCGTGGCACCTCCTCATCAGGTCAGTTAGGGGTCGGGGGAGGTCATGGTATGTTGGGGCAATTTCTCAAATAATCCCCAAACCACTCGTCCATCATGTCAAAGAAGGCAGCTCTGGCCTCTTCCTGACCTTCAGACATAGGCCTTCTACTGCTACTAGAAATAGCTCATTGTACGAAAGCTGGAGCATAGCTCTCGGCTCCCTCAGACTCATCTTGTACTTGATTGGAAGACATTTACAATATTCAAAGACAATGAAGCAGTTAGGAGATGTCACACTATCAATGTTCGTACAATTGCATGTATAGCGAAACTCAACACTCTCTACGCTAGTCCTAGAACTGACTAAACCGTAGCTCTGATACCATTAAATGTAACACTCCTTACCCACATTCAAGCCAAAATAGGGTACGAGGCGTTACCATACATGTACTTGGACATTTTCGAAAAATACAGGCTATGAAATTTCATTTCAAAATAAAACCAATCAAACCACATCTTAGTGTCCCTATTATTGGCCTACGACGCCCTAAACATGCATTGAAAATGGTTCGGGACAAAACCAAGGTCCTAAAGAAAATTTAAGAAAATTTCTAGGTTAATGTCTCACACGCTCGTGTGGAGACAATGCACACGCCCGTGTGCCTTGGGACAGGCCCCTGTCCCCTACCTGTGTGGAATTAATTGAATTTATTTTCTACTTTGAACCTACAAGGGTTTTTACATGGCCCAGTACATGCCCATGTCCCTGGCATGTGCCTTTCACACGGCCTAAACACGCCCGTGTGGTTGTCCGTGTCCAAAAACTCGAGCATTCTATTTATGATGTTAGCATGCATTTAGGGGCACACGGCCAAGACACACGCCCGTGCGTTAAGCCGTGTCTACCACACGGTTGAGACACACGGCCGTGTCTCTGCCCGTGTGTTTACTACCATGTATTCTAACTTGAAAACTTTAGGTGCAGGGGGACCCAAGGCCATACCACACGCCCATGGGGTTATTCGTGTGTCACACACGGCCTAGACACATGCCCATGTGTCTACCCATGTGGACTATATTAGGCTATTTTTCAAGCCTTTGGTCACCCTCTAACATTCATACACACTTATAGGTTTTAATAATATTTTAATAGCCTAATTATACTTTTAAACGACCTTGATAAACCTAATTGAATGTAAACCTTGTCTCATCGGTTCTATACATGCTAGGTTATCCCCTTTGTATTAAGGATTTCCATATCTTATAACACTTTTAAGATTGGCTCATTATTATAACTCATTTCCAATTATAGCCTAGCCATCCCATGTGATTTGGTCATATTACATGTATCTAAATGTGATATACTATATTTCGTCCTCACTAGAACAATTGAACATGAACATGCACAAATTTGTAGGTCATAACCTATAACAAAATGAGCCAATTCCCATAGCCATCTACAAGTGAATATGTATACCTTTACAAGCCTTCACATTGGCAAATCAAATAACACATATAACAAAATAACAAAAGCCCTATACATGCCATCGAACAAAATAGAAGTATCTATATACCAAAGCTGGTCAAGATGATAGTGTGTTGACTCTCCAATTGTCTTCCAATTTCTACGAGTCCTCGAGCTCTGTAAGATAGGGAAAAGAGAGGGGTAAGCATTTACAAGCTTAGTAAGCCCAAATAACTGGAAAGTAAACTTACTGATTAATTAGCATACAACCATATTAGGCAATATAACCAACAAGCATGAAATGGTTTCCCTATCACATGCACTCAATCAACAGGTAAGTCTCATAACAATATATTATGAAAACTATCTTAGATGAGCTCATCATTCAACATTTTCATTTTCATATCTCATGTTACTTCCGTTGAGCTTTTCGGAGATCTCAATGGACTATCCATTTACCGTCAAGTCATAAGAGCGATCATCTCAAGTAAGCACTCCCGCAAACCTCACATCTTACGGCGAGATTACCAGTCCAGGCTAAATCCCCCGTAATATAAACTCATTGGGTGTTGTCGAGATTTCCAGTCCAAGCTAAATCCCTTATAGCGACAAACACCCTTAATGAGCTCAGAGCTGAATTACTAGTCCAGGCTAAATCCATAATGCACACATATTCTTTGGGAGGCTTGATTACTCAAGGAACACCAGTTCGGGCTAGATTCTTTCTATATTTGTAACATCCCGAATTAGGGCCTAGTCGGAACAGTGGTTTCGGGACTACAAATCCGACGTAAGAAAATTTATTTTTATTATATTTTTATGGTCTACGATTTCATGAAATGATCTTTTTAAAATTTCGTTCGAAAATTTTGATGTTTGGGCACTTAATTTGGTCAAAAAGACTAAATTGTAAAAAGTGCAAAAGTTGAGTTCTACATGTTAGAGGTGTCTAATTGTTATAAAATTTTAAATGGGAGGTCCTTAAATGGTAATTAGCCCATTGTATAACTTTTTGGACAAAAATGGCGTTGGATGGATAAAATTTCAAAGAAAGGCAAAAAGGGCATTTTGGTCATTTAGGGGTAAAATGCATTAAAAGACAAATTTTAAAACCCAAATGTGTCCCTTTCTTCTTGCTTCAGCCGAATTTACCAATATCATACATGGTTAGGGTTTGTCCAAGCTTCCAAGCTCAATAGTAAGTGATTCCAAGCCTCGTTTTTAATGTTCTTTACATTTTTGAAATCCCAGTAACATGTTCTAGCTATTTCTACCATTACTTTGAGCTAGAGTTTGTGTTTAAAAATTTACCCATGAATTACATGCTTGTATTTTGATTTCTAATGGTAGAAAATGAGTGTTGGGTGTTTAATAAATGACTTTTACTAAGCGGTTTTCGATGAAAATGTTCGGAAGGACCATTTTGTAAAAGTTGTGAAATTGGTCATAAATGGGTGACTTAGTGGAAATTGAGGGCTGTCATAGTTATTAAAAATGATCAGCATGTCATAAAACATAAGAAAATAGGATGAAGTTTAATTTTCGAGCATTGGGGCAAAAGTACAAATATGCAAAAGTTTAGGGGTCAAAATACAAATTTGTAAAAATATGATTTTTGGACCCCTATGAATAATGTGACTAATTAGTAGGCTAAATGTGATATTATAGGTCAAGGAAAATAAGATTCGAGCTTAGAACAAGGTTGAACAAGGTTAAGCACAAACTCGAAATAAATAGTCGTACTCGAAACCGAGGTAAGTTCATATGTCAATGATAATGCAATGATATTATTATTGTTCATAATTGAACTTAAAATGATGTGTTGACATTGTGTGATGGATATTTATTTAGTAGATATGAAGATTATATATTGTAACAAATGCCAAATTATAATTATATGCAATACCATGTTTATTTTATGGGCTAATGTCTAAATAAACATGGAAATGTGTTGAATTGGATGTACATTGCATGAGCAGCTATGCATAATGATATACTTGGTGGAAACAGAAAATCCCGATTGAATAAAAAGGGATATTCGATGGATAAACCATGGCTTACATGAATTGAGATCCTGCATGTGTTGTAGAAAGGATTTAGCCCGGACGGGTAATCCGTCGATCTCCAGTATAAAAAGGATCTAACCTGGACTGGTGTTCGTTAATTGATCGAGTCTCCCGAAGAATATGTGCGCATTGTAGATTTAGCCCAAATGGGTAATCCGATTAGGGTCTATATTTAGCCTGGACTGGTAATTCAGATCCGATCTCATTGAGAGTGCTTGTCATTACAAGTGATTTAGTCTGGACTGGTAATCCCGACATCACCTTATGAGTTTACGATATGGGGGATTTAGCCTGGACTGGTAATCCCGCCATAATATGTGAGGTTCACGGGAGTGCGCACACGAAATGATCACTTGTATGAATTGACGGTGAATGGGATATCCATCGAGATTTCGACAAATTCAACGAGATTAATATGAAAAATGAAATAAAAGGTTCTTACCATGATACATCAAATATGTTATATGATATTATTATGATGCATATGAATTGTCATGCTTGGACGAGTGTAGTGCTAAATGATAGCACAGGTAAGTACTCGAAACCCACGAACACGTGTTTGACATGTGAAATGAAATGGACTTGTGATGATAGTGCAAATGAATGAATGATATTTATGAGAATAATTTCTATGACAAATTTATGATGGTTATTATCTTGTTGCACTAAGATAGATTTGGTACAGTAGCATTGGTTTGACTTTGAAAATCCACCAAAAATAGTGAAAATTGAGTTAGAGACTGAACTGAATATGAAATTAAAGCTTGATGAATCTAGTTTCACGTAAAGGAAACGTTGTAATCAAAATAATTTTGTAGTATGAGATATATGAATTCTTGTGAGACAGAGTCAGAGTGATTCTAGACTGCCCTATCTCGACTTTGTAAAATCACTAAAAATTGTACAAAAATAATTATGAGTTAAAATTCATATGAATGAAATCCTCAATTAGTCTACTTTCAGGATAAAGAGACAGTAACATTATCCGAGCCTCGTTCTATGAGATAAATAAATTTTAGTGAAGAAAGGTCGAAGCTGTCAAACATTGAAACATGGGAGAATTTGAGTAATAAACTGTACTTATTGGTAAGAAGATATATGAGTCTAGTTTCAGGGAAAATTTATGGTTCTTAATTTTGGGTTCCTTAGCTCGAGTTATAAATAATTTATCAACTATGACTCGAGTAGACAGCTTGACCAGAATATGAATAAAAGTGTAACTATAGTTGTTTTACTTAAGGAAACATGTTATATTAATGCTTATTATTTTCATATGGACTTACTAAGCGTAAAGCTTACTCCCTCCTTATCATTTCCTTTAGTTTTGACAGGTCAGCTCGGGTTGGAGATCGTCGGAGGTAGCATCACACTATCGAGCCTTTACCCTTTGAGTATTGAGATGTATATGTTATCCGTTTTCAAGTGAGTGGCATGTATAGGGACTTAGTTTTTCTATGATCAATGTTGTTGTGATTAGCCAAATGTATTGGCTTATAATGATTTGTTGTATGTAGCCATGAGATTGGCTTATAATGAATTTGGCTTGGAAGCCTATTTATCCATGATATGTGTAAATATCTTGTGATGTGGGCATGGGATTATGCTTGTTCAGTATGTTTAAGAAGTATATGGCATATGTACATGGTGAATGCCTTAGAACCATTCGAGGTGGTCATGGCCATGGAATAAATGTGTGATATGGTAATAAGTTTTTAGTGCCCTGAACATGGATGTTTAATTTATAAGTTAGCAAACATAGTATACTGGTATAAGTGATTAATAAGATGACAAGGTCACATGAATGTGTAATAATGTGGCTAGACTATTTTATCACGAGCAGGAGGAACAAATGCATAATAACAAACTATTGAGGAATGCCATAGAAACCATGTATGTGTGTGCTTGTAAAGATGACAAAAAAATTAGGAAATTAGCCTAAGTTTTGACTACACGGGCAGGCCATACGGGCGTGTGTCTTGGCCATGTGTCTTTAACAGAATGTTAAGGATTAAGTTAGAGAGTTACACGGGCTGAGGACACGGGCGCGTGTCAGAGAGCCTGCAGGCGTGTATGTCTACACGGCCTACCCACACGGGCATGTGACTCTCCAAAGCTAGAAAATTGTTAAGTCGCCCAAAATTTACCGAATGTTTTCAGTTTTGCCCCGAACTGCCCTTATGTATGTTATAGGCCTCGAAGGTCTGTATAAGGAACAATATGCATGTGTTCGAAAAGTTTTAAATTTTGGGCGAAATTTGGTGACTCGATTTCGTATGTTCATGAATGTTTAAGTCTAGTAATGCCTCGAGCCCTGTCCCAGCATTGGATACGGGTGAGGGGTGTTACAATATTGAGATCAACGGATTACCCGTTCGGGCTAAATCTTTTTCTGCAACACATGCAGGATCCCAAGTCGTGTAAGCCATGGTTTATCCATCGAATTTCCCTTTTTTTGACTTCAACTAGGACACTTAACACATTTCATGGATTTTCATACCATCATTACAATAATTTATCATACATTCTTAATACGTGCAATTAAGCATATTAAGAGTTTACTTTAAGTTATTCGAACTTACCTCGTGCTTATTTTAGTTTCACGTTTCGGTTATTCTGAAACCTTTCGTTTTCCTCGATCGTCCTCTAAAATTTGTTCCTCGGGGTCTATAACAATAAAAATGAATCATTAATACCTCACATTATTCTTTTCGAGTCTAAATTTCACCCCGAACAAAATGATCGTTTTGCCACTAACCTTTTACAATATTTATGATTTAGTCCCTAGGCTCGTATGATGAAATGCATGAAATTTATACATTACCCAAGCCTAGCTGAATGTCTTTCCCTCTTATGGTAGCCCACATTTTTCCATTATTTCTCATCTTTCTACTCATTGTTACAACTTTTACAAAATGGCCCCTAAAGCCATTTCCATGAAAAATCACTTAGTAAAAGTTGTTTACCATCCTTTAAACTTTCATATTCCTCCATAAATCATTAAAATACAAGTGACTCATGCATGGGTAAATTTCTAAACATGAACCCTAGCATGAAATATGGGTAGAAATAGAGAGAGTAAGTTACCGGGATCTTAAAAATACGAAAAACATTAAAAACGAGGCTTGGGAGCACTTACTATTGAGCTTGGAAAGCTTGAAAACCCTAGCTATGGAGAACCCCGATTTTCTGCAGCGACATGAAGAGAATGAGCTGATTTTTAGCTTATTTTCCCATTTTTTCATTAATATACCAAATGACCAAAATGCCATTCCTTATTAAACTTTCAAATTTTTACATACATGCCCATTTTTGTCCACAAACTTAGAAATTGGGAAAATTGTTCTTTAAGACCTTCTAATTAATAATCTAAAGCAATTTCATAAAAATTGCTTCTAGAACCCAAGTTTTGCAATTTATTCAATTTGGTCCTTATTTTCCAATTGGACACCTTACACATAGAATTTCTTCATGAAACTTTAACACATGCATATTTTCATATTCTAGACCTCATAATAATCATAAAAAAAATTTCAACGTCAGATTTGTGGTCCCGAAACCACTGTTCCGACTAGGCCTTATTTTGGGATGTTACAGGTGGCAAAATGGCTTGGTAAATAGCCTATTTTTGACCACACGGGCAGAGACACAGGCGTGTATCTTAGTCGTGTGTGACACACGATTATGTTACAGTGTAACACCCCAAACTCGGCTTAGACTTTATGGCCAAATTTTGTGATGTCACAAGGAAAGAATTTGAAAATGAGTTTATTTAGTTAACTAATCACCTTTAAAACTCACGTTCTTTCATTTAATAAAGAAAATATTATTTTAATAGTTTATTTGCCAAATCTCTTATTATGGCGGAAGCCATAATCATTTAAGCTTGAAACCGCAGTCGTGTTTTTAGGAAAATCATTTCTTGCATAAAAATCATTGTTTTTAATAAAACCTTTCACCAAAGCAATTAAATAATCAAACAATTCTGAAATAACCAGTTAAAAAACAAATAGTCCAGAGAGTCCCAAAAATTACAAACTCTCAAAATGATTACCAAAATAATAATAAAACCATAAATTAATAACTTTAATTAATGTTACGAAAAAGTGGTCACCGCTTAATCCTTGCTGCACCAAACCACCTAAGATTGTGGATTATCTAACAGGACAAACAAACAGACGTGAGTTTACATAAACTCATTGTGTAACTCAATAGAATTAAATATGCAAACCTACAGAGTTATAATCATAAACAAAAATAGATACAGTTCCAGATTTAAATATCATATCACAAAATCATATTCAGATATGCAAAATCCTACCCCCATCCTCTGCACACCATCTCTAACCATCCTATCTCACCATGTGGGGTTAAAAATACCCACCTATCCTTACACTCCATGTTGTGCCTTAAAGGCACATAAATCAGAAAATATACAGCCAAGCTGCCAGAATATGGGCGATTAATGCCGTACAAAATACTTTCTCCTCATATATCAATCCCACCCTAAACAGATACAGAATCAGATATAGAATTATCAGTTTAAATAGGCTTATCATGCTTTCATATATACAAATATGTAATTGACATGGTAACCAGACATGCATAATCATACCCAGAACAGTGTTTCAATCTAACAAGTCACATAGCCTTAGGGTTTAGTTAGCCTTTACTGACCTATGGTAGGCCTACAGTCGATTAGGACGACCCGTATTACCTTATAGAATATTTTGGTATAATGGGCCACATGCCCATGTGTGGTCACAGGGCCACCCAGATTGGCCTTGCTCGTGTGGCCTACATGGCCTAGCCTAGAATGCACACACCTCTATGTCATGCCCGTGTAGGTCCACACGCTCAAATTGACCTTGCCCGTGTGGCTCACACGGCCTAGCCCAGAATTTACATGCTCGTGTGTCATGCTCGTGTGGGCCCACACACCTAAATTGACCTTGTTTGTGTGGCCCACATGACCACACTAAAGCCAGCACATGGTCGTGTGCAGTGCATGGCCATACCTTCTTCGTCGATGACACGGCAGTGTACTCGCACACGACCTACCACATAGGCGACCACACGCCTATGTGGCATCGATAGATTAATTTTTTAGCTTTTTGTCGAAGCCTCATTTTCTTCGTTTTAGGTACGCACTTGATACAGTTTTGATGCTACTGCAAACACGAACCCTTTAGAACCTAAAAATCGACATACCAACGCTCAGAATCAAACTTAATATACGATTAACTCGAAACTAGAAACCGACAACGATCCAAATCAATGCTCATCACTTACCCTAACTCCGAACAGTTTCGGCTACAATTCCACAAGAGAAGAGCCCCTTCCTTCCCGATTAGTTACTGCCAAAACCCAACAATTAGGCTAACAAAAATAAAGCATTAACTCTAGAATGGCACTAAATTGAACCTACTCTTAACTCGATGAATAAAACTTACCATAATATACCAAATCCAAGAGCCGAAAGTACCAAGATTAGTGGGAAAATAAAAGAAATAGGAGAACCAGAAAAAAAAGAGTTGACAGAACAGTGGAGAACAGCAATTGACGTCAAATTTTGGAAGAATTTTTGGGAAATTGAAACAAAATAAAATAAAATAAAATAAAATAAAATAAAAACAGTTATCCCCATATCCCTCAAATTACTCCCCACTAACCTACTAGCAACCAACCTCTCAAGAACCTAGCACTACCGAAACTCTTACGTGCAACAGAGTAAAAATAAATAGCCACGCTCATATAGGGATTTGAACACAGGACCTCCAACACACTAATTTTCTTACCACTTGAACCAGTAGGCTCATTCTAATATAAATTCACAGATAAATTAATATAAGCCCACTAAACAAAGATAGGCTTAATTCCCAAAAATAACAAAATTTGCTAAAGCTAGGGCTTGAACTTGAGACCTCACACACATACCAAGAACACTTAACCACTGAAGCAGATACACATTGTGTCAATTATTCCTAAAAACAAAAAAAAAAGTCAGGGCATTACATATACGGTTGTGTGTCCCCTAGTGTTGAAATAGAAACCAAGTCAGTATGCCTCACATGACCTCACACATGGGCGTGTAACTTGGTCATGTGGCATAAGTCAGTATACCCTATAGGTTTAGCACGGCCTAGCACACAGCCTGACACACGGGTGTGTGTGGCCAGTTTTAGGGCACACGGGCTAGCCACACATGCTTGTGTATTGGTCGTGTGATCCAATTCAGAGAGTCACATGCGGTCAGATACGGACTGGGATACGGCCATTTGCTCCCATTTCGAATGTCCATACGGCCTGTGACACAGGCGTGTCTTTGGCCGTCTGAGACACGACTGAACCACATGGTCATATGTCCCTTATTTTTGGAAAATTTTTCTAAGTGTTTGAGAAATTTCTAAAGTTATCGATTTAGTCCCAAACCACCTCGAATGCATGTTTTGGGCTTCGTAGGCTTAGATTAGGGATGATATGAATGATTTTGATTGATGATTAATTGAATTTGAAAAATGTATGTGAAATGTATTATTATTGTGCTGTAAGTCCAGTAAAGCTTCGTAACACTATTCTGTCGTTGAATACGAGTGAGGGGTGTTACATTTATTGGTATTAGAGCTACGGTTTAGTCGATTCTAGGACTAACGTAGCGTGTGTGAGAGTCTAGCTATACATGCCATATATAACCTGTGATAGTGTGATGACTCTTGACAGTTTGAAATGTGTTTTCGTATAGTAAATGGATCCCAATCGAGCTGTAGCTGATGATATAGAAAGTAATGTGCCTGCCGCCATTCACAGAGTAGCGCAGTTAGAGTTGAAACCCATATCAGGTAGCCAGGGAGGAAAGGCTAAAGAAACCTTCTTCCAGATGATGAATGAGTGGTTTACGGAGTATGTTCGAACAAATCCGGCTGCTCAACCCCACCTAATTCCAAACTGGTTCCTGTAGCTTCTTAAGGTATAGAGTTTTTATGACTGAATAAGTCGAAAGTTGATGAGATTCGAAAACACGGAGCTAAAGAGTTTAGAACTATTGTGGATGACGATCTTGAGAAAGTCGAGTTTTGGCTTGAAAACACTATCAGAGTATTTGATGAACTTTTTTACACACTAGCAGAGTGTTTAAAATGGGTCGTATCACTTTTGAGGGACACTGCATATCAATGGTGGAATACTTTGGTACCGGTGGTACCGAGATAAAGAATTACCTGGGATTTCTTTCAAGCTGAGTTCAAAAAGAAATACATTAGTCAACGATTCATTGCTCAAAAACTCAAAGATTGTTTAGAGTTAAAATAGGGTCGTATGTCTGTAACATGGTATGAGCGAGAGTTTATGAGACTCAGTAAATATGCTCGGGAATGTGTTTCAACTAAGGCCATTATGTGTAAGTGATTCGAAGATGGGTTGAACGAGGATATCAGATTGCTAGTCGAGATTCTAGAGTTGAAAGAATTTGTGGTGCTAGTTAACAGAGCTTATAAAGCCGAAGAACTTGAAAAAGAAAAGAGAAAGGCTGATTTTGAGGCTAGAAATTTAAGAAAGAGATTGATGAGTAAAGCATTTCAATCCTCTTCAAAGAAATCATGAGATTCATATAACCGTTCAACTGCTTCGGTAGGATATTCCAATAGAGATTGTGGGAAGCAACACTTGAGTTCTAAAGCCCAATCTACGTCAATTGCGAGCATTGGTAATGCTAAGTTCAATAAACCTGAATGTCAATGATGTGGAAGATGACATCCTGGTGAATGTAGAATGAATGACCGGGCTTGTTTCAGATGTGGCTCGTAAGATCACTTTATACGGGATTGTCCCGGATTAGATGAGAAAGACAAATTCCAGAATGCAAGACCGAGTAACACAGCTACTAGAGGGAGGCCACCTAGAAATGTAGGGAATATGACTAGTAGTAGAGGAACTACTAAGGACTCCGTCGTGAGATCCGAGGCTAGAGCACCTGTTAGAGCTTACGCTATTTGCGCTCGTGAAGATGCATCATCACCCGATGTTATCACTGGTACATTTTCTGTTTATGACACTAATGTAGTTGCATTGATTGATCCTGGATTGACTTGTTCATATATTTGTATGAATTTGGTGTTTAATAAGAGTTTTCCTGTTGATTCTACTGAGTTTTTGATTAAAGTATCGAACCCCTTAGGCAAGTATGTTCTAGTTGATAAAGTTTGCAAGAACTGTCCTTTAATGACTTGGGGTTACTGTTTTTTGGCTAATTTGATGCTACTACCTTTTGATGAATTCGATGTAATTATAGGTATGGATTGGTTGACGTTGCATGATGCTGTTCTGAATTGTAGATGAAAGATAATCAAATTGAAATGTTAGAATAGTGAAATCCTTTAAATTGAATCTGATGAGTTGAGTGGATTACCTGTTGTGATTTTATCTATGTCAGCTCAGTGATGTGTGAGAAAAGGTTGTGAAGCTTATCTTGCTTATGCTTTAGATACAAAAGTGTCTGAATCAAAAATTAAATCTGTGTCAATAATTTACGAGTATCCGGATGTGTTTCCAGAAGAGTTACCGAGGTTACCACCAATCAGACAGGTCGAGTTTGCTATTGAATTAGTACTGAGAACATCATTGATAATTATAGCTCCATATAGAATGGCTCCAATAGAGCTGAAAGAATTGAAAGCTTAGTTGCAAGAGTTAACAGATAGAGATTTCGCACGACCTAGTTTTTCGCCTTGGGGTGCACCTCTATTATTTGGAAAGAAGAAAGATGGATCAATGAGAATGTGTATTGATTACCGTCAGCTTAATAAGGTTACGATAAAGAACAAATATCCATTGCCGAGAATAGATGATTTATTTGATCAGTTGAAAGGAGCAATAGCGTTTTCGAAGATTGATCTGCGGTCTGGTTACTATCAGTTACGAGTAAAAGATTTGGATGTGCCAAACAATGCATTCAAAACAAGGTACAGACATTATGTATTTCTTGTTATGCCTTTCGGATTGACTAATGCTCCTACGATTTTTATAAATTTGATGAATTAGATTTTTAGACCGTATTTAGAAAGATTTGTTGTTGTGTTCATTGATGACAATCTGATCTATTATCAAGATGAGTCTGAGCATGCCGAGCATTTGAGAACTGTGTTACAAACCTTGAAGGATAAGCAATTATTCGCTAAATTCAGTAAATGTGAGTTTTGGCTTCGAGAAGTTGGATTTTTGGGACATATTGTTTCAGCTAAAGGCATACGAGTTGATCCGAGCAAGATTTCTGCAGTTGTTGACTAGAACCCACCTAGAAATGTATCTGAAGTCAGAAGCTTTCTAGGGTTAGCTGGTTATTATCGAATTTTTTTAAAGGATTCTCACTGATTGCCTAACCGATGACCAGATTGCTACAAAAAAATGTGAAATTTGAGTGGTCCTGTAGCGCCCCAAAAATTGGGCCTAGAAATATTGGGTTTGGAGTCCGAGTTCGGGTAGAAGACAGCTTGAATAATTTGGATGTTTTAATTATTATTATTAGTGTTATTTAGTATGTTTAGTTTAGTAATTAAATAAATTATGAAGGGTTTATAGTGTGGGGAAAAAGGTCTAGGCTCGGCCCATAGCTTTAGCAAAATTCTTAAATTTTGCCTCTTAAGGGAATCTGGGCAGTAGCTCTTATTAATAACTTTGGCTGAGTTTTAGCACAAACAAGCACCTGGCCCAGTGGCTAAGCACGCTAGGAGGGCGTGGGAGGTGCCTGGGTTCAAGGCACGGCGCGCGCAAATGGTTGTTTTTTTAAGTATTCAGGTTGCGGTTAAAATATGGCTTAAGAGGAGTTGCGAGCATAATCCAGCACAAGGAGCTCCGTGGCGCAGTGGCAGCAGCGTGCTGGGCACGTGGAGAGGGCGCAGGTTCGAGTCCTTGCGAAGGCGAATTTCTCTTTCATTTTTTAGCGGATCGGAGCTTCAGCAGGTAAGGCCATATAAATAAGTTGAGCAGAAACTAGGCATAAAGGAAGCACCTGGCCCAGTGGTTAGAGACGCTAGGCAGTAGGAGGGGAAGCTGGGGTTCAATTCCCAGTATGCGCAAATGTGGATTTTCTTTTAACAACCAAGGATTGTCGCAAGGAGTCCTTATAATTACCTCGAGAGGAAAGATGACACAATCGAGAAAGTGGCGTGGTGGTAAGGTGCGGGTAGTGTAGCTGAAGGGTAGAGGTTCGAGTCTGGTAAGGAGCAATGTTTTTGTTTTACCTTTAAACGAACCGGAACTGCCGCAGATAAGCTTTAAGATTAATTGTGACCCTATATTAGTAAAGAAAGAAGCGTGGTGCAGTGGCCAGCAGCACGGGTGAGGGCATAAGGGCAGACGGAGGTCTGGGGTTGGAGCTTCACCTCCACACGGAAGGCTTGGGTTTTTGCTGCACAGGTAGGGAAGGAGTTGGGGTCTGATCAGGACTCTTGGTAACATTCTGAAGCGGTGCAAGGATGTTGATAAGGATACTGCTGATCGGTTAAGAGTTTGAATGAAATTCAAACATTGAGTTGGCCAAGAATCAAGGAGCAATTCATGGAATTGGAATTTAGGAAGAGTTTGTATGCCGAAATACACTCATTCGACCATAGCAAATAGGTACCACTTATTTTTTTTGGCCTTTGTGATTCATTTTTTTCTCCCTCATAAACCCTTATCAAGAATTGGTTAGCCGAAACTCCATTGAAGCCGAGCCTCTCATTATTTCTTTTAAAACTGAAACTTTTCTACATTGAGGTACTTCGGAAGCCAAATCCTTGAGTATAATTCTTCCCTTCTCGTACGGTGGTTGGATCTATAGTAGATCGGGAGTAGTGTCATAACGATATAGGCAAGTGTTCGAATCCTTCTTTAGTTACTTATGTTTTAAGGAAAAGCTGAAAACCCTTAAGGGTGGCTAACGTTGGGACTAAGGGCATTGTTGCCTCTTTCTTTTGGTTTTGTATGCGCTAGCATGGATAAGGGGGCGTACAGCGAAGGGCTTGAAGGTTAACTCGGTTGGACATCTAGATCTAGTCAATATTTCGGCAGAAAGGTAAGAACTTTAGGGTCTAAGGCAATGTTGGCCGAATATGGTAAGGGGCTAGTATGTAGTTGTTTTGATATGTAGACTGATGTTTTAGTAACTCGATTGTAGGCAACTCGTGTGTGGATCTCGCCAACATATCGTTACAGATCAGGTGTGTAAACGACACCCACTCATAGACTAGATCGGCAAAAACCAAAAAGCCGAAATGCCGAAACATAGGTATTTTGTGAACTTGCGAGCGTGCGAGCGCTCGTGAGATAGTTTGTTTGTTAATCTCGATAATCTCAAGCAGTAAGATTACAGAGTGCACAATTTTGTGCACTTCGGTATATTTGGGCTTAATGGGTTAAAATCGGCTTAATGGGCCAACGGGCCCAATTCGGTAAAAATGCTCGATAAGTGTTTCTGTTAATATGCTAAGGGCTGTAATAAGCATAAAAACCCAAAAATAGTAAATTTACTAAAATACCCCTAAAGTATGAAAATTACCATTATACCCTAGGTGCAAAATGACCGTTATACCCCTAGGGTTAATTTTGACTGAATTGCATGATATTCTAATTCTGTTTGTGATATGCCATGACATGTATATCTATTGCATGGGATAAGGGTTATTTTGATGGAGGAAGCGTTCTGGTGGCTTTGCCACAATTATCTGTTTCTGGTGGCACTGCCACAAATATCTGTTCTGGTGGCTTTGCCACAAATATTTGTATCTAGTGACTCTGTCACTATATCTGTTCTGGAAGCCATGCTGCAAATTCTGTGATGTGTAGCGGATAGGTGGGTCGAGTAGTCTCCCCACATGGTGTAAGGTTGGCACGGGGGTGTATACGAATGGATATGGGTTGGGTCTTCTGCATACATGATATATCTGTTCTGTATCTGTTATGGGCCTATGGGCTTCATTCTGAATTCTGTATAGGGCTGAGGCCCAACTTAATCTGTTTCTATGGCTTGAATTGATCTGGACTATGGTTGGGCTATTTTACACATTGAGTTAACCAAACTCACCCCTTAACTTTATCCATGCAGGTAACCCCCAACCATAGTGGACTTGGAGCTAGGAGGGATTCGAAGTTGCCACATGTTCTGCAAACTTAGTTTTCTACTTGTGTTTTGATCAGTTTTTCTTTACTCTAATTTCTTTGGGTTTTAAGTTGTAATAAGGCCGCTTTAATTATTTTTCATTGCTTTTAATATGTTTTGATTGCTTAGTTACGATATTGTTTTAAATGTTTGGAATTGAATAGCTCTAGGGCGCATTTTAAAAAGATTACCTGATTTTAAAACATCGCGAACCAAGACAAAGCTTCCGCAATGAAAATGTTTTCAAAATATAATAAGTGATTTCAAATGATTTAAAACAGAATGGTTTTCACTGAATAATCGCTCAGTTAAAGTGTGGCAATGGTGGTGTGCATGTCTAGGAGTGGATCTGTGGAGAGCTTGGTACTTAAGCAGTCTAATTGACTCAACTCCTCTTTTTCAAGCATCTTACAGCGCGCATGACTTCCATTCACTTTAATCTATAACAAAATACTCTTTAAACACTAAGGAAGATGTTAGTTAAAACATGACTTTTACAGAAACACTTCAATGCGACACGCCGAATTCGGCCATAACATCTGGGTCGGGTTTGGGTTATTACATTTAGTGGTATTAGAGCCAGGTTGCAACAACTCGGCTGTGGAATGGGTTAAAAAAATAATTTCAAAAAATTTCTTTGGGAATTCATTTTTATGATTTTTCTTCCTATAATAGATGATTTCAAAGATTGCACATCCATTATTCTAAAATTTGGATTTTTTGAAGGTGGCACACCGAATCTCCAGCCCAAGTCTGTAAGTATCATTCTGAATTTTTTGAGTGTTTCTGAAATTATTAGCTATATGCCTGTACTGAAACCCTATTATGATACTCCAGTTAAGGTGATATTGGAACTGTAGGAATTTTTTATCACTAGACCGAGACTATAGCTAGGCTACGATTCCGTGAAAACCAAACTCTGAATTACTGTCTGTTCATAAAACATCGGTAATAAACACTGAAATATTTAATTGATACATAAAATTTGTAATCAGATAATACGACATGAGTACGAGAGTAGCTCGTGGAAGAGGCCGTAGACGTGGTCGAGGCAGTACACGGGCTGGAACTTCGTCTTCAGGACATATGCCGGCGGCAGATACCGGCAACAGAAGTGGAGTCTCATGATCGAGGTGTCAGGGATGACGCTCTATCTCAGGCAATGCTTCGTGTTTTGGAAACAGTTGTCGGGGCAATTACAAGTAACAAAATTCGGGGGTCTATTTCTGAGCGACTCCAGGCTAACAGAGCAGAGATCTTTAGGGGCGTATCTGGTGTAGCCTCGAATGTGGCTGAATATTGGTTACAGGCTACGGAACAGATTATGGATGATTTGGACTGTTCCGTAGAGCAGAAGCTGAAGGGAGCCATATCATTGCTATGGGATGAGGCTTATCAGTGGTGGCTCACTATGAGAGATGGGACCCCTACTGACAAGGTGACTTAGGAGCTGTTTAAGACGGTCTTCAAGGGAAAGTATGTTGGGGCGAGTTATGTGGGCCTTGCAGGAAGGAATTTCGAATCTGGTACAAGGGGTAAGATAGTTCTTGAGTCACGAGGTGAGTTTTCGAGGAGCGAGCCAAGATGCCGTTGGGATAGTCGCTACAGAGTACGAACGTAGTGTACGCTTTAAGGATGGTCTTAGAGATGAACTTAGGGTGCTAATTGCTCCGCAGAGGGAGCGTGACTTTGTTGCTTTGGTGGAGAAAGCTAAGATAGCTGAGGAGGTGAAGCGTACTGAAAGACAGAATCATGAGAAGGATCGAAACCGTTTTCGGAGGGATTCGAGACCCTCGGGTGGTGCAAATAGGAGTGCTAAAAGGGCAAGGGTAGAAGAGCCAGTTCGAGCGGTTCCGATGAATGTTGTTAGACCACAAGTTTGTGAGGACTGTGGTAAGGTACATCTGGGCGAGTGTAGGAAACGTTCTAGTGCTTGTTTCCGATGCGGATCTATGGAGCATAAAGTCAGGGACTGTCCTCAGAAAATAGATCAGGTTCAAGTTGAAGAACAGAGGATTGCTCAACCAGTGAGAGGTGGACCAAAACCACCAAGAGGACGTGGACAAGGTAGGGGCGGTAATGGAAATGGTCGGGGTCGAGGAGCACCTGGCAGAGGTGCCGAAAATGCTGAGGCTCGTCAGCCAGCATTGGTGTATCCAGCTCGTCATCGAGAGGAGGGTGATGCACCTGACGTCATAACTGGTACGTTCTTGATTTCTAGTATGCCATACACTGCTTTGATAGATATTGGATCTACTCATTCTTTTATTGCATGTGCCATATCTAGGTCATTGGGTGTGCGCTCTGAGGAGATTGTGAGTGGGATATCTGTACTAAGTCCTTTAGGCCACTCGGTTAGGGTAGAAAAACTGTATAGAGACGTGGCTTTAGAAACCCAAGGGAAGATTTTCTCTGGAGACTTGATAGAGTTACCGTTCAGAGAATTCGACGTCATTCTGGGAACGGATTGGCTGGTTAAGCATAGGACAACTCTGGACTGTGCAGCTAAGCGTATGGTGTTAAAGACCGCTGAGGGTGAGGAGGTTATGATGATAGATGAGCGAGGGGATTATTTGTCCAATGTGGTGTCGGCATTGAGAGCCGAGAAGTGGATTCGTAAGGGCTGTGAGGCGTATTTGGCATTTGTAATTCAGTCGGAGACTGAGAGTCTGATAGTGGATAAGGTTAGAACCGTTAAGGAGTTCCCAGATGTTTTTCTAGAGGAGCTTCTGGGATTGCCTCCGAACCGAGAAGTCGAGTTTGAAATTGACTTGTTGCCTGGAATGGCACCAATGTCCATTACACCATACAGGATGGCACCGAAAGAGTTAATGGAGCTGAAAGCACAGATTTAAGAGTTGTTGGATAGAGGCTTTATTAGGCCGAGTGTGTCTCCGTGAGGAGCACCGGTATTTTTTGTGAGAAAGAAGGATGGGAAGATGCGGATGTGCATCAATTATCGGCAGTTGAACAAACTAACAATTAAGAATAAGTACCTTCTGCCAAGAATCGACGATCTGTTTGACCAACTTAGAGGAGATTCAGTATTTTCCAAGATTGATCTTCGATCTGGATATCATCAATTAAGGGTCAAGGAGGTAGATATTCATAAGACGGCATTTAAGACTCGGTATGGTCATTACGAGTTTCTAGTTATACCATTTGGACTGACGAATGCTCCTGCAGCATTCATGGATCTGATGAATCGTGTATTCCAACCATTTTAGGATCGATTGGTAGTTGTTTTTATTGACGATATTTTGGTTTATTCTGAAATCAAAGAGAAGCATGATGAGCATCTCCGCATTATGCTGCAAGTGTTGAGGGAGAAGGAACTTTATGCGAAGTTCAGTAAGTGTGAATTCTGGTTGAGGGAGGTAGCCTTCTTAGGTCATGTTGTCTCTGCTGAGGGGATCAAGGTGGACCCTCGAAAGATTGAAGCAATTCTGGAGTGGAAGCCACCTAGGTCGGTGTCAGAAATTTGGAGTTTCTTGGGTTTGGCAGGGTACTACAGAAGGTTTGTGGAAGGTTTTTCTGCGTTGGCAGCACCATTGACAAAGCTTATAAGGAAAGGAGCACCATTTGTTTGGACTGAGAAGCAGCAAGAGGCTTTTGAGAAATTGAAGGAAGTTCTGACCGAGGCACCTGTATTAATTCAGCTGGAGTCTGGGAAGGATTTTACCGTGTACAGTGATGCATCACATATGGGTTTAGGTTGTGTGTTAATGCAAGAGGGTAAGGAGGTTGCTTATGCATCCCGACAGCTTAAGTCTCACGAAGTAAACTATCCTACTTATGATTTAGAATTGGCAGCAGTAATCTTTGCACTTAAGATTTGGAGACACTACTTGTATGGAGAAAGGTGTGTCATATACACGGATCATAAGAGTCTCAAGTACTTGCTGACTTAGAAGGAGTTGAACCTTAGGCAACGAAGATGGATAGAGTTACTTAATGATTATAACTATTCGATTAAGTATCACCCAGGCAAGGCTAATGTGGTAGCCGATGCCCTAAGCTGTAGAGTTGTATCTGATTTGAGAGCAATGTTTGCTCGTTTAAGTCTGTATGATGATGGTAGTCTATTGGCTGAGTTGCAACTAAGGCCAACCTAGGTGGATCAGATTAAGGAAAAGTAGTTGAGGGATGAGTCATTGGTTGCTCGATTCTAGCAAGTTAGGAAAGGGGAAACTTTTGAGTTTGGGTTGAATAGTGAAGGAGTTCTGTGTTTCCGAGGGAGAGTTTGCATTCTGAAAGACTCTAGGCAGTCAATACTGGAAGAAGCTCATGGAGGACTTTGTGCTATGTATCCTGGAGAGAATAAGTTGTATCGCGACTTGCGAGAATTGTATTGGTGGCCTGGGCTTAAACGAGAAGTAATGGAGTTTGTGGGGAAATGTCTAACGTGCCAACAAGTAAAAGCTGAGCATCAGCTGCCTTCCGGACTTTTGCAGCCAATGAAGATACCACTTTGGAAGTGGGAAAGGGTAACCATGGACTTTGTGAGTGGGCTACCCTGGACACCGACGAAGAAGGACTCGTTTGGGTGATTGTAGATAGGTTGACCAAGTCTGCTCATTTCATACCTGTCCGCACTGACTATTCACTGCAGAAGTTAGCTAAAATGTATGTGGCGAAGATTGTGCGACTTCATGGAGTACCAGTATCGATTATTTCTGATTGAGATCCTAGGTTCACATCTCGGTTCTGGTAAAGGTTGCATGGGGCGTTGGGAACGCGATTGAACTTTAGCGCGGCTTTTCATCCTCAGACGGATGGTCAGTCGGAAAGGGTTATTTAGATTTTGGAAGACATGTTGATGGGATACGTTATCGGCTTTCGAGGTAGTTGGGAGGATTACTTGCTGTTGGCAGAGTTTGCTTACAACAACAGTTACCAAGCGAGTATCCGAATGGCACCCTATGAAGCGCTGTATGGACATAGGTGTCGTACACCTAGTTGTTAGACTGAGTTAGGAGAATGACAGGTTCTTGGACCTGAGTTGGTAGCGAATGCTAAAGATAAGGTCAGAATAATCAGAGATCGGTTAAAGGAAGCATCTGATAGGCAAAAGTCGTATGCAGATTTGAAAAGAAAGGAGATTGAGTACTCAGTGGGTGAGATGGTCTTCTTGAAGGTTTCACCTTGGAAGAAGATATTAAGGTTTGGTAAGAGGGGCAATTTGAGTCCACGGTTCATTGGGCCTTATCGGGTTACTAAGCGAGTGGGTCCTGTGGCTTACCAATTGGAATTACCTCCGGAGTTAGACAGGATTCACAATGTTTTCCACGTCTCTATGTTAAGGCGATATCGTTCTGACCCTACTCATGTCGTGCCGGTTGCAGAGATTGAAGTGCGGCCTGATTTGGCTTTTGAGGAAGAGCCTGTGCAGATACTGGATCGTGATGTTAAGGTTCTAAGAAGGAAGTTTGTTCCCTTGGTAAAAGTGCTTTGGAGAAATCATGGCAGAGAGAAAGCTACTTGGGAGCCAGAAGAGGCAATGCGACAACAATACCCTCATCTGATTGAATCAGGTAAATTTCGAGGACGAAATTTCTTTAAGGAGGGTAGAGTTGTAGCGCCCCAAAAATTGGGCCTAGAAATATTGGGTTTGGAGTCCGAGTTCGGGTAGAAGACGGCCTGAATAATTTGGATGTTTTAATTATTATTATTATTATTATTATTATTATTTAGTATGTTTAGTTTAGTAATTAAATAAATTATGAAAGGTTTATAGTGTGGGGTAAAAGGTCCAGGATTGGCCCATAGCTTTAGCAAAATTCTTAAATTTTGCCTCTTAAGGGAATCTGGGCAGTAGGCCTTCTTAATAACTTGGGCTGAGTTTTAGCACAAACAAGCACTGCCCAGATGGCTAAGCACGCTAAGAGGCGTGGGAGGTGCACAGGTTCAAAGGCACGTGGCATGCAAATGGTTGTTTTTTTTAAGTATTTAGGTTGCGGTTAAAATAGGGCTTAAGAGGAGTTGCGAGCATAATCCAGCACAAGGAGCTCCATGGCGCAGTGGCAGCAGCGTGCTGGGCACGCGGAGAGGGCGCTGGTTCGAGTCCTTGCGAAGGTGAATTTCTCTTTCATTTTTAAGCGGACCGAAGCTTCAGCAGGTAAGGCCTTATAAATAAGTTAGATAGAAACTAGGCATAAAGGAAGTACCTGGCCTAGTGGGTAGAGACGCTAGGCAGTAGGAGGGGAAGCTGGGGTTCAATTCCCAGTATGCGCAAATGTGGATTTTCTTTTAACAACCAGGGATTGTCGCAAGGAGTCCTTATAATTACCTCGGGAGGAAAGATGACACAATTGAGCAAGTGGCGTGGTGGTAAGGTGCGGGTAGTGTAGCTGAAGAGTAGAGGTTTGAGTCTGGTAAGGAGTGATGTTTTTGTTTTATCTTTAAACGAACCGGGACTGCCGCATATAAGCTTTAAGATTAATTGTGACCCTATATTAGTAAAGAAAGAAGCGTGGTGCAGTGGCCAGCAGCACAAGCGAGGGCGCAAGGGCAGACGGAGGTCTAGGGTTCGAGCCTCACCTCGAGCACGGAAGGCTTGGGTTTTTGCTGCTCACGTGGGGAAGGAGTTGGGGTCTGATTAGGACTCTTGGCGGCATGCTGAAGCGATGCAAGGATGTGGATAAGGATGCTGCTGATCGGTTAGGAGTTTGAATGAAATTCAAACATTGAGTTAGCCAAGAATCAAGGAGCAATTCATGGAATTGGAATTTAGGAAGAGTTTGTATGCCGAAATACACTCATTCGACCATAGCAAATAGGTACCGCTTATTTTTTTTGGCCTTTGTGATTTATTTTTTTCTCCCTCCTAAACCCTTATCAAGAATTGGTTAGCCGAAACTCCATTGAAGCCGAACCTCTCATTATTTCTTTAAAAACCAAAACTTTTCTACACTGAGGTACTTCAGAAGCTGAATCCTTGAGTATAATTCTTCCCTTCTCGTACGGTGGTTGGATCAATAGTAGATCGGGAGTAGTGTCATAACGATATAGGTAAGTGTTCGAATCCTTCTTTAGTTACTTATGTTTTAAGGAAAAGTCGAAACCCCTTAAGGGTGGCTAACATTGGGACTAAGGGCATTGTTGCCACTTTCTTTTGGTTTTGTATGTGCTAGCATGGACAAGGGGGCGTACAGCAAAGGGCTTGAAGGTTAACTCAGTTGGACATCTAGATCTAGTCCATATTTCGGCAGAAAGGTAAAAACTTTAGGGTCTAAGGCAATGTTGAACGAATATGGTAAGGGGCTAGTATGTAGTTGTTTTGATATGTAGACTGATGTTTTACTAACTCGATTGTAGGCAACTCGTGTGTGGATCTCGCCAACGTATCATTACAGATCAGGTGTGTAAACGACACCCACTCATTGACTAGATCGGCAAAAGCCGAGAAGCCGAAATGCCGAAACACCGGTATTTTGTGAACTTGCGAGCGTGCGAGCGCTCGTGAGATAGTTTGTTTGTTAATCTTGGTAATCTCAAGCAGTAAGATTGCAGAGTACACAATTTTGTGCACTTCGGTATATTTGGGCTTAATGGGCCGAAATCGGGTTAAGGGGCCAACGGGCCCAATTCGGTAAAAACGCTCTGTAAGTATTTCTGTTAATACGCTAAGGGTTGTAATATGCATAAAAACCCTAAAATAGTAAATTTACTAAAATACTCCTAAAGTATGAAAATTACCATTATACCCTAGGTGCAAAATGACCGTTATACCCCTAGGGTTAATTTTGACTGAATTGCATGATATTCTAATTCTGTTTGTGATATGCCATGACATGTATATCTGTTGCATGGGATAAGGGTTATTTTGATGGAGGAAGCGTTCTGGTGGCTTTGCCACAATTATACATTCTCGTGGCACTACCACAAATATACGATTCAGTGGTCGTGCCACAAATATCTGTATCTGGTGACTCTGTCACAACATCTGTTCTGGCAGCCATCCTGCAAATTCTGTGACGTATAGCGGATGGGTGGGTCGAGTAGTCTCCCTACATGGTGTAAGGTTGGCACGGGGGTGTATACGGATGGATATGGGTTGGGTCTTCTGCATACATGATATATCTGTTCTGTATCTGTTATGGACCTATGGGCTTCATTCTGAATTTTGTATAGGGCTAAGGCCCAACTTAATCTGTTTTTGTGGTTTGAACTGATCTGGACTATGATTGGGCTATTTTACACACTGAGTTTTCCAAACTCACCCCTTAAATTTATCCATGCAGGTAACCCCCAACCATAGTGGACTTGGTGGTGGAAGGGATTCGGAGTGGCCACATGTTCTACAAATTCGGTTTTCTACTTGTGTTTTGATCAGTTTTTCTTTACTCTGATTGCTTTGGGTTTTATGTTGTAATAAGGCCGCTTTAATTATTTTTAATTGCTTTTAGTATGTTTTGATTGCTTGGTTATGATATTGTTTTAAATGTTTTGAATTGAATAGCTCTAGGGCGCATTTTAAAAAGATTACCTGATTTTAAAACATCGCGAATCAAGACAAAGCTTCCGCAACGAAAACGTTTTCAAAATATAATAAGTGATTTCAAATGATTTAAAACGGAATGGTTTTCACTGAATAATCGCTCAATTAAAGTGTGGCAATGGTGGTGTGCATGTCTAAGAGTGGATCCGTGGAGAGCTTGGTACTTAAGCAGTCTAATTGACTCACCTCCTTTTTTCTGGCATCCTACCTGGTGCATAGCTTCCATTCACTTTAATCTATAACAAAATACTCTTTAAACACTAAGGAAGATGTTAGTTAAAACATGACTTTTACAGAAACGCTTCAATGTGACACGCCGGATTCGGCCATAACGTCTAGGCCAGGTTTAGGGTGTTACAGGTCCAAGAAATGTCAATAGAGTTTCGAATAGTTGAAAGCATTATTAACTAAGGCACCAGTGTTGGTTCAACTTGAATTAGGTAAAGAATTTTTTATTTTTAGCGACGCGTCATTGAACGATTTGGATTGTGTTTTGATGCAAGAGGGAAAAGTGATAGCTTATGCCTCCAGACAGTTGAAGCCACATTAAAAGAATTATCCGATGCACAATTCAGAGTTGGCCGTTATTACTTTTGCATTAAAAATATGGTGACACCATTTATACGGTGAAAAGTGTCATATCTTTACCGATCATAAGAGCTTGAAGTATATAATGACTCAGAAATATCTAAATTTGTGACAATGAAGGTGGATCAAGTTACTAAAGGTTATGAGTTAGTGATTGATTATCATCCTGGTAAAGCGAACGTAGTCACGGATGCTTTGAGTAGAAAATATTTATTTGTTTTCAGAGCAATGAATACTTAGTTAACCATATCTCATAGTGGTTCGATACTAGTAGAGTTTTGAGCTAAACTGATTTTTCTTCAGCAAATTTGTGGAGCTCAAAAGTGTGATACTGAGTTACAAGCTAAAAGAGTGCAATGTGAGTCGATTAGTGATTCAGACTATCAATTCGGATCTGATGATTGTTTAATGTTCTAAGATAGAATTTACGTACCAAGGAATTCTGAGATAGTATGATTGTGTGAAATTTTTGTTAAGAAATTTTATCGTTTCAATGCTAAATTCGGTAAAAAGGACTAAATCGCGTAAAGTGTAAAACTTTAGTTCTATTAGCTAAAGTTGTCTAATAGATATAAAACATTAAAGTGGAGGTCCTTAAATGGTAATTAGACCATTAATATATTTAGTGGACAAAATGGACATAAAATGGATGATATTATATGGTTTTATAATAATGTTATTTTTGTAAATTGTAAATATAAGTTAATAAATTAATTACACAACAAATGCTCATGATATTTTATGTTCTTTCTCAACCAAAAATCAAGAAGAAAAGGAAATGGTTAGGGCTTGATATTTGGCTAATCTTCCTAGCTCATTAGGTGAGTGAATTTTGTCCCGTTTTTAACGATTTTTGTGTTTTTGAGATCGTTGCAGCTTAGTCTAGCTAGCCCAAGGAATATTTTTCAAAATTGTTGAAGATTTAGGAAGTTGCCATTGATGAATAAGCATGTATTTTAATGATTGATGGTAGATTACGAATTTTTTATGATAGTTATACAAGTTTTGTTAAGTGATTTTTAGTAAAAATGCAAATTAGGGATTAAATTGTGAAATGTAGAAACTTTGTAGTTAAAATTTGAAATAAATGAAAAATATGGGCTGATATGTATACTAGGAAAATTCAGCTAGTACGGGTTGGTATCAAATTTCATTAATTTGAGTTTTTATGAAATAAGGACTAAATTGTAAAAGTTGTGAAATACTTGGGGAAAAAGTGTAAATGTGCTTTAATGAGTTTTTTGGATTAAATTGAATATAATGATAATTAAATAAGCTAAATTTGGTTACATATGGATCAAGAAAAGAGAAACTCGAATCTAGATCAGGGGAAAAACAAAGTACTCGACTAATCAACCTATTTTATCGTTTCTGTGAACTGAGGTAAGTTTGTATGATTAATAAGCTTAATGTTATATGCGTTTATATGCTTAAAAATTATAATTGTGATATTACGGCACTATGAAATCTATCGACAAAGCATTGACCCAGTGAGAATCCCGGTTGAACCTTAAGAATAGATAGGATACTAGTGACATGTCCTTAGGGATTATTGTGATTATGTGATCTGGGTGCTGGTTTTGTACATCCTACCGGTGGCTGTGTATGCAACATGTGTTGCAGTTACTTGACAACTTGTATGAGCAGCACCGTGTAGCTACGTATTGACTGACAGCTTGTGTGAGCAGGCCTGTTGATAGCTCGACAGTGACCATATATGTGATGTGAGATTGAGATAGCATTGACTATGTATGTGGCACTTTTGTGCGAGATTCCCGAGTATCTGATATTATTCCAAATGGTTCAATGGGAAAAGATAATCGTATGTGGATGTAAGCAATGATACGGATCAGTTCAGGTACTTATGAAAGTTTGGCAAGTAAGTGTTAGTTGATAAGTTCATATGATAAGTAAGTGAAATTTGATAAACTTATACATGATACATAAAATTATGGCAATGTGCAACTTGTTGAATTGACGGTATTACTTATGTTCTTTAAATTGTGATTGAATTGGTAATTATACTTATTAATCATATGAACTTACTAAGCTATAAAGCTTACTCTGTTTATTTTACCGTGTTTTATAGTGATTTCAAAGCTAACTCGGATTCAAGAATCGTCTGAGACTTCATCACACTATCAAGCTATCATTTTGATACTTTTGAATCTATGTTTTGGTTATATGTTATGTACAAGATTATGGTCATTTTGATATGTAGTTTGATAGTGAGTTTAGCCATTTGATTAGGCTTGTAAATGTTTAATGTTTTATTTCATAAATAGCAATGTGAGTTGGCTTATCTTGGTGAATTTGGTGATATATATATAAGTGTGCAAATAACCTTTGTTTTGAATTTGGTAATGGTTCTATAAATGCTTTTGGTGATAGGTTGTTTTTGAATTAGTAATTGGAGTATGAAATAGTCCATGTTTGAGGAATGATATTCTTGGGATTGTAGGTAAAATAATGCATATTTGAATGTGCCCATATTGATGATTTGAGCTTTTGAGTTTTGGTATGAAATTGATTGGCATATGGTGGTTTATGTGTGCCTTGATGTTGTTGATATTAAAAAGGTATGATTTATGTTTGGGTGAGATTATATGAATGCTTATAAATGTTATGTTGTGGTATCAATTGATTTGGTGTAGGTTTGTGCAAGTTGGGTGGTAAAATGGCTTGGCAAATAGCCTATTTTTGTCCACACAGGCAGAGCCACGGGCGTGTGTCTCAGCTATGTGTGGCACACAGTTATGTTACACGGCCGTGTGTCCCCTGGTGTTGAAATAGAAACAAATTTAGTATTCCCCACACGGCCTCACACACGGGCGTGTGACTTGGCCAGTGGCATAAGTCAGTATACCCTATAGGTTTGACAAGGCCTAGCACACGGCCTAGCATACGGCCAGGCACATGGGCGTGTGTGTTGGCCGTGTGACCTAAGTCAAAGATTTACATGGGGTCGGACACGGGCTGGGACACGACCATGTGCTCCCATTTCGAATGTCCACACGACCTATGACACGGGCCTGTCTTTGGCCGTTGACACACGACCGAGCCACACGGGCGTGTGTCCCCTATTTTTGGAAAAAATTTCTAAGTGTTCGAGAAATTTCTAAATTATTGGTTTAGTCCCGAACTACCCCGAATGCATTTTTTGGGCCTCGTAGGCTCATATTAGGGATGATATGAATGATTTTGATGATGATTAATTGAATTTGAGAAACGTATGTGAAATGTATGATTATTGTGTTGTAAGTCCGATAATGCTCCATAACCCTATTTCGTTGTTGAATACAGGTGAGGGGTGTTACACGGGCGTGTCCCTGACCGTGCGAACCACACTGCCTGACCATACGGGCATGTGACCCCTACATCTAGGAAAAATTTTGAGATTTTGCAAAAAAATCTCTGAATACCCAATTTATTCCTAACTTGTTTCTAATGCATGTTTCGGACCTCGAGGGTTCATATAAGGGACTTTATGATTAATTTCTGACATGAATACTATATGGTGTAGAATATCTGTTTATTTAATCTATAGGTTTTGGTAATGCTCTGTAACCCTGTTCAGGCGATGGTTTCGGGTTAGGGGTGTTACAGCATCCCTTAGGTTTGGGGATGTATTGTGCATCTAGACTGTATTAGATATTTAGTTGAGCATGTTGTTTTAATATTTTTTCACTTATCATTCATTTTTCCATGGCACGCATGACTGCTAGGAATTGGTTAGACTATGATGAATGTGTTTTTGTCTGTGATGTTTGATAATGAGTTTAATTCTTCAATAAAGTTAAAAATTTGTGATAATGCATTAGGTGATTTTAGCTTAGGATAGTTAGCTTGTAAACTGATCCCCAAAATTTGGATGTCCCAATTTCGATTACAATTGATCCATAAAAAGTTTCTATTGATAAACTTAGAGACTCTTGAAGCTATATTTAGTAACATGGCAATACTCAATAATGAATAAAGTGGCAATGTCTAAGAAAATTCTTTAAAAAAATGCCATCAAATATTCCAATGCTTAGAATTGCCGAGTAAGTCAGCACCACTTTGTTTGTTCTATCGTGCTGTTCACTAGAAAGGTGAGTTTGAGTTAAGCGTGTATAATAAAGAAAATTAGGGGCACTCCACTATTGTAACCGACTGAGTAGCTAAGGAGGTAGTTGTTTACTCCATCCATCTTTTTAGTCAAAAGTCTTAATTTAATGAGTGAGTATTCAAAACGTGACATGATTTAGTATTCGGCAATTTAGTGTATGCTTCATTGTAATTATTGAGTCAAAGAATCATGTGATGAGTTGAATCCCCTAGTAAAAATAAATAAATAGGCATAGTAAATGGATATGTATGTATTGAGTATGTATAAGGCCAGAAAAAAAATGAAAAACTGAGTTAGTTAAAAGATGAACTAAGTAAATTAGGAGATACCTGCTATAGTGAAAATTACTTGAATACTTAGGATTTCTCTTTATTTCAGGGAAATATGTTCTACACTGCCTTTGCTAAATAAGATTATGAAACTTGATCAAATTTTTAGACATAGAAGATTTCTGAGAACTGAAGTACAAAATGCTCTCTTAAGGGTCTCATAATGCAAAGGTGATTATGTTGCTATGACAATTCTTATGTTCATGCATATCTTGCTTGGGGACAAGAAATAACTCAGGTTTGGGGGTGTGATGACTCTTGAAAAGAGTTATAATTCATGCCTTTAGAATGGGTCAATTGTCTGTATTTAAGTGAACTTAGTTACATTTTAGGATATTATATTAGCATTTTTAGAACACTGCATAAGAAGCTTGGACGGTGCTTTAATATTATTATTTGTTACTTTTAATTGCTTATGGTAGAGTTATGTTTGGTGGTTTTGCAGGTGTAGATTGAGGAATAAGAAATAAAGGAGTAAAGGTTTGTCGGGACAAAGAGTTGGACATTTTGTCAACATGGAAACTGTGGCAATGGTAGGAAGACTGAGTCAATAGTAAACGCATACCAGTATCATCCCAACTGTACTTGTACCAGAAAAATCTACCTAAAAAAGAGGAGAAGATAATCTTGGTTTGTTGATTTTTCTCTTAGAGAAAAAGAATTTAAAAAAGGAGAAGATAATCTTAGGTTGTTGAAAAAAGAATTTAAAAAGAGGAGAAGATAAACATAGGTTTTTGGATTTACCCTAGAGAAAAAGCTACAAAATGCCAAAAGAGGAAACCCTAAACGGCGAACAATAGAGGATATCTATAGGCGAAACTAAAGGGTAGCGGTTGAGTAGAGACGGAAGGAGGAAGACGAAGGTAGTCCCTTTTAACCACCACAGGACACTGTGCCGCTAGAGTGTGAACTGGGCATGCGAAAGCTATCTTCACGTCGTTCTTCTATTATTTCTTAACTATTTCTCCGTGAATTGATTTGATGAAAACGATACTGAATGGCATTTTGGTTTTGAATTCTATTTGCCAACCATGAGCTAAATCTCATAGGGTTGGGATTACATGATGAAACCTTTATTTTTTTTTAATGGTTGAAGCATAAATCTGAAGTAATTTACTATTTCATTCAATTGTTTTTATTTCTAAATTTTATGCGTGCAATCCTTAGACATAGACGACCGTGCATCATGCCCATAAACTAATTTAATTCTGAAAAAGGTTGGATTAGTTGGACTGAAATTGAATGATATGAGCAAGTACTCGACAAATACTTGTAGTAGACTCTAGACGTAGAGCAACGTTCAAACAGAAGGAAACAGTGCAGGGTACCATATTAAAGGCCTATAGACACAGGCAAGGTAAATTGAGGTTTTTGCTCTCGAAAGAAGTAGACCACTTTAAAACTCTACTGAGTAGTAGATTGATTACAATTTTGCCGAGGCATTTCTGACAGTAAGGGTAGATTCTTAGTAATTTCAACCTTCCATATCAACATCGTATATCTTTTATCCTTTGCCGTAGTATCTTTGCCATCGCATCATCGCATCCTTAGTTGTTTATTTGTTTAGTTACATATTATTCATATAATCATTTTTGTAATTGCCATTACATTTTTAATCTTGCATTGCCATAGCATTTCTAATTATTTATCAGTTACACATATTGGACCTATCATTATTCCTTTAAATTAACACTACATTCTTATTATTGTTTTTGCCATAGCATTAATCAAATTTCATTATAACAACTAGACCAGTTTTATACCTAATTCAATCCCTGTGGAGACCGTCTCACTTGTCACTTTATTACTTGATCCGACATGTATACTTGCACAATTCACATATCATATTCACACGTGACAGTTATTTTAATTATTTGAGTTAACTGGAATAAATAATTCTAGTTTCGAGTTCAAATCGAGTTGAATTTTGTAATTTGAATAAAAGGCTCATGTAAATACCCTTTTGGTCCTTATCAAGTTTGAACATAAACAAGTTCGACTCACTTAATAAAAATTATAAAATAATTCAAAATAATTTTGATAAGCTGTAAAAGTAACATATTTTACTCTCATTCTTAATGCCTTTTTGGATGATTAATGATGTAAATTAGTGAATTTGATGCTCCTAATCCTTTAAATTCATATTTCTATACTTAGGAGAGCATTAGGGAGTGAAAGGAGCGAAAAACGAGCCAAAATCAAATGGATAAAGTTGTTTCTAAGATCCACACGGCCTGGGCATTTCCACACGAGTTGCGCACACACCCGTGTGAGCCACACGGGCTGGCTACATGCCCATGTGCCCGCTCGTGTCAATATCACACCCTGTTTCCCCAACACGCGGAAAAACCAAATTTTTAGGCTTTCTAAGCATTCTATAGTCTATAATTGTTAATTAGAAGAAGATCTAGGAGGGCACTCAAAGAAGATTGAACAAATCACTCGAAGAACGCCATCGGAATCAACTCAGAAGCGGATTTCCTTCAAGATTGAAGATCTCCATTTAATTTTCTTTGAAGTTTTATGGAGCTTCTTTATGTCTTGTTGTTATCCTAACTTTAAGATGTTTTCATTCCAGATTATGAACTAAATTCCCCAGATACATAGGGAAGATGAAACCTATGATGAATCTTATTATTTGATTTTTGATTTACATGATAAATACTTGATTCTTGTTCTCAATTATGTATGTTTATTTAGTGTTTTAATATTTTTTGGGATATTAATTCATGTTTAATGTGCTTATTTCAGTGGAGCAAAAGTCTTTGTTTCATAGTAGATCTAGCATAATTGAGTGGAGTTGCATGCAATCCTAGAAATAGGATGACATAAATCTACCGGATTAGAGTCAAATCTAATAAGGGAATCCATATATTGAGTTAATGCGATGATAGGGGTTTTAATTAGAAAGAGATTTCAATTAATCAACCTAGAGTCAGTTGTTCTTACTCTCGAAAGAGATATTAACATAATTTAGGGATTTCTATGGATCAAGACACAAATGAGTAAATCATTTAATTTAGATTCAAAATAATAGGTGAAGTCTAGGTGGATTCTTTCCTAGGTATTGTCTTTCTCATTGGTTGTCTTTAGTTATTTTTCCCATTTCATTCTCTGTTGCGTTCGTAGTTAAATTAGATTAAAAACAATCACTTTAATTTATCGGCTAAATAATAGAAAAACGGTAATTACTAGTACTTTTGTCCTCATGGATACGATATTCCCTACTCACCATAGCAATACTATTGTTCAATAGGTGCGCTTGCCTTTGTTGTAATTATAGTTAGTTTAGTGACCATCAAATTTTCTAAAATTCAAAATAATTATAAAAATCAAAATTTATATTTTTTAAAAAAATTATAAAAATTTCAAAAAAATAATGAAATTTAAAAAATGAAAAGTTTTCTAGAATAATAATTTTGAGGACCTAAATAAGTTAATTAATAATTCAATTTTATCATGCTAAAGTGTTTTTATTATCATTTTGCTTTGAAAAAGTTTTCAAATATATGGTTTCAAATTTATGTAGTATAATATGGAGTTAGTTATATTATAGCAAGATCTAATTTGACATGTTTAATTTTTTAATTTAACTCGAACAATTTCACTCGATTAAACTCGACTGGATTTGAAAAAAAAATTCAAATCGAGTTAGAATGATAAAACAGAATTCGCCAACTTGAAAATTTTCACTTAATTCGACCGAACGCTCACCCTTAGAGAGAGAATTTATAATTGCTTAAACTAGTTGGTAATTTGAATGATTGTTTTGATAATGTTAATGAAGGTTTGAAGATGGAAGATTACAAATAAAGATGGGGATCATTTTGATAATATGGCTTTAATTGTTATTCTTAATAAAATCATAACATTTTGAAATTGTTAACCAAAATGGGACGTAGAGAGTAGATTGTTCACGCTTGTTGCCACCTAACCATAATTAGCACAACTTAGATGGTGTTAAGCCAGCGTTGTGCCTTTCAATAACAATTACAGGTTCAAGCCTCGTAATGTTTTGGTTAAGTTACTTCTTTTGTTAAGGGATAGAAAACTAATCCGTTGCTGTCATGCATTATTTAACTTTAAGTATGGTGACAACCTTATCCAACAAAACCGTTGAAAGGTTTAAGACTAGTTAAATGTTGATTGTTGGAAAATATTTGGATCCCCAAAAATAAGCTTATTTTGAAAATATGGTAAAAGATTTGGAAATCCAGCTTCAACTTCCGACCTAACTAGACTACTGTTGTACCGAACATTGCTTCAAAAACTTTGTCTCCTCCCCCTCCAATCTCAACTCTTACATTCCAACATCACTAATTTATTTAGGGATTTACTCATTTTTTGTATGTTTTTTCTCAAGGTAATTCTCTGCACAATAATTGTTAGCGATCACCATCAAATCGATACCCGAAGCCAAGAAATGACATCGAAGAAGGAAAAGAAGATGCAAAAAAAGTTCATCATGCGTGATAGTAATTACGATTACCCGCACCACCGCCAATTACTTCCTCGCAAGAATGACCATCATCGTAAGAGGTCATCTATATTGAAAAGAAAATATTTTTCTGTAATTTCTTCCATAAAAAAGTCCATTCAAAAATGCCACCGTCGCCTCATTGAGTTTTTCTCCAAATTGGAGGGTGCAAAACACCGAGGGAAAGGCTTTGTTATCCTCCATCGGGAAGAGGCTGGCAGATGCCAAACTAATTTGAGCCCTAGACTTCAACTTGAATTCAAGGATGATATTGATCTACCTAACATTCCTGCACTGAGAGAAAAAAATTGGACCCGGTTGCTTCCTCCGTTAGCTTCAGACAAAACGAGAACCATCGTTCTCGATTTGGACGAGACCCTAGTGCATTCAAGTCCAGACCCACCCCCGGAAACATATGATTTCATGATTAAACCAAGAATTTATGGTTTAAGGATGAACTTCTACGTATTGAAACGACCCGGGGTGGATGAATTCTTGGAAGCAATCAGTAAGAAATACGAGGTGGTAGTTTTCACCGCTGGGCTTGAGCCGTACGCCTCATAACTGCTCGATATTCTAGACCCCAAGGGCTTGATATCTCACCGTTTATATAGAGATTCATGCAAGCAATTAGGTCGAGGAAGATTTATTAAGGACTTGTCGAAGATCGGGAGAGACCTCAAACAAGTTGTGATTGTTGATGATAACCCTAAATCCTACACTTTGCAACCTGAAAATGCGATCCCCATTAAAAGATTTGAAGATGACATAGAAGACAGGGAATTGGAGAAGCTGATGGTGTTCTTCGAAAGGAATTGCGATGGTTTTAAGGACATGAGAGATGCGGTTAAACAATATTTAAATGGCAATGATACAATGAGGCAACCTCCGAATTTATGAGAGGCATCCTCTGTCATCATTTAAGTTCATCAAAAACTTCAAATTAGTAAGAATAACTGCATATGCACAAAGTGGATAGGAAGCGTTTCAATACGTCTTCTGTTTGGATGATTTTTTTTCCTTTCCAAACTTTGCAGAAAAATATTACAGATATTTTTTTCCCTGTAATAAGCGAAACCACGTTTTTCTCCTTTCAATTGATAGAATCAGTAATTACCAATGCATGGATATTCTTAGGATAATCCATCGCAAAGGTCCAATTACAAAAATTCTTAATGGCATCTTTAGAAATAAAGTCCGCCACCTTATTACATTTTCTATTGGTCCAACAAATAATCGTAGAATAAAAATTTTCCATAGTTTTATAAATCTCCTTGATGCGATTGCCCATTATACTGATGTCCATATCACACTTTTTCACCCTATTTGCTTCGGTCTCAAATATAGCTTTAGATATATTCATTGAGCTCGCCAATTTCAAGCTTTCCTCAAGTGCATAGAGTTCCGCCCATTCAAGGGTCAAAGCTTCCTCTTTAAAAACCCCACCCCGTCCAATTACAAAACCATCTTCGTCCCTAGCAATCATCCCATAACCAATTCTATTAGGAGTAACAGTAGCGTTGAAATTGACTGTCACGAACCCGCATGGAGGCTTTTCCCATTTTCTACAAACATGGTAACCGGAATCAAAGGGTTGTTAACCAGGTTGTGGATTTGAAACTCATTACTAAGGGTTTTTGCTCTCTCCTAGACAACCCTAGCTTCATCCTCCTTGCCCCAAAAGATGTGGTTATTGCAGTTGTTCCAACTATTCCATAGTGTTGTGAAGAAATCGACAACAGCTTTTTTGTCCAACACACGCATAACATCCTTGATCCAGTCGATGCAACATGCATAATCCTTCATAAGTAACCTGTTATCCAACCCTCGAATAGTAAGAATAGTCTTGGCATTTGGGCAATCTTTAAGTGCATGGATAAGTGTTTCAGCACTCACACTGCATCAGACAGTCTTTCAAGAAGCCATGGCAAATAGAAGCAATTTTATCATTCGCGGGGAGGATCTCTTGACCCACACGCCATGCAAAGACACGAATTTCCAGGAGTGTGTTAAGCTTCCAAATAATTTTCCAATAGGCCCTATGAGGGCCAAAACCCATTTGTCCAATAAGGAGCCAGGAGTACACCGTTTTAGATGTATAGAAGCTAGAAGGGTTGTGAAACCACAACACCCTATCATTCGACTCTTTACCATTAAGTGATAAATTGCAAATTTGGTCCCCCATATGTAACAGCCTGATTTTGGGTCTAGTGAAACAGTGGTTTCGGGACCACAAATCTGACAAAGAAAAATTCATTTTTATTATACTTTTATGGTATAAGATTTTATGGAATTGTTTTATGAAAATTTTTTTCGAAAAATTTAACGTTTGGGCACTCAATTTGGTCAAAAGGACTAAATTATAAAAAGTGCAAAAGTTGAGTTCTACATGTTAGAGGTGTCCAATTGTTATGGAATTATAAATTGGAGGTCCTTACATGGTAATTAGACAATTGGATAATTTGTTGGACAAAAATGGACATGAATAGGAAAATTTTGAAAGAAAGGCCTTAAGGGCATTTTTGTCTTTTGGTAAATAAAAGAATAAAAAGTGAAAATGAAGTGAAAATCTTGTTTATCTTCTCCAAGCGCCAGCCGAAAATTTCATGCTCTCCATAGCTAGGATTTTCAACTTTTCAAGCTTGTTTATAAGTGCTCTCAAGCTCCGTTTTTAGTGTTCTTTATATTTTTGAGATCCTTAAAGCATGATCTATCCATTTCTAGCCATATTTTGAAGTAGGGTTCATGTATGAAATTTGACCTATGTGTGAAATGGTTGTATTTTGATGTTTAATGGAAGAATATGAAAGTTTGATGTGTGTTTAACATCTTTTACTAAGTGATTTTTAGTGAAAACACCTAAAAAGGACTTATTTGTAAAAGGTGTAAAAATGAGTAGTAAAAATGTGAAATAAAGGAAAATGTGGGCTGATATGAGCTTGGTATAGGTTCGGCTAGGCTTGGGTAACCAAGAAAATGCATGATTTTCATTTTATGAGCCTAGGAACTAAAGTGTAAATAAGTGAAAAGTTAGTAAAAAGGTAATTTTACTAAAGTATGAATTATCAGTCAATTTAAATAATGTGTGTATTGAACAAGTTAAATGTGGCATTATAGATCAAGAAAAATGTGATTCGGGTCTTGATCGGGGGAAAAATAAGGTTTACGAGGATTAGGCTCGTTTCTATCGTTTTGTACCGAGGTAAGGTCGTATGTAAATTATGCAACATGCACCATACTTTAAATGCTTTAATATTGCATGCATGGTAAGTACATAAATATTTAATGTGATGTTGTATAATGTATTCAATGCTTAAATTTTATTATGAATTATGCTTTGATTATTCCGTGAGCATGTGATTGGTGCTATGGATACTAAAATCGACATTACGAGCAAGTTCAATAGAAATGTGATATCGAAGAAAATCCCGTTTGAACCTTAGGAATAGATTAGGATACGAGTGACATGTCACTAGGAACTATGTGATCTGAGCTCATGAGTTGTGGTTCATGATATATGTGACACATGTTATGGCGGTCCGGGTGCTGGTCTTGTATGTTCTACCTATGCTGGGTAGTCCGGCATGTGTTGCGGATACCTGATAGCCTTTGTGAGCAGCCCGTATAGCCACATCCTGAATGACAGCTTGTGTGAGCAGACCCATGATGTAACAGCACGATTTTGGGCTTAGTCAGAATTGTGGTTTTCAGACCACTAATCCGAGGTTGGAGGAATTATTTTACTATTATTTTGGAGTCATAGCATGTTCATATCAGTGCATGAAAAATTTGGTGGGTTAATTTTAACGTTTGTGAGCCCAATTGCGAAAAAGGACTAAATCGCATAAAGTGCAAAAGTCTTGAATTAATAGCTAAGGGTGTTAAATTGCCATGAAACTTAAATTAGGGGTCTTTAAAGGTAAATTAGACCTTATTTTGAGAGCTTGGCCGGCGATGAGACAAAGAAGAGTAAATGGTCAAAATGTTAGGTAAGTGATGTCATAATGTATGATATAATACTGCCCTAAGCCTAGCTATCATCTTTTTCTTTCATTCTTTCTTCATTACCACCGATTTTTCAGCCACTGTTAGGGGTTTTGAGCTTCCAAAAATTTCAGCAACTCATTCCTCTTACAAGTAAGTGATTTTAATGGTTTTTCTTGAATATTATTGTACTTTTGAGACCCTTGAAGCATGAGCTTTCAAATGAGGGTACTATTTTGAAAAATGATTAAGAGTTAGGATTTTTCCATGAAAGGATTTGTAATGTTTTCTGAGTTTTGATGGAAGAAAATGAGTCTTGGGGGTGTTATGAACAACTTTGTAAAAGGTGTTTGTAACAGCCCAAAATTAGGTCTAGTCGGAACAGTGGTTTCAGGACCACAAACTCGACGAGAAAAAAATTTTATTTTTATTATATTTTTATAGTCTATAAATTTATGGAAACATTTCGTAAAAATTTCGTTCGAAAATTTTGACGTTTGGGCACTCAATTTAGTCAAAACGACTAAATTGTAAAAAGTGCAAAAGTTAAGTTCTTTATATTTGAGGTGCCTAATTGTTATGAGTTTTAAATTGAAAGTCCTTATGTGATAATTAGTCCTTTAATAAGTTAGTGGATGGATATTTGTTTGGTATTTTTGAAATTTGGTTGAAATAAAATCGGTAATTTTGTAAATTAATTAAAATGACCTAATAAGACAAAAATGATAAAAGCTATCATTTTTTTAATTCTTTCTTCTTCAATCGTGGGAAAGAACCAAAAATGGAAGCCATGGATGAGCTCCATTCGTCCAAGCTTCTATGGCTTATATAGATACGGTTTTTGTCCCGTTTTTAATGATTTTCGTATTTTTGAGATCCCCGAAGCTTAAATTTTCTATTTCTACCAATTGAATGAAGAAAAATTAGAGTTTAAAAATTTACCCATTCATGATATGGTTGTGTTTTGATGATTTATAGTAGATAATGAATGTTTGATGTGTTAAATACGAGTTTTATTCGATGAATTTCGGTAAAAATGTCAAAAAGGGGTTAAATTGTAAAAGTTATAAATTGGTCATAAGTGTGTGAATTAGTGAAAATTTGGAGTTGTCATAGAAGATAAAAATGTTCAGCATGTCTTAAACCTTATAGAAATTGAATAAAAAATTATTTTACGAGCCCAGGGTTAAAAGCGTAATTTTTGAAAAGTTAGGGGGCATAATTATAAATTTTCTAAAATTTGATATATGAATTGAATTGGTTAGTGTGTTGATAAAATGTATTAAATAAGTGTTGTTTGACATGTTAGATCAAGAAAACATGAAATTTGGATTAAGATCGGGGAATAACAAAGTTGTGTGCTAAGTCAGGAAAGTTAGCCGTTTCGGCATTTGAGGTAAGTTGGTATGATAATAATACTGCAATAATGTTGTAATTTATATTTGAAAGTTAAATTTAGTGAATTAATTGAATTATGTTAAATTAAATGTTTATGGTGCCAAGTTTATGAATTGATTTAAAAATATGTCTATGGTACATGAAGTGCATTGAATTATCATACATAAATGTGATTTCTATGATTATGGATATTATGAGCAATTGTAAGTTCATATGATTTTTAATAATGCAATGTGTAATTTAATGTTATTGCCTTGATATTAAATGAGATGTAAGTTTATATGTAAGTAATACATCAATTTTACTTGTATTATGATATTTTATAATAATATTGGAAATATGTTTGTATTGGAAATATGTTTGTTGATAATTACTTGATTGGTGAAATTGTTGGAAAAGAGAGAGAAATTCCGGTTGAACCTTCAGAAAGATTGGATGATACAGATGGTATGTAGCTAGGTCACATGTATGGTGCTGAGTGCACATCTTGTGTACAAGAGAGCTATGAGACATTATGATGTAGCGAGGTCGCATGGGTGATACTATGTGTACACCATGTAGACAAGAGAGCTACGGGATATATGTAGCTAGGTCGCATGCGTAGTTCCAGGTGAAGGACACCATGTAGACAAGAGAGCTACGAGATAAACTGGCTGGGTCACATGGGTGGTACTAAGTGTTCACCATGTGTACAAGAGAGCCGAACTATATGATGGGTGGAGCTATGTGCTGAAACCACCAAGTATCGATGATTGATCTCGAAGTGTTCAACGGGAGACTTACTATGTACTGCTTTGTGAGTTTTGTGATGAATAAGTGCAGGAACTTGGTTATGTGAATGATGTGTTCATTAAGTGACCGGGATGTGGTAATGTTATAAACAAGTAAGAATGATTTTATGGTGACCTTGTAGTCATGGGCCTATACTTGTGATGTATGAAATGGGGTGAAAATGATTTGTGATATGTATGTTAAAATGAGGTTAATACAAAGAAAGTATGAAAGAGTGAATTAGCAATAAAACTGTTTTGGACAGTAGCAGTGGCGTGACTTTGAAAAATCATCACAAATAGTAGGAATTTAATTAGAGGCTGAATGAGATATAAAATTAAAGCTTAATAAGTCTATTTTCATATAAAAGAAACATAGTAATCAAATAAATTCTATATTTTGAGATATTTATATTTTTGTGAGACTGGTTCAGAATGATTACGTGATCCCCTGTTCTGATTTGGTAAAATCATCATAAATTGTAAAAAAATAATTATGGGGCATGGTTTATATGCTTAGAAACCTTAATGAGTCTATTTTTGATTAGAATAATCAAAAACATTATTTGAATTCTGTAAAATGAGATAACTGAGTTTTTATATAGGGAGGTCAGAATTGTTGTAAAATGAGATAACTGAGTTTTTATATAGGGAGGTCAGAATTGTCAGACAGTGAAATAGAGGAAACTTTAAGAAAAATCTGGTATTGATTGGAAAAACCAAAAATTCTTAAAATTTTATAGTAGAAATTTTTATGAGTCTAGTTTCAAATAAAATTTACGAAACTTAATTTTTAGTTCTGTAGCTTAAGAAATAATTAAATTAGTGACTATGATTCAGGAAAACAGCCTTAGCTGATCTTGTGTAAAAAGATGAAATCATGTGATTAATGATTCTATTTTCTTGAGCACATTTATTGAGGAATGGGATAATATTGTTAATTAAATTGCTTATTATTATTAATATTCCAACTTACTAAGCTTTTAACCTTCCATTATTTTCTCATTTCTCTTAGTGTTGTCAGGTTGGCTCGGGGTTGGAGATCGTCGGAAGTATCATCACACTATTAGTTTATCAAATTAGAATAATGATAGTTCTTATTTATTGTCAAATAAGTGGCATGTATAGATAATTAGTTATTTATATTAAGTAATATTATGATTTAACCAAATGTATAGGCTCATTTTGCTTTATTGTATATAGCCATAAGATTTGGCTCATAATGGTTAAAGTTATGTAAACCTATTTTATGTACGCATAGATAAATGTCTTGGTGTGGCTAAGTTAAGAACACAAAAAAGGGGTTGGAAAATAGCCTAATGTGATATACATGGGCTTGAGACACGGCCGTGTGTCTCAACCGTGTGAAGAACACGGCCACCACACGGGTGTGTGGTCTAGCCGTGTGAGCAAGTCAGTAGCTAGCTAATTTTTACACGGGGTCCAGACATGGGCGTGTGAAGACCACACGGTCTACTCACACGGTCGTGTCACATGCCACACGGGCGTGTGACCCTGCTTTAGTGAAAAAAAATTTCTAAGTGTCTGGAAGATTTTGGTTTGTTCCTGAACCAATTTCAATGATTGTTCGTAGGCCCTTTTAAGAGACAAATTATATATGTTTGAAAAGTTTAAAATTTGATGAAATTTTATGTCTTGGTTTTAAATGATTACAAGTACTCAAGTTCGGTAATACCTCGTGCCCTATTCCGGCGTCAGATACGGGTAAGGGGTGTTACATTTAGTGGTATCAGAGCTATGGTTTAGTCGATTCTCGGACTAACATAGCAAGTGTGAGAGTCTAGTTATATATGCCACAAATATGTGATAGTGTGATATCTCCCGACGCTAATGAGGACCATTTTGTTTAAAATGAAGTATTCTCCAACCGAGCTACATCTGACCATTTGATAGCGATATTGAAGTATTTGAGTAAAGTGTAGCTATGATGTGTTAAACTCGGAAAGGTATGAATAAGAATTCGTGATATATGTATATGTGATAATATGTGAGATGAAAGTTTATATAGTGATATATTTATTCATATTTGTTTGGCCTTCATATGCTGTTGCATGCTTGACTAAATTGATTAGTAAATGTGATGACTAAAGTTATTCAAAATTCATAGAATGTATGAGTGAGTGCACTTGTTTGAAATGAGATAATTGGAAATTTTGTGTAAGACAGATATGAATAATAAATTGTTTGAAGTGGATAGTATAATTATAATGACATATGTGGATAATGAAAAATGTGTCATATAGATATATGTGAGAATCGAGTTAGAGGCTGTACGACCTCACCCCCTTACCGATGAGGTGCTTATAACGGAAATTCATGAGAATCATGTTGATTAAGTTCCTAAGTGTGAAATCAAAGTGTTCAGTGATAAAATAATTATAGATATGGCCAGAGACTAAGAATGGTTGACAAGTGAAGGACAGAGTTAGAGAAATATCAAAGTTGACTGAGTTATCTTGGGATTCAAATTGATGACAGAGTGTTTCTGAAAGTATCGTCTTGAAAACAATTAGTTACTGATGCTGGAAATTATGAGAAAGATACTAAACCTCACTCCGGTAAGATTTTCGCGGACGAAAACCTTTAAAGGGGGAGAGTTGTAACAGCCCAAAATTGGGTCTAGTCGGAACAGTGGTTTCGGGACCACAAACCCGACGAGAAAAAAAATTATTTTTATTATATTTTTATAGTCTATAGATTTATGGAAAAATTTCGTAAAAATTTCGTTCGAAAATTTTGACGTTTGGGCACTCAATTTAGTTAAAAGGACTAAATTGTAAAAAGTGTAAAAGTTGAGTTCTTTATATTTGAGGTGCCTAATTGTTATGAGTTTTAAATTGAAAGTCCTTATGTGATAATTAGTCCTTTAATAAGTTAGTCGATGGATATTTGTTTGGTATTTTTGAAATTTGGTTGAAATAAAATCGGTAATTTTGTAAATTAATTAAAATGACCTAATAAGACAAAAATGATAAAAGCTATCATTTTTTTTTATTCTTTCTTCTTCAACCGTGGGAAAGAACCAAAAATGGCAGCCATGTATGAGCTCCATTCAGCCAAGCTTCGATGGCTTATATAGTTACGGTTTTTGTCCCGTTTTTAATGATTTTCGTATTTTTGAGATCCCTGAAGCTTAAATTTTCTATTTCTACCAATTGATTGAAGAAAAATTAGAGTTTAAAAAATTACCCATTCATGATATGGTTGTGTTTTGATGATTTATAGTAGATAATGAATGTTTGATGTGTTAAATACGAGTTTTATTCGATGAATTTCGGTAAAAATGTCAAAAAGGGGTTAAATTGTAAAAGTTATAAATTGGTCATAAGTGTGTGAATTAGTGAAAATTTGGAGTTTTCATAGAAGAGAAAAATGTTCAGCATGTCTTAAACCTTATAGAAATTGAATAAAAAATTGTTTTATGAGTCTAGGGTTAAAAGCGTAATTTTTGAAAAGTTAGGGGGCATAATTGTAAATTTTCTAAAATTTGATATATGAATTGAATTGGTTAGTGTGTTGATAAAATGTGTTAAATAAGTGTTATTTGACATGTTAGATCAAGAAAACATGAAATTTTGGATTAAGATCGGGGAAGAACAAAGTTGTGTGCTAAGTTAGGAAAGTTAGCCGTTTCGGTATTTGAGGTAAGTTGGTATGATAATAATACTGCAATAATGTTGTAATTTATATTTGAAAGTTAAATTTAGTGAATTAATTGAATTATGTTAAATTAAATGTTTATGGTGCCAAGTTTATGAATTGATTTAAAAATATGTCTATGGTACATGAAGTGCATTGAATTATCATACATAAATGTGATTTCTATGATTATGGATATTATGAGCAATTGTAAGTTCATATGATTTTTAATAATGCAATGTGTAATTTAATGTTATTGCCTTGATATTGAAAGAGATGTAAGTTTATATGTAAGTAATACATCAATATTACTTGTATTATGATATTTTATAATAATATTGGAAATATGTTTGTTGATAATTACTTGATTGGTGAAATTGTTGGGAAAAAGAGAGAAATCTCGGTTGAACCTTCGGAAAGATTGGATGATACAGATGGTATGTAGCTAGGTCATACGTATGGTGCTGAGTGCACATCATGTGTACAAGAGAGCTACGAGACATTATGATGTAGCTAGGTCGCATGGGTGATACTATGTGTACACCATGTAGACAGAAGAGCTATGAGATATATGTAGCTAGGTCGCATGCGTGGTTCCAGGTGAAGGACACCATGTAGACAAGAGAGCTACGAGATAAACTGGCTGGGTCACATGGGTGGTACTAAGTGTTCACCATGTGTACAAGAAAGCCGAACTATATGATGGGTGGAGCTATGTGCTGAAACCACCAAGTATCGATGATTGATCCGAAGTGTTCAACGGGAGACTTACTATGTACTGCTTTATGAGTTTTGTGATGAATAAGTGCAGGAACTTGGTTATGTGAATGATGTGTTCATTAAGTGATCAGGATGTGGTAATGTTATAAACAAGTAAGTTATACATGAGGATGATTTTATGGTGACCTTGTAATCATGGGCCTATACTTGTGATCTATGAAATGTGGTGAAAATGATTTGTGATATGTATGTTAAAATGAGGTTAATACAAAGAAAGTGTGAAAGAGTGAATTAGTAGTAAAACTGTTTTAGACAGTAGCAGTGACGTGAATTTGAAAAATCACCAAAAATAGTAGGAATTTAATTACAGTCTGAATGAGATATAAAATTAAAGCTTAATGAGTCTATTTTCATATAAAAGAAACAGAGTAAGCAAAGGAATTCTATATTTTGAGATATTTATATTTTTGTGAGACTGGTTCAGAATAATTACGTGATCCCCTGTTTTGATTTGGTAAAATCATCATAAATTGTAAAAAAATAATTATGGGGCATGGTTTATAAGCTTAGAAACCTTAATGAGTCTATGTTTTATTGGAATAATCAAAAACATTATTTGAATTCTGTAAAATGAGATAACTGAGTTTTTATATAGAGAGGTCAGAATTGTCAGACAGTGAAATAGAGAAAACTTTAAGAAAAATCTGGTATTGATTGGAAAAACAAAAAATTCTTAAAATTTTATGGTAGAAATTTATATGAGTCTAGTTTCACGGAAAATTTACGAAACTTAATTTTTAGTTCTGTAGCTTAAGAAATAATTAAATTAGTGAATATGATTCAGGAAAACAGCCTTAGCCGATCTTGTGTAAAAAGATGAAATCATGTGATTAATGATTCTATTTTCTTGAGCATATTTATTGAGGAATGGGATAATATTGTTAATTAAATTTCTTATTATTATTAATATGCCAACTTACTAAGCTTTTAAGCTTCCACCATTTTCTCATTTCTGTTAGTGTTGTCAGGTTGGCTCGGGATTGGAGATCGTCGGAAGTATCATCACACTATTAGTTTATCAAATTAGAATAATGGTAATTCTTATTTATTGTCAAATAAGTGGCATGTATAGATAATTAGTTATTGATATTAAGTAATATTATGATTTAGCCAAATGTATAGGCTCATTTTGCTTCATGTATATAGCCATAAGATTTGGCTCATAATGGTTAAAGTTATGTAACCTATTTTATGTACGCATAGATAAATGTCTTGGTGTGGCTAAGTTAAGAACACAAAAAAGGGGTTGGAAAATAGCCTAATGTGATACACATGGGCTTGAGACACGGCCGTGTGTCTCAACCGTGTGAAGAACACGGCCACCACACGGGTGTGTGGTCTAGCCGTGTGAGCAAGTCAGTAGCTAGCTAATTTTTACACGGGGTCCAGACATGGGCGTGTGAAGACCAAACGGTCTACTCACACGGTCGTGTCACATGCCACATGGGCGTGTGACCCTGCTTTAGTGAAAAAAATTTCTAAGTGTTTTGAAGATTTCGGTTTGTTCCTGAACCAATTTCAATGATTGTTCATAGGCCCTTTTAAAGGACAAATTATATATGTTTGAAAAGTTTAAAATTTGATGAAATTTTATGTCTTGGTTTTAAATGATTACAAGTACTCAAGTTTGGTAATACCTCGTGCCCTGTTCTGGCGTCAGATACGGGTAAGGGGTGTTATAGTGTTAGCTTGAAAACACTTAAAAGGATTATTTTGCATAAGTTGTAAAATAGATGAGAAATGTGTGAAATTGTAGGAATTTGGGGTTACTATAAGAGTAAAAGGGGTTCGGCTAGGCTTAAGATATGAAGAAATTCGATAAAAATTGATTATCGAGTCTAGGGGTAAAATGGTCATTTTTTTAGAGTCTAGGGGCAAAATGGTCATTTTACCAAAGATGTGAATTGTCGATTGCTTAATTCTATTTAGTGACTAAATAAGTACACTTTGCTATTATAGATCAAGAAGTACCAAATCCGAACCTAGACTGAGGGAAAGCCAAGCAAATAGACTAAACCGACTAGTCGCTACATTTTTTAATACGAGGTAAGTTGTATGTGAATAATACAACTACTTTGTTGTTATATGTGTTAAATTGATATAACATGAAATGCTTGATTGTGGAAATGAGAATGCATGATGATAATTGAGATAGTAGAATTCCCGTTTGGACCATAGGGAATAGAACGGATATTCATGCCATGATGTATGGGTTATTGTAAGCTAGTGTAAGACATGTCTGGGACATGCATCGGCCACATTATGAGAGCCAGTGTAAGACAATTTCTGGGATATGGCATTGACATTGAGACGAGTGCTAGTGTAAGACATGTCTAGGACATACATCGGCCTTGAGATGTAAGCCAGTGTAAGACATGTCTTGGACATGCATCGGCTGCGAGATGTGTCCATGTAAGACCATGTCTAGGACATGGAATCGACACCCTATCCCATGTTTGAGGCTTAATGGATATCCGATAGTGTTCCAATTGGTTCAACGGTAAAAGTTATGATTTTAAGTTAATGAGGAAAGTATAACCGTGTTGTGAGTGGTACAGGAACGTATTTGGTATGTATGAAATGTGAGTTCAGTATATGTTATATGATATGCATTGAATATTGATGAGTAAGTCATGCTTATGCCCACTTGTGTAATATGAGCTTGTTGATGAATGGTAAAGTTGTATTTTATATTTATTTATGTGCAACTTACTAAGCTTTATGCTTACTCCCTCTCCTTTTCCATTTTCTTTTAGTGCCACCTAATTTGCTCGAGGATCATCAAACGTCGAAGGCATCGATCACTCTATCAACTGAAGCACTTGGTATAGTTGGTTTTATTATTTGAGATATGGCATGTATAGGGCTTAGACTTTTGATGTTTGTGTCATGTTAACTGGGCCAAATGTGCTGGCTGGGGATGAATTCCTTCATTTTGTACTAAGCCTTGGAATAATGACTAATGTTTATTATTGATATATGCAAACGATGTTATTTTCAAGGATGAGTAAAATGCACAAATGAAAGGTTGTCTATTGTGGCTGATTTGGTTGCATGAAATAGTTTTGTATTGGTTTTGGATTGCTATTGTGTAGGTTGTGTAAGTAAGGGTGGCAAAGAGGCTTGGCAAATAGCCTTATATTGTCCACATGGGTAGACACACAGACGTGTGTCTAGGCTATTTGTGACACACGGTCTGCCCCAGGGGCATGTGGTCCGGCCGTGTGTTCCTTGGACATAAATTTTTAAGTCAGTATGCATGATAGTTGTAACGCCCAATTTTAGGGTTTTCTGTGTTTCTGTGTTTTTTTTAAATTTGGGTGTGTTCTGGTTGGTTAAAATATATATTTTAGTAGGTTAGTGAGCCTTTGGAAGGCCCAAACTTAAGTTAAATTCGTGGTAGTCTTCGGAATTTTGATTTTAAGAACAAGTGATGCAATTTGCGTTTGGGCTTTTAAGAGTAAAGAGGTAAAATATGACACAAAAAGGATGTGGTGTAGTGGCAAGGTAGCGCCACTTAGGGGACAAGGAAGTGACGCCATAGAGGAAGCAAGGGGTCCAAGGTTCAAGTCTTGGCTCTTGCAATTTATTTTGGTTTTTCTTTTCAATAAATTTGGAAGCAAGTAGGTGCGCTTTAAAGTTTAATGTGTTGGACTTATGACACAAATGAGTTGATGGCCTAGTGGTGGTGGCGTGATTTGGCATGTGAGAGGACTTTAGTTCGAATCCCTTGGCACGCAAAGGTTGATTATTTTGCTATGTTGGGACGGCAAGAGTTGGTGTTGGTTTTAAACTCTGATGATGGAGGGATCCCACATCGGGAAGCTAACATAAGAGTAGATGGAGAGCTGGCTTTAAATAGAGCAACCATGAGGAGAGTTGGCATTCCCTTCTTGACTGATCCCTTTAGCTTGGTGGCGTGCTCGTTTGGGTTGGGCGTCAGCTAAGAGTGTGGGAGCGCGGATTAACTGCAGTCTCCTAATAGGTGTGTATTTCTCACTACTCTAGCAGTAGGACGGCTATTTCGGGCCGCGATGGACTGAAATAGGCCATGTAGTCCTAATGGGTCCGTAGGTCCAAGTGGATAAGTTGTAGAATTACTAAAATACACCTGTAGGGTAGGAGTACCGATTTACCCCTGAAGGGTAAAATGACTATTTTGCCCCTCGTGCGTAAATCACTAACTTGTGTGATGATTGGGTTAGTTGACGTGGATTTATGGTAGTTATTGTTAATTCATAAGTCTAATGTGTTAGTGATCGATCGTAGGATTTTCGCGTGGGAGATATCGTCATCAATCATCATCAACCAGGTGTGTAAACGGCATCCTCCCTTAGACTGAATCGGTAAAAGCCGAAATACCGAACGTTGGTATTTTGTGAACTCGCGAGCGTGCGAGCGAGCGCTCGTGAGATAGTTGTTAATGAATATGGTGCATTTGGATGATTAGAGTGCAGAGTGTGCATTTTCGTGCACAACGGTATATTTGGGCTTAATGGGCCGAAAACGGGCCAATGGGCCAACAGGCCCACTTTGGTAAAAAGACGAGGTAAGTACTTCTGATTACTTGGTAAACGTTAGAATGAGCATGAAACCCTAGCAATAGGTAATAATTACTGAAATACCCTTATACATGAAAATTACGATTTTACCCCTAGGGATATTTTATTTTATCCGAAAAGCATGATGTTACATTTTCGTATGTATGTATGCCATGACATATTATTCTGTTGCATGGGACATGGGTTTATATTGATGGTGGAAGAGTTCTAGCAGCCTCGTTGCAATCTGGTGGCCTCGCCACATATATATCTGTTCTGGTGACTTCGTCACAATATCTGGCAGCCTCGCTGCAATCTGGTGGCTTCGCCACATATATAAACATATATATATATCTGCTCGTGGCCTCGCCACAATATTCATATCTGGTGACTTCGTCACAATATCCGCGACCTCGCTACAATTTACGTGTGTGTGTGTACAGGTTGGGTGGGTCGAGTAGTCTCCCACATGGTGTAAGGCCGTGCACGGGGTGTTATGGATGGCTCTGGGTTGGGATTTGCATTCATGATATATTTGTTCTCAGATCTCGCTATGGGCCTATGAGTTCCATTCTCGATTTGCATCTTGGGCCAAGGCCCGGATAAGTCTAACTCGAGTTTTGATCATTTTGGGCTATGGTTGGGTTATGTTACACATCGAGTTTACCAAACTCACCCTTTATTTTCATCTCTGCAGAAATCCCCAACCATAGTGGGCTTGGAGTCGTGAGGGGATTTGAGTGGCCACATCATCTGCAAAGTTGGTTTTTCTAAGTTAGTTTATTTTTATTATTTTTATTTTTCGATTTAATTTTGGGTTTTAAGTTGTATAAGGCCATTTATATAAATTTCTCTTTCCGCTATGGTTTTTATTTTACGATTATATTTGTACTATGTCGAAATCTGCTAGTGTTGTTAGGTTGCGCTGGTTTTCAAAATTAATGAACGTTTTCAAGACTCAACAAGCACGACAAATGGATAGCCTAAAGATTGATAAACCAGCTTTTCATTCAATTGTTGTTTTTACAAAGACCACCCTAATCACTTAAACCAACGAATACATACTAAGTTGTAAGTCCATGTGACACGTCAGATCTGGCTATAACGTCTGGGCCGGGTCTGGAGTGTTACATTTAGTGGTATTAGAGCCAAGTTACAACAACTCGGCTAGGGAACGGGTCTAAAAACGGGAGTTTTAAAGAAACATTGAATAAAGTTTTTTGAAAATCATTTTTTTTAGGAAATTGATTATAAATTGTTTTCGAGGATGTTTCCAATATTTTCTCTTTACAAATAGATGATTTTAAAGATTAAAATCAGTTTTCTAAAATTAGTTTTTTAGAAGGTGGCACACAAGAATCTCCGCCCAAGTCTATAAGTTTTTCGAGCCTTTTCGATTGTTTCGAAATATACATTTATATGCTTGTACAAAACCTTATCATGGTACTTTAGTTAGGATAACACTGGAACTATAGAAACTCTGATAAGTAGACTGAGACTGTAGCTAGGCTACCGTGAAAGAAAACAAACTCAAACTACGATTCATCATTATTCATAAGACATCTGTAATAAACACTGAAATATTAAATTGATTCATAAAATTCTTAATCAGATAATACAAAATGAGTACACGAGTAACTCATGGAAGAGGCCGTGGACGTGGCCGAGGTAATGCTCAAGCTGAATCTTCGTCTTCAGGACATGTGCCGGTAGCAAATGCACCGGTACCACCGGCAATAGAGGTTCATGATCGAGGTGTCGGGGACGATGCTTTGTCTCAGGCGATGCTCCGAGTTTTAGAAAGGGTTGCTGAGGCAAGTACGGGAAACAAAATTTGGTGGTCTATTTCGAACAGACTCGCGGCGTGGAGCGGAGCGAGATATTTAGGGCGTATCGGTGTAGCTCGAATGTGGCCGAGTATTGGTTAGAAGCCACAGAGCGGATTATGGATGATCCGGACTGCTCTGTGGAGGAGCGAGAAGGTGAAGGAGCCATATCGTTACTCGAGGATGAGGCTTATCGGTGGTGGCTCACGGTGAGAGATGGAACTCCTGGCTTGCGGTGTGACTTGGGAGTTGTTTAAGACGACCTTCAAAGGAAAGTATGTTGGGGCTAGTTACGTGGACACTCATGGAAAGAATTCTGAACACAGTGCAAGGAGTAAGTCGGTGGTGAGTATGAGTCCGAGTTTCGAGACCGCGAGCGGTATGCTTCGGGATTGTCGCTACAGAGTATGAGCGTAGCGTGCGCCGAGGATGGTCCGAGAGATGAACTTAGGATACGATTGCTCGCGAGAAGGAGCGTAACTTCATTTGCTTTAGTGGAGAAAGCTAAGATAGTTTGAGGAAGTGAAAGCGTCTGAAAAGCGAGAATCGTGAGAAAGATCGGAACCATTTTAGGAGAGATTCGGGACTTTCGGGTGGTATGAGCAGGAATGTTAAGAGAGCAAGGGTAATGGAGCGATTCGAGCGATGATCGATGAATCTTTGTTAGACCCGCGAGGTTGTAGGAGTTGTGGAAAGATACATATGGGCGAGTGTCAGAAACGTTCTGGTGCTTGTTTCCGATGCGGATCTATGGAGCATAGGGTTAAGGACTGTCCCCAAGAACCAGATCAGGTTCAAGTTTTAGAGCAGAGGGTCGCTCAACCAGTGAGGGGTGGGCCACAGTTTCCGAGAGGATGTAGGCAAGGCAGAGGTGGTAATGGAAATGGTTAAGGAAGAGGAGCGTCTGGCAAGGGTGCTGGATTTTCTGAGGCTCGTCAGGCGGCGTTGGTGTATGCAGCTCATCGCCGAGAGGAGGGTGATGCACTTGACGTCATAACTAGTACGTTTCTAATTTCTAGTATGCCATACACTGCGTTGATAGATGTTGGATCTACCCATTCGTATGTTGCATATGCTATATCTGGGTCACTGGGTATGTGCTCTGAGGTGACCGTGAGTGGGGTATCTGTAGTAAGTCCTTTGGGTCACTCGGTTAGGGTAGATAAACTGTATAGAGATGTGCCTATAAAAACTCAAGGAAAAGTTTTCTCTGGAGATCTGATGGAGCTACCTTTCAGAGAATTCGATCTCATTTTGGGAATGGATTGGCTTGTTAAGCATAAGGCTACTTTGGATTGTGCTACTAAGCGAATGATGCTAAAGACCACAAAGGATGAGGAGGTTTTGGTGATAGGCGAGCGTAGGGATTATCTGTCTAATGTGGTGTTGGCATTGAGAGCCGAGAAGTGGATTCGAAAGGGATGTGAGGCTTATTTGCCATTTGTAAGCCAATCGAAAACTGAGGGTCTGACAGTGGATAAAGTTAGAACCGTCAAGGATTTTCAAGATGTTTTTCCAGAGGAGCTTCCGGGTTTACCCTCGAATCGAGAGGTTGAGTTTGGAATCGACTTGTTGCTTGGAACGGCACCGGTGTCCATTGCACCTTATAGGATAGCACTGAAGGAGTTGGTGGAGCTGAAAGCCCAAATTCAAGATTTATTGGATACAGGCTTCATTAGACCAAGTGTGTCTCCGTGGGGAGCACCAGTGTTGTTCGTTAAGAAGAAGGATAGGTCAATGCGGATGTGCATCGATTATTGGCAGTTGAACAAACTGACAATTAAGAACAAGTACCCACTACCGAGAATCGATGATTTATTTGATCAACTTAGAGGAGCTTCAGTATTTTCCAAGATTGACCTTCGATCTAGGTATCATCAGTTGAGGGTTAAGGAGGTGGATATTCACAAGACGGCATTCAGAACTCGGTATGGTCACTATGAGTTCTTGGTTATGCCATTTGGGTTGACGAATGCACCTACGACATTAATGGATCTGATGAATCGAGTGTTCCAGCTATACTTGGATCGATTCGTAGTCGTCTTTATCGATGATATTCTGGTTTATTCTGAAACTGAGGAGAAGCATGATAAGCATCTTCGTATTGTCTTTGCAAGTCTTTGAGGAGAAGGAGCTTTATGCAAATTCGATAAGTGTGAATTCTAGTTGAGAGAGGTAACTTTCTTGGGGCATGTTGTCTCTACTGAAGGGATCAAGGTGGACCCTCGAAAGATTGAAGCGATTCTGGAATGGAAGCCACCGAGGTCAGTGTCAAAAATTCAAAGTTTCTAGGATTACCTAGGTACTATAGAAGGTTTGTGGAAGGATTTTCTGTGATGGCAGCGCCTTTGACAAAGCTTATAAGGAAGGGGGTACCGTTTGTTTGGACTGAGAAACAACAGGAATCTTTTGAGAAGCTGAAGAAAGTTTTGACCGAGGCACCTATACTGATTTACCCGGAGTCTGAAAAAGATTTTACCGTATGCAGTGATGCATCACATGTAGGGTTGGGCTGTGTGCTGATGCAAGAGAGTAAAGTGGTTACTTATGCATCACGACAGCTTAAATCACATGAAGTTAACTATCCTACTCATGATCTGAAATTGGCAGCGGTAATCTTTGCGCTTAAGATTTAGAGACATTACCTATATGGAGAAAGGTGTATTATATACATAGATCATAAGAGTCTTAAGTACTTGCTGACTCAGAAGGAGCTGAACCTTAGGCAGCGGAGATGGATAGAGTTGCTTAAGGATTATGACTGCGCGATTGAGTATCACCCATGCAAAGCTAATATGGTGGCTGATGCCCTAAGTCGTAGAACTGTATCTGATCTGAGAGCCATGTTTGCTCGTTTGAGTCTGTATGACGACGGTAGTCTGTTAGAAGAACTGCAAGTTAGGCCGACCTGGGTGGATGAGATTAAGGAAAAACAGTCAAAGGATGAGTCCTTGGTTTCTCGATTCCTGCAGGTTAAGAATGGGGATACTTCTGAGTTCGGACTGAACAGTGAGGGAGTTTCATGTTACCGAGGTAGAGTTTGTATTCCGAAGGACTCTGACTTGAGGCAAGCAATTCTGAAAGAAGCTCATGGAGGTCTGTGTGCTATGCATCCTGGAGGGAATAAAATGTATCGCGACTTAAAGGAGTTGTATTGGTGGCCTGGATTGAAGCAAGAGGTGAATTTGTGGGAAAATGTCGACTTGTCAAAGCAAGTGAAAGCTGAACATCGATTACCTTAGGACTTTTACTGACCAATGAAAGTACCACTTTGGAAGTGGGAGAGGGTAACCATGGATTTTGTGAGTGGGTTACCCTTGACTCCGTCGAAGAAGGACTCGATTTGGGTAATTGTGGATAGGTTGACCAAATCTGCTCATTTTATACCTGTCCACACTGATTATTCACTTCAGAAGTTAGCCAAATTGTATATGGCGAAAATAGTGCGACTTCACGAAGTGCTAGTGTCGATTATCTCTGATCGAGATCCTAGATTCATATCTCGGTTTTGGCAAAAGTTGCATGAGGCGTTGGGTACGCGATTGAACTTTAGTACAGCCTTTCATCCTCAAACTGATGGTCAGTCGAAAAGGGTTATTCAGATTTTGGAAGACATGTTGAGGGGATGCGTTATCAACTTTCGAGGCAGTTGGGAGGATTACTTACCGTTGGCAGAGTTTGCATACAACAACAGTTATTAGGCAAGTATTCGAATGGCTCCTTATGAGGTACTATATGGGCGAAGATGTCGTACACCTAGTTGTTGGACCGAATTGGGTGAATGACAGGTTCTTAGACCTGAATTGGTGGCAGATACTGAGGATAAGGTCAAGTTGATTAGAGACCGATTAAAGAAAGCATCTGATAGACAGAAGTCATATGTAGATTTGAAGCGCAAGGGAATTGAGAACTCTGTGGGTGATATGGTCTTCTTGAAGGTTTCACCTTGGAAGAAAATATTAAGGTTTGGGAGGAAAGGCAAGTTAAGTCCACGGTTCATTAGGCCTTATCGGATTCTTAAGCGAGTGGGTCCAATGGCTTATCAGTTGGAGCTACCTCCAAAGTTGGATAGGATTCATGATGTCTTTCACGTCTCCATGTTAAGGCGGTATCGTTCTGACCCTACTCATGTTGTGCCGGTTGTAGAGATCAAGGTCCAAACAGACTTGACTTTTGAAGAGGAGCCTGTGCAGATTTTGGATCGAGATGTTAAGATTTTGAGGAGGAAATCAGTTCCGCTAGTAAAGGTGTTGTGGCGTAATCATGGTAGAGAGGAAGCTACTTGGCAGCCAGAAGTGGCGATGCGTCAACAATATCCTCATCTGTTTGATTCAGGTAAAATTTTGAGGACGAAATTTCTTTAAGGACAGTAGAGTTGTAACGCCCAATTTTCGGGTTTTCTATGTTCCTGTGTTTTTTTTTTTTAATTTGGGTGTGTTCTGGTTGGTTAAAATATATATTTTAGTAGGTTAGTGGGCCTTTGGAAGGCCCAAACTTAAGTTAAATTCGTGGTAGTCTTTGGAATTTTGATTTTAAGAACAAGTGATGCAATTGGAGTTTGGGCTTTTAAGAGTAAAGGGGTAAAAGATGACACAAAAAGGAGTGTGGTGTAGTGGCAAGGTAGCGCCACTTAGGGGACAAGGAAGTGATGCCATAGAGGAAGCAAGGGGTCCAAGGTTCAAGTCTTGGCTCTTGCAATTTATTTTGGTTTTTCTTTTCAATAAATCTGGAAGCAAGTAGGTGCGCTTTAAAGTTTAATGTGTTGGACTTATGACACAAATGAGTTGATGGCCTAGTGGTGGTGGCATGATTTGGCATGTGAGAGGACTTTAGTTCGAATCCCTTAGCACGTAAAGGTTGATTATTTTGCTATGTTGGGACGGCAAGAGTTGGTGTTGGTTTTAAACTCTGATGATAGAGGGATCCCACATCGGGAAGCTAACATAAGAGTAGATGGAGAGCTGGCTTTAAATAGAGCAACCATGAGGAGAGTTGGCATACCCTTCTAGGCTAATCCCTTTCGCTTGGTGGCGTGCTCGTTTGGGTTGGGCATCAGCTAAGAGTGTGGGAGTGCGGATGAACTGCAGTCTCCTAACAGGTGTGTATTTCTCACTACTCTAGCAGTAGGACGGCTATTTCGGGCCGCGATTGGCTGAAATGGGCCATGTAGTCCCAATGGGTCCGTAGGCCCAAGTGGATAAGTTGTAGAATTACTAAAATACCCTTGTAGGGTAGGACTACCGATTTACCCCTGGAGGGTAAAATGACTAACTTGTGTGATGATTGGGTTAGTTGACGTGGATTTATGGTAGTTATAATTAATTCGTAAGTCTAATGTGTTAGTGATCGATCGTAGGATTATCGCGTGGGAGATATCGTCATCAATCGTCATCAACCAGGTGTGTAAACGACATCCTCCCTTAGACTGAATTGGTAAAAGCCGAAATGCCGAAACGTTGGTATTTTGTGAACTCGCGAGCGTGCGAGCGCTCGTGAGACAGTTGTTAATGAAGATGGTGCATTTGGATGATTAAAGTGCATAGTGTGCATTTTCGTGCACAACGGTATATTTGGGCTTAATGGACCAAAAACGGGCCAATGGGCCAACAGGCCCACTTTTGTAAAAAGACGAGGTAAGTACTTCTGATTACTTGGTAAACGTTAGAATGAGCATGAAACCCTAGCAATAGGTAATAATTCATTGAAATACCCTTATACATGAAAATTACGATTTTACCCACAGGGATATTTTATTTTATCTAAAAAGCATGATGTTGCATTTTACGTATAAATGACGCTATGACATATTATTCATTGCATGGGACATGGGTTTATATTGATGGGGAAGCGTTCGCGACTTTCTTTGCAATCCGTGGCCTCGCCACATATATATCTGTTTTGGTGACTTCGTCACAATATCCGCGTAAGCTCATGACAATCTGGTGGCTTCGCCACATATATAAACATATATCTCGCTCGGTGGCCTCGCCACAATATCGTATCTGGTGACTTTGTCACAATATCCGCGACCTCGCTGCAATTTACGTGGTGTGTGTACCAGGTTGGGTGGGTCGAGTAGTCTCCCCACATGGTGTAAAGGCTGGTACGGGGTGTTATGGATGGCTCTGGGTTGGGATTTGCATTCATGATATATTTGTTGTTCAGTATCCTATGGGCCTATGAGTTTCATTCGATTTGCATCTTTGGGCTAAGGCCCGAGATAAGTCCGACTCTAAGGTTTGATCTGTTTTGGTCTATGGTTGGGTTATGTTTACATCGAGTTTACCAAACTCACCCTTTATTTTCATCTCTGTAGGAAATCCCCAACCATAGTGGACTTGGAGGCGTGAGGATTCGTAGTGGCCACATCATCCGCAAAGTTGGTTTTTCTAAGTTAGTTTATTTTTATTATTTTTATATTCTGATTTAATTTTGGGTTTTAAGTTGTAATAAGGCCGCTATATAAATTTCTCTTTCCGCTATGGTTTTTATTTTCTGATTATATTTATACTATGTCGAAACTGCTAGTGTTAGGCTGCGCGGGTTTTCAAAATTAATAAACGTTTTCAAGACTCAACAAGCACGACAAATGGATAGCCTAAAGATTGATAAACCGACTTTTCATTCAATTATTGTTTTTACAAAGACCACCCTAATCACTTAAACCAATGAATGCATACTAAGTCGTAAGTCCATGTGACACGTCAGATTTGGCCATAACATCTGGGCCGGGTCTGGGGTGTTATAATAGTAAAAACACGGGCAGAGACACGGTCGTGTGTGTCAGCCGTGTGAGGGACACAGCCTAGCACATAGGTGTGTGCCTTGGCCATGTGGCCCTTAAGAATTGCTAATGTTAGAAACAGAATGTCCAGGTTTTTTCACACGGGCTAGGACACAGATGTGTCATGGCCGTGTGAAGGACACGGGCCAGGGACACGGGTGTGTGCCAGGTCGTGTGAAAACCCCTATAGGTGTAAACTTAGAATTAATTCCATACGGGTGAAGGACACGGGCATGTCCCTGTATTGCTTAGGCGGTGTGAGTCACACGGGTCAATAGCATGACCATGTCAAATTGGTCACACGGGCGTGTTGCCCCTTTCACACGGGCGTGTGCCCCTATGTCTAGTAATATTTTTCAGAGTTGTGGGAAGATCTGAATCATTCCCGAATGGTTTTAAATGAACATTTGGAGCCTCATAGGCCCTTATTATGTAGCTTTTGATTTAGATTGGAAAAGTTTTAAATTTGTCCAAGTCTTGGAGACTCGAAAATGGTCGTAAGCACAAGTTTAAGTTAGGTAACGCCTTGTATTCCATCTTGGTGTAGGATATGGGTATGGGGTGTTATACGTGAGTAGCTCAAAAGCGAACAACATGTGATATGTGATATAAGGTAGCATTAGCTACATATGGGGCACTTAGGTGGGAGATTCCAACGTATCCAATGGTATTCCGAGTGTTCAACGGGTAATCTAAAGTGAAGTTCAACGAGAAATCTTAATGAATGAGTCAAATACAAGAAAGTAAGCTATTAAGTGCAAGTGGGCACAGGTATGTACATCGAACTCATGAGAATGTCATGAGATATGATGAACTTGTGGTAAGAATATGTATATATACGTATGAAGAGTAAGTTTAAGAGATTTGATAACAAATGCAAGATTATGTTCATTAAATTAAATGTATGATTAATGCTTGTTTAAGTTGCATTTTTATTAGCATGTGAACTTAGCTTTTAAAGATTACCCCCTTCCTTTCCTTTTTCTTATAGTGTCGCCAAGCTAGCTCAGGGATTGGAGGACATCAGAGTTTTCGATCACACTATCAATTGGATATTTGGGTATAGTTAGTCTCAACATTTTGAATATGGCATGTATAGGGGCTTGGTCTTTTTGTCATGTGTCATGTTGATTAGCCAAATGTGTTGGCTCATGATGGTATTGTGATTCATTTTGTATATGGCCTGAGAGATAGTCCATATTGATTATTGGGTTGTAACCCTAACTGATTATGCATACATGCAAAAGTGTTTATGCTTGGATGTGGACTGTGATTGCTTGTGGATGATGATTGTGATAAATGGCTTATGTGCTTAATGAATCAAATGGGATTAATAGGCATGACCATAACTATGTATAATTGAGTAAAATGAAAGTAGGTTCATAATGATAAATAATTATGAAATTAGTGTGGAATACCATATGAAAGTATGATGGTTTAAGTATGTGATATGTCTACATTATAAAGTCATGGATTAACCATGAATGTGAATGCTTGAGTAACCAGATGTGCCATGAAGTTGGTTTAAGTATGTAAGTGTTTAAGGGTGACAAATGGCTTGGAAAATAGCCTAGAATTTGTCCACACGGTTAGACACAAAGGTATGTGTCTAGGCCGTGTGTGACACACAGTCTGCTCCATGGGTGTGTAATCCAGCTGTATGCCCCCTGCACCCTAATTATGCAAAAAAAAAATTCTTAGTAGTAAACACATGGGCAGAGACATGACCATGTGTCTCATCCGTATGAAGGACATGGCCTTAGGACATTGGCGTGTGCCCAAGCCGTGTGAAGTTTGTACTTAATTTTTGGAATTTAATTTGACACACAGCCTAAGCACACGGGGTGTGACTTGGTCGTGTGCCCCTAAATGGTTGATGACGTCATAAACAGAGAGTTACACAGGCGTGTACCAAGCCACATGGGCGTGTGTGATCACACGGCCTACCCACACGGGCGTATGACTCTCCAAATTAAGAAAATTTTCTAAGTGTCGCAAAGTTTTCTAAAGTACACAGTTTAGTCCTGAACCACTCTCAATGTATTTTTTAGGTCTCGTGGGCCTGTATAAGGGACGATATGCATGTGAATAAAAAGTTTTAAATCTGGATAGAAATTCATGTCACAGTTTTGTATGATTGTGTGAGTTTATGTCCGGTAACGCCTCGAACCCTATTCCGACGTCAAATACGAGTAAGGGGTGTTACACCATAAACTAAGCTCCCTCACCCTATCTTTAGTCCAACTCCACTGGTCAATGATCCACAGGTCTCTCACCTCTCTTTCATGCAGAGTTAGAATATTGGCGTTCAACACATTGTTGTTTATGCGTTCAAAGCCCCCAGTTATATATTCTGATGTTGATACTTTGTCCATTTCTAACTTGCCACCCAAAGCCATCTTTAGGAGCTTTGGTTGTAGCATTAATACTTTACCAAGTGTAGGATAGTTTTTCCACATCTTTGGGATGAAACAAATCACCATTAGAGAAATACTTAGAGCTTATGAATTGATACCACATTGTATCTCTATGGTAAATGAGCCTCCACACTTGTCGCTCAAGAAGAGCCAAGTTGAAAAGGTAGAGATCGCGAAAGCCAATACCGTACATTCCTTTGGGGTGCCAAACTCTCTCCCAAGCAAGCATTGACCAACCCCTTCCTTTCTCTTTGCTGGTCCACCACATCTAACTCATCTTGGATTGCATATCCTCCAAAACGACCCTAGGAGCAAGGAAAACTGAAAAAGCATAAGTTGGAGTGATTGTAAAATTACTTTGCCTCCATATAAGAGAAGCCTCTTAGACCAGCTGTTGATCCTACATGAGAACCGGTTACTGATATCCTTAAGAGCCAAACACTTCTTTTTACCAACAGCAAGAGGAATACCAAGATAGTTGTCTAACTTTTCAACAACTCTCATCATAAGAAGATCACCGTAAAGAGGATGATGAGCAATAGGGGTATTCAAACTAAAAAAATCATCGATTTATCACGGTTTATTTGTTGACCCAAAATTTCTCAAATTCCCTAATAATATTTAAAAAACCATTGACTTTATTCATTTTGTTTCTCACAAAAAAAAGGGCATCATCAGTGAAGAATAAGTTATTAATACGAGGGCCATATTGGCTAGCCCTAATACCCCTAATAATATTATTGCTTTGGGCAAGTAAAAGCATTCTAAAGAGAGCCTCCATACAAAACAAGAAAAGGTAAAGGAAGAGAGGGTCCCCTTGTCGAAGACCCCTCTTATGAAAAATAACATCTGAAAGACCCATGTTGCATTTAATGATGTATCTTACCGACCGGAACACCGCATAATCTTATCAACCTAAGCATTCTCAAAACCAAGTTTTTTTCTCCTTTCTATTTTGAATTACTTATGATGTAATGAGATAGGTATTTATTTACCCAAAAATATAAATATTATAAAAAAAATTCAATCTAGTACATGTTTTTGATCAATTACTAAACTAGTATGTGTTTCTCGAGACAACAGTTTAGGCCGAATCAATGTTGCATTTTGTAGACACTCACCAACAACAATTTCAATTTCCAACATTTTACTTTATCGATTTAAGTAATAAATAGATAAATCATTGTGTAATGATTTTGATCAAAATGAAAGTAAGCAGTGGATGTGGCTAAATCATTTTACATCACATTGATTTTATCTTTTTCCATTTTTAATTCTATCACAATAGATTGATCGATGTGAGAGAAGTGAGCACTGAGAAAATCAATTCTAGATAGATTTCTAGGGAATTGAGTCTTTATCAAATTTTTCTGACTAAATCTGATGAAATTTTCAAATTTAAAAAAAAAATAGAGAAATGAGCCAGTTTCTCAAATATTTAGAGAAAGAGGTCAATTTTGAAGAGAAAAAGAGGAAACACGTCCTACTAAATGCGATTTCTGTTGAGGTGGAGGAAAGCATGTCCTGTAGGACATACTTATCTACCAACTCAGCTTAAAATGCATCCTACTGGACGTGTTTTTCTACAACGTTAGATGAAAATGTGTCTTATTGGACATACTTTCATTTTCTCCCTCCTCCACCTTTTTATAAGGGCTTAGGGTTTTTTTAGAGATTAAGGTTGGAAATTTGGGGAGAAAGACATGACTGTGTTTGTGTTTGAGGAAGACATTGCGATAACTTAAAGATATATTTGAGTTAACGATAATGCAATAGTGCTCGGAGACCCACACGTTTCATTTGTCATGTCGAGATGGAACCATTACCTTAAAAGCCCATCGCATTGCAACTCAGGCTTAGAGTTTATGGTGCTTATACTATCATGGGTTAAAGTATAAGTGGAGGTCCTAATTGACGGTGGTTATTCAGTCACAGGTTGGAATATAACTAGGAAGCCCAGTTGACAGTGGTTATGCGGTCATGAGTTCAAGCTTTATGATACTTGAAGAGGATGCTTTATAAACCTGATACATAAGTTTGAGACCATAATCATAGGGAAAAACAAAGGGTCTTTCCAGTATAATCAACTTATTATTTTTTGCCATCTCTACGAAAAGTAGTATCCTAAACCTATTTTTCTAATACCTATATAGAGTTGGATGCAAGAGAATTGTCAAGGGGGAGTGACTGTGGCGGTGGAGAGAAGGCAAAACTTGAGTCGAGCTGATAGCAGTTGTAGTTATTAAAGAGTTCTTTAATCATAACAACCACTTTCGCCCCAAAAGGACCTTTAGCTTTCCTCCACCGAAACAGTCACTCCTCTCCATGAAAATCCACTTGCCCCCAACTTCGTAATAGGTTTTGAACTGGAAGGTTAAGGATATTACTTTGGTAAAGATGGAGAAAAAGAATAAGCAGATTATACTAGAAAGCCCATTAGTTTTCCCTTATGATTATGCTGTCAAACTTATGTATAGGGTTTATAAAGCATCCTATTCTGGTGGCATGAAACTTGAAATTGTGATCGCATACCATTGTCAACTAGGCTCCAGATTTATACTCCAACACGTCACTGCATAACCATCGTCAACTAGGACTCCTACTTATACTTCAACCTAAAACCATATAACCACATGAGCTAGAGCCCGAGTTGCAATGCGATGGGCTTCTAAAGTGATGGTTTGATCTCTAAACCGCAGATGAAATATAAGGGTCTCTGAGCACCACCGCATCGTCATGAACTCAAAAACACATTAAAACTATCCACTATCTCCATCAAACATAAATTAATCTTTTCATCCAAAAATTTCAACACTCAGACAAAAAAAAAACAACTTAGGAGATAATTTTTGGGTTTAGGGATGAAAGATGAGAGAGATGATGGAGTGGGGGGGGGGAGCAAAGCCCCCTTTATATAGGCAATCAGGAGGGAAAGAATAGGAAAAAAACAATGTACCAGTTGAAATTGAAAATTATACTAAGTTTCCCGAGGTGTTTGAAAACTATCCCGAGTTTTGAAAATTTTTCATGAGTTAGGGATTGGGTTGAAAATGGGAGGGGGAAAACTCACCCATGAAAAATTTCCAAAACCCGAGATAGTTTTCGGACACCCAAGGAATCCCAAGATAATTTTCATACTTAGAAGCCCAAAATGTTTTTAAAACTGCTTCTAGTAAAACACATTTTTTTTAAAACACTCAGACTTGTCATGTCCAATATTTTCCAACATATTGAAGTTATGTTTGATACCAGGAGGTAGTATTTGCTATAAAACAAGCCACCATTCTATTGGAGAACTTCCATACTAAAATTCTGAGTATATTGTTTTTAGAAGGAGATTTACAACACCATAAGATTGTTTATGTTAAATACTTGAATTTCAAAAATATCTCCAACACACTAAATTAGATCATGTAAGTTTCATTGTTATTATTGGATAATTAGTACTCTTTTTTTTCTATATAATGTTTTCGTTTTAGACACACACAAAATCAGATTCCATACCAAATATACATACTATCCTCATCAAATATTTGTACTCGTAATTTTCTTTAGTAATCATTCATATGTACACATATATATCATATTCGTACTATACTTTTCCTGGTTTTGAATTTATAGTGTGATCAATTTTCCTATCAATATGCTTCGGTATAAACAATATACTTCCATAAGTTAGCATAAGTGTAATAACCCGTTTTTCAGTGGTGTCAAAAATGGTGGTTTCGAGACCACGATTCTAATTTGTGAGCTAGCATTTTATTATTTATTATTTATTTATAGGGTTATTAAAGTGTTATATTAAAAATTGATTAGAAAATTTTAACGTTTAAAATATAGTAAAAAAGACTAAATTGTAAAAGTTGAAAAAGTAAGCCATTACTGAGTTATATGTGTGAAATTGATATAAACACAAGAATGGAGGGTTTTAATTAGTAATTAGACAATAAATTCTTATAGTGGATGGTTTAGGTAAGGTATGTTTTTACATTTCATTTAGTATTAAAGGGTAAAATGGTAAATAAATTAATAAGTATAAACTAAATAAACAAAACTTGTTCATCTTCTTCAATTTTTGTTAGAGGCAATTGAAACCACCTTTGCTAAACTCCTTTAGTATTCAATCAAGCTAAATTTGATGCAAGTTATGTTTTTTTAAATCCATTTTTAATAATTTTTATGTTTTGATATTTAAAGTTTATATGATACTTGAATGAAACCAATTTGTGTACATGTTGTGATTGAATGGTTGTTGTATATATATTTGAATTGTGGTGCCAATGAGGACATATTGCTTAGGCACTTAGGTTGATTTTGAAGTGGTATGTTTTGACTTTTTTAGGCACATTTTGGATAGGTTTTGTTTTTGGTTATTGCATTTCTTGGAGCCCAAGCATTTGAATGTTAGCTTGATTGTGAAGGAAATTTTGGGCATACACAGCCTGTGACATAGGTTGCCACAGGGTCATGTGACACAAGCTGCCACATGGTCCTGTGACACAACTATGTGATTCTTTAATTTTGGTACAGGTTTTTCCCACACAATCACATGTTGTTACACAGCCTAATGACACGGCCATGTGACCCTATTTCGAATGGCACATGGTTTGGCAACACGATCGTGTGACCCTATTTCGTATGGCACATGATATGGTGACATGGCTGTGTGACCCCGTAACACCCCTAACCCGTAACTGTCGCCAGAATAGGTTAAGAGGCATTATCGGACTTGTAACTCATTTTAGAACAATCATTTATCAATCATCATCTCATTTCGATAACTATCATTCAATCACATTCAATATGTACTTAAATCGAGAATACGAAGCTTAAAACATGTATTCGAGACTAAATTGGTAACATATTAAAATTTTGGAAACTTAGAAAATTTTTAACATTTCAAGTATCACACGCTCGTGTGCCATAGCCATGGGAAAACTAGAGAGGTTACTGACTTGGGTCACACAGCTGGCCACACGCCCATGTGCCAGCCCGTGTACCACACATGGCCAGTAGACACACCCGTGTGTCTAGGCTGTGCCAAACCTGTAGGGTATACTGACTTTAATTAGAAAGGGTACCCTAGAGGACACACGGTCATGCAGGATGACCGTGTGTCACACATGGCTGAGACACATGCCCATGTCTCTACCTGTGTGGAAAAAAATAGGCCATTTGTAAAGTCATTTTGCCACCCTAAAAACACAAACATACACAAGCATACATGATCATAATTTTTACAATTCAATAGGCAGCCAAGATAGCCATTTCAATACACATTTATTAGCCATATCAAAACCTAACAATTACATACCCAATTACCTAATCAACATCATGCATAATCCATTCACATACCAAATACATATAAAGACATCATTTGCACATTTTCATTCCATCTTTTACCAAAACATACCATAATAGAATACTTATACACAACCAAAGATAATACCAAAATAAGCCAAATCACATGGCTTGGAATAAACACAAAAATATACCAAAGTCATGATATCAATTAGCATAACTATCATCTTTAAACTAGCCTATACATGTCATATTTACATATATCCACAAGATCAAAATTACCAATCAGAAATTGGATAGTGTGATGTGTAACTCCGACTTTTCTGAAACGAGTGAGCTAACGAGCCTCTATAAAACATAGAAAAAGAAACAGAGTAAACTTTATAGCTTAGTAAGCCCATATAATTTAGAATTAAACTTACCATTTATACGTAATCAAAGCAATACTTAAAGTGAAACCATTTCAATTTATAAACAACTAATCACAAGTATTCATCATATGTTAGTAATTGTAGAAATATATGAAACCATCCATTAATTCAATACTTTGCATCATTCCAAATTTCATACATCATATATAACATTAGTGACATTTATAAACCGTAGCTTATCCGTATAAATAGTATTTATGCTCGTTGAACCTATTAGAAATTCAAAGGATACTCGAGTGAACAACGTTAGTAATCCATGAATTCATTCTCATATATGCCCTTTCGAGCCATCGGTAAGCTCCTCCTGAGCTGATGAACAGTAAGCTCTAATGAGCTAAAACGGTAAACTCTATTGAGCTGAACAGTAAGCTCATACGAGCTGAACAGTATGCTCATACGAGCTGAAAGTAAGCTCATACAAGCTAAAACGGTAAGCTCCAATGAGCTGAAATCAATAAGCTCTTACGAACTGATATATCGGTAAGCTCATACGAGCTATGGTGAGTCCGCAACAAATGCAGGAGCTCAACCAAAACGGTAATTCCATTAACATGTTACTTGTATCCAATGAATCTATTCAGTTCAAACGAGACTAACTAACAAATACATTATATCAATAAGACATTTATACTTCAAATATTTCCATTATACACATTCATTTCAATAATTACAAGTATATAAAAGTTCAATTCTAATTATACGAACTTACCTTGTATCCTCGGATAAAACTACCAGTTATTCGTCCACTTTTTGTTTTCCCGATCTAGTTCTTGTATTTGCTTATCTTGATCTATAATATATCAAATTAACTCATTCAAACTTTCATTTAATTCAATTTAGCCTAAAACATTCATTTTGGCTAAATTACAAATTTACCCCTAGCCTTTTGACTACTTTGCAATTTGGTTCTTAATACATAAAAATGAAAAATTACACAATTAAACTAAAATCCCATGGTAGCCTAATTTCATAGGGACTTCTAGCAGCCCATTTCTTTCATTAAATCAAACTTTTAACGATCACATTTTAGAATTTCACAATTTAATCCCTATTTTGCATTTTTGACAAAAATCACTTTGTAAAACTTGTAAAACTATCATCAAGCTTCCATAATCTATCATTAAACATCTAAATACTCAAACATTCAACAATGGAATTATTCAAAATCTATAACAATTTAAAAAATGAAGGTATGGGCTAGCTAGATTAAGCTGCAACGAGCTCAAAAACGTAGAAATCATTAAAAACTGAGCTAAAATCGTACCTTAATCTAGAATTCAAGCTTGGAAAAATGGAAAACCTAACTATGGCTATTTTCTCCTCTTTAATTTTCGGCAAGAAGATGAATGGAAATAAAATTTTGGTTTTTTTTTTTATTGATTTAAACTGAATTAACTAAATTACCATTATAACCTTGTTAATATAACTTAAACATCATTTAAACAATGTCAAAGAATGTTCACTTACATTATAAATGGATTAATTACATAATAAGGACTCCGATATTAATAAACCATAGCTATTTAATACTTTTAAACAATAAAGCTCAACTTTTACATTTTATGCGATTTAGTCCTTTTTACCGAATTAAGCATTTAAACGGTAAAATTTCTTAACGAAAATTTTACATAATTAATATATCATTGTAATATCCCGAATTAGGGCTTAATCAGAATAGTGGTTTCGTGACCACAAATCCGAGATAAAAATAACTATTTTATTATTATTTTGAGGTTTATGATATGATTGCATAATTGTGTGAAGATTTCGTGAAGAAATTTTTGGCATAACGAGTTTAATTTAAAGTTAGGGACTAAATCGAATAAGTTGCAAAACTTGCATTCTAGAAGCTTTTAGTATGAAATTGCTTTGAAATATTAATTAGGAGGTCTTAAATAGCAATTTGACCAATTTCAAGTTCATGGACAAAATTAGGACATGGAAGGAATTTTTGAAAGTTTAGTAACGAGGGGCATTTTGGTCATTTGGATATTAAATGAAATAAAATGGGAAAAATAACACAAAATGGTCATCTTCTTCATTTGGTTGCTGCCGAATTTTGCTCTCACCATAGCTAGGGTTTCTTCAACTTTCAAGCTTCATAGTAAGTGATTCCAAGCCCCGTTTTTAATGATTTTTACGTTTTTAGATCCCGATAACTTCAGTAAAGCTTATGCTAGCAATAATTTAACCTAGGGTTTATATTTGGAAAAATACCCATAGGTGAAATTTGTGTATTTTGGTGTTTTATGATAGAATATGAGGTTTTAAATTATGTTAGACAACTTGTACTACTCGACTTTAAGCAAAAACGAGTAAAAGGGCTTAATCGGTAAAAATACCTAATAGTCATAAGTATATGTTAGAGTGAGAATTTGATGTTGCCATAGAAGAGGAAAGTGATCAGCATGTTATAAAACATAAGAATAAGGAATAAGGTTTAATCCCGAGCCTAGGGGCAAAAGTGTAAATATGCAAAAGTTTAGGGGTAAAATTGTAATTTTTCCAAAATTTGAATTAAGGATTAATTTGATAATGTGAGTATTAAATAAGCTAAATGTGTTATTTTAGATCAAGAAAGACGTGGAATCGACCCCAATCGAGGAAAAGAAAAGATTGTGGACTAAATTGCAAAATCTTTATATTTTGGTACCAAGGTAAGTTCATGTGTAAATAATGTAGCTTAATTGTTATTTTTAAGTTATTGATGTCAATTATATGATATGCTGATTTTTATCATGAAATATATGCTTTGTGGTTATTTTCGAATAAAATGTAAATTATGTGAGCTACTTGTTAAATATAAATTGTTACTGAGCATTGGTTTCGGCATTCTACGAAAGACGGCAAGGATATGTGTTCGAAGTAAATCCCGTTTGAACCTTAGGAATAGATTAGGATACAAGTGACATGTCACTAGGATGGTTGAGCATCCGAACTCGTTGAGTTGAGTCCGAGTTCACTTATGGATGCGAATGTCCGAACTCGTTGAGTTGAGTCTGAGTTCATGAGATGTAACTAGGCATCCGAGCTCGTTGAGTTGAGTCCGAGTTCACCTATGGATGCGAACGCCCGAGCTTGTTGAGTTGAGTCCAAGTTCGCTTATGGGCGGGTTACATAGTAGCTTGGCTACATATGTGGCACTTATGTGCAAACTTTCTATGTATCCGAATTATATTCCGATGTGTTCAACGGGTAAAGTTCTACTCAAATGAAGGAATACTCGAGATGAAAGGGACGTACTGGTAAGTATTGTGAAATGGATACTTTGAACAGGTATGTACTTAACCCTCGGGTTGAGTATTGATACTACAACGATAAGGTAGTAAGATGATGAATGATGATTAGAAATGTGATTTATGTTTTGGTGATACCATGCTAATGTTGTTTGGTATAATTGCTTTGTTATGTTACTTGTTATTTGCATATGAACTTACTAAGCATTTATGCTTACTCCCTCATTCTTATTCATTGTAGTTTTGGACAAGCCAGCTCAGGAGTCGGGATAGGTCGAAGGCTCGATCACACTATCTGAAGGACTTTTTGGTAAATGGCTTGTAAATTTAAGTATGACATGTATAGCAATATACCTATTTGTGTAAATGATCTTATGATATGGAGATGGATTGGTTGAGAAAATGTTTGATAATGATAAGTCATGGAAATGTTTAGTTTAGATTATGTTTGATGTCATGGAAGGTTAATAGGTTATCTAGTTCATAAAAACTCATGAAAAGATGAAAATTTGCCTTAAACAGAACATTGCAGCAACACTGATGTGAGTTTGAAAATTCACTGAAAATCGTAGAAATTGAATTTTATGATGAATTAAATATGAAATTTAAGCTTAATATGTCTAGTTTTACATAAAACAAATGAAATAGGTAAATGAATTATATGTTAGAAGATATTTGAATTTTAGTGAAATAGGGCCAGAGCGATTTCTGGATCCCCTGTTCCAACTTTAGAAATTCAACATAAATTGTAAACAAATAATTAGGTGGTGTCTTATATATCATTGGAATCCTAATTGAGTCTAGTTTCATAAAAAACAAACATAATAATCATATGAATTTTTTACAGAGAGAAATATAGTTCGTAGTAAACAGAGGTCAGTCCAGTCAAGTCCTGAAATAGGGGTAACTTTAACTAATAAACTGTCCTAATTGGCCCAACCAAAAATTCTGGAAAAAAGATTATTAAATAGGTATATGAGTCTAGATTTAGGGAAAATTTACGGATCTTGATTTCGATTTTCTTAACTCGAGATATGATTTTTCTTGTAACTGTGACGCAAGTAACTAGAAAGCTGTGAATGTAGAAACAAATGATCCAAAGTTCTTAAAATGTTAAATTAAGTCTAGTAACTCCTCATACTCGACTCCGGCGACGGTCTCGGGTAAGGGGGCGTTACATTTAGTGGTATCAGAGCAGGTTTAGTCAGTTCTCGGACTACGTGTTGTATGTACGGATTTTGCTATACATGCCATATGTATAAATTGTGATAGTGTGACGACTTCGACCTTTTAAATGATTTTTTTAGTAAATGGATCCCGATCAGGTGTGGCGAGATGAAGTAGAGAGAGTAATGCGCCAGCTCGGCTGAATGAGCAAAGGTCGATCGAAAATCCACCTCCTACTTGTTGGTCGGGGAGGAGGAGAAAGGGATCGGGAAGCCTTTCTCCAAATGATGAGTACATGGTACATCGAGTTCGTTCGTCACGAACCCAAATGTACGACCTCCCCACCTCCCCAATTCCTCAACCTGTACCCCGATGCCTCAGGTGTGGATATGAAAAAAATTTCACGAGAACTCAGTGAAGCGAGAATTCGTAAACAAGGGCCAAAGAATTTAGGAAAATATTGATGATGATGCCGAGAAAGCGAGTTCGGCTTGAAATTTCTATCCAGGGTATTTGATGAATTATCTTGTACACGAAGAATGTTTGAAATGTGCTATATCTTTGTTGAGGATTCAGCCTATAATTGGTGGAAGACTTTGATTTGGTGGTACAGAAAGAGAGAGTAACACGGGAATTCTTTCAAGAAGAGTTTCAAAAGAAATATATTAGTGAAAGATTTATTGATCGAAGCGTATCTTGAGTGAAGCAAGGTAATATGTGATTCTGAATATGAAAGAGAGTTTGTTCGATTAAGTAAGTATGCCGGAGAATATGTCCCTCTAGAGAGGCCAAGATGTGTCGACGATTTGAAGACGGGCTCAACGAAGACATCAAAGTATTTGTTGGAATTCTTGAATTAAAAGAAATGGTAGTCTTGGTGGATCGAGCTTGCAAGGTGAAGAACTACTTAAAGAGAAGAAAAAGGTAGAGCACGAGACTAGAAATTGGAAGAAAAGGCGATGAGCGGTTCATTCTCACAAACAACCGGGAAAGTCAAGAAATATGAATCCTCGTTCCCAAGTTTCATTTGGGCAATCATATGGGAATTCTAAGAAGCAAAATGTGGGTCCTAAGTCCCGGACTATTTTTAATGACGGTGTAGGGAATTCAAGATTTGTTAAACCCGAGTGCCGGTGTGTGGTAGAAATCATTTTGGTCCGTGCAGAGCAAATGAATGTTTTCGATGTGGTTCTCCGGATCATTTTATTAGAGACTGCCCAGAGAGAGCTGAAAAAGAAAAATTTCAGAATACAAAAACAAGTGGTGCGGATTCGAGAGGAAGATATCCAAGAAAAGCTGGGAGTGAAGCAAGCAGTAAGAATGTAGTCAGAGATGCAGCAGTTAGACCTGAAGGAAGGGCTCCGGCTAGAACTTATGCTATTAAAGCGCGTGAAGATGCTTCCTCACCCGATGTGATTACCGGTACATTTTCTCTCTATAATGTTAATGTTATTGCTTTGATTGATCCCGGTTCTACTCATTCATATGTGTGCATGAAATTGGTGTCTAGTATGAATATACCTGTTGAGAACACAGAATTTATGATTAGAGTGTCGAATCCGTTAGGCAAATGTGTGATAGTTGATAAAGTATGCAAGAAATGTCCTTTAATGATTCGGGGTCATTACTTTCCGGCTGACTTGATGTTGTTGCCGTTTGATGAGTTTGATGTTATTTTGGGTATGGATTGGTTGACATTGGATGATGCTATAATAAATTGCAAAGAAAAGATTATAGAATTAAAGTGTGAAAATGGTGAAACTCTGCGAGTTGAATCAGATAAATCAGAGGCATTGCCTAGTGTGATTTCTTCAATGTCGGCTCAAAGATATTTGAGAAAGGGTTATGAAGCTTATTTGGCGTATGTAATTAATACAAAAGAAGTTGAAAAGAAAGTTGAATCAGTGCCGGTTGTGTGTGAATTTGCGGACATATTTCCAGAAGAATTACCGGGTTTGCCTCCAGTCAGGGAAGTAGAATTTGGTATTGATTTGATACCAGGAACAACTCCAATCTCGATTGCTCTGTATAGAATGGCACCAGCAGAATCGAAAGAATTAAAGTCGCAGTTGCAAGAGTTGACTGATAAAGGCTTTGTGAGACCGAGTTTTTCACCTTGGGGTGCTCCCGTGTTATTTGTGAAAAAGAAGGATGGTTCTATGAGATTGTGTGTTGATTATCGGCAGTTAAATAAGGTGACAATCAAAAACAAGTATCCGTTGCCAAGAATTGATGATTTGTTTGATCAACTAAAAGGAGCGACATGGTTTTCAAAGATTGACTTGAGATTTGGGTATTACCAACTGCAGGTAAAAGAGTCAGATGTGCCTAAAACTGCTTTTAGGTAGTTAAAACCTCATGAAAGGAATTATCCTACTCACGATTTGGAATTGGCTGCGGTGGTGTTTGCTTTGAAGATTTGGCGACATTATTTGTATGGTGAAAAGTGTCGGGTATATACCGACCACAAAAGTCTTAAGTACTTGATGTCACAAAAAGACTTGAATTTGAGACAGCGAAGATGGTTGGAGTTATTGAAAGATTACGAGCTTGTTATTGATTATCATCTGGGAAAGGCGAATGTGGTTGCCGATGCTTTAAGTAGAAAGCTGTTGTTTGCTTTGAGAGTTATGAACACTCAGTTGAAAATGTCAGATGATGGTTCGATTCTAGCAGAGTTAAGAGCAAAACCGATGTTTTTACAAGAGATTTCTGAAGCTCAAAAAGATGATCAAGATTTGCAAGCCAAGAGAAAGCGGTGTGAAGTTGATCTGAGTCGATTTGAGAATCGGTTCGATGGGTGCTTAATGTTTAAAGATCGGATTTGTGTACCAAGAATGAGGAATTGATTCAAAAGATCCTACTGGGGAAGTACATAGTGGTTGTTTCTCGATTCATTCGGGTAGTACGAAAATGTATAATAACTTGAAGAAAATGTATTGGTAGAATGGAATGAAAAGGGATATATCAGAGTTTGTGTCCAAATGCTTAATTTGTCAACAGGTGAAAGCTGAACACCAAGTGCCTTTGGGATTACTTCAGCCTATTATGGTTCCTGAATGGAAATGGGATCAGATTACTATGGATTTTGTTTTAGGGTTGCCATTGACTCCAGGAAAGAAAGATGCCATCTGGGTAATAGTTGACAGATTAACTAAGTCAGCTCATTTTATCCCGGTACGTATGGATTATTCCCTTAACAAGTTGGCTGAACTGTATATTAGAGAAATTGTTAGACTACACGGAATACCATTGTCGATTATTTCAGATAGAGATCCAAGGTTTACCTCGCGGTTTTGGCAAAAGTTGCAAGACGCGTTAGGTACAAAGTTAAATTTCAGTACTACTTTTCATCCACAAACTGATGGACAATCAGAGAGAGTAATTCAGATTCTTGAAGATATGCTCAGATGTTGTGTATTGGAATTTCAAGGAAGTTGGGAAAAATATTTACCGTTGGTAGAATTTGCTTACAATAATAGTTATCAGACGAGCTTGAAAATGGAACCTTATGAAGCATTGTATGGTCGTAAGTATCGAACGCCTTTGTATTGAACTGAACTCAAGGAAAATCAGATTTATGGAGTTGATCTAATAAAAGAAACCGAAGAAAAAGTGAAGGTAATTCGAGATTGTTTGAAAGCTGCTTCAGATAGACAGAAATCTTATGCGGATTTAAAACGAAAAGACATTGAATTTCAAGTTGGAGAGAAAGTATTTTTAAAGGTGTCTCCGTGGAAGAAAGTTCTCAGATTTGGATGGAATGGCAAATTAAGTCCGCGTTTTATCGGGCCGTATGAAATAATTGAAAAAGTTGGACCGGTAGCATATCGGCTAGCATTACCACCTGAATTAGAGAAAATTCATGATGTGTTCCACGTATCTATGTTACGTCGATATCGTTCGGATCCTTCATATGTGGTTTCACCGACAGAAATTGAACTACAACCAGATATGACCTATGAAGAAAAACCGATTAAGATTTTAGCTCGAGAGGTCAAACAACTAAGGAATAAAAATATTGCACTTGTGAAGGTGTTGTGGCAAAAGCATGGAGTAGAAGAAGCTACATGGGAATCCGAAGAAACTATGAGAAATCAATACCCACATCTGTTTACCGGTAAGATTTTCGAGGACGAAAATCCTTAAAGGGGGGAGAGTTGTAATATCCCGAATTAGGGCTTAATCAGAATAGTGGTTTCGTAACCATAAATCTGAGATAGAAATAATTATTTTATAATTATTTTGAGGTTTATGATATGATTGCATAATTGTGTGAAGATTTCGTGAAGAAATTTTTGGCATAACGAGTTTAATTTAAAGTTAGGGACTAAATCGAATAAGTTGCAAAACTTGCATTCTAGAAGTTTTTAGTATGAAATTGCTTTGAAATATTAATTAGGAGGTCTTAAATAGCAATTTGACCAATTTCAAGTTCATGGACAAAATTAGGACATGGAAGGAATTTTTGAAAGTTTAGTAAGGAGGGGCATTTTGGTCATTTGGATATTAAATGAAATAAAATGGGAAAAATAACACAAAATGGTCATCTTCTTCATTTGGTTGCTGCCGAATTTTGCTCTCACCATAGCTAGGGTTTCTTCAACTTTCAAGCTTCATAGTAAGTGATTCCAAGCCCCGTTTTTAATGATTTTTACGTTTTTGAGATTCCGGTAACTCGGTAAAGCTTATGCTAGCAATAATTTAACCTAGGGTTTATATTTGGAAAAATACCCATAGGTGAAATTTGTGTATTTTGATGTTTTATGATAGAATATGAGGTTTTAAATTATGTTAGACAACTTGTACTACTCGATTTTAAGCAAAAATGAGTAAAAGGGCTTAATCGGTAAAAATACCTAATAGTCATAAGTATATGTTAGAGTGAGAATTTGATGTTGCCATAGAAGAGGAAAGTGATCAGCATGTTATAAAACATAGGAATAAGGAATAAGGTTTAATCCCGAGCCTAGGGGAAAAAGTGTAAATATGCAAAAGTTTAGGGGTAAAATTGTAATTTTGCCAAAATTTGAATTAAGGATTAATTTGATAATGTGAGTATTAAATAAGCTAAATGTGTTAATTTAGATCAAGAAAGACGTGGAATCGACCCCAATCGAGGAAAAGAAAAGATTGTGGACTAAATTGCAAAATCTTTATATTTTGGTGCCAAGGTAAGTTCATGTGTAAATAATGTAGCATAATTGTTATTTTTAAGTTATTGATGTCAATTATAGGATATGCTGATTTTTATCATGAAATATATGCTTTGTGGTTATTTTCGAATAAAATGTAAATTATGTGAGCTACTTGTTAAATATAAATTGTTACCGAGCATTGGTTTCGGCATTCCACGGAAGACGGCAAGGATATGTGTACGAGGAAAATCCCGTTTGAACCTTACGAATAGATTAGGATACAAGTGACATGTCACTAGGATGGTTGAGCATCCGAACTCGTTGAGTTGAGTCCGAGTTCACTTATGGATGCGAATGTCCAAACTCGTTGAGTTGAGTCCGAGTTCGTGAGATGTAACTAGGCATCCGAACTCGTTGAATTGAGTCCGAGTTCACCTATGGATGCGAATGCCCGAGCTCGTTGAGTTGAGTCCGAGTTCGCTTATGGGCGGGTTACATAGTAGCTTGGCTACATATGTGGCAGTTATGTGCAAACTTTCTATGTATCTGAATTATATTCCGATGTGTTCAACGGGTAAAGTTCTACTCAAATGAAGGAATACTCGAGATGAAAGGGACGTACTGGTAAGTATTGTGAAATGGATACTTTGAACAGGTATGTACTTAACCCTCGGGTTGAGTATTGATACTACAACGATAAGGTAGTAAGATGATGAATGATGATTAGAAATGTGATTTATGTTTTGGTGATACCATGCTAATGTTGTTTGGTATAATTGCTTTGTTATGTTACTTGTTATTTGCATATGAACTTACTAAGCATTTATGCTTACTCCCTCATTCTTATTCATTGTAGTTTTGGACAAGCCAGCTCAGGAGTCGGGATAGGTCGAAGGCTCGATCACACTATCTGAAGGACTTTTTGGTAAATGGCTTGTAAATTTAAGTATGGCATGTATAGCAATATACCTATTTGTGTAAATGATCTTATGATATGGAGATGGATTGGTTGAGAAAATGTTTGATAATGATAATTCATGGAAATGGTTAGTTTAGATTATGTTTGATGTCATGGAAGGTTAATAGGTTATCTAGTTCATAAAAACTCATGAAAAGATGAAAATTTGCCTTAAACAGAACATTGCAGCAACACTGATGTGAGTTTGAAAATTCACTAAAAATCGTAGAAATAGAATTTAGTGATGGATTAAATATGAAATTGAAGCTAAAGATGTCTAGTTTCACATAAAACAAACGAAACAGGTAAATGAATTATATGTTAGAAAATATTTGAATTTTAGTGAAACAGGGCCAGAGCGATTTCTGGATCCCCTGTTCCAAATTTAGAAATTCACCATAAATTGTAAAGAAATAATTATGTAGTGTATTATATATCATTGGAATCCTAATTGAGTCTAGTTTCATAAGAAATAAACATAATAGTCATATGAATTTTTTACAGAGAGAAATATGGTTCGTAGTAAACTGAGGTCAGTCCAATCAAGTCCTAAAACAGGGGTAACTTTAACTAATAAACTGTACTAATTGGCTCAACCAAAAATTATGGAAAAAAATTAGTAAATATTTATATGAGTCTAGATTTAGGGAAAATTTACGGATCTTGATTTTGAGTTTCGTAACTCGAGATATGATTTTTCTTGTACCTGTGATGCAAGTAACTAGAAAGCTGTGAATGTAGAAACAAATGATCCAAAGTTCTTAAAATGTTAAATTAAGTCTAGTAACTCCTCATACTCGACTCCGGCGACGGTCTCGGGTAAGAGGGCATTACAATCATGCTGTAGACCTTATTAAAATAATAAAATAAATATTTTTACTTTAGATTTGTGGTTCCGAAATCACTATTTTGATTTGACCTAAAAAGGGCTGTTACAGACCCTATTCCAAATTGCACATGGTCTGGTGACATAGGCGTGTTACCCTATTTTTGAATTGTACATGCTCTGGCCACATGGCCATGTCCTTGAGCCACACGAATATGTAATCCATATTCAGATTTTTTTTACTAAATGTTTTGCTTTGTTTTATATTAGTCCCTAATTGTTTCCAAATTGATTTTTAGGATCCATACACTCGATTTAAAGCTCATTTTTGTATGAATTCCATGAATGATGATTGGTTATGAATAAATAGTATTTAAATTAACATTTGATTAGTTTTTATGATGTAATGAGAGTCGTTATGTGTTGTAATACTTCGTAGCCCTAATCTGGCAACAAAGACGGGTTAGGGGTGTTACAATAAGAACTCACTTGACTCACCTGCTATAGTTTAAAGACTCTAGTTCCAGATATACATCTCAAACTAGTAGCAACCACTGCTACATAGAACATAGGAACATCGTTAAATACTCACTCAAAAATAGTTCTTTACATATCAAACACTGACAACCCCCATGTAGAGTCTTAAAATTTCATTCTACTATTCGTATATCCTTTACAGACTACTCTTCCTGAGTTCAACATGCAGAATCATATTACTTACCTAGACGTGTAGTAATTACTGATGAGATCTAGAATTACAACTTTTAGCTTAAAGGAGAAAGAAATGCCTTTGGTTCCAGAAATAATTAGATAGTAGTATCTCAAAAGAAGAAAGAAGAACAACCCTCTATCTCTAAGCCCACATGTAACATGCCTAATCTGTCTCTAGTCGGATTAAGGTTACGGGATGCTACGACGATTAACAAGTCCAATAATAAATCAAAACAATTCAGAGTTCAATTTAATGATCATAAATCAGTAGTTAGTCATTACTAAAACCGTATAGGCGAAAACGAAACTTAAATAGGGCCTACGGGTCTAAAAATCAATTTAAAAAAAAAAGTAATGACTAATTTGAAACAAAATAGAAAAATATGAAAAATACTGTAAATAGGGGTCACACGGCTGTGTCACATGGCTGAGGCTGTGTGGTGGTACTCTACATGTAACAGCTTGTTTTTAGTCAAATCGAAACAATGGTTTCGGGACCACAAATCTGAAGTCAAAATATTTATTTTATTATTATTTTAATGGCTATGGCATGAAAATATGATTGTTTGAAATTTTCGTTAAGAAATTTTATAGTTAAAAAGCTTAATTTGGTAAAAAAAACTAAATCGCGTATAGTGTAAAAGTTGTGTTCTATTAGCTAAAGGTGTTTAATAGCTATAGAACCTTAAATTTAAGGTATTTAAGTGGTAATTAGACCATTTTAATTGTGATTGCACAATTTTGGGCATATATTAAATGATTTTGGTGGTTATTAATCAAGGTTAAATTGGTAAATAAGTTTATAATGATAAATTAAGTAAAAATAAAAGATGTCTATCATCGTTTTCCTTCATACACCACCGAAATTAAAATAAAGAAACCACCAAGGATGCATGCTAAGTTCAGCCAAGCTTCCTAGCTCAATTGTAAGTTCGTTTCTGTCTCTTTTTTTAATGATTTCTACGTTTTTGAGATCGTTGAAGCTAGGTCTAACTAGCCCAGGGACTAGTTCGCAAAATTGTTAAAGATTTTGAATGATACCATTGATTAATACATGTGTGTTTTGATGTTTGATGATAGATTATCAATGTTGGTTGTGAATTATACAAGTTTTATAAAGTGATTTTTAGTAAAAATGTAAATTAGGAACTAAATTGTGAAATGTGGAAACTTTATGGTTAAAATGTGAAATAAATGAAAAATATGGGTTTCTAGGGACTTAATTGAAACTTGGCTAGCATGAGTTGTGATTGAATTGCTTGAAGTTGTGTTTTTATGAAATAAGGACTAAATTGTAAAAGTGGTGAAATAATAGGGGCAAATGTGTAAAAGTGATTTAAAGTGTGTTTTGGACTAAATTGAATAGAAGGATTGTTAAATAAGCTAAATTTGATATCAATAGATCAAGAAAAGCGAAACTCAGAGTTAGATCGGGGGAAAAACAAAGTTATCGACTAATCGACTTATTTCGCCGTTTCTACATCCGAGGTAAGTTCGTATGTAATAAGCATTGTTATAATTATGCTTTAAATGCTTTGTTATTGTATAAATTATGTATACGAGACTATAGTCATGTTTGACGACGACTCAGTCCATTATTGGCACTTAGTGTGCGAAATCGAGATAGCTGCAGTTATATATTTACATTTAGTGTACGAGTTGAAAGGCGCAACAGTGTTTTCGAAGATTGATTTGCGGTCTGGTTATTATCAGTTGTGAGTTAAAGATTCAAATGTGCCAAAAAATGTTTTAGAATGATGTACGGACATTATGTGTAACACCCCCTTACCCGAGACCGTCGCCGGAGTTGAGCACGAGGCATTAACAGACTTCAATTATCACTTAAACAATTTCAAACAATTTATTTCGACTTTCGTAAAAATTTACCCATCTGCGTCACAGTCGCTAAAAAATTCATATCTCGAGTTAAAAAACTCAAAATTCAAATCCATAAATTTTCTCTAAAACTAGACTCATATATCTATTTACTAATTGTTTTTCTAGAATTTTTTGTCTGGCCAATTAGTTCAGTTTATTAGTTAAAGTTTCCCCTACTTCAGTGTTCGACTGTTCTGACCTCTGTTAACTACGAATCACTTTTCTCTCTGTACAGAATTAAAATGATTGTGTCATTTGTTTCTATTAAAATTAGACTCAATAATAAATCTTTACATATAAATTATGACTCCTAATTATTTTTTTACAATTTATAATGAATTTCTAAAGTCAGAACAGGGGATTCAGAAATCACTCTGACCCTGTTCCACCAAAACTCAAATATCTCATGAAATACAACTCATTTACCTGCTTTGTTTCTTCCATATGAAAATATACTTAATAAGATTCAATTTCATATTTTACTCATCATATAATTCTATCTCTACTATTTTTTGTGATTTTTCAAACTGACATCATTGTTGCTGTATGATACTGTTTTATAACAAATTTCACTTTTTTTTATGAATTTCCATGGAATAGATAGCACATTAAGCATACATATCACCAAATATGATTTTTGATTAGCCATTTCAAATGGCTAATCTTTACCAAGCATTTCATTGCCACTCAATAGCCATATCATAAGATTATATACACAAAATGATTATAATGCTATACATGCCATACTTAAAGTATTCAAGCCACTATACAAAATGATCCACGGATAGTGTGAACGAGCCTCCGACCGATCCCGATTTCTGAACTGGCTTGTCAAAACTACAAAGAATGGAAAGGAGGGAGTAAGCATAAATGCTTAGTAAGTTCACATGCAAATAGCAAGTAACATAATCATGCAATCCAACACAAAACATCATTTGCATAAATATCATCAAAACATTCATGTTACATTTGCATTTACATTCTTACCACGATTTCATCCTACCAAGTTCTCAACTCGAGGGTTTAAGCACATACCTGTCAATTTTTCTCATTCACTACACTTACCAACATGTCACCTTCGTTTTAGGTGTTCTCTTTATTCACTTAAAATTCAACCGTTGAACACATCAAAATATAATTTGAATACACAGATAGCATGCACATAAGTGCCATACCCACAGCTAGACAAGCTCAATAGCCTACGGAAATTATGTAGCCAAGCTACCATGTAACCCGCCCATAAGTGAACTCAGACTCAACTCAACGAGCTCGGGCGTTCGTATCCATAAGTGAACTCAGACTCAACTCAACGAGTTCAGAACTCAAATATCCTAGTGACATGTCACTTGTATTATAATCTATTCCCAAGGTTCAAATGGGCTTTTCCTCGATTACACATCTTTGCCGTCTTCCACGGAATGTCAAAAACGATACTCGGTAGCAATTCATATTTATCAAGCAGCACACATAATTTGAATATTATTCAATAATAACCACAAAGCATAATATTTCATAATAATAATCATCATATCATATCAATATCATTAAATTACTTAAAATAACAATTATGTTACCATATTTACACATGAACTTACCTCAGTACAAAATGTTAGAAATCGAGCCTATTCCTCGAAAACTTTATTTTTCCCTCGATCACGACTTGAATCTCGTTTCTCTTGATCTATAATAACAAATTTAGATTATTTAATACTCACATTTAATTAAAACAGTCCTTGACTCAAACTTTGGCAAAATTACATTTTTGCCCCTAAACTTTTACATATTTACACTTTTACCCCAAGGCTCAGAAATTAAACTTCATCCTATTTTCTTATGTTTTATGACATGCTGATCATTTTTCCCTTCTATGGAAACACCAAATTCTCACTCTAACATATACTTATGAACATTAGGTATTTTTACCGATTATGTCGTTTTACTCATTTTCACGTAAAATCGCTTAGCAAAAGTCGTTTAACACAATTTCAAGCTTCATATTCTACCATAAAACATAAAAATAAACACATTTCACCTATGGGTATTTTTCCAAATATAAACCCTAGGTTAAATTATTGCTAGAATAAGCTTAATTAAGTTACCAAGACTCCAAAAACTTAAAGAACATTAAAAATGGGACTTGGAATCACTTACAATCAAGGCTTAAAAATGTTGGAAACCCTAGCTATGGTGACAAGCAAATTTCGGCAGCCCCTTATGAAGAAGATGAGTCCATGTTGTGTTATTTTTCCCTTTTTAATGACTATATTTACCAAATGACAAAAATACCCTTAATGTCTTTCTTTGTAATTTTTCATGTACAAGCCCATTTTTGTCCAAAATTTTAGAAATTGGTTAAATTTCTATTTAATACCTCCTAATTAATATTCCAAAGCAATTTCATACTAAAAGCTTCTAGAATGCAAGTTTTGCAACTTATTCAATTTAGTCCCTAATTTCAAATTAAACACTTTATGCATAGAATTTCTTCCCAAAATTTTCACACAATCATGCAATCATGTCATAGACCTAAAAATAATTATAAAATAATTATTTCTATCTCGAATTTGTGGTCCCGAAACCACTATTCCGATTAGGACCTAATTTAGGATATCACATTATGAATTCCTTGTTATGCCTTTTGGATTAAGTAATGCTCCTGCAATTTTTATGGATTTGATTAGATCGTATTTAGACAAATTTGTTGTTGTGTTCATCGACGACATTCTAATCTATTCACGTGATGAGTCTGGACATGCTAAGCATTTGAGAATTGTGCTACAAACTTTGAGAGATAAGCAATTGTTTGCTAAATTCAGCAAATGTGAATTTTGGCTTCGAGAAGTCAGATTTTTGGGACACATTGTTTCAGCGGAAGGTCTAAGAGTTGATCCGAGTAAGATTTCAGCAGTTGTTGATTGGAAACCACCGAGGAATGTATCCGAAGTTAGAAGTTTTCTGGGGTTAGCTGGTTATTATCAACGTTTTGTGAAAGGAATTTTGATGATTTCTACACTGATGACCGGATTGCTATAAAAGGATGTGAAGTTTGAATGGTCCAAAAAATGTCAACAGAGTTTTGATCAGTTAAAAGTATTGTTAACTAAAGCTCCAATTTTGGTTCAACTTGAGTCGGGAAAAGATTTTGTGATTTAAGCATCATTGAATGGTTTGGGTTGTGTGTTGATGCAAGAGGGAAAAGTGATAGCTTATGCCTCAAGACAGTTGAAGCCGCATGAAAAGAGTTATCCAACACACGATTTAAAGTTGGCTGCTATTGTTTTCGTATTGAAAATTTGGCAACATTATCTCTATGGTGAAAAATGTCACATCTTTACTGATCATAAGAGTTTGAAATATATAATGACTTAGAAAAATCTGAACTTGCGACAACAGAGATAGCTCGAGCTATTGAAAGATTACAAGTTAGTCATTGACTATCATTCGGGGAAAGCAAATGTAGTCGTAGATGCACTGAGTAGAAAATCATTATATGCTTTGCGAGCAATGAATACACGATTGTCATTATCTGATGATGGTTCGATATTGGTTGAATTAAAAGCTAAATCGGTATTTCTTCAGCAAATTTGCGAGGCTAAAAAATGTGATAGTAAATTCAAAGCTAAAAGAGTACAGTGTGAGTCGATTACAGACTCAGAATTTTAGATCAGATTCGATGATTATTTGATGTTCCGAAATAGAATCTGTGTACCAAAGAATTCCGAACTCATTTAGAAAATTTTACATGAAGCACACAGTGGTAGTATATCTGTTCACCCGGGGAGTATCAAAATGTACAATGATTTAAAACAGTTGTATTGGTGGTCGGGCATGAAATGAGACATTTCAGAGTTTGTGTCGAGATGTTTGGTTTGTCAACAAGTTAAATTCAAACATCAAGTGCCTTCGGGGCTACTACAGTCGATGATGATACTAGAGTGGAAATGGGATAGAGTTATAGTGGATTTTGTATTGGGGTTGCCTTTGTCTCCGGAAGAGAAAGATGCTATATGGGTTGTCGTTGATCAACTAGCGAAGTCTGCACATTTCATTCTGGCACATACAGATTATTCACTTGATAAATTAGCTGAATTGTACATATATGAGATCGTTAAATTACACGGGGTGCCAGTTTCAATTATTTCAGATAGAGACTCGAGGTTTACATCGCGATTTTGGAAGAAAGTGCAAGCAGCTTTGGGTACGAAGTTGAATTTCAATACATCATTTCATCCGCAAACTAACAGTTAGTCTGAGAGAGTAATTCAAATTCTTGAAGATATGGTTCAATGTTGTGTTTTGGAATATGAAGGCAATTCGGAGAAATATTTGCCATTAGTTGAATTCGCGTATAACAACAGCTATCAATTGAGCATAAAAATGGCACTATACAAAGCTTTGTATGGTCGCAAATGCCAAACTCTGTTGTATTGGACTGAATTCAGTGAGAAAAAGATCCACGGGGTTGTTTTCATCTGAGAGACTGAAGATAAAGTGAAAGTAATTTGCGACAATCTAAAAGCAGCGTCAGATCGACAGAAATCATATACGAATTTGAAGTGAGAAGACATTGAATTTTAGATTGGTGATAAAGTGTTTTTGAAAGTATATCTATGGAAGAAAATACTAAGATTTGGTCGTAAAGGAAAGCTGAGCCCGCGCATCATCGGGTCGTATGAAATCATTGAAAGAATAGGTCCAGTGGCATATCAGTTAGCTTTATCGACTGAGTTAGAGAAGATTCATAATATTTTTTATGTGTTGATGTTACGACGGTATTGATCGGATCCATCGCACGTAATTTTGCCATTAGAGATTGAGATTCAACTTGATACGACGTACAACGAAGAACCGATCAGAATTTTGGCTCCAGAGACTAAAGAGTTGAGAAATAAATGAATAGCTTTGGTAAAGGTTTTCTAGAAATTACACGGTGTCGAAGAAGCCACGTGGGAACTTGAGAAAGCTATGAGAAAATAGTACCCTAACCTATTCATCGGTAAGAATTCTCGGGGACAAAAATCCCTAAGGGGAAGAGTTGTAACAGCCCATTTTTAGTCAAATCAAAACAATGGTTTCGGGACCCAAATTTGAAGTTGAAATACTTATTTTATTATTATTTTAATGTCTACAACATGAAAATATGATTGTGTGAAATTTTCGTTCAGAAATTTTATAGTTAAAATGTTTAATTAGATAAAAAGGACTAAATCGCGTATAGTGTAAAAGTTGTGTTCTATTAGCTAAAGGTGTTTAATAACTATAAAAACTTAAAGTTAAGGTCCTTAAGTGGTAATTAGACCATTTTAATTGTCTTTAATTGTGAGTGGACAATTTTTGGCATATATTAAGTGATTTTTGTGGTTATTAATCAAGGTTAAATTGGTAAATAAGTTTATAATGATAAATTAAGTAAAAATAAAAGATGGCTATCATCTTTTTCCTTCATACACCACCGAAATCAATTTTTTTTAAGTTTGGTGCAGCAGTGATCAACTCATCGATCAAAGGTCCATCCGTGGTTCGATTGAGCTGATTTTTAGACAGTAGCTAGGCGATAAGGTGTTCTTGATTTTGTACGATCGGATTTTTCATCCGAGCCTTGTAGCGTCGGAAATACTATTTTTCAGCAGCTGTATTTTTGGTGTTCTCCCATTTTTCTCTCTTTTGCTAAAGATCACATATTGTTAGCCTTGTTGGAGTTGAATGCTTGTTGTAGGTTTGATATTGTGATCTTGTAGTTGAACATTTGATGATAGTGAAAATAAAAGATGGCTATCATCTTTTTCCTTCATACACCACCGAAATTAAAAGAAAGAAACCACCATGGATGCATGCTAAGTTCAGCCAAGCTTCCTAGCTCAATTGTAAGTTCGTTTTTGTCCCGTTTTTAATTATTTCTATGTTTTTGAGATCAATGCAGCTAGGTCTAGCTAGCCCAGGGACTAATTTGCAAAACTGTTAAAGATTTTGAATGATGCCATTGATGAATACATGCTTTCTTTGATGTTTGATGATAGATTATGAATGTTGGTTGTGAATTATACAAGTTTTATAAAGTGTTTTTTAGTGAAAATGCAAACTAGAGATTAAATTGTGAAATGTGGAAACTTTGTGGTTAAAATGTGAAATAAATGAAAAATATGGGTTGCTAGGGACTTAATTGAAACTTGGCTAGCATGAGTTGTGATTCAATTGCTTGAAATTGTGTTTTTATGAAATAAGGACTAAATTGTAAAAGTGGTGAAATAATAGGGGCAAATGTGTAAAAGTGCTTTAAAGTGTGTTTTGGACTAAATTGAATGGAAGGATTACTAAATAAGCTAAATTTTATATCATATAGATCAAGAAAAGTGAAACTCAGAGTTAGATTGGAGGAAAAACAAAGTTATCGACTAATCGAATTATTTTGCCGTTTCTTCATCCGAGGTAAGTTCGTATGTAATAAGCATTGTTATAATTATGCTTTAAATGCTTTGTTATTGTATAAATTATGTATATGAAACTATAGTCATGTTTGACAATGACTCGGTTAATTATGGGCACTTAGTGTACGAAATCGAGATAGCTTCGGTTATATATTTACACTTAGTGTGCGAGATTGAGATAGCTTCAGCTATATATACACATTGGCACTTAGTGTGCCAAATTAGTACAGCTATGACAATTTATTTGGCACTAAGTGTGTGATTTTCCCGAGTATCCAAAAATATTTCGAATGGTTTAACGAATATTTCAAATATGTGAATGAGTAAGAGTTAAATACAGGAAGGTACAGGTATGTACATGAACCAAGTAATACACTAAAAGAATGAAAAGTTAAGGAAATTACATCTAAATTGATGGATGCAGATGTGGTAGGTTGGTGATATATTATGAGACATGTTATGTTATGTTTTTGGCCTAATTTGAGTTTAAATGATGAATTGATATAAATGCTATACGAACTTACTAAGCTATAACTATAGCAAAACAGGTTTTTTGCGGCGTTAAGCACCGTTAAAAAGCGCCGCAAAAAATGCCGCTATAGATAAAGCTGCTAAATTTTGCGGCGTTCATATGGAAAAACGTCGCTATAGAACATGACCTTTAGTGACGCTTTCCCCACAAACGTCGCTAAAGAACATGACCTTTAGCGGTTCTTTTCAAAACTGCCTCTAAAGAACATGACATTTAGCGGCGCTTTCCCCACAAACGCCGCTAAAGAACATGACCTTTAGCGGCACTTTCCCCACAAACACCACTAAAGAAGATGACCTTTAGCGGCGCTTTTCCCAAAAACACTGCTAAAGGTCATGTTTTTAGTAGCTTTTGTAGTAAAAGCGCCGCTAAAAGTCATGTAAGACAGACTGGGATATCCACCCTCTGCTTCTTTGCTTTTATCGTTCTTTCATGTTTCACATTTGATGTTCCTCATAATTTATAGTTCCAATGATTTTTCTTCATCGTTTACCTTTATTTTTGTTCATATAGTAATATCAATTGTAGCACTCCCATGAAATTAGTTTTATTTATAAGAATTATAAATAATGTGTTGAAATTCAATTTATTACGACAGTTTAAATAAAATTCAGTTGAAAAATTTTCTACCAATCAAAATCAGCAAACAGTAAATACCAACTTTCTTCCTTTCACTAAAAAATGATGTTCAAAATTGTTACACTAAACTGCAAATGCAAATCTTATATATCACCGGGATCTTAAGTATTTTTCAATAATTAATCAACAACAAAAATAAGCATTTTACTCTAAACAGGTTCATCGTTGCTACGATGGAGATTTGATACCTTATTCGGTTTCCCTTCAACATCTGCCTTAGTAGCTGTATCCTGGCATAATCAACGAACCCATCATATTAGCGTGCAAAATATAAAGAACAAGAAAGTGTTCCATTACTAATCATGTTAGATTAAGAAGTGCAAACCTGAATTATCCATGGGGTTCCCAGTAGGCATGGGCTCGGGTTCCTTTGTTTCCACAACCACACAATCGGACATCAAGAATGTCTTGGCCACTGATGCTGCATGCTCCAAGCAACATCTGACTACCTATATCAAGAAAAATATAATCATCAATTTTAGAGGGTAACTCAAAGCTCTTTTAACAATATCTGCTCCAACCTATAGTAAATCAAGATATTTAGGGTTTACGAACTTTATCTACAGCCAAATATTTCAACAAAAAACATTCTGAAGTTTAAGATTTTCTTAAGTTATCAAAACGATTTACCTTTTCTTCATCATTATCAAGTGAATCCTTGATAGCATCCACCTTAGAAGCAAGTCTTAGCAAAGTACATACACCACCGACAACAATACCTTCCTCAACTGCTGCCTGATAAATAGCCCAAAACATGCAGTTTTATATGGTATTTCACGGATCGTGCAGTTTGGGTATACTTTACCTATTATAATAATTAATTTGATTTTGTATTTAGTTGAAATAAGTTCATGTCATTGCTATTGTAACAAAATGAACATTGATTCAAACGCCCTTAAACAATTTTTTTTCCTTTAATTTAAACATTTGAAGGATTACGGATAAAAGTAAATATTATATGAATAAAATCAATTGGTAAGTAGTTGTGAAATGCATAATTGATCTGGTTAACTTAAATTTTAATTTAATTTTTTATATTTATAAAATATGATAAAAGTTAATCAAACCCAAACCTACCTCCTATACTTGTTTTATTTCTCATGCTAGGACGCAAAAGAAAAAAAATTATGTTTAATGAACTGAATCCACTAATGTTAAGTGAATTAATCGATTAAAGTATGAAATTAATTGCTTAGGTGGATTTTCAATCTTTTAACCGAACCAACCCGCTCTACTAGTTTAAACTTTAACGAACAGAATTTGGAAAATACCTGATAAAGGGCGCAGGAAAGAATACCAGTTGAAGTCTAACCTGCATGGGAAACGGTTTTAGCTAAATAATACTCCATTACTGCGTCAATAAATTTAGAACCAGATTTTGAAATTTCACATGAACCGCGGCTCAAACCAAAATCAGTTTATCTCATGGCAGAACAATTAATAAAAAGATTTTAAAAAAAAATGGTCAATTGACTTAAATTATCTGGAAAAAGTCAACTCAAGAAAGGAAAGAAGAGTAAAAATGGCCCCATACTAAGTATATAACTCCAACAATAATGTTGTTTCAGAAAAAAAACTCCAATAATAATGGAACGAAAATGGCAGTTCCTATACAATGTGCTTTACAGGTAAAATTTTGATGTCAAGATGACATTGTAGCAATAAATGATTTTATTAGGATAAATATCAAAATTAAATATAAATTTTAATTTAATGTGTATTTTCATACATGAAATTTAATTTTGTATAATTTTATACATAAAATTTAAATTTAATTCAATTTTCACAAGTCACTAACAACATTATCAAACTAGCACTATTTTACATTAATATAATGCATACATAGACAATTATATTAATCCAATATAAAAATAAATGTATGTATTTATTTTTTTAAATATATATAATTGAATCAAAATCAAAATTTTATATATAGATATGAACCACGACTCTTTATATATATAATTGATATACATGAACTGCACATTGAACCAAAGTTAATATATAAATTCAATGTTTATCTGATAATATTATCCATCTTGAAATTATGCAAATTATGGGTAATTTTTGTTTCTTCTGTAAACTATATTGGTTTGGTTATGTGTAAAAGTAAAAAGTCTAATGCAAAGGATTTGAGTAAATGTAAAACATATTTGAGAAAATGAAAAATTCGAATAACATAAATCAGAGAAAGAAGTTGTCTAAGATTCAGCACCACAGTACGTACATGATTTTGAATTAACCAAGTCTGAAATGACTGTTTCTACTGCCTAATTTCTCAACAGCCTGGTTGCCACCATCTTCAAAACTCTTGCTAAGCACCAATAGCATGCACGTAGGAAGTTAAAAAGTTGTCAAAAATCAGTCCATAAAGCTTGGCACATTAATCATTGTTCTCAATCTTCCTTTCTAGTGGACCCAGTACCCTCTTTTAAATGCAGACAATCAACAAGACAAGGCCTATCTATTTTAAATGAATCATTGTTTTCAATCTTCCTTTCGAGCTAGCCTCCTTGCTCTGTCAATTTGTAAAGATGAAATTTCTGTAGTGAAACACTTGTATCCTTCATTTAAACAACTTTTAGTTACAAGCATATTAAGAATTCATTAACCCAAACTCTTAATGAGTGCTTGATGAACATGGCATGAATAGAACTTTTAAAAACCCAGAGAGAAGAAAGAAAACAATTCATTATGCACATAATCCTGAATAACAGCTGCCAAAGTTTTATTTAAAAGAAAATCCTCACCTCCTTCATGATTTCCTGGCAAGCTGTCGATTGCTTTTCATCCTTACATAGAGGCAATGCCCTTTGAACATAACTCTTTAATGATTTTGGGAATACACCAGCCTGAAAGCAATAATGCAGCCATCAATTGTTGTTCAAAAATCTGAAATATGTAAGCCATGATAAGTCTTTTCTTTTTTCATAGGGAGGCAGGGGGCAGTTGAGGGCGCTTGTAACTAAACTATACAATCTAAATCTCAGAGAATAAAGGACTTAAGAACAGTTTCCAAGAGTGATTTATGTCTAAATCATCATCTGCCACATTGCAAAGATGCATTTTAATTCCGCACTGCATAATCAAGCAAGTTTAGCCATATCCGTTTTACCAAATACAATCTTTAAGATTGTAGTTCGGATACTTAAAAATACACTTAAAAGTGATAAAACTGTAAAAAATTATAAATTTCTCAAGAGAATAAATTATTCTTTGAATTACAATTCAATTATACATCATGGCTGTTGTTTCCCTAAACAACAGGACTACCACAAAATAGGATTAACATACTAACATGGTCGAGTAGATCCAGACCATCATACTAACATGGTTCTTTTTACTTCTAATTAGTTTCAAAAGCTCTTTCCCAAACTCGCTCACCGTAAGGTTAACTTCCATCAATAATATTACAAGCATGAAATGAGTATTTCCTAGTTTGGTGAATTTTATCCTATATTACTCTTTCAGCAAAACAATGAAGTTCTTCAAAGATACAAACTAAATGATCCTTACAATTGCAATTTAAAAGGTAAAAGACAAAGAGTAAGCAACAAAGTCAAAACTAACTTCTTGTGCCATTCTTCTTTAAAGTTATAAATGGCTTGAAGCAGTTTGGGCAAATTCTCCCACGGGCATTCTTCCCTAACCACATTCAAAAACAATTGTTCCTCCACCGTCATCGGAATGTGATATAAATCATTGGCAAATAAATATCGATCCATAAATTGAACCTAGAAGAGAGAGAATAAGGAGTTTTGATCATAGTGGCGATGGCAGATCGAGCTATGATTTTGAATTTTTTTATAAATCGTGGGTCAAACAGAACCCTAAAAGTCTTTTTTGACTAGGTGAAGCCATTGTGAAAACATAATAAAAGAAATGGAGAGCAGTGGAGGGGAACAAAGTTGTAATCGCAAGAGGGTTAAAGGGGAACAAAGTTGTAATCGCAAGAGGGTTAGAGGGGAACAAAGTTGTAATCAAAACGACACCATTTTAATAAAAGTAAAAAAACATTTACGGTGTTTATGGGAAAAACGCCACTATTTCTTTACCTTTAGTGGCGTTTATAAAAAAACGCCGCTATTGCTTTACCTTTTGCGGTGTTTACGGGAGAAACGTCGCTATTGCTTTACCTTTTGTGACGTTTATGAGAAAAACGCTGCTATTGCTTTACCTTTTGCGGCGTTTATGAAAAAACGCCGCTAATGCTTTACCTTTTGCAGCGTTTTTGATCCAAACGCCGCTAAAAACCTATTTTGCTGTAGTGTATAAAGCTTACTTTGTGTATTTCTCTGTGTTTTATAGTGTTTTCAAAGCTAGCTCAGATTTGGGGACCGTTGGAGATCGCTTCACACTATCCAACTATCATTTGGTACCTCTGAAATTAAGTTTTGGGTCATATGGCATGTATTGGGATTTTGGTCATTTTGATAAATGTGGTCTTATGAAATTAACCATTTGAATTGATTTGTAAATATTTATGGTTTGGTTTGTATATTTGGCCATGTGAGTTGGCTTATTTGGGTTGATTTGGCTATGTTTATATGTATACGAATGATCTATGTTGTGTGATTGTGAATTGGTGTATGATGATGCATGTTTGGAAAAGTTTAATTAGTTGATTTGAATATGTGAATTTGGTATGTTTTGAATGAGTAAAACATGGGATAATAAGCATGTTAGTTGTTGGTATTGAAATGGTATGTTTTAGCCTTGATTGTGGTTGAATTGGATGCCCACTTATGCTATGTTTGTACCATTTGATTTGGGTGTAGGTGTGCATAAGTTTGGGTGGCAAATTGGCTTGGTAAATAGCCTATTTTTGTCCACACGGGCAGAGACACATGCGTGTGTCTCAGCTATATGTGACACACGGTTACGTTACAGGGCCGTGTGTCCCCTGATTTTGATTTTGAAACCAAGTCAGTATGCTCCACACGGTCTCACACACGGGCGTGTGACATGGCCGTGTGGCATAAGTCAGTATAACCTACAGGATTGGCACGGCCTGGCACACGAGTGTTTATGACCATTTTTATGGCACACGGGCTAGCCACATGGCCATGTGTATTGGCCGTGTGACCCAAGCTAGAAAGTTACACTGGGTCGACACGGGCTGGGACACAGCCATGTGCTCCTATTTTGAATGTCCACATGGCTTGTGACACAGGCATGTCTTTGGCCATGTGATAGACACGACCGGGCCACCCGGGCTTGTGTCCCCTATTTTGAGAAAAAGTTTCTATGTATTCGAAAAGTTTCCAAAGCTATTAGTTTAGTCTCGAATCACTCCCAAAGCATGTTTAGAGCCTCGTAAGCTCATATTAGGGACATTACGATTGAGATTGAATTATGGTTTCATGAATTATGAAAATGTAGACGAAGTGATTGTACAACTTTTTTATAAGTCCGGTAATGCTCCGTAGCTCTGTTCCGACGTTAAATACGGGTGAGAGGTGTAACACTACATGCTTGTGTGCTCAAATCATGTACAATTCAAAAATAGGGTCACACGGCTGTGTTACCAAGTCATGTAACATTCATAAACCGTGTGAAAAATCCTGCACTTAGAATCAAACAGAACACACGACCGTGTGGGATGACCATGTGTGACACAAAGTCGTGTGATAGCCTGTGTCTAAAGCCTTGTACACCAAAAATTACTTCAAAATGAAGTTAGTTTAACTACCATTTCTTAGGTTCCATTCCATACCATTTCCAATCATTTTTACCTAATCAGGTCACACCAAAACATGTCAAAATACACCATATCATTCAACCTAACTACCTAACCAATGTACCTACATTGGCACAACAATTTAAACATCAAACAAAATTCACATCCAATAGTCATAAGTTACTTTCTTAAAAAAAAAAAATCAAACATATTAATGCATTCATTTCATTCATATCCATTTTACCATAACTTAAACTACTTTCATAAGCCATGAATCATATGACCAAAAGCACTTATATAGACATACATGAGCCAAACATACCAAATAGATATACTCAATCACAAGTTTTACTTAAACCAAAGCTATAAGCAACACCATCATAAAAAAAAAATCTTAAAAGTTCCTATTACATGCCACTCATAACCCAAACCAAATAACAAAAATTTTATCATGTTGTTGAATGGTTAGTGTGAGCTCTGACTTGAACTTCCAACTGACATAAACTTCAGCCATCAGTAGGACATCCAAGACCAACACTCAAATTGTAATAACCCTAGGGACATGTCAGTTGTATACTAAGCATTCACGAGGTTCATATGGGTCATGTTTCATATCTATATCATTTATTCATATACACATTATTTCATCACAAGAAATCATCCATTTAGTTTCCCATTTTCAAGTAGAACCTTTAATTTAATTAGCATTACAACTTAGTCTATTCCATCATTCACCATCTAACCAGTAAATAAACTCAATCACAACATATATAGATAGAATATTATATCACAGAAAACAACAACTAATTAATTTAACTAAGTTACGAACTTACTTGTAACATCCCGAATTAGGGCCTAGTCGGAACAATAGTTTTGGGACCACAAATTTGACGTAAGAAAATTTATTTTTATTATATTTTTATGGTCTATGATTTCACAGAATGATTTCATGAAAATTTCGTTCGATAATTTTGACGTTTGGGCACTCAATTTAGTCAAAAATACTAAATTGTAGAAAGTACAAAAGTTGAGTTCCACATGTTAGAAGTCTCCAATTGTTATGAGTTTTTAAATTGGAGGTCCTTAAATGGTAATTAGACCATTTTTGGACAAAAATAGACATGAAGTGGGTATAATAAAATAATTTTAAGTTAGGGGCATTTTTGTAATCTAATAATTAAAAGAATTAAAAAGGGAAAATAAGCCAAAGTTGGCTATCATCTTCTCCATCCAGCCGAAACTAGCATGGAAACCATTTCTAGGGATTGATTCAAGCTTCCAAGCTCATTTGTAAGTGATCTCGAGCCCCATTTTTAATGTTCTTTACATTTTTGAAGTCCCGGTAACATGATCTACTCATTTCTACCATTATTTTGAGCTAGGGTTTATGTTTAAAAATTTAACCATGAGTGACATGCTTGTATTTTGATGTCTAATGGTAGAAAATAAGTGTTGGGTGTTAAATAAATGACTTTTACTAAGCGATTTTCGACAAAAACGTCCGAAAGGACCGTTTTGTAAAAGTTGTAAAAATGGTATAAAAGGGTGTTATGATGAGAATTGTAGTTTGCTATAGTTATGAAAATGGTTCGGCTAGGCCTATTGAAAGAGAAAATTGAATAAAAATCACTTTACGAGCCTAAGGGAAAAAGTGTAATTTTGACAAAGTTTAGGGGCAAAAATGTAATTTTTCCAAAATATGATTTTGGGTCAATTTGAATAATTTGAGTCCTAAATATGCTATATTTGAAATGATAGATCAAGGAAATCGAGATTCGGGCTTAAATCGGGAAAATACAAGTTTTGGACTAAAATGGTAATTTTGTCATTTCCGTATTCGAGGTAAGTTCGTGTGTCAATAATAATGCAATATTTGTTTAAATTAAAAATCACTTATTGTCATTGTATGAATGGCATGATTGAATACATTGAAAGGTGATGGAATGAGTTCATAATGTGAAAATATGATATGAAACAATGATGCATGAAATTCAAGAGAATAATGATACATGATTAGTAAGTACATAATTAATGTGACAATGTATGGTATTTCTAATGCCTTGATAGTATGTGAAATGTAAATGTTTCATTTCTACCATGTATTATGTGTCTCGATGTTTCATGTATTATATGTTAATTGTTACCTTGAAAACATGATTGAATTATGAAACTATTGTATTGATGAAAAGATGATAAATGTCTCAGTTGAATAAAAAGGATTATCTGATGGATACGTTATTCTTACATGATATAAGATCCTGCATGTGTTGCAGAAAAGGATTTATCTCAGACGGGTAATCCGTTGATCTCAGTATAGAAAGGATCTAGCCCAGACGGGTGTTCCTAAAGTGATCTAGCCTCCCGAAGAATATGGATGCATTAAGGATTTAGCTCGGACGGGTAATCCAATTAGGGTCTGAATTTAGACTAGACTGGTAATTCAGATCTGAGCTCATTAAGAGTGTTTGACGTTACAAGGGATTTAGCCTGGACTGGTAATCCTGACATCACTCCATGAGTTTATACTACGGGGGATTTAGCCTGGACTGGTAATCCTATCGTAAGATGTGAGGTTCGTGGGAGTGCGTGCTTGAAAATGATCACTTGTATGATTTGATGGTAAATGCGCTATCCATCGAGATTTCTGAGAAATTCAAAGGGAATTTAAATGAGAACTGGAATGGAAATACATGAAATGATAAACTCATCTATGCTTAGATAATACTAGTATGATGCATATGATTGTCATGTTTGGTTAAATGGATGTGCTACGAGATAGCACAGGTACGTACTTGAAACCCATGAGCATGTGTTTGACATGAGAAATGAAATGGACTTGTGATAAGAATGTAAATGAATGAATGATATTTATGAGAATAACTTCTATGACATTTGTGATGAATATCATTATGTTGCACTAAAATAGATTAGGACAATAGCAGTTGTCTGACTTTGAAAATCCACCAAAAATAGTTGAAATCAAGTTAAAGAATGAATAAAATATGAAATTAAAGCTTATTGGGTCTAGTTTTAGATAAAGGAAATTTTGTAAGCAAAGGAATCTCATATGATTAGATATTTGAATTTTTGTGAAACAGGGTCAGAGTGATATCAGACTCCCCTGTCTTAACTTTTGAAAATCATTAAAAATTGTAAAAAATGATTATGGGTTATAATTTATATGCTTAAAATACTTAATGAGTTTATTTTCAAGGGAAATATACAGAAGCATCATCCGAGTCCCGTACTATGAGATAATTAATTTGTAGTGAAGAGAGGTTGGAACTGTCAGACAGTGAAACAAAGGAAACTTTAAGAAATAAAATGTACTTATTGGTTTGGCAAAAATTTTGAAAATTTTATGGTAAAAATATATGTGAGTCTAGTTTCTGGAAAAATTAACGTATCTTAATTTGGAGTTTCTTAGCCCCAGATATAAATAATTTAATGACTACGACTCGAGAAAATAGCTTATCTGGATTTTGAATAAAAAGAGGGAAATTGAAAAATAGCATATTACCATATTGCTTATTATTTTTCATGTGAGATTACTAAGCGTAAAGCTTAAAACCTTCTTTCCATCTCCTTAGTGTTTTCAGGTCGGCTCAGGGTTGGAGAATGTCGGAGGCAACATCACACTACCAAGCTATTACCTTGGGATATTGATACATAGGTTGAGAAGTTACAAGTGAGTGGCATGTATAGGGATTAGTTTTTATGATATGTGCTCTATGATTTGGCCAAATGTATTGGCTTATTTTGATTCATTTGTATATGGCCATAGGGTGTGGCTCATATTGAGTATGGCTTGTAAATTTATCTATCCATGCTATGTTATCATGTTTGTGATGAAATGATGTGAACATGATGGTTAGTGATGCATGATTGGTGTTGTGACTGTAACGCCCCCACACCCGAAACCGTCATCGGAGTTAAGCTTGAGGTGTTACTAATCTTATTTTACCTTTTTAAACAATTCTAACTACTTATATTAATTTTCGGAATAAACTATTTTTCTGCGTCATGGTTGCTTAAAAATTTATATCCCGAGTTAAAAAACTCGAAATCAAATTCCGTAAATTTTACCTGAAAATAAACTCATATATATATTTACTAATTTTTTTCTAGAATTTTTGGTTGAGCCAATTAGTACAGTTTATTAGTTAAAGTTACTCCTGTTTCAGAATTCAACTGCATTGACCTCTACTTACTACGAACCACTTTTCTCCCTGTAAAAATTTAATATGACAATACCGTTTATTTCTATTAAAACTAGATTCAATAGGGATTCTAACCATATAAAGTAAACCACCTAATTATTTTTATAAAATTTATGGTGAATTTCTAAATTTGAAATAGGGGATCTAGAAATTGCTCTGGTCCTATTTCACTAAAACTCAGATATCTTATAAAATACATAACCTTTACCTGCTTTGCTTATTCCATATGAAAATAGACACAATGAGATTTAATTTAATATATTATTCACTATCAAACCATGTCTCTACAAATTTTTGTGATTTTTCAAAATCACGTTATTTCTGATATTTGAATCTGTTTTTAAGTTACTTTCACATTTTTCATAATTTTCATGTGATAGTTACTACTTAATCATACATACTATTAAACATGTATATCATCAGCCATTCTATTAGCTAATCACTAGAAAATATTTACACATCATTCATTGATCATATCATATCAAAAGAAACCAAGTTCCTATACATGCCATACACAAAATGAAACGTCTAACTATACCAATGTAATTTCTTCGATAGTGTGATCGGGTCTCCGACGTTTCCTTCGATTCCTGAGTGGCTTGATAAAAACTATAAGAAAAAGAAAATAAGAGAGTAAGCACTAGGCTTAGTAAGCTTACAAGCAAATAAATTACAACATTCAACATAATGAATAAATATACATCAAGTCACCTAGCCTCATAAACTTTCTTTACTTCTCATTTTCTACCTTCTTCTTTACTCACTTACCTTCTTTCTTACTTCACCTTTAACTATTCATAAATATAATCTGCCTTCTCTTTTTGCTGATAATTCACTATGATTTAACATATACAATGACCCGTTGAACCACTCGGAATACTAAGGATACTAGGGTCGTTTCGTCATCAATATCTCACAATGCCATGTCTTCGACATGGACTTACATGAATTATTCCTATCTCCAATGCCATATTTATATATATAATATGGGCTTACATGGCTCATTCTTGTCTCCAAAGCCATATATCTGATATGGACTTACATGGCTCATTTCTATCATGTCCTGTCAACCCCAATATGCTAATATTCCTAAGGTTCAAACGAGGCTTCCTAATGCTTTTTCTCTGCTACTTCGCCCTTAATTCGACTTTAAATATTCTCAAAAAAAAAGTATATAAATGCTGGAAATTAACAATAATAATGTAAAATATAAGAATATTGCATTTATTTTATCAGTAAACTTACCTCGATACAAAATGTGACTAAACTTTACAATTTAGTCCTTTACTTTTTCTTTTCCCCGATCTACTCTTGAATTTCGTTCTTCTTGATCTATAATAGCAAATTTAACTTATTTAATATTCACATTTATCAAAACAGTCCTTTACTTAAACTTTGGAAAAAATACATTTTTACCCCTAAACTTTTGCATATTTACACTTTTACCCCAAATCTCGTAAATTAAACTTCAACCTATTTTCTTATGTTTTATGACATGCTGATAATTTTTCCCTTCTATGGCAGCATCAAATTCATACTCTAACATGCACTTATGACTATTAGGTATTTTACCGATTAAGCCATTTTACTCGTTTTTACCTAAAACCGAGTAGCACAAGTTGTCTAACATAATCTAAGACCTCATATTCTATCATAAAACATCAAAATAAACACTTTTCACCTATGAGTATTTTTCCAAATATGAACCCTAACTTAAATTATTGCTAGCATAAGCTTTATCGAGCTACCGGGCCTCCGAAAACGTAAAGAACATTAAAAACGGGGCTTGAACTCACTTACTATGGAGCTTGAAAATTGAAGAAACCCTAGCTATGGAGAGAGCAAAATTTGGCAGCAACCATATGAGGAAGATGACCATTTTGTGTTATTTTTCCCATTTTATTTCATTTAATATACAAATGACCAAAATGCCCCTCCTTACTAAACTTTCAAAAATTCCTTCCATGTCCTAATTTTTGTCCATGAACTTAAAATTGGTTAAATTCCTATTTAAGACCTCCTCATTAATATTCCAAAACAATTTCATACTAAAAACTTCTAGAATGCAAGTTTGCAAATTATTCGATTTAATCCCTAACCTCAACTTAAGCACTTTATGCATAGAATTTCATCAAGAAATTTTCGCACAATCATGTAATCATATCATGAACCTCAAAATAATAATAAAATAAAATTTTCTACCTCGGATTTGTGGTTTCGTAGCCACTATTCCATTTAGACCCTATTTCGAGATGTTACAGTGACATGCATATGTGATGAATTCTTCATGACCATTCGAAGTGGTCATGACCATGGTAAATGTATAATAGGGCAAGTAAGATTATAATGCCTTGAACGTGAATGTTGGATGGATAAGTTGATAATCATAGTATAAGAGAATAAGTGGTCAAGTATTTGACTTGGTCAAATAAATGAGATTTGGTATGCCTAGAATTAGTATAATGTGAAGAATATGCAAATGTGTATGATGCCTCGAAAAAGTCATGTTGTGTCTTAATAAAGAGTGTTTTAATCATTAAAATGTTGCTATGAACTATGGTTATGACAGGTATAAAGATGCAAGGGATTATGGGTAACATGAAGGCTTGGAAAATAGCCTAAGTGTTGGCCACACGGAGTGAGACACTGTCGTGTGTCTCATTCGTGTGAGGGACACGACCCGATGACACAAGCGTGTGGCCTGGCCATGTGGTTCAAACTGTGTGCAGACATCATAAATAGAGAGTTACACGTCCTGAGGACACGAACGTATTGATGACATACGGGTGTGCCCTTGTGTCCACACGGGTGTGTGACCCTATTTTATGAGAAAAATTTCTAAGTTTTCCCAGAACTTTCAAAGTTCTCGGTTTAGTCCCGGACCATTTTAAATGCAAGTTATGGGCCTCGTAGGCCCATAATAGGGACACTATGAATATATTTGATTGGTTTTAAATTTGGAACGAAATTTTATGGCCCGGTTTGCATGATTGTTTGTGTTTAAGTCTGATAATGCCTCGTGTCCTGTCCCGGCATAGGACACGGGTAAGGGGTGTTACATTACCAAAATACAAAAAGTACCAACACCTCGACGATGACTACTCGATGCCTTTTTCTTTCCTGCAATTACCAATAGAATGATCCGTTTCGTGACCTAAATATAATAATTTTATTCAACTAATCAATTCAAATATCATAAAATATTGAAATTCATATATTTGACCCTTAATTTTAATTTTATTCTTTTACCCTAAACTTTTACCTTTTATTCAATTTAGTCCTTAAACCTGAAACTTTCAAATCTATCACAATTAAACTGATTTTATGCTAGCCAAATTTTTTTGTATGTAATTACAACCCATATTTATTAAAATATCACAATAATTTCATGCCAAGTTTAGTATTTTATCAATTTAGTCCTTAAACTTAAAACTAACCAAATCACTATACAAAATAGTCCTATTTAACTATCAAGCTTAATAATCTATCATCAAACTTCAAAAATATCACAAATTCATTAGTGGCATAAATCAAAACATTTAAAAGTTTCACAAATTAGTCCTCAGGTTAGCTAGATTAAGCTACAATGATCTTACAAACATAAAAATTACTAGAAACGGATAGTTTAGGGGCATACATGTAAGAGACGTAAACTGGTTGAATGTTTATTCTTCTTCTTCCTTTAGAATTTGACTTGAAGATGAAAGAAATGTTGAATGTCTTTTCTTTTTTCTTATACAAATTAAAACATGTTATTATTATATTATTAAATAATATTAAAACTTCATATATATCAAGTATTATGGCCAACAATCATACCACTATTTTAATTATGGTAGATTGCCATTTAAGTCCATTAAATTATGTTTTTTGCACTCAATTAACACTTACTAGCCTATAGCAATTAACTTTTATAGTTTTTACGATTTAGTCTTTTTTCTTGAATTAATTAGACAAACATCAAAATTAACAAACCAATTTCTAATACACCTATATACTAACTCCGTAAATATTTAATAAAAATATTTACAGGCTCAGTTTATAGAAACGAGGTCCTGATACCTCGTTTCTCGAAACCACTTGACTTTAGGGACAAAGTACTTCTACTTAACTATCCATTCAATAAGCCAAAATTTATTATATCAAGACTAAATATAATACTATACCTGACTCATAATTATTAATTAATAATATTTACTGATTCACTCGTCAGATTTGTGGTCTCGAAACCATGTTTTTGACAGCCCTGGAAAACAGGCTGTTACAACTCTCCCCCTTAGAAAATCTTGTCCCCGAAATTTCTCACTTTATAATATTTTGATTACACTGTTCATAGATTCTTTGATTTTTCAAGTAAAAAATGTCCCAACTAGCTTGTTCTCACATAATTGAACTAGATGATACAACACTGTAATATGTTCAACTGAATCTAAATTACTCATTTTGACTGCTTGCCTATCTGTACCATAGCTTCATGAATTTCGGATACATACAACTCAACTAGCTTTTCAAGCAAGTAACTTGTTCCGACCATAATAAGATGAGCTGATTTCATCAATCTGATAAAAATTATTAAGATCAAGTCTTTCTGTAACACCCCTCACCCGTATTCAATGCCGGAATAGCGATACAGAGCATTACCAACTTACAATACATTTAAACATACTTTTCTCATACATTCGATCATTACATACAATCATCATACAATCTCAAACAATTTATCCCTTATATGAGCCTACGAGGCCCTAAACATGCATTGGGAGTGGTTCGGGACTAAACGGATAACTCAAGAAACATTCACGAAACTGAAGTTTTTTCTAAAAACAGGGGACAGACGCCCGTGTCACAAGCCGTGTGGACATTCAAAATGGGAGCACATGGCCGTGTCCTAGCCCATGTATGACCCCGTGTAACTCTCTAAATTGGGTCACACAGCCAACACACATGCCCTTGTGGCCTATACACGCCCGTGTGCCAGGCCGTGTGGTAGGTAGTGGTAATCCTGTAGGGTATACTGACTTATGCCACACGGCCAAGTCATATGCCTGTGTGTGAGGCCATGTGGGGCATACTGACTTGGTTTCAAATTCAACACCAAAGGACAGACAACCGTGTAACATGATCGTGTGTCATACACGGCTGAGAAACATGCCCATGTCTCTGCCCGTGTGGACAAAAAATAGGCTATTTACCAAGCCAATTTGCCACCCAAAATTTCATGTACCTACATAACTCAAATGGTACCATTTTAAGACACAAATATATAGCCAAAAGTGATCAACCAATATGAAAATCATACTATATCTACTTCAACCATTTCAATACTCAATTCAATGCCATTTACCTATTCAAATACCTATCAACTCAACTTGCTTTACTAAACATAACTCACCTATATATATCATGTACCATAATTCATCTACTTCATCATCCAAAATCAATCCACAACAAACATTTCTCAACCAAATAAATACCTCAAACCATAATAAACATTTGAGTACCATAATTCAACATCCACCATATCGTATGGCAAATATTTATAACAAACTACATAACATTTATAAGTTACTTTTAAAGGTCAAAATACATTTCCATCAAACATACCAAAATAGCCAAGTGTAGTTGCCAAAATTTTGAAAGCTTGAAAATGGCTTTCTTTGCCCTAACATTCGGCTATGAAGATGATAAATGCCTAAATTTTATGTTTTGTTTTAGTTAATTAACATGTATTTAACATTTACCAAATTAACCTTAACATTAAAAAATAAAAATCACTTAATGGTTGTCCATAATTGCCCACTTATTTTAATAATGGTATAATTACCACTTAAGAACTTTAACTATTTAATTCCATAGCCATTAGATAATTTTATCTAATAGAACAACACTTTTACATTTACACGATTTAGTTCTTTTTATCGAATTAACCAACCAAATGATAAAATTTCTTAACGAAACTTTCACACAATTATATAGTTATGCTGCAAACATTAAAATAATAATAAAATAAATATTTTGACCTCAAATTTGTGGTTCCAAAACCACTGTTCCGATTTAACTAAAAATGAGCTGTTACGACTCTCCCCCTTAGGGATTTTCATCTCCGAAAATCTTACTAGTGAAAATGTTAGGGTACTATTTTCTCATAGCGTCCTCGGGCTCCCATGTAACCTCTTCGATACCGTGACATTGCCACAAGACTTTCACTAAAGCTATGCATTTATTTCTCAATTCTTTAACCTCTCGAGCTAGAATTCTAATCATTTTTTCGTTGTATGTCATATCATTTGAATCTCAATTTTTGAAGGAGAAATCACATGGGATGGGTCAGATCTATATCGACGCAACATCGATACATGAAACATGTTGTGGATCTTTTCTAATTTAGTCGGTAAAGCTAACCGATATGCCACTGGCCCTATTCTTTCAATGATTTCATACGGCCCGATGAAATGCGGACTCAACTTGCCTTTGCAACCAAAACGAAGAATTTTCTTCCACGAGGATACTTTCAAAAACTCTTTTTCACTGATCTAAAATTTAATATCTTTTTGTTTCAAATTCGCATATGATTTTTGTTAATTTGAAGCTACTTTTAAACAGTCGCGAATTACTTTCACTTTCTCTTCAATTTCTCTGACCAAATCAACCCCTTGAATTTGTTTCTCACTAAGCACGGTCCAATACAATGGAGTTCGGCATTTGCGTCCATACAAAGCTTCGTACGGTGCCATATTTATGCTCGATTGAAAGTTGTTATTATATGCAAATTCAACCAGCGACAAATATTTCTCCCAGTTACCTTTGAACTCTAAAACACAACATCTGAGCATATCTTCGAGAATCTGAATTATTCTCTCAAACTGACTGTCGGTTTACGAGTGAAAAGCTGTACTAAAATTCAACTTTGTACCCAGAGCTTTTTGCAATTTCTTCCAAAACCGCGATGTAAATCTCAAATCTCTATCCGAAATAATAGAAACTGGCACCCCGTGCAATCTAATGATTTCAGAAATATACAACTCAACCAATTTATCAAGTGAAAAGTCAATACGTACTGGGATGGAATGTACTAATTTTGTTAATCGATCAACAACAACCCAAATAACATCTTCCTTTTTCAGAGACAAAGGCAATCCTGATATGAAATCCATCGTAATTTTGTCCCATTTCCACTCTAGTATCATCAAAGGTTGAAGAGGTTGAAGCAAACCTGAAGGCACTTGATGCTCAGCTTTCACTTGCTGACAAATCAAACATTATGATACAAACTCAGAAATATCCCATTTCATACCCGACCACCAATACGACTTCTTCAAATCATTAAACATTTTGCTACTTCTCGGGTGAACAGATAGACATCTACTATACGCTTCATGCAAAATTTTCTGAATAAGCTTAGAATTTCTTGGTACATAGATTCTGTTTTGGAACATTAAATAATCATCGGCTCTGATTTGGTATTCTGAATCACTAGTTGACTCACACTGAACTCGTTTAACTTGTAATTCATTATCACATTTTTGAGCTTCTCAAATTTGCTGAAGAAATAACGATCTTGCTTTCAGCTCAGCTACAATCGAACCGTCATCAGATAAAGCTAACATTGTATTCAACGCATGAAAAGCAAATAATGATTTTCTACTCAGAGCATCAGCAACTATGTTCACTTTCCTGGGATGATAATCAATTACTAGCTCATAGTCTGTAACGCCTTGAATTTTAGGCCTAAAAATTTTAAGTCTTTAGTGGATGTGGTTAAGAGACTGCACATAAATATTTAGTTGTGCAAGAAAGTGACACAAATGCATTTCTGCTTCAGTGGTTAAGTATCCTAGGAAGAGTCTGAAAAGTCCTGAGTTCAAGCCTTGGCTTTTACAAAATTTTTTGTTTAAAATGGAAAAAAACCCTATCTTTAGTCAGTAGGCTTCTTAAATAAATGTGGTTATTTATTGGCAAAGAAAGCCTATTGGTCTAAGGGATGAGTGGCGTGTTTTTGATGCTAGAAGACAGAGGTTCGAATCCAAGTGGGGGCGATAGAGTGTTTTTATTTTGCTACAAGCATGGTGGAAGAGTTCTAGGTTGGCCAAAACTCTGAGGTGTTTGAATAAAGTTTGAAAAGTTTGAATGAAATTCAAACTAAGTGGTTGAGTTGTTGAGGGATCGATTTGAGGATGTTGTGGAGAGATTTGAGGAGAAGATTAGGGGCAGTTGAGGTTAGAGAGAGTGAAGTGCCGAATTTGGACTCTAGGCACTCTAGAAATCTGTTTAAGGGGGAATTCGGCTTTAGGTGAGTTTTAGTTCAGTGGCTATACACTTTTGGTTGTTTTTACTCCTCACTTTTGTTTTTGACATTTGTTTTTGGGTTCTTTTCTGCATTTTTCCGATAGCCGAATTTTGCTAGAGGTTCTTTGAGGTACTTTCTTTTTGCCTATTTCAGTTTTTGTTCTTCTACCCCTACTTTTCTTCCTCTCTCAAATCTATTCTATCTTTGTTCGTCGAATTTCTTCTTCCTTCTTCCTTTCCTAAACGGTTTCTTTTGACCAATTGCTCCTCTCCCTATCTATGTCAAATCTTCTTTACCTACTGTCAATTTTGGTGGGGGTAGTTGTCCCAGTGTTATCTTTATCAAAACGAATGCTTCCGGGTGGTCGTGTTGGGTGTTGGCCGATTGCTCTTTTCTTCGAATCTGGGTTTTGCATTTTTGTATTGAGAGATCAATATTGGTCAGCAGTTTAAGTGGGTTAAGCCACTTTTGTTCATTCAAGGTTTGAGTACTCGTGGGCTGGTTTCGCACGTTTTCGTAAGTAGGTGTGTAACCGCACTACTATAATCGTAAATCGACAATAGCCGAAAAATATGACTATTGTCGCTAAACGAGCGTGCACTCGCTCGTGTGGTAATCCAAATACACAAAACATGGGCGTTTGATCATAGAGGCCACCATGAGCGATTTTATGGGCTTAAGCCATTTTGGGCCACGTTAGGCCGAAATGGACCGCATGGGCCCCACATGGGTAAACCACACAGATGTGTGGAGATTATGGAGCTAGGCTGTGTAGTTCACACAACCAAGGCCACTTTTGGGCTTTATGGGCCACACGGGTGTGTGGGCCCACATGGGCCACATTATGGGCTTTGGGCCCATTATCACAGTTTGACTGTTAAGGTTGCACGGGTCACCCGAGACGACTGTAAACCTACTGTTGGGTCGGTAAGTATACCTAAACCATTATTTATGAAATGACCATTATACCTCCACGAAGTAAATGACTGATATACCCTTATGATTTGTATGGCAATATTCAAGCATGACATTTTGCATACACGTATGATATTATGACATGACATGTTGCATGGGGCTGGGTTTGATATATTTGGAGGAAGTGTTCTGTACTATCAGCTCTACTGCAAATATTATTTAGTGCCGCAACCGGTGCTATATTTTTGGTGTGTAGGGATGGGTAGGTTTATTTTATCGCCTTATGGTGTGTAGGGTTGGACAGAGTGGCGTGTAGAGGCTGGCTAGGTAGGATTTCTGTTTGCATATCTGTACTGTGACCGTTACTGAATTGGACTAAGGCCCACATTGATTTTGATTCTGTATTGGGCTAAGGCCCTATCTGAGATTAAACCGTTACTGAGGCGGGCTTAGGCCCAGACTGTAAATGCCTATTGTATGACTGACTGTTAGTAAGGGATTACACACTGAGTTTTCATAAACTCACGCTTCTATTTTCTGCACAGGTAATCCTTTGGCGGGTCGGTGCTAGGAGGGACTCAAAAGTGGCCATACAACTGCATGGACTTTTGCTTAAACTTTACTTTATAATTTAATTTAGGTATTTGGTTATGTAATAAGGCCTCTTTAATTTTTAAATTTTATTTTGGGATTTGTTTAATATGATTCATATCTGGTAGTAGTAGGACATGAGTTTTCAAAATGATCAATGCTTTTCACAGCCCCACAAGTACGCGTCCTATTTCAAAAAGTTTCCACAAACAAACAACGATTTGAAAAAGATAACTACGATTTAATTGATTAACCATTTTGCCAAAACAACTTGGGTTTTAAAACTGAACAAGATGACTTAAATACTAGCTAAGATTATAAAGATGGTTAATACAGAATGGGTTTTTAAAATGAAATTTTATTTTACGAAAAATACTTCGATGTGAAACCGCAGATTTGACCATAATGTCTAGGCCGAGTTTGGGGTGTTACATTTAGTGATATCAGAACCAAGTTGCAAAACTTGGCTGTGGAATTGGGTGTTTCTAAAAAAAATAAAGTGTCCAAAAAGAACTATTTCAAATGGTTTGAAGGTATTTCGAAGTGTTATTTTAGAATGTGTGGTCTACCAAGTCTCCGGCGCCAATTCTATAAGTTTTTTGAAACTACTATTTGTTAAAATTGAAACACTAAGATTACTGTAGGCAATAGGCTGTTTAGAAATAGACTGTTCAGGGTAACCTAAAACTATAGAAAATCTGTGATCTGTGAAAATGAAAACTCTGAATTATTGATAATATTTTCATAAAATATTCTGTAATAAACACTAGAATTGTAAACCAATGCATAAAATTTCTAATCCAGATAATACGTAAATCGATAATAAGCACCAGAGGTACTCGTGGAAGGGGTACAAGAGGCCGCGGTGGAGGCCGTGAAGGTGCTCGGGCTGGGTCTTCGTCATCAAGCCACATGCCTAATATTGAAGCTAGAGAGGCACCGGCTTCACCTAGGACTGAGACGGGGTCTCATGATTGTACAGTTGGGGATGACACACTGTCCCAAGTTATGTTTCAAATTCTAGAGAGGGTCGCCGGGCCCAATACTGGTACTGTGGGCCGTGGGTCGATTACGAAATGACTTCGGCCTAATGGGGCTGAGATTTTTAGGGGTATCGCTGGAGTTTCCCCTAATGTGACTGAATATTGGATAGAGGCCACAAAGAGGATAATGGATGATCTCGACTGTACCCCCAAGCAGAAACTAAAAGGTACGGTGTCATTGCTACGAGATGAAGCCTATTAGTGGCGGCTTACAGTTAAAGAGGGTACCCAACCCGTCTGGTTGACCTGGGAATTTTTTTCAAGACTGTATTCTAAGGAAAATATGTGGGCGCTAGTTATGTGGATGCCTAGAGGAGAGAGTTTCTGAATTTGACTCAAGGGGATAAATTTGTAGCTGAATACGAAGTTGAATTTTTACGACTTAGCCGCTATGCGCATGGGATGGTGGCAACTGAATATGAGCGCTGTGTTTATTTTGAAGATGGCCTCAAAGATAGTCTATGGGTTTTGATAGCTCCATAGAGGGAGTGAGATTTTGTTGTTTTAGTCAATAAGGCAAAAATCGCCGAGGATGTGAAGCGCGCTGAGCACCAGAACTGTGAAAAGGAAAGAGGTAGGAACAAGAGGGATTCGGAGTCCTCAAGCCCATTTTTGAGGCCTAAGAAAAAGTCCAGAGTTGATATGCCTGTCAGAGTTGAGGCCCCTATTACTGTTACTGGACCGCATCCCTGTGCTGATTGTGGGAGGCGCCAGCAAGGCGAGTGCTGGAGAAGGATTGGGGCATGTTTTAGGTGCAAATCTTTGGAGCATTGTATCAGAGACTGTCCATGGAGGCCCGATCAGATGCAAGCGACTGATATGGATACTATTCAGCTACTGAGAGATGTTCAGCAGCCACTGAGAGGCCGTGGTCAGGCCAGGGTGGAAATGGTATGGGCCGTGGTCATGGAGCGGAGGGTAGAGGTACTGGTTATACTGAGGTAGCCAGCACTGGTTTATCCTACACGTCGCTGAGAGGACGGAGACGCCCCAAATGTTGATACGGGTACGTTCTTCATCCATAATGTACTTTATGCTACACTGATTGATTTTGGATCTATGCATTCCTATATATAACATGTATTGTACCTGAGACCTCGAGTTTAATGGTTGAAAGCACTGCGAGTAAGGTTACTGAGTCCACTAGAGGCAGATTTACCTTTGGAGGACCAATGAGTTATCATTTTGGTGGATTTGATGGAACTCCCTTTTGGAGAATTTGACCTAATACTAGGCATGGACCGGTTGGTTAAGAAACAAGTGAATTTGGATTGTGCTAACACTCAGGTTAAATGTGGTAGTGTTTTGGAATTAAAGTGCACAGCGGGAATATAGTGGTGTGGTCTGTATATGCGATTGATCTGATAGTTGGAAATTTCGGGGGCGAAATTTCTTTAAGGAGGGGTGAATTGTAACGCCTCAAATTTTGGGCCTAGAAGTTTTAAGTCTTAAACGGGTGCAGTTAGGAGACTGCACATAAGTATTTAGTTGTGCAAGAAAGTGACACAAATACATGTCTGCTTCAGTGGTTAAGTGTCCTGGGAAGAGTCTGAGAAGTCCTGAGTTCAAGCCTTGGCTTTTACAAAATTTTTGTTTAAAATGGAAAAAAACCCTGTCTTTAGTCAGTAGGCTTTTTAAATGAATATGGTTATTTCTTGGAAAAGAAAGCCTACTGGTCTAGGGGATGAGTGCCGTGCTGTTGATGCTAGAAGACAAAGGTTCGAATCCAAGTGGGGGCAGTAGAGTGTTTTTATTTTGTTGCAAGCGTGGTGGAAGAGTTCTAGGTTGGTCGAAACTCTGAGGTGTTTGAATAGAGTTTGAAAAGTTTGAATGAAATTCAAACTAAGTGGTTGAGTTGTTGAAGGATCGGTTTGAGGATGTTTTGGAGAGATTTGAGGAGAGGATTAGGGGGAGTTGAGGTGAGAGAAAGTGGAGTGCCGAATTTGGACTTTAGGCACTCAAGGAATTGGTTTGGGGGGAAATTGATTTTAGGTGAGTTTTAGTTCAGTGGCTATACACTTTTGGTTATTTTTGCTCCACACTTTTGTTTTTGACATTTATTTTCGGGTTATTTTCTGTATTCTGAATTCTGCTAGAGGTTCTTTGGGGTACTTTCTTTTTGCCTATTTCAGTTTTTGTTCTTTTACCCCTACTCCTTAACAAATCATTTTTCCCCTGGTTGTTCTTACTGGTCGAATACTTTTCTTCCTCTCTTAAATCCATTCTGTCTTTGTTGGCCGAATCTCTTCTTCCTCCTTCTTTTCCCAATTGATTTCTTTTTGACCAATTGCTCCTCTCCCTCTTTGTGTCGAATCTTCTTTACCTTTTGTCGGCTTTGGTGGGGGGTAGTTGTCCCAATGTTATGTCTATCAAAACGGGTGCTTCCGGGTGTTCGTGTTGGGTGTTGGCCGACTATTCTTTTCCCTAAATCTGGGTTTTCCATTTTTGTATTGGGAGATCAATCTTGGTCAGTAGTTTAAGTGGGTCAAGCCACTTTTGTTCATTCAAGGTTGGAGTACTCGTCAGCTAGTTTCGCATGTTTTCGCAAGCAGGTGTGTATCCACACTGCTATAATCGTAAATTGGCAAAAGTCAGAAAATATGACTATTGATGCTACATGAGCATGCGCTCGCTCGTGTGGTAATCTGAGCGTACAAAATGTGGGCATTTGATCGTAGAGGCCACCATGAGCAATCTCATGGGCTTAGGCTATTCTGGGCCACGTTGGGCCAAAATAGACCGTGTGGGCCCCACGGGCTCGTGGACCCTACACGAGTAAACTACACGGACGTGTGGAGATTATGGAGCCAGACTGTGTAGTTCACACGGCCAAGGCCACTTTTGGGCTTTTTGGGCCTTACGGGCGTGTGGGCCCACTTGGGCCACATTATAGGCTTTGGGCCTATTATCACTGTTTGACTGTTAAGGTTGCACGGGTCGCCCGAGACGACTGTGAACCTACTATTGGTTCGATAAGGATACCTAAACCCCAATTTGATGAAATGACCATTATACCCTCGTGAGGTAAATGACTGATATACCCTTATGATTTGTATGACAGTATTCAAGCATGACATTTTGCATACACGTATGATATTATGACATGACATGTTGCATGGGGTGTGTAATAGCTCGTTTTTAGGATTAACCAGAATAGTGGTTTTGGGGCCACCAAATCCGACGAGTAGGTTTGTAAATATTATATTTAATATTTACGAGTTAATTGTGATTTAAAAAAAAATATTTTTGATATTGTGATATTTGTTTTATAAGTGATTTATTAAGTTCAAGTGGTATGACCTTAAGGTCAAGTGGGTTTAGGAAATGAGGTATCGGGACCACATTTCTATAAACCGAGTCATAAATATTTTTATAAATATTTACGGAATGGCAAAAAGATGGTATTAAAGTTTCATTGAAAAATTTTATCATTTCGATAGTTAATTAAGCAAAAAGGACTAAATCGCGTAAAATGCAAAAGTTGCATTGTAATTGTTTAAGTGTTTATTTTCCATGTTTTACTAAAGTAGAAGTCCCTATTTATCAATTAAACCATTACTTTATGATAGTGGAGATTGGTGGTTTGGCATATATGAAATTATGTATTATTATAAAGGACAAAAAGGTAAATGGAATATTAAAATGTATTAAATAAAAATAAAACATAAAATGGCCATGCAAATTTTATTTCTTGGCGAATATGGAGGAGAAAAAGAAAGCCATTGAAGCTTCCTTATTTTGGCACTTGCATGAAGTGATTTAGGTATGTTTTGTGTTCGGTTTTTGATAATTTTTATGTTTTTGAGATCGTTGCTTCGTATTCTAGCTAGCCCAGATATCTCGATTTCAAAACTCATTAAAGTATTTGAATGTTGCCATTGTTGAATGCATGAGTATTTTGATAGTTGATGATGGAAAATAAATTATTGTTGTTGGATATACATGTTTTGTAAAGTGAATTTTGGATTAAATTGTGAATTATTGAAATTATATGGTTGAAAGTGTGAATAAATGAAAATATGGGCTGTTACGAAGTTGTAGTAAATTTGGCTAGGCATGGGTTTGGCCAAAATTGAATGAATTTAATTTTTCGAGCTTAGGGACTAAATTGTAAAGAAGTTAAAATATCAGGGGCAAAAATGTAATTTTGCCATAAAATAATTTATGGGCTGTTTTAATACCATGAATATTCGGTTAAGCTTAATTATGGTTAAAAATGGTTAATTTGCATTTTTTGAGCTCAGGGACTAAATTGAATAAAAGTGAAACTTTAGGAGTAAAATAGTAAATTTACCAAAATATGAAATTGAGTTAAAATGAATAGAATATGAATTGTAATAGTTGAATTTGATTGATTAGATCAAGTTAAGCCTCGTACGAGTCTATATCGAGGGAAAAATGAAGTATCGGATTCGTCGGTCTAATTTGTCGTTACCGCGAATGAGGTAAGTTCGTATGCAATAACCATTGTTAAATTTAATGTTTCTAATGCTTTAATATCGCATAAATTGTATATACGTGAATATTTTAATGTCTGACGATATATCGACAAAATGTGGCACTTAGTGTGCGGGGCAATCAAATATGGTACTCAGTGTACGAAATATTGAGAATGACACTTAGTGTGCGAGATATTGAGAATGACACTTAGTGTGCAAAATATCAAATGATTCAAAGGGCAATTATATATTGTGATTGAATGATTAAATAGAGCAAAGTGAACAGGTATACATGCTATTTTATATGAATTGTTTATGAGACGACTTTATAATGGTGATATTTGGGCTTTGAGCCTAGCAAGCTTTAAGCTAGTGAATAATATTATCGGGCTTCGGGCCTAGTAGGCTATAATGCCGGTGAAATGATATCGGGCTTCAAGCCTAGCAGGCGAAATGCCGGTGAATGAATTCAGACTTAAAGTCTAGCAGGCTTCGTGCCGGTGATGAATTCGAGTTTAAAACCTAGCAGGCTAAATGCCAGTGATTTGATAAAAGTCTAAGACTATGAGACCTTGTGTTAAATCGGCAATTGAATTCGTTCAATACATTAAGTTGGCCAGGTATGTGATATATACTTATGCATGTTAGATCGATTAGAATTAAATCATGAATGTGAAATGAGAAGCATAGATGAAAATGCCTATGTCATATATGTGAGTAAGGGTAAAACCATCGTAAATTATCGATAAGGGTGGGCTATGTGCGGAACCATCTTATAATTGCTAATTTGAATGGTTGTGTGCGAATCATTGAGCATGATGTATTGTATTGAGATTATGCTTAAGTGAAATTATAGAATTGTGATGAAATTGATTGGTGATATACATGTTGAAATAATGTGAATGCAAAGAATGTGTGAAAGAGTAAATTTGTAATAAATCTGTTTGGGACAGCAGCAGTAACGTGATTTTGGAAAATCACCATAAATTGTGGGAGTTGAGTTAGAAGCTGAATAAATTATGTAATTAAATCTCAATGAGTCTAGTTTTTTATAAAATAAACCGTGTAAGCAAAAGAATTTCTGATAATGAGATATTTGAAGTGGCGTGGGATAGAGTCAAATGACTTTGGGGTCCCTTGTTCTATTTTTAGAAAATCATTATAATTTGTACAAAAATTTTTATAATATAAAATTTATATTCTTAGACTCCCTAATGAGTCTAGTTTCAAATGAAACCAACGAGAACATATTTTGAATTCTGTATAATGAGAAATTTTATTCGTAGTGAAGAGTGGGCAGATTAGTCAAACAGTGAAACAGGGGAAACTTTAAGAAAAATCTTATATTTATTGGCCAAACCAAAAGTTCTGAAATTTTAATGAATGAAAGATATATGAGTCTATTTTCAGGGAAAATTAACGGCGATTGATTTTAAGTTTCGTAGCTCCAGTTATAAATAATTTAGTGACTGTTGCTCAGGAATACAACTTGTAGTGAATTTGTGATTATGTTGTAAACATTGATAAAACTTTTTAATGAGTTGCTTATTGTTTTCTTATGAACTTACTAAGCATAAAGCTTACTCTCCTTTTCTTTCCCATATTCCCTAGGGTTGCCAGGTTAGCTCGGGTTGGAGGTCGTTAGAGATATTATCACACTGTCGAGTTAACGCTATTGGTGTAAGTAATTCCTAGTGTTTCGAGTCTATGGCATGTATAGGGTTTTAATGTTGAGTATGTGATATTATGATTTAGCCAAAGGTGTTGGATTGTACTGATAAAGTGTTGTAGCCATGTGAATTGGCCTATGTTAGCTAATGATGTTGTGGGCCTAAATGTTTATTCATATATATGTATGATACTATATCTTGTGATGTGGCTTATATTATGTATGCCTAGAGATTGAAATGAGATTCATTGATGAGTTAGTAACTGATGCAAGATTTGGTGATTGGTAAATAGTTAATAATGCCTCATGAATGGTTTGTGAAAATGATTATGTATGCTTAGTGATGGACATGAGGTTCGTGATGTAATGATAGTTATGACTAGTATGTGGTAATGATGTAGGCAAATTCTATAATATTTATTGCATAAGAAAATGACTTGAGCATAACATGTTTGTAGATGTTTAAGAACTCATTTATGCCATATTGTATGTTATTGGATAAGTATGTATCTATGCATGTGGTGTGAGAGTGACAAAAGGCTTGGTAAATAGCCTATTTCTGGCCACACAACCTGAGCATACGGGCGTGTGAAGCCTTAACACAAGAGATTTTTCTAAGTTTTTCATGAGTTCTCGGTTGGGTTCTCAACCACACCGGATGTATGTTTTGGGCGTCGTAAGCCCGTATATGGGACAGATTGCATGTGAAAAGAAAAGTTTTTAAATTAATCAAAATTTTACGACTCGATTTTTTTGTGATTGATTGAGTTTTTAATTATTTGAGATTTCATGGCCCTGTTTAGTATGGAAGTGTTAGTAAAAGTCAGGTAGCACTTTGAGCCCTGTCCCGGTGTTGGATACGGGCGAGGGGTGTTACAGGGTGGGTTTGATATATTTGGAGGAAGTGTTCTGTACTGCCAGCTCTGCTGCAAATACTGTTTAGTGTCGCAACTGGTGTTATATTTTTGGTGTGTAAGGATGGGTGAGTTGATTTTATCCCCACATGGTGTGTAGGGTTGGATGGAGTGGTGTGTAGAGGCTGGCTGGGTAGGATTTCTGTTTGCATATCTGTACTATGACCGCTACTAAATTGGGCTAAGGCCCACACTAATTTTGATTCTGTATTTGGCTAAGGCCCTATCTGAGATTAAACTGTTACTAAGGCCGGCTTATGCCCAGACTGTAAATGCCTACTGTATGACTGACTGTTGGTAAGGGATTACGTGCTGAGAGGGACTCAAAGGTGGCCACACAACAGCATGGACTTTTACTTAAACTTTACTTTATAATTTAATTTGAGTATTTGGTTACGTAATAAGGATTCTTTAATTTTTAACTTTTAATTTGGGATTTGTTTATTATGATTCATATATGGTACTAGTAGGACACGAGTTTTCAAAATGATCAATGCTTTTCAAAACCCCACAAGTACGCATCCTATTTCAAAAAGTTTCCACAAACAAACAATGATTTGAAAAAGATAACTACGATTTAATTGATTAACCATTTTGCCAAAACAACTTGGGTTTTAAAACTGAACAAGACGGCTTAAATACTAGCTAAGATTATAAATAGGGTTAATACAGAATGGGGTTTTTAAAACGAAATTTTATTTTACGAAAAACACTTCGATGTGACATTACAGATTCGACCATAACGTCTAGGCCAGGTTTAGGGTGTTACTTAGTCTTTTAGTAATTTAAGCTATCTTCGCTGTCATAGATTCAAGTCTTTCTAAGTCATTAAATAATTTAAGCTCTTGTGATCTGTATAGATATGGCATTTCTCACCAAACAAGTGATGTCGCCAAATCTTTAATGCGAACACAATCGCGACCAACTCCAAATCGTGTGCCAGATAATTTTTTTCATACGGCTTCAACAGTCTAGAAGCATAAGCTATTACTTTGCCTTCCTACATCAGTACACAACCCAGACCATTCAACGACGCATCACTGAAAATTAAGAATTCTTTACTCGACTCAGGCTGTACTAACACTAGTGCCTCTATCAATAATGCTTTCAACTGTTCGAAACTCTGCTGACACTACTTAGACCATTCGAGCTTTACATCTTTCTAAAGTAATGGAGTCAGAGGTGTTGCAATCATAGAAAATCTTTTCACAAAACATCGATAATAACCAGCTAGTCCTAGAAAACTTCAGACTTCAAATACATTTCTCGGAGGTTTCCAATCTATAATTGTAGAAATCTTGCTCGGGCAAACTTTAATACCTTTAGCTGAAATGATATGCCATAGAATTCCAACCTCTCGAAGCAAAAACTCACATTTCCTGAACTTTGGAAACAATTACTTGTCTCTCAAGGTCTGTAACACTATTTTCAAATGCTCGGCATGCTCAGATTCATCTCGAGAATAAATTAGAATATCGTCAATAAACACAACAACAAATCCATAAAAAGAGTAGGAGCATTAGTTAATCCAAATGGCATAACAAGGAATTCATAGTGTCCGTACATCGTTCGGAACGCTGTCTTCTGCATATCAGCATCTTTAACACACAACTGATAATAGCCAGAGCTCAAATCAATCTTAGAAAACACTGTAGCCCCTTTTAAATAATGAAACAAATTATCAATTCTCGGTAGAGGATATTTTTTCTTGATTGTCACTTTGTTGAGTTGTCGATAATCTATACACATTCTTATAGAACCATCCTTCTTCTTTACAAACAACACTGGTACACTTCAGGGTGAGAAACTTAATCGTGTGAAACCTCTATTAGTTAATTCTTGCAACTGAGCTTTCAACTCTTTTAACTTTGTTGGAGCCATTCTATACGGAGCTATCGATATCGGTGAAGTTCTCGATACTAAATCAATAGCAAATTCAACCTCTCTAATCAGCAGCAAACCTGGTAACTCTTCTAGAAACACATCTAGATACTCACAAACAATTGGTACTGATTCAATCTTTGATTTTGACACTTTTGTATCAACTACATATGCAAGATATGCGTTGCATTCCTTTTTGACATATTTTCGAGCTAACATCGACGAAATTATAGCTGGTAAACCACTCAGATCATTTGATTCAATTCAGAGAGTCTCATTATTCTAACATTTCAATTCAATTTTCTTTCGTCTACAATTTACTACTACATCATGCAATGTCAACCAGACCATACCCAGAATTATATCAAACTCATCATGTAACAGCTCGATTTTAGCCCTAGTCGGAACGGTGGTTTTGGGACAACGAATTCGAGTGAAAAAAATATTTAAAAATTATTTTCTGGGTTTAATATGTGTGAATTTGTGTGGGTGAAATTTTCGTGATTTAATTTTGTCGGTTAGGTGCCCAATTAAATAAAAGGACTTAATCACGTAAAATATAAAAGTGGCTAGTTAATTCTGTAAGTGCTGATTTGAATTTGTGTTTATAATATGAAGCATTTAAGATGAAATTTAACCATAATATATAGTGATGGACGGTTGTGGACAACCATTATAATTATAAAGGTTATTTTAGTAGAATGATTAAAATGTTATTTAATATGTATTAATAAAACATAAAATAAAACCAAGTGTTCATATATTCTTTGCATGACCGAAATTGAAGAAAAGAAAAAGAAAGTAAAAGGTTTAAGGGTTCGGTACTTTAGAAGCTTGATTAAGGTATGTGTTTAGCTTGATTTTTGATAATTTCTACGTTTTTGAGATCATTGCTTCAAGTATTACAAAACCCATGCTTGAATTTTTGATTTTGATGAATATTTTGAGTTATGCCATTGATGAGAGCTTGTGGTTTTTGATGTTTTATGATGAAAACTTAAAGATATGTTTTAGATTAACATATTTTGTATTGGAGTTTTTGATGATTTTGAGTAATTAGGACTAAATTGAAAAATTAATAATTTAAGGGACTAAAATGTAAAATAAATGAAATATATGGATTTTTTTGAGAATGGGTAAAATTTTGCTCAACATGGGTATGCTGAAATTTTGTGTATTTTGTGTTTTGTGCATAGGGACTAAATTGTAAAAAGTGTAAATGTCAGGGGTAAAATGGTAATTTGGCAATTTATGTGTTTTTGGACTAAATTGAATGAAATTATATTGAATTAGTTTATTTTGAACACATTTAGATCAAGAACCAAAGAAATCAGATTTGGATCGGAGAAAAACTAAAATCATTGATTAATCATCTTGTTCCGATTATCATTGTCTGAGGTAAGTTTATAAGCAAATAAACGTAGTTTTTTTTAATAAAAATAAGTTACATGTGCTAAATTGATATATTGGATAATGTATAAATGATAGCCAAATATGTGTACACTTGGGAACTATGTTAACGATTCAATTCGACCAAGATTCGATGTCCGAAAAGCCCTGCACGAACCTTAGGAATAGCTAGGATACATATGTCATGACATAGGATTTTCGATATGTGTTCTAGCGTAAGACCACATCTGGGATATTGGCATCGATATGTGATTTCGAGTAAGACCATGTCTGGGACAGTGGCATCGACATGTGATTACATGTAAGACCACGTCTGTGACGTTGGTATTGTATGATACGTGTTATAATCTGAGTATCCTTTTTAATTCCGAATGGTTCAACGGGCAATGATAAGTTACGAAGGAATGTGGAAACAAGTTAAAGTGAGCAAGTATGTGACAATTTATTACCTTTTCGGAAATAAGGTAAGTTGATTATTTGATATGTGATACAAGTTATAAATGACGTTAATGGTAGTGATTGTGTATATGAAAATCTTTATGTGGATTAATGTATAAGTATGTGATATTAATGTTTCATTTTTGAGCTTATATTCGTGTTAATGTTACATGAGGAATAAATTGAAATGTGAAATTCATATTGATATTAAAGGATTTATGTGCATTCGATTAGTAGGCATTTGAAATGTGAGCCTTGAACGTGTTTATAGGGAAGTATATATATTCGGTAAAATAAGGTCTATGTGATATTAAACATGTTAATGAATTAGTGTGTGTTTGGAAATGTTATAATTTATGTATAGATAAATGTTTGGTAATTAAACTTCATAAGTATGGCTTGGTTATGCCTTGATAAATTATCAATGCCATTGAGATAATATTTGAATTAAGAATTGAGCTATGAATGAAGTGAATGAAACCATATGTTTAAGTATATGATTGGTCATATTCGGTCTAATGATATATATATGTATGATATGGAAATGTGAATTTCATACTTATGCCAAAGTTTATATGTGCATTTATCTATATGGTAATTCAATGTGAAATTATGACTAAAGAAATGTGAATTGTATAAATGTATTATGATAGTATGTATTCGGTCAAGTGAAATTTTTATTGATATTGAGTATGAAAGATGATTTTGGATAAAGAACGAATGCATGTTTGGACAAAACTTAATTCATGTTTATTTATATGTGGATATTTGAATTTACAAGTATGGTTTGGTTGTGTCTTATTAAATTATTATTGTTATTGAGTTAATATTTGCTTATGACTTACTAAGCTAAGATAACTTACTCTGTGTGTGTATTTTTACTACTGTTTATAGATTTTGGAGACTAGTTACAGGCTCGGGGATCGTCAGCGAAGTCTATCACACTATCGACTGCTTTCGGTACTTTTAAAAGTTGAATTAGAAACCTATGGCATGTAGAGGCTATACTACTTTTTGAATATGGTTGAAGTTGTACATATATGTATAAGCCATGTGAAAATGGCTTGTCCATTTTGTTAATCTTGGAATCTATGCTTTGGCTTGATGATTATGTTTGGTTATGGTTTTGGTTGATTTGGTTTTGGTATATATAAGTATGGTTATGTTTGATATTTTACTCATGAGTTTATTGATTCAAATATGTATTGTATTTGGTTTTATTGAGAAATGGGATTTTGTGCATATATGGCTGAAACTTTGGTTTTATAATGATAGGTATAAAATTTGATTCATAGTGTACTTTTATTGAATAGCCGAATATAAAATGAATTAATATGGTCTTGTGATTTGGAAAAAGTATAATTCCTATTTGTATTTTAAAGCATATGAATTTAACTTGTTTATATTCGGCAATTGTATTTGGGTTTTGACCATTTGAATAGTAAATTTGGATGCTTTGTTATATGTTTTCAAATTATGTTAGTTTATTAATAATTTTTGCTGCGTAAGAGATATATGTTTAAGACATGATATTTATATATAATGGATGTGTTAGCTTATTAAAATTCTTTCATTAAGTAAAGAAATGGATAAAAATTATGTTGGTAAATTAATCATGATTTGGTATTTATATATATTTACGTATAAGTATATGAAGCGATGGGTTGATTTATATATAATTGTATGTGCTTAGTTGAATATGTATTTATTGAATTGGTCTTGAATATGAAGTTTGTTACATTGCAAATACATAGTTTTATTGTTCTTAATGTGATATGAAAATTTTGGATAATGTTTGGAATTTGCTCTATGTAAGAATATATGCTTGTAAAGGGATTTAGTAAGTTAAAAGTGGACATTGAAATATGCATTGCTATATTCGGCTGAGGTTTTGTAAAGTGTCTAAATGAATAGTACTTTAAGTTATAAGGAATTAAGTCTGTTATTTTCTAAATGGTGCCAAATGGAACTTGCCAAAAATGAGATGTGTTTGAATATCTTTATTTATTATGTCTTATATATCTGTTTATAGATTGTAGTAGTATATTATATTTATGGTATGAACAAATGCAATGTGATAAAATGATATGTTCGATGCTTATTGCTTATGAATTATAAATTTGATTATGTGTTTAGAAAGTACCACAATATGATTTGCAAAGAGATTAATTTAGTTTTATTTATATTAACAATTATCTATTTTAAGAGTTTCAATAAAATTATGCATATGATTATTCGGAAGTTATGTTCCGTCTGGTAATACCTCGCAACCTCTTTCCGACGACGGATACGGGTTAGGGGTGTTACATTTTATTGGTACCAGAGCTATGGTTTAGTTGGTTCTAGGACTAACATAGCATTTGTGAGTCTAGCTATACATGCCATATTTGACCTGCGATAGTGTGATATCTCACGACTCTGACGAAAAAATTATTTTGATGAGACAGATATGTCTTCCAACCGAGCTGATTCTAATAGTATAGAATGTGTATTCAAATGTTTGAATGAAAATATATATATGTGATGAGTTGACACTCGTAAAGGTATGGGTTAAAGTATATGACATTTTGGTTATTGATAAATGTTACAATTATATGAGTATATGAGTTATGACATTTGAGTTATGATGCTATATGAAAATTTCAATTGTGAATTAGTGATTTGAGTCGGCATATGAATTATGTGTTAAGAACAAAAGTGATTAAAAGCAAATTTCTATTAAATGTTTTGAGAATGTGAAATTAGAAATGAACTGGTTATTTGTGAAAGTATGTGTTATGTGCATTTATGTGCAAGTTAAACTTGAGGCTTTATTACCTCACCCCCTTATTAGTGAAAGGTTATAATGGAATCTGTAAAATTTGAGTTAAATAAACTCATGAGTGTAGAGTTATAGAAGTCCATGTTCGGAAGATTAATAATGTGGTAAAAAAAGTGAATGAATCAGCAAATAAAGGCAGTATTAAAAGAGATATTAGATAGTTTTAAAGACTATTTAGATTATGCAAAGTCATTGTTACAGAAGAAGTTAACTTCGATTAAATGATCAATTCAGGTATGTTATCTAAAGAAAATATCAACTGGAAACTTTTCTAAAATGATTTCTGTTAGTGAGGAGATAATGTGAAAATTTTTTTATGACAAAATTAGATAGTTGAATAGTGTTTGAATTGTATTTATGGCTGAGTGCAGTAGTGATAATCGAGAAGTTATTATGACTTCTTCTAGGTATTTTATGTGTATATTTATCCTCAAAAGTATAGGTGACTGTTTAATTACGGAAGGAATTCTTATCGTATGAGAACATTAGCTAAAGATACTAATAAATGAAAGCATTGTTGGTCTGTTTGGGTTATGTTCGACATTGTTCTATCTTTCTATGGTATATTATTCCCTGTGTGAATATGTAAGTTGACAGTAAAATCTATAAAATATTAATAATTTATTTCTACTGGCTATTGTTCTGTTGAATATATGTGAAGATTATATTGCTTCTGATACTGTGGATTTCAGTATTTATGAGTGACATTGTTATTTCTGAACATTTTTTGGGATATCATCAAAATTGACATTATTCTATATAGATTGTGGTCCTCAGATATTCTGTGTAGCTTCATGCATTTAAATTTCGCAATCCCGATTTTCTTATGATTCTATGTGATTATCTGCAAGAGATCTCTATTTGATGGAGATGACTATATCTATTAGAATTATAATTTCTATTCTAACATTTGGAGTACTACAGTACTGTTATCAGAGTTATAGAAGTTGTGTTTCTGCATTGGTCGTTGTTTAAACCATATTTGATTCTCTTCTGTGTTCAAATGCTTCATTAACAGCTGGGATAATATTTGTTTATAGAGTTGAGATATCGTTCTTATTAAGGCTCAATGATTTTTATTTGATTAAGATGACTTTAGCATAATTCAGAGCTTCGATGATTAATATATGAGATAGCTTTATTATAAACTCTTTTCTAGTTCTCGTGAAAGATTCGACATCAGTAAAAGTGAAAATGATAGAAGATCAAGATCAAATCTATATAATGATATGTCTGAAGTTAACCTTCTAACAAGAAGAAAATATTTCTTTGAAATGATTGATTCAGTGGTTTAGTCTAATTTGAATTAATTGATTGAAAGGATGATGAGGTTATATGTCTTTGAATTTATTCACCGGACTGGAGATAAACTCTGAAAGTATATGTGTGATTTGAAGGATAGTTTAGAAGAAGAATTTGTGTTCCTAAAGATTTGATACAGAATTATATATATCAGGACCATTCTATCTGAGAAATGTTATGGTAAATTAAAGATAATTCGATTGTTGAAGTTTTCTTTTGTACGAAGACAATATCAACTGAAATGTAACGCCCTGAATTCTGGGCCTAGAAGTATTGGGCCTTGAGCGTGGAAACTGTTAGTAGGCGGCTTATAAATATTTTAGTTGTGCAAGAAAGTGTCACAAATTACATGTTTGCTTTATTGGCTAAGTGATTGGGTGTGTTTGGGAGTGTCTGAGAAGTCCTGGGTTCAAATCTAGGGTTTAGAAAAATTTTAGTTTTTCCCTTAAGTGAAACTTGGCCTTAGTTTATAGGCCTTATAAATATTATTATGTTAAAGAAAGACACAAGGAAGCATGTGGTCTAGTGGTTGTGGCGTCATTAAGGTTGCAAGGGAGCCTGGGTTCAAGTCTTGGCTCTTGAAATTTATTTTGGTTTTCTTTTAAAGGAACCTGGACTTAAGCCGATAGACCTTTTAATTAATTAAGGCTAAATGGTGTCATAAAGAGCCTTATGGTGTAGTGGCAAGGTGGCGTCACAAGGGTGGCAATGAGTTCCAGGGTTCAAGCAGTGGAATGGAATATTGATGAGTTTATTTTACACTTGTGGACGACAAGTGGTTGAATTGGATACAAACTCTGTTGAGGTGGTTGTGGAAGTGGTCAAAGGGAGGAAATCAAGGATTTTAAAAAGGGTGGTTATGGATATGGGAGACAGTTGGTTGTAGAGAATCATGGATTTCAAATTTGGAGAGTTTGAAGCTGATTAGGGAAAGTGAATATGCATATTCAGCTAAGGGAGTTTGGGGAGTGCTGGTACGACAATTTGAGAGTGTTAGGTGCTGAATTCTCTGTTTGTCATTTCGGGTTGCTTTTTCTTTTTTGGCGTTTTGGTGTCCTTCTCTTCTTTTGGCAATTTCGTGTACTACCTTTGTGACCATTTGGTCATTTTTCTTTCTTATTTTCTTTCTCTTCTAAAAGCTGAATCTGGTATCTCCCTCTCCTCAAGTCACCATTCGGCCAAACTGTGCCTTTCTTCTTCTTCTTTTGTTCTTTCAGTTTTACTCGCATAGCCGAACCTTTTATTCCCTTTTCTTTATAGTTCTTCCATTGTTCCTAAGGCATCTAGGCTCTAACAAGTGACTGACTGCTTCTTCGTTCTATTGTTTCTATGAGTTGATCTTGGGCGTTCAAATCCCTCTTTCGGCATTCAATCGGTAACTGGGGTAAATGGGCTTATTTTGGCCGAATGTCCATTAGCCTTCTGTTTTTTCACTCGATGCTAATGGATTCTTTTGGTTAACTCAGCTTCTCGACAGGAAGAGTGTAGTGTCGTTCGATTAGCATAATAGACAAAACTGTAGTCATCAAGGGTGAGTGGTAAGTGTTGTTTTGGGATAAAGTTTTTATGAACCCTTTAGACTAGGAAGTTGACAAGTATGCATCGATGGATTATAGGTTGATCGCGCGTGGGTTAATCTACTTCTCGCTTAACAGGTGTGTACCCACACTAATAGATCATAAAATAGTGAAAAACTGAAAGTACGGTGACAGATACCACACGAACGTGCGAACACATGTGTGGAAAATCCGATACGATAGTAGAGGCCGTCTTGAGCGATCTCATAGGCTTAGGCTTATTTTGGCCAAAATGGGCCAAATGGGCCCAATGGGCTCGTGGGCCCTACTCGGGTTTTGTCATGGTTATGCAAAAATATTAGACCGGGCTATGTTGTTCACATGGCTAAGGTCGATTTTGGGCTTAGCAGGCCATATGTGCATGTGGGCCCCACTTGGGCTATATAATGGCCTTTAGGCCCAATTGTATGTTTTGATTGGAAAAGGTTGCACGGGTCACGCAAGATGACTATGAACCTACTGATGGGTCAGTAAGGGTACTTAGACCCCGATTTACGAAATGACCGTTATGCCCCCGAAGGGAAAAAATTATTAAAATGCCCCTACATGTTATATGATTGTTATTGTTTGCCATTTATGATATGTTTGCATTCATATGATATTATCTGCATGGGGGAACGAGATCAATGATTTGGAAGAAGTATATGATTGTTAGGGTCGCATGGTTGCTTGACGACTGTGGATCCACTGACGGCTTAAAGCCATTATGTAATTGGCAACTCTGCTGCGAAATTGGTTAGTGCCGGAACCGGTGCTACATCAGGAGTGTAGGGATGGGTGGGTCGATTAAATCCCTACAGGAGTGTAGGGTTGGACAGGATACGGAGTGCAGGGTTGGTTAGGTATTTGTGCATTGCAAAATCCGATTCTGATTGTGACATGGGCTCAGGCCCAACTAAGGCTACCATGGGCTAAGGCCCAAGTGCCACCGTTATTATAATGGGCTTAGGCCCAAATTGATGTGATGCATGCCTTATGATCGATGAGGGTTGTACACACTGAGTTTCGTAAACTCACCCCCTCTGTTAATTTTTTCAGGTAATCCTTAGCAAGATACAGTTCGACGTATCGGAGGACTCGGAGGTGGCCACACTACGAACAATTAAATTTTAGTATTTTGAATAACTTTATTTTAATTACGTTTTCTTTTATTTGGGTATTGTTGTAATAAGGCCTTTTGTCTAATTTTTCTAGCTTTCAATTTGGGGGTTTTTAACTATTATGATTTATTCCTGTTAAAGGTAGAGCACGATTTTCCAAAATGATAACTGTTTTCAAAACATCACGTCTTCGAAACATTGTTGTAATGCTTCTGCAACAAACATGCTTTTAAAATTAAGGTTGGTTTAAAATGGTTAAACAAATAATTAAGTTGACTTTAGAATTAAACAAAGGGGCTTTTCTCTTCCAAGCGAGACTTATTAATAAGACAGAGTTTTTCAAAAAATCATTTTAATGTGATGCACCAGATTCGGTCATAATGTCTAGCCCGAGTTTGGGGTGTTACATGAAATGTCAGATCTAATTTAGTCTTAGTTGAATAAAGAGTTTATGATTTTTAGTCATATGTTAATGAACGATTTGAAATGTGTTCTAATGAAAGAGTATGCAGAAATATCTTGTGATTCTATATAGTTAAAGTTACATGAAAAGGGTTATGTGGCATATTTGATGATTATAAGAATTTAAAATGTTTAATGTCAGAGAAAGATTCAAATTTGGGAATAGTAAAAATGGCCTGAACTTTTAAAAGACCTTAAGTTAATATTAGATATTGCAGAGTGAGAACTAAACTTGGCACAACAAAGATAGTTCGAATTGTCAAAAAATTTTAAGTTTGCAAGTTATAAGGGATTCAACGTAAATGGGTTTCTGATTCAGAATTTCAGATCAATGATTGGTTACTGAGAAGTTTTAAGATTGTACAACAACTGCTACAGGTAATCTCGTAGTGGTAATTTGTCTGTTCGTTAGGGATTGTTTTAGCATGAGTTGATATCTGAGTAGTAATAAAATAGAATTTTAATGAACTTTGAATCGGGATTATTCTTATCATTTAAAATGATAGAGTGATCTGAATTATTATTAATTGCTTGAAGAAATCTCTCTATACGTATGGATTTTCTCTTTTGATAAAATAGTTGAGTGATTCGTTCCTGTGTTGATAAGTCTTCACCTGGTGCCAATCATCATTGTTTTGGATTGAGATCTGAAACTCATATTGTGATTCAGAGAGAAATTACAGTAATTTGTGGGTATGAGATTGAATTGAAATCGGGAAACGCAATTCAAATTCTCGAAATATTTATTCGACATTGTGTTTAAGAGTTTGAAAGCAATAAAGAAAGACTATTGTATGGTTGAAATTATCAAACTCCATTGTTTCGAGATTGAACTTTGTGAGAAGATGATCCATGGAATTAATTTCATCAGAGGAATTGAGTAGAAAATAAAAGTAATTCAATACAGTTACAAGCAGTTTCAGCTTGAAATGACGTATAGCAGAAGACAGATCAAAATCTTAATTGTGAGATTAAAGAGATTTGAAATCCGAAGCTATGTAAAATTTTGAAATGTACTGTGTGGAAGAAAATCCTTAATCTACTTTCTCGTAAGATTTTCAGTGATGAAAATCCCTAAGGGAGGAGAGTTTTAATAGCTCGATTTTGACCCTAGTCAGAACGGTGGTTTCGGGACCATGAATCCGAGTAAAAAAATTAATTGTTGTGTTTAATATGTGTGAATTTGTGTGTGTGAAATTTTCGTGATTTAATTTTGTCGTTTAGCTGCCCGATTAAATAAAATGACTTAATCGCGTAAAATGTAAAAGTGGCTAGTTAATTGTGTAAGTGCTTATTTGAATTTTTCTATATAATATGAAGCATTTAAGATGCAATTTAACCATAATATATAGTGATGGACGGTTGTGGACAACCATTATAAGGATTATATATTAAATTATAAAGGTTATTTAAGTAAAATGATTAAAATGTTATTTAATATGTATTAATAAAACATAAAATAAAACCAAGTGTTCATATATGCTTTGCATAACCGAAATTGAAGAAAAGAAAAAGAAAATAAAAGGTTTGAGGGTTCGACACTTTAAAAGCTTGATTAAGGTATGTGTTTATCTCAGTTTTTGATAATTTCTACGTTTTTAAGATCGTTGCTTCGAGTACTACAAAATCCATGTTTGAATTTTTTATTTTGATGAATATTTTGAGTTATGCCATTGATGAGAGCTTGTGATTTTTGTTGTTTGATGATGAGATATGAAAGATATGTTTTAGATTAACATGTTCTATATTGGAGTTTTTGATGATTTTGAGTAATTAGGACTAAATTGCAAAAATAATAATTTGAGGGACTAAAATGTAAAATAAATGGAATATATGGATTTTTTTGAGAGTGGGTAAAATTGGGCTCAACATGGGTATGTTGAAATTTTGTGTATTTTGTGTTTTGTGCAATAGGGTCTAAATTGTAAAAAGTGTAAATGTCAGAGGTAAAATGGTAATTTTTCCATTTATGTGTTTTTGGACTAAATTGAATGGAATTATATTGAATTAGTTTATTTTGAATATATTTAGATCAAGAATCAAAGAAATAGGATTTGGATCGGAGGAAAACTAAAATCGTCGATTAATTGTCCCGTTCCGATTACCGTTGTTTGAGGTAAGTTTATAAGAAAATAAACGTAGTTATTTTTTTAATAAAAATAAGTTACATGTGTTGAATTGATATATTTGAGAATGTATAAATGATAGCCAAATATGTGTACACTTGAGAACTATGTTTACGATTCGATTCGACCAAGATTCGACGTCTGAAAAGCCCTGTACGAACCTTAGGAATAGCTAGGATACATATGTCATGACATAGGATTTCCAATATGTGTTCTACTGTAAGACCACGTCTGGGACGTTGGCGTCGATATGTTATTTCGATTAAGACCATGTCCGGGACATTGGCATCGTAATTATGATCCGTGTAAGACCCTGTCTGAGACAGTGGCATCGACATGTGATTACATATAAGACCACGTCTGGGACGTTGGAATTGTACGATATGTGTTATAATCTGAGTATCCTTTTTAATTACGAATGGTTCAATGGCCAAGGATAAGTTACGAATGAATGTGGAAACAAGTTAAAGTGAGCAGGTATGTGACAATTTATTACCTTTTCGGAAATAAGGTAAGTTGATTATTTGATATGTGATACAAGTTATAAATGACGTTAATGGTAGTGATTGTGTATATGAAAATCTATATGTGGATTAATGTATAAGTATGTGATATTAATGTTTGATTTTTGAGCTTATATTCGGCCTAATGTTACATGAGGAATAAATTGAAATGTGAAATTCATATTGATATTAAAGGATTTATGTGAATTCGATTAGTAGGTATTTGAAATGTGATCCTTGAACGTGTTTATAGGGAAGTATATATATTCAGCAAAATAAGGTCTATGTGATATCAAACATGTTAATGAATCAATGTGTGTTTGGAAATGTTATAATTTATGTATTGATAAATGTTTGGTAATTAAATTTCATAAGTATGGCTTGGTTATGCCTTAATAAATTATCAATGCCATTGAGATAATATTTGAATTAAGAATTGAGCTATGAATGAAGTGAATGAAACCATATGTTTAAGTATATGATTGATCATATTCGGTTTAATGATATATATATATGTATGATATGGAAATGTGAATTTCATAATTATGCCAAAGTTTATATGTGCATTTGTCTATATGGTAATTGAATGTGAAATTATGACTAAGGAAATGTGAATTGTATAAATGTATTATGATAGTATGTATTTGGTCAAGTGAAATTTTTACTGATATTGAGTATGAAAGATGATTTTGGATAAAGAACAAATGCATGTTTGGACAAAACTTAATTCATGTTTAGTTATAGGTGGATATTTGAATTTACAATTATGGTTTGGTAATGTCTTATTAAATTATTATTATTGAGTTAATATTTGCTTATGACTTACTAAGCTAAGATAGCTTACTTTGTGTGTTTATTTTTACTTCTTTTATAGATTTTGGAGACTAGTTGCAGGCTCGGGGATCGTCAGCGAAGTCTATCACATTATCGACTACTTTCAGTTCTTTTAAAATTTGAATCAGAAACCTATGGCATGTATAGGCTATACTACTTTTTGAATATGGTTGAAGTTGTATATATATGTATAAGCCATGCAAAAATGGCTTGTCCATTTTGTTAATCTTGGAATTTATGCTTTGGCTTGATGATTATGTTTGGTTGTGGTTTTGGTTGATTTGGTTTTGGTATGTATAAGTATGGTTATTTTTTATATTTTACTCATGAGTTTATTGATTCAAATATGTCTTGTATTTGGTTTTATTAAGAAATGAGATTTTGTGCATATATGGCTAAAACTTTGGTTTTATAATGATAGGTATAAAATTTGATTCATAGTGTACTTTCATTGAATTGCCGAATATAAAATTAATTAATATGGTCTTGTGATTTGGAAAAAGTATAATTCCTATATGTATTTTAAAGCATATGAATTTAACTTGTTTATATTCGGCAATTGTATTTGGGTTTTGACCATTTGAATAGTAAATTTTGATGCTTTGTTTTGTGTTTTTAAATTATGTTAGTTTATTAATAATTATTGCCGCGTAAGAGGTATATGTTAAAGACATGATATTTATATATAATGGATATGTTAGCTTATTAAAATTTTTTCATTAAATAAAGAAATGGATAAGAATTATGTTGGTAAATTAATCACGAATTGGTATTTATATATATTTACATATAAGTATACAAAGTGATGGGTTGATTTATATATAATTGTATGTGCTTAGTTGTAACACCCCAAACCCGGCTCAGAAGTTAGACCTGAATCTAGCGTGTCGCATTGAAGTGTTTTTCAAAAACCATGTTTTCATTTGAAACCCTTCTTATTTAAAATGTAGTACACTGAAAACTTCTTAATTTATTTTCAAAACTCCTTTTTACTTTGCGGAAGCTAATTCTAAAAGTAACCTATTTACGAAAACGTGATGTTTAAAAGTTAAGTTGCGAAAGCATTTTGAAAATGTTGTTGAAACGTAGTGTTTGAAAACAGTTCTTGTTTTGGAAAACTGTCTCCTACTTCTAACAGATATTTGACATACTAAATAAACTTTCCAAATAAAAAGTTAAGGAAATAAAGAGGCCTTATACAACCCAAATCAAAAACCAAAGTGCTTAACTAAATAAACAAAATAGAAAAACATGTGCACTTGTGTGGTCGTCTTCGAGTCCCTCTACGAAACTGATCCACCTAACGCTGGGGATTACCTGCATAGTTAATAAACGGTGTGAGTTTATGAAAACTCAGTGTGTAATCCCCTTACTAGAGTAACAGTCAGTATACAAAAACAAAAATAGAAAGCGATGCAGGCTAGCGCCCTTTATGATAATGATGATGAGTCGATTCAGAGCATACGTGGGCCAAAGCCTATTACAATGTCATTTGGGTCACAACCCATAACAGAATCAATTGAGCCCAGCCCAAACCAATAACAGAACCATAATGTGTGAATGCATGGATGCATGCTATCCTATCCCAATAATCCAACCGTTACATATCAACTCCATCCCCCGGTACACATCTTGTGGGGATATAAATATCGACCCACCCATCCGATACACATCAATGGTAGCCCGGTTGCGGTACTACCTTCATTACAACAAAGCTGCTAATCATATATTGGGCTTAAAAAGCATTCAGTAGCGGTATTATAATTGGTACAAAGCCATCGGTAACTTTATTATGTTTGGCACATAGCCATCAGCGACGGTAATATAATCGGCAGACAGCCTTGGGTAAATATGATCCACACAAAGTCATCCATAAGTATGTTAGGCACATAGCCACAGGTAAATACGTTTGGCACAAAGCCATAGTCAAGATGGCACAGAGACATTTTTAGGTTGGCACAAAGCCACAATTAGAATAATTGGCTTTAAGCCATCGGTAGCTATTTCATGTTAGGCACATAGCCATCAGCGACGGTAATATAGTCAACACACAACCTCGGGTAAATATGATCGACACAGAGTCGTCAATAATCATATATTGGGCTTAAAAGCCACCGGTGGATCCACGGTCGTCAAGCAACTATGCGATCCTTAATTGATGGATCCACGGTCATCAAACAACCTTGCGATCCTCAATTGGTGGATCCACAGTCGTCAAGTAACCATGCGATCTTCAATTTCTTCCTCCGTTTCACAATTCCAACCCCATGCAATATGTCGTGTATGTCATGCTCAATCATCACACGTGTATGCAAAATGACCATTCTTAGTAACAATCATTTAAACATATGTTAAAAACATATCAGTTTTACAACCATAGTCAAGTCAGTTAAAAACAATCATACAATCACAGTCAATCAGTCAAATTCATAGTCCAAGTTAGTCATTTACCTACAAGGGCAAAATAGTCATTTTACGCTATAGGAGTATTTTAGTAATTTTACACTACAAGGGTAATTCGATAATTTTACAAATTGATGGTATTTCGATAATTTTACAAATTGAGGGTATTTCAGTAATTTTACAAACTGGGGGTATTTTGATAATTTTACAAATCGGGGGTATTTTGATAATTTTACAAATCGAGGGTATTTTGGTAATTTCACAAATCGGGGGTATTTCGGTAATTTTACATATCGAGGATATTTCAATAATTTTACAAATTGGGGGTATCTCGGTAATTTTACAAATCAAGGATATTTCGGTAATTTTACAAATCAGGGGTGTTTCGGTAATTTTACAAATAGGGGGTATTTCGGTAATTTTACAAATCGAGGGTCTTAACGACCCAACAGAAGGTCCACTGTCGCCTCGAGTGACTTAAGTAACCTAAATAGACCTAACAGTGTAAATGGGCCTAAGGCCCATTACTCAGCCCAAGTGGACCCACACGCTCGTGTGGCCCATTTAGCCTAAATTCAGTTACAGCAATGTGACCTACAAAGCCCAGTCCAATATTTATCAGTTACCGTGGATTTAATATGTGTGGGGCCCACGACCCATTGGGCCCACACGGCCTATGCCATGCACACGACATAACAAGCCCAACTACTTCTCACCTAACAATTAGATTTACTCAAGCGGCCCACGGCCCATTGGGCCCACACGGTCCATTTAGGCCCAGAATAGCCCCAGCACACGAGAATGCTCGTGGCGGCCCCTACAGTCTATCGCCCATGTTCTGTGGGCTTGAATTACCACATGAGCGATCGCACGCTCGTGAAGCCTCAAATGCCGAAGTTTCGGCTTTTCGGCTTCTGCCGACTTCTAACAAAGAAGCGTGCGAATACACACCTGTTTATGAGAACGCACCGAAGTCCACGATCACCAACCTTGGCACATCCTGCATTGAGTCTTCCTCCCAACTCATCTGGTTTGCTCTATTTAAAGCTAGCTTCTCACCAATTCTCATGTTAGCTTCCCGATGTGGGATTGCTTTCAACCATTAGAAAAAATTCCTCATTCTTATGACCACTTCAACCCCAGAGTTCCAGTCCAACCTGTAACGCCCCGTACTCGAGACCGTTGCCGGAGTCGAACACGAGGTGTTAACAGACTTAATTCATTGCTTAAATAGCTCAAACAATTTAATTTTAAAATTTTCAGTCAAGCTAGCAATCTGCATCACATTCGCTTAAAAATTCATATCTCGAGTTCCAAAACTCAAAATCCAATTCTGTAAATTTTATCTGAAACTAGACTCATATATCTATTTACTAATTTTTTTCTAGAATTTTCGGCTGGGACAATTAGTACAGTTTATTAGTTAAAGTCTCCCCTATTTCAGGGTTTGACTGCTATGACCTCTGTGTATTTCGAATCAGATATCTCTCTGTACAGAATTTCAATGACCATGACCTTTGTTTCTCTTAAAACTAAACTGAACAAGAAATCTGTTCATATAAAGTATGACTTCTAATTATTTTTATACAATTTATGGTGAATTTTCAAGGTTAGAATAGGGGATCTAGAAATCACTCTGGCCCTGTTTCACAAAAATTCAAATGTCTCATAAATTATGATTCATATACCTGTTTTGTTCAATCCATATAAAAATATACTCATTAAGCTTCAATTTAATAACTTACTCATCATTTAATTCCATTTCTACTATTTTTAATGAGTTTTCAAATTTACATCACTGTTGCTGTTAGATTCTGTTTTATGGCAAATTTCACTTTACTAAGGATTTTCATGGACTAAATATCATTTTAAACATACATAACATCAAATATGACTTAGATTGGCCATTCCAATGGCTAATCATTTACAAACCCTTTTCTTGCCAAACCATAGCCATATCATAAGATCAATTACACTAAGTGAGTATTTTTCCATACATGCCACATTCAAAATATACAAGCCATTTTACCGATTCAAGCCTTCGGATAGTGTGAACGAGTCTTCGACCTATCCCGATTCTCAAGCCGGCTTGTCAAAACTACAATGAAAGAAAAGGAGGGAGTAAGCATAAATGCTTAGTAAGTTCACATGCAAATAGCAAGTAACATAATCACACAATCCCACATAAAACATCATTTACATTTAATATCTTTCTACGATTTCATCTTACCAAGTTTTCAACCCGAGGGTTTAAGCACATACCTGTCGAATTTTCTCATTTATCACACTTACCAACATGTCACCTTCATTTTAGGCATTCTCCTTATTTTCTTAAGATCCACACTTTGAACACATTGGAATATAATTCGAATACACGGAAAGTTTGTACATAAGTGCCACATATGTAGCCAAGCTACCATGTAACCCGCCCATAAGCGAACTCGGACTCAACTTAACGAGCTCGGGCGTTCGCATGCATAAGTGAACTCGGACTCAACTCAACGAGCTCGGATGCCTAGTTACATCTCACGAACTCGGACTCAACTCAACGAGTTCGGACATTTGCATCCATAAGTGAACTCGGACTCAACTCAACGAGTTCGGATGCTCAACCAACCTAGTGACATGTCACTTGTATTCTAATCTATTCCCAAGGTTCAAACGGGCCTTTTCCTCGATTACACATCTTTGCCGTCTTCCACGGAACATCGAAATCGATACTCGGTAGCAATTCATAATTTACATATTATTCAATAATAACCATAAAGCATAATATTTCATGATATTAATCATCATATCACATAAATAACATTAAATTACTTAAAATGACGATTATGTTACTACATTTACACATGAACTTACCTCGGTATAAAATTATTAGCAATCGAGCCTATTCTTCGTAAACTTTGTTTTTCCCTCGATCGCGATTTGAATCTCGTTTCTCTTGATCTATAATGCCAAATTAATCTTATTTAATACATACATTCATCAAAACAGCATTTAATACGAACTTTGACAAAATTACATTTTTGCCCCTAAAATTTTGCATAATTACACTTTTGCCCCTAGGCTCGGGAATTAAACTTCATCCTATTTTCTTATGTTTTATGACATGCTGATCATTTTTCTCTTCTATGGCAGCATCAATTTCACACTCTAACATGTTCTTATGACTATTAGGTATTTTTACCGATTAAGCCCTTTTACTCGTTTTCGCTTAAAACCGAGTAGTACAAGTTGTCTGACATAATTTAAAACCTCATATTCTATCATAAAACACCAAAATGCACAAATTTCACCTATGGGTATTTTTCCAAATATGAACTCTAGGTTAAATTATTGCTAGCATAAGCTAAATCGAGCTACCGGGATTCTAAAAATGTAAAGAACATTAAAAACGGGCATAGAAATCACTTACAATCAAGGCTTAAAAGTTGAAGAAACCCTAGCTATGGAGAGAGAAAAATTCGGCAGCAACTATATGGAGAAGATGACTATTTTGTGTTATTTTTCTCATTTTATTTCATTTAATATACAAATGACCAAAATACCCTTAATACCTTTCTTTGAAAATTTTCATGTACAAGCCCATTTTTGTCCAAAATTTTAGAAATTGGTCAAATTGCTATTTAAGATCTCCTCATTAATATTCCAAAGTAATTTCATACTAAAAATTTCTAGAATGCAAGTTTTGCAAATTATTCGATTTAGTCCCTAATTTCAACTTAAGCACTTTATACACAGAATTTCGTCACGAAATTTTCACACAATCATGCAATCATATCATAAACATCAAAATAATTATAAAATAATTATTTCTATCTCAAATTTGTGGTCACGAAACCACTATTTCGATTAGGCCCTAATTCAGGATATTACACAACCCCACCTCCTACATAGCTTAAATAGCAAAAAAATAGTCCACTGCGCATCCCAAGACTTGAACCTCAGACCTCACAGTTGCACAACACGCCACCTTGCCACTCCACCACAGGCTCTTTCTGTGTTAAAAACGTCCATAATTAACTTTAAGACATATGTGCCAGCGTCCAGATTCACTTAAAAGAAAAACCAAAATGAATTGTAAGAGCCAAGACTTAAACCTAGGCTCCCTTACAACTTTAATGACGCCACAACCACTAGACCACATGTTTCCTTGTGTCATTTATTTAACACAATAATTTAAAAGGCCATCCTCCAAGTATCCAGGGTTTTATTCACTTAATACCAAAATTTTTGCTAAAGCCCAGGTTTGAACCCAAGATTTCTCCAACACTTCTCAGAGCCATTAACCACCAAAGTAGACATTTAATTGTGTCATTTCCTTGTACAATGAAATACTTATGTACAGCCTCCTCACGGACCCATACTCAAAGCCCAATAATTCTAGGCCCAAATTCAGGGTGTTACATTAGTTGAATATGTATTTGTTGAAGTGGTCTTGAATATGAAGTTTGTTACATTGAAAATACATAGTTGTATTGTTCTTAATGTGATATGAAAATTTTGGATAATGTTTGGAATTAGTTCTATGTAAGAATATATGCTTGTAAAGGGATTTAGTAAGTCAAAAGTGGACATTGAAATATGCATTACTATATTCGGCTGAGTTTTTGTAAAGTGACTAAATAAATAGTACTTTAAGTTATAAGGTATTAAGTTTGTTATTTTCTAAATGGTGCTAAATGGAACTTGCCAAAAATGAGATGTGTTTGAATATCTTTATTTATTATGTCTTATATATGTGTTTATAGATTGTAGTATTATATTATATTTATGGTATGAACAAATGTAATGTGATAAAATGATATGTTCAGTGCTTATTGCTTATGAATTATGAATTTGATTATGTGTTTAGAAAGTACCACAATATGATTTTCAAAGAGATTAATTTAGTTTTATTTATATTAATAATTATGAGTTTTAAGAGTTTCAATAAAATTATGCATATGATTATTTGAAAGTTATGTTTCATCTGGTAATACCTCGTAACCCCTTTCCGGTGACGGATACGAGTTAGGGGTGTTACACATTAAATGAAAACAACATCAAATTAGCCAGAAAACAGTAACCCCGAGTCATTAACAGACAATTCTTGTAAACTTTGTCAACTAGGACATATTTGCCTAAGGGGTTCTACACTTTTATAACAAACTCAGTAGAAACAACAAGTAAATTCTTACTAGACACTAAGTTTACACATATATATGAATGAGTTGATCCGAGGTCTATCAATGCAACTACATCAGTGTTATAAAGAGAGAATGTACTGGTAATAACATCAGGAGATGACGCTTCTTCGCGAGTGCAAATAGCATAGGTTCTAGCAGGTGCTCTAGCTTCAGCTCTTACAATAGTATCTCGTCCTACACCTCTATTACCACTCACATTTCCAATATTATGGGGTGGTCTTCCTCTTGTAGACGTGTTGCTTGGTCTTGCATTCTGAGATTTATCTTTCTCATCTAGCTCAAGACAATCTCGAATGAAATGTTTGTGTGAGCCACATCTAAAACAAGTTTTTTCATTCATTTTACACTCTCCAAAATGTCGTTTTCCACATCGTTCACATTCAGGTTTATTCTATCTAGTATTACCCACACTTGCCATTAACGTAGCTGGAGTTTTTGAACTCATAAATTGCTTCCCATGATTTCTATTAGAGTACTCCACCGATGGATTTTATCGACTATAAACATCTCGTGGTTTCTTGGATAATGAGTGATAGGGTTTACTCATTAATATCTTTCTCGAATCTCTAGCTTCAAAATCAGCCTTTCTCTTTTCTTTGCCTAATTCTTCAGCTTTGCAAGCACGATCGACGAGTACCACAAACTCTTTCAACTCTAGAATTTTAACTAACAATCTGATATCGTCGTTCAATGCATCTTCAAATCTTTTGCACATAGTAGCTTCCATTGAAACACATTCCCAAGCGTATTTTCTAAGCCTTACGAATTCTAGTTCATATTCTGTCACAGACATACGACCCTATTTCAATTCTAGAAACTCTTTGCGTTTCTGGTCAATGAACCTCTGGCTGATATATTTCTTTCTGAACTCAGATTGAAAGAAATCCCACGTAACCCAGTCTTTCGGTACCAATGATGTCAAAGTATTCCACCATTGATACGTAATGTCTCTCAACAAGGATACAACACATTTAATGCATTCTTCGGGTGTACACGACAACTCATCAAATACTATAATTGTATTTTCAATCCAGAATTCAGCTCTCTTAGGATCATCATCAACTGTGGCCCTGAACTCTTCAGCCCCATGCTTACGAATTTTATCAACTGGTGGCTTGTTCAATTGTATAGGATTAATAACTTGAGGAACTACGGGGATTTGTTGAGGAAATTGTGGGGGTAGAGGTTGGTGAACAGCCAGATTTGTCCAGACATATTGAGCAAACCACTCGTTCATCATTTGAAAAAAGGCTTCTTTAGCCTCACCTCTATGACTACTCGACACGGGTCTAGATTCAGAAGGCGTTGTCCCTTGAGCGAGGGCTGGCATATTACTCTCAACATCATCTACTACAGCTCGTTCGGGATCCATTACTATACGAAAACATAGTTTATTATGTCAGGAATAATCACACTATCACAGCCTATATTTGGTATGTATAGCTAGACTCTCACACACGCATTACTTTCAACATCATCACACGTTAGTCTTAGAATCGACTAAACCATAGCTCTGATACCAATAAATGTAAAACCTCCCACCCATATTCAATACCAGAATAGGGTTACGAAGCATTATCGACTTACAATACATTTAAACATACTTTTCTCATACATTCAATCATTAAATACAATCATCATACAATCTCAAACAATTTATCCTTTATACGAGCCTATGAGGCCCTAAACATGTATTAGGAATGGTTCGGGACTAAGCTGATAACCCAAGAATCTTTCACATAACTTTGAAAATTTTTCTCAAAATAGGGGACACACACTCGTGTGGCCAGGCCGTGTGTCTCACACGGCCACCAGACACGCTCGTGTTACAAGCCGTGTGGACATTCAAAATGGGAGCACATGGCCGTATCCAAACCCGTGTTCGACCTAGTGTAACTCTCTGACTTGGGTCACAAGGCCAACACACATACTTGTGTGCCCTAAAAATGGCCATAAACGCCTGTGTGTTAGGCCGTGTGCTAGGTCGTGATAATCCTATAGGGTATATTGACTTATGCTGTAATAGCCCATTTTTAGTCAAATCAGAATAGTGGTTTTGGGACCACAAATCCAAGGTTGAAAAATTATATTAATATTATTTTAAGTGTTTACAACATGATAGTATGTATGTGTAAAAATTTCGTAAAGAAATTTTACTGTTTGAATGGTTAATTCGGTAAAGAGGACTAAATTGCGTAAAGAGTAAAACTTGGGTTCTATTAGTTAAAGGTATTAAATAGCTATGGATCATTAAATTAAAGTTCCTTATTTTGTAATGAGACCATGTTTAATGTGAGTGGACATATTTGGACACATTATTAAGTGATTTTAATGTTTTAATTAAAGGTTAAAATAGTAAATTAATAAATTAACTTAAGTAAAATATAGAAAACAAAATAATCATCTTCTTTCATGCATTCATTTACTGAAATTGAAGGAAGAAGAAACCATTTTTACTGTTCCTTGGTTCATCTACTTCATTATTAAATTGGTGAGTGATTTTTGTCTCGTTTTTAATGATTTCTATGTTTTTGTGATTGTTGCAACTAGTGCTGCTAGCCCAGGGACTAATTTACAAAAATTGTAAAGATTTTAGAAGTTTCCATTGATGAATATGTATGATTTTTTATTTTTAATGATAAATTATGAATATTTGATCTTAGTTAAACAAGTTTTGTTAAGTGATTTTTGGTGAAAATGTAATTTAGGGGCTAAATTGAGAAATGTTGAAAATGTGTGGTTGAAATGTAAAATAAATGAAAATTATGGGGTTCTAGGGGAATTATGGTAATTTGGCTAGCATGGGTTAGTCTTGAATTTGATTAATTTGTGATTTTGATAAATAAGGACTAAATTGTGAAAAATGTGAAATTTGTGGGGCAAAAGTGTAAATGTGTTCTAAAGTGTATTTTTGACTAAATTGAATGAATAGATGATTGAATAAGTTAATTTTGAATATAATTAGATCAAGAAAAGCAGAATACGGACTTGGATCGGGGAAATGATAAAGTTATCGACTAATTGACTCGATTCACTGTTTAAGCATCCGAGGTAAGTTTGTATGTATTAAGCATTGTAATGATTATGCTTTAGTGCTTTGATATTGTATATATTTTATATACGGGACTACAGATATGTTCGACAACAAATCGGTTATTTGTGGCACTTAGTGTGCGATTCGACATAGCTTCAGCTATATATGACACTTAGTGTGCAATTTGAGATAGATTCCGCTATGTACGACACTTAGTGTGCGAGGTATCGAGTATGACACTTAGTGTGTGAGACATTGAGTATTCAACAGCATTCAGTGTACGTATGAACTTGTTATGGATTGGTATAGGTATGCACATGTATATTATGGGCTTAAAATCGAAGAAGTTACAAAGTTTGTATATAAGCTTATGAATAAGTAGTTGAAAGGTCTGTTAGTAATCATAAAGTAAATAATAATATGTTTAGATTGATGAATGTTGTATTTGTGTTTAATTAAGTCTATATCATACGAGCTTACTAAGCTATGAAGCTTACTTTGTGTTATTTTTCTATGTTTTATAGTGAATCAAGGCTGGCCTGGATTCGAGAGTCGTTGGGAACATCATCACACTATCAAACATCTAAGTTGGTACTTTTGGATTGTACATTTTTGGCATATGGCATGTATAGGCTAGATGTGGTATTTTGGTTGTGACTATAGCCATGAGATTTGGCTTGTAAATTGTGTATGTTTTGGTTTGTATATTTAGCCATGAGTGATGGCTTATTTTAGTATGTTTGGTATGAATGTGGTTATGGTTTTATAGTTGCTCAAATGGTTAATTGATCTGTGAAGTATAAAATGCTTGAGAAATGCCTTGATGAGGTATGATTTTAGATGTTGTGTGGTTATTTATAAGGAAGTTATGAGAGTGTGAATTATAGTAAATGAACTACATAGATTGATATTGTTTTGGCATGTATTTGGCTAAGTAAATGGTAGTGATTTGAAATTTGAAATAGATGAAATTATAATGGCATGAATTATGAATTTTGTTGATGATTTTGGCTACCTAATTGTATGATGAAATGGTACCATTTTGGTTGTTTAGTTGAGCATGAATAAGGGTGGCAAATTGGCCTTGCAAATGGCCTATTTTTGTCCACACGGGTAGAGACATGGGCGAGTGTCTCAGTCATGTGTGGCACACGGTCATGTTACACAGCCGTGTGTCCCCTGGTGATGAAATTTAATTGAAGTCAGTATGCTCCACACTGTCTCACACACAGGCGTGTGACTGGCCGTGTGGTACAAGTCAGTATACTCCTTAATTGGCACACGGCCTAGCATACGGGCCTGTGACTTGGCCGTGTTGCATAAGTTAGTATACCCTACAGTTTTGGCACAGCCTAGCATAGGGCCTAGCACACAGGGCCTAGCATACAGCCTGGCACACAGGCGTGTGTGGCCACTTCGAAGGGCACACTAGCTAGACACACGGGCATGTGGTTGGCCGTGTGACCCAAGTCAGTATGTATGCCCTGTTTCCATACGGCCTGTTCACACGGGCGTGTGACTCCTGTATGGCTGAAATTTTTCTAAGTTTCTAAAACTTTCATATGTTATCGGTTTAGTCCCGAACCACTTCTGAAGCATGTTTAAGGCCTCGTAGGCCCTTATAAGGGACAATGTGATTGTGTTGAATGATTTATAAGAATGAATGCTTTATGTTTGATAAATGTATGCTATATGTTGTAAATTGATTGGTAATACCTTGTAACCCTACTCCGGTGATGGATACGGGTTCGGGGTGTTACATATGCCACACGGCCAAGTCACATGTCCGTGTGGAGTATACTGGCTTGGTTTCAAATTCAACACCAGGGGACACACGACCGTGTAACATGACCGTGTGTCACACACAGATGAGACATATGCCCGTGTCTCTGCCCGTGTGGACAAAAAATAGGCTATTTACTAAGCAAATTTGCCACCCAAAATTTCATGTACCTACATAACTCAAATGGTACAATTTCAAGACACAAATCTGCAGCCAAAAGTTATCAACCAATATACAATTTACACTATATCTACTTTATCTATTTCAATACTCAATTCAATGCCATTTACCTATTCAAATACCTATCAACTTAACTTGCTTTACTAGAAATAACTCACCTACATATATCATGTACCATAATTCATCTAATTCATTATCCAAAATCAAACCACAACAAACATATCTCAACCAAATAAATACCTCAAACCATAATAAACATTTGAGTACCATAATTCAACATCAACCATATCATATGACAATATTTATAACAAACTACATAACATTTATAAGTTACTTCTAAAGGTTAAAATACATTTCCATCAAACATACCAAAATAGCCAATTGAAGTTGCCAAAATTTTGAAAGCTTGAAATTGGCTTTCTGTGCCCTAACATTCGGCTATGAAGATGATGAATGCCTAAATTTTATGTTTTGTTTTAGTTAATTAACATATATTTAACAATTACCAAATTAACCTTAACATTAGACAATAAAAATCACTTAACAGTTGTCCAAAATTGTCCACTTATTTTAATAATGGTATAATTACCACTTAAGGACTTTAACTATTTAATTCCATAGCCATTAGATACTTTTATCTAATAGAACAACACTTTTACGTTTACACGATTTAGTCCTTTTTATCGAATTGACCAACCAAATGATAAAATTTATTAACGAAACTTTTACACAATTATATATTCATGCTGTAAACATTAAAATAATAAAAATATTTTGACCTCAGATTTGTGGTTGTGAAATCACTATTCTGATTTCACTAAAGACAGGCTGTTACACTTTCTTTCTCGATGTCAAAGGTAGTCCAGATATGAAATCCATCGTGACTCATTCTTATTCCCAATAAGAAATTATAATAGATCATAATAATTCAAATAGAACTTAATACTCAACTTTGACATATTGACCTTCTAACAACCCGTTTTTAGGAAAATTGAAAGAGTGGTTTCGGGGCCTCAAATCCGACGAGTAAATTATTAAATTATTATTGTTTAAGGTTTATGGAATGTGGGGAAGATCGTATAAAAATTTTGTTAAGAAATTTTGATGTTTGCATGTTTAATTAAGTGAAAATGACGAAATCGAAAAAGGTGCAAAAGTAGAATTCTATAAGTTAAAAGGCATCAATTAGCTATGGAATTTTAAAGTAAGGGGATTTATATGGTACTTAGACCATTATTATTATTGGGCAAAAATGGGCATGAAATTGATGTTTTATTTAGTTTAAATTAAAGGTTAGTAAATTAATTTAATAAATAAGTAAAGTAAAATATGGTAAAATAATGTATCATCTTCTCTAACTTTTATTTCCACCACAAATTGATGAAGAAGAAAGCCATAGGTAGGTCTAGACATTCGGCCAAGTTCATCTAGTACGTGTAATGTTATTTTGTCATGTTTTTAATGATTTCTATGTTTTTGAAGTCATTATAGCTTAATTTAGATAGCTCGGGGGTCAAATTGTAACACCCCTAACCCAAATACGTTGCCAGAACAGGGTTACGAAATATTACCAAAGTTTACAATTTAAACACACATAAAATTGAAACATTTCATAACATATAAAATTCATGTTAGAAACCAATCATAATCATGCATATTATTCCTAATACGAGCCCTCAAGGCCCAAAATACACTTTAGAAACAAATCGGGACTAAATTGGAAACTCATAAAATATTTCGAAAACATTTAAATTTTTCAAAGCTGCAGGGGTCACACATCTGTGTGGCTAGGCCGTGTGACTCACACGACCAAGAGACATGCCCGTGTCTTAGGCCGTGTAGGCATTCAAAATAAGGACACACAACTGTGTCCCAACCCATTTCTTGTGTAACTCACTATCTTGTGCCACATGGCCAAGCCACACGCCCGTGTGCTAGACCGTGTGAGCATACTGACTTGCACTCTTTAAAAGATATAAGGACATATGACCGTGTCAGCTTAGACACATGCCCATGTCTCTTCCCGTGTAGATGCAAATAGGCCATTTTACAAACAACATTTCTCACCCAATTTGGGATCCACCTACACTCAATATTTTGCATATACACAAGTCATAATTAGGCATCCAAAACAAGCAAAAATCAAGCCTTAAACATGTAAAATCATCACATACAACCAATATACGTTTAGACACCTCAAATGACAATATGCAAACATGTCAACCATGTATTCAGATTTACCTAAGTGACCAAATACATATATGCATAATTGTACCAAAACCTATCATGTAGGTCACTTATCAAGCTCACCCATTTAGTACCCAAAATACCAATTCACAAGGGAAATCATTTTGCATAATTTCATGTCACTTAATTTACTTACCAAAACATACTAATATTTCGAAATGGTATCAAATATACCATCCTAACTAACATCAATATACCTACAAGTTTGCCATAGCAAAGCACTAAATCGCACCAAGGTATATAACATATCTTATATGCATATTCAAACCACATTTTACTTTCCATCATTCTACCATATCAAGCACACATCAAAATATACCAAACAAAATCCATATATGTGGCTAATCTCAACAAAATACTTATATGCCAACATTGGCCAAATTAACTTATACATGCCATTATAACCGAAATTAAATAACTGAAAGTACCAAAAGAGCCGATTGATAGTGTGATATAGCTCCGACAAGCTTCCAACTTGAACGAGCTTCTGAATCACTATAAAACATGAAAAATAAAATAGAGTAAGCTTTTAAGCTTAGTAAGTTCGTATAATAGAAAATTTTACTTACCATTTTAATCACATTTAAGGTAAGTAAATCAAGGCATATCTCAACACAATTTGGCCAAAAGCCTAACACATATTCATCAACCATGTTAGCCATGTAATTTATATAAAAACCGAAAATCATGTATGAGTTCAACAACTATTCAAACTCCATATACATGTAACATCTATACCATGTATCCATATATCATATACAAACCATTTCCATATAATTCATGTAAATACTTGTACTAGTTCGTATCGAACTCATAAAAACTCGTAATAGAACAGTGCCCGTTGAACCATTTAGAATATCATTAGATACGCGGGTAGTACACATGAGGTGTACTAAACTATAATCCGTCAATTCATGTACACGTATGCTCATACAAGCTGTAAGTGGTAAGCTCCTCTGAGCTGAATAATGGTAAGCTCCTCCGAGCTGAATAACGATAAGCTCATACGAGTTAAGTATCGGTAAGTTCATAAGAGCTAAAATCGGTAACCCTAATGACATGTCATTTGTATCTTACTAATTCTAAAGGTTCAAACGGGACTCAATAATCATCGTACGTCGTCGGATATGTGATCGGTAATCATAAATGATGATAATGCAAGTAAAATACATCTAATTCAATCAAAGCATATAATTACACAATTTAATTACACGAACTTACCTCGATGAGTGTACGTAGATACAGAGGTAACTAATCCGAGATTTTCTCTTTGCCTCGATCTAACTCCGCATGACGTCTAATTGGATCTATACGAATGAATTTAACTCTAATTCATATTCAATTTCGTCTAACACACATTTTTGGAAAAATTATCATTTTGACCTTATACTTTTAATTCTGTGCAATTTAGTCATTATCTCATAAAATGGAAATTTGCACAATTTCATTACAACCCATCATAGCTGAATTATATACATGCTTATAATAATCCATATATTTCACAAATTCACACTTTTACCATACAATTTATCACATTTTTCAATTTAATCCCTAATTGATAATTTCATCAAAAATTCTTTTACAATAGTTGTTTATCTAACAACAACCATTCATTTTCTACCATTAAAATTCAAAAACCTAACATATTCATCAATGAAAAAACTCAAATACTTTAACAGTTTCAATAATTAGTCCTCGGGCTAGCTAGATTAAGCTACAACTATCCTAGAAACATAAAAATCATTAAAAACGAGAAAAAAAATCACTTACCAATTGCACACAAAAGCTTGGCCAAATGTGAAGGATGAAAAATGGCTTCTTTTTGCTTAACAATCAGTTGAAAAAGATGATACCAAATGATATTTTAATTTGGTTTTAATTATTATAACCTTAATTACATAATTACCTACTTAACCTATTAAAACATTAATAATTACACTTATACCAAGCCATGTACATCCACTATCACTATTATTGGGTCAATTATCATATAAGGACCTCCACATTAAAGTTCTATAGCTATTTAATACCTTTAGCTAATAGAAATCAACTTTTAGACTTTACGTGATTTAGTCATTTTTATCAAATTGAACATGTAAACGGTAGAATTTCTTAACAAAATTTTTATACGGTATTTCTATCATACTGTAGACAATAAAATAATAATAAAATAAAAAATTTAACTTTAGATTTTTGGTCCCGAAACCACTGCTCTGATTTCACTAAAAATGGGTTGTTACACAAACTACAAAATTGTTAAAGAGTTAGGTTTTTCCATGAATGTTCTTGCATGATTTTTGATGTTTGATGGAAGATTATGAGTTCTTGTTGTTAAATAAACAAGTTTTGTAAAGGGATTTTTTATGAAATTGCGTAGATTTCAATTTATGGGCTTAAGGACTAAATTGTAATGAAGTTAAAATGTTAGGGGCAAATTTGAAATTTTGAAAAAAAGAAATATGGACTGAATTGAATAATTGAAGTATTAAATGATTGAATTTTCTTATTTAGATCAAGATAGACCTCGTATTTGTTTAGATCATGGAAAAGCGAAAGCCTCAGATTGATCGACTACATTTTTACATTTTATTTATCGAGGTAAGTTCATATGATTAAAAAACAATTTAATGTTATATTGATCTATATGTTAATGTATTGCTTGCCATGTAACTAAATGATGTAAATCCAATGATGTCACGATGATTTTCGAGCCCCGTTTGAACCATAGAAAGTCGTAGGATACATATGACATGTCATTAGGGTTTTCATGTTTCGAGTGCCGGTCTTAAATTTCCTACCAATAACTAAGGTCTTGTATTTGTTGGGAATAGTCCACAGCTCATGCGAGTAGTATCATGTGGCTTACATTCCTACCAACAACTCGTGTGAGCAATAATGTAAAGGAAAAGGAAAGGTTATAGTTATGTTTAACAGACTTTGTTTAAGCTTCCCCCCGTATCTGATATTATTCTGAATAGTCCAACGGGTATGAAAAGGAAAGGAATGGTAAGTTTTCAAACGACCTATGTTATGAATCTATGATAAGGATTAAAATGGAAATGTTCAATGAAAGTATATCTATGTTCATGAAAAGGATGAATGCAAAAGTATTATGTTCATGTACACATAGCTTTCCTTTTGATAATTCAAGTGAATTATGTGTTAATGTACTAACATGTGTTGCTGGTTGTGCTTAGGCTTGTGCCAAGCTTATGCTTGGATTATATCATGCATAATTTTAATGTTATGCATTGAAATGGTAAGTTTTGTTCATGTTTTATGAACTTACTAAGCATTATATGCTTATGCAGGTTTCTTTCCTATGTTGTATAGATAACCGGAAGCTCAGTCAGTTTAAAAGCTCTTCTAAGATCTATCACACTATCCAGCTATATATATCGATTGTTTTTCATGTTTTGGTCAATGTTATAATGGTATGTATAGCTGGACTTGTGTTTGAATGTTAATTTATAAGTTTGGCATGTATAGGGTATTTTGGATTGATGTACTTTTTGTCCCTTGTTGGTATATGTTAATACGACTAAGTTCTGATGCATGTTTTAATGGCCAATATGCTATGTGATGGAATAGTTGCAAAATGGTCAAGATAGGTTATGTTTTGGATATGTTTTGTATACATGTTTAGGTAAAATATGAATGAATGCATTGAGGTGCCTTGTATGGCATATTGTTTGAATGGAATTAGCCTTTTGAATTGGTTATTTCATGCATGTTTCGGTATGTTTTTGATGCCTTGGTCATGGGTGCAAATTACTTGTGGTTACATGCTTGAATTGGTGATTTAAATGGCTTTATTTTAGCCAATTTCATGTCCACATGGCCTGAGACACTGGCGTGTGACTCAGTCATGTGTGGCACATGGCTATGCGACACGGTCGTGTGTCCCCTATAGGTTTTATGGTTTGCAAGTCAGGTTATTACAGGGCTTGACACACAAGCGTGTGAGGCCATTCGAGAGTCACACTACTGTGTGACCCTTGCAGTTCAATTTTTCCAAATTTTTCTTAAATATTTCAAATGTTTTTAATTTAGTTTTGAATTGTTTCTTAATTGTATTTAAGGCTTCAAAGGCTCGGTTAAGGGTCTATATGCAAGTAGATGAATGGATTATGCTATGTTTATTTTAATGTTTGGAAGTGTATGTTTTTATGTTACGTTTTTATTGTAATGCTCAATAACCCTATTTCGATAATGGACACAAGTCAGGGGTGTTACAGTTAGTGGTATCAGAGCTATGATTTAGTCGATTCTTAGACAGAATGTAGCATATACGAGTCTAGAAATACATGCCATTATATAACCTGTGATAGTATGATAACTCTTGACTTGATTTGAACTATGTTTTTGTATAGAAAAATGTCATCCAACCAAGTTGATTCTGATGAGGTAGAAAGTGACATGTAAGCCTTTGTTCATGGAGCAGTGTTTAGTGGAAGTAGGCCTGTATCTGAGGGTTAGGGTGGAGAGGCTAAGGAAGTCTTCTTCCCGATGATGAACGAATGGTTCACCGAGTGCATACAAATGAACCGTATGGCTCAACGACCTCCATTGTAACACCCCAAAATCCGGCATGTTACATTGAAGTGTTTTAGCGAAAAGCGCATTTTCATTGAAAACCCTTCTTAAGAGAAAAAACCTTAATTAACTTAAAAACACACCTTTCAGTTGCGAAAGCTTGGTTTAAAACATTTGATTTAAGAGAACTTATCATTTAAACATTTAGTTGCGAAAACATAGAAAACATACTATAATTTAGGAAACCCATGTTCAACTTTTCGTATTTACAATGAAAATAATAATAACAATTTAAGTAATAATAACATAATGAAAACCTTGTTACAATCTGGTCTGAAACATACTTAATAAAATAAAAACTTATATGCTTAAAAAAAACAAGTCCAAATTATCTTGCTAGCTGGCCACCCAGAGTCCCTCCAAACATCGAACCTTCTACTGAGCATCACCTAAAAATAAAATAAAAGAGGGGGTGAGTTTTTGCAAACTCAGTGTGTACAACCCTCAACAAAAAAAAAAAACAAGCACTCCAAAAACCATCATACATCAAACATGCAATGCAATCCCATCCAAATTATCCATCTGCTACACACCAGCTCCGTCCCCCGTCACACCATGTGGGGATATAAATATCAACCCACCCAACCGACACACCAAGGGTAGCCCGGTTATGGAACTACCTTCATTTACATATTAGGCTTTAAAAGCCGCCAGTGGATCCACGATTGTCAAGCAACCATGCGATCCTCATATACTTCCTCCGTTCCATAATTTCTAACCCATATGCAACCTAAGCAGAATATCATATGTATGCATGTCATATCCATAAAACTAACATTCAACACCTAGAGGGATATTTTGGTTATTTTCTCCCTAAAGGGCATTTCAATAGTTTTCTTTTTCTTTACGGTTTTCAGTTACCTTGGCCCGTTAACGAATCCCGTGAGCTTAGATGAGTGAATACTATGCACCAGGTAGGATTCTAGAGAAGAGGAGGTGAGTCATTAAGACCGCTTAAGTACCAAGCTCTCCCTAGATCCAATCTTAGACATGCATATACCCATTGCCACACCTTAACCCCTTTGACTTGTCCACGATCGTAATAAATTAATTAAGTTTTATGTAGTCATCATATACTAGGCCCAAAACCCCTTACAAAGCCCAGTCAAATTCACATACCTGTATATGGCCTACTAGGCCCAATCACATTCATATGGCCCATTAGGCCCAAATCACCTGTATATGGCCTATTAGGCCCAAATCACATTATACACATGCTCACATACGAATTCCTATCACATAGCATCAATTATCAATTTTTGCCTATTATGGCCCCAACAACCCGTCAGGCCCATTAAGCCTATTCTGGCCTGGTTTGCCAATTTACAGCCCAAGTCCATGGAATCGCCCATGGGGCCTCAAACAACCTAGCGGTTTCCTCCTCACGAGTGTTCGCGCACTCGCAAGACTATCGTAGCCCAACTTTTGGCTTTTCGGCATTTTAAGTTTTGCCGATTCATTATGTGTGTGCAGTGTATGTACACACCTAGTAAGTAAGTGTGCTGCGATTCCCTTAGTCACCAACCTACAAATGATATCACTCTTCAATTAATCGCATGCTTAATACATATCTTTACTAAAACCGAAACCTCAAATTAACCTTACCTTGCACGATAAGTATAACAGCCCCTTCTTAAATCACTAACCACGATCAACTCCTAGATGTGCACCAATCTTAACTATTAAAACCAGAATAATAGGTGACTCGTATCCAACACAAGTTCCCTTACCTTAACTATGAACATTCGGCCACCTTAGCCAATGGGAGAGGAATACTTACCAAAATCGCAAACACCTAAAGAGCAATTTGGCAGAAAGCTAAGATCCGAGATCTAATACTAATTCCCTACCAAAGTTGATTAGAAAGAGTGAGGGACAATAATCTTAGCAAAACAAACCGATTAGAAGAGCGAACACTTACACTAGAATCGACTAGGTGGTAAAGGTAGTGGCGGCACCAAGAGTATTTGGCCAAAGGGGTATTCAGTTCTAGAGATTTGAATGGAAACAATTGATTATTCAGCACCAAGGGAGAGAGGAAGAAGAATCGGCTAAACCAAAAGTGAAACCAAGAAATCGGCACAAGGAAAATAAAAAGGAGAATAAAGGTTTTCGACTTTTGGAGAAAGGGGTTTTTGGCAACAAGGTGAAGAAGAATTTCGACAGTAGCCTGGCAAACTTGTATTCGGCCCCTATTTATAGCCCTTATAGCCAAATTTTCTATGCCCAATTCCTAATTTGGCTCCATCACTTCTCCCTTATCATCTCCTCATTTTTCTCCCTGATAACCCATTGATCTTTTCCTTAATTCTCTCTTCTGAACACTCCCATTAGAGTCCATCTTTACGCCACTTCCATCCTTCTAGAAGGCCAAAATTAAACTTATAAAATACTAAGTTAGGATTCGAACCTTAGATCTCCTTGCTAGCTACAAACGCCACCTCCTTACTCCCTAAGTGGCGTCACTTAGCCACTCCTCCATAAGGCTTTTTGATGCCATTTTCCCCTATTTTTATTTAAAAGCCTACCTACTTGCCAACCTTGATTCTTTTAATAATTAAACTATAATTTCCTTTTCCCCTAAGTTCAAATTAAAACCTTAGCCAAGACCTACTATTACCTACTTAACTAAAAAAATACCTAGCACATTTTTTTATCAAAACTAAAAAAACAAAAATTGAGATTTCGAGATTTTTGGGTTCGGGATTTTTAGGGCGTTACATCCACCCTCACCTGTTCCCCAACCTATTCCTGTGGTTCCTCAAGGTTTGGAACTAGTACGAGTGAGCAAACCTCCAATTGATAAAATCTTTAAATATGAGGCTGAAGAGTTTAGAGGTACATTTGAAGATTATCTGGAGAGAGCCAAGTTCTGGTTGGAAAATACGATCAGAGTTTTCGATGAATTATCATGTACACTGACAAAATGCATGAAATGTGTTGTATCACTACTGAAAGATTTGGCTTATTAATGGTGGAATACCTTAGTTTTGGTTGTACTGAGAGAACGAGTAGACTAGGAATTCTTTCAGAGTGAGATCCGAAAGAAATATGAGAGCCAGAGATATCTTGATAAGAAATGTAAAGAGTTTCTTGAGCTAAAACAGGGTCGAATGGCAGTATTTGAATATGAAAGAGAGTTTGTTCAATTTAGTAAATATGCTCGAGAATGTATACCGACAAAGGTTGCTATGTGCACACGATTTGAAGATGGGTTAAACGAAGACATCAAGTTGTTAGTCGGGATCCTTGAATTAAAAGAATTTGTACTTCTAGTTGACAGAGCTCACAAAGCTGAAGACCTAAGTAAAGCAAAAAGAAAAGTTTATTATGAGGCTCATGATTCAAGAAAGAGATCAACAGGAAACTCATACCAATCATTGTTGAAGAAGTCGAAAGAATATCATGGTCGTTCGCCAGCTTTAGTGGGTTATTTAGGTAAAGATAGATGAAAGCAACATGCAAGCTCGAAACATTAGGATACGTTTGTAGCAAGCATAGGTAGTGTTAGAAACAACAAGCCTGAATGTCAGCAATGTAATCGACTACACGTTGGTGAGTGCAAACTGAAAGACGGGGCATGTTTAAAATGTGGTCCGTATAAATTTATCTTAGAGAATGCCCAGAAATGTCTAACAAAGAAAAGGCTCAGACTACTCGACTGAGCAATACAATTGTGAGAGGGAGACCACCTCAAGACAATGGAAATATGGGTAATAGCCATAGTGGGATGAAAGACTTTACTATGAAATTTGAGGTATGAGCGTCGGCTAGAGCTTATGCGATTCGTGCTTGAGAGGAAGCTTCTGCGTCAAATGTTATCACTAGTATATTTTCTATCTTTGATATTGATGTTAACTTTTTTATTGACTCGGAGTCAACACATTCACATGTATGTACGAATTTAGTGTCAGATAAGAAATTACCTTTTGAGTCTACTAAGTTTATGGTTAAAGTAATGAACCTTTTAGGTCAGTATGTATTAGTTGATAAAGTTTGTAAAAACTGTCCTTTGATGATTCAGGGTTCCAACTCTTCGGCTAATTTGATGTTACTACCCTTTGATGAGTTTGACATGATTTTGGGTATGGGAAAGTTAACTCTACATGATGCTATTGTGAATTGTAGACGAAAGAATATTGTGTTGAAATGTTAGAACGGTGAAAAGCTTCGAATTGAGTCAGATAGATTGGATAGTACACCTAATGTTATTTTGGCTATTTAGGCACAAAAATATATTAGAAAATGCTGTGAAGCGTAGCTCGCTTATATATTTGATTCTAAAGTTTTTGAATTGAAGCTAGAATCAGTTCCAGTGGTATGTGAGTATACAAATGCTTTCCCAGAAGAGTTGCTAGGACTACCACTGATCAGAGAGGTTAAGTTTGCTATTGAGCTAGTGCTGGGAACATCTTTGGTATCGATAGCTACTTATAGAATGATACTGATAGAGTTGAAAGAGCTGAAAGAATAGTTGCAAGATTTGATAGATAGGGGTTTTGCTCAACCCAGCTTTTCTCCTTGGGGTGCTTGTAACAACCCATTTTTAGTCAAATCGGAATAGTTGTTTCGGAACCAAAAATTTGAGGTTAAAATATTTATTTTATTATTATTTTAATATTTACAGCATGATAATGTGATTGTGTGAAAATTTCGTTAAGAAATTTTATCATTTCAGTGGTCAATTTGATAAAAAGGACTAAATCACGTAAAGCGAAAAATGCATGTTCTATTAGTTTAAAGGTATCTATTAGCTATGGATCATTAAATTGGAGGTCCTTATGTTGTAATTAGACCATTAAAATGGTGGGTGGACAATTAGGGGCTTATATTAATTGAATTTTGATGTTTTAAAACAAGGTTAATTTAGTAATTTATGAATAATGTTATATTAAACAAAACCAAATTAAGTCTTCATCTTTTATTTCTCCTTTCACCACCGAAAATAGAAGAAAAACCTAGCCATTGTTGAGCTTGAAGTTTCAGCAACTTCACCTTGCTATTTTGTATGATTTTTTGACTCCGTTTTTAATGATTTCTATGTTTTTATGATCGTTGCAACTAGTATTAGCCAGCCCAGGGACTGATTTGCAAAATTGTTAAAGATTTTGAATGTTTCCATTGATGAATATATGAATATTTTGATTTTTAATGATAGATTATGAATATTTGATGTTAGTTAAACAAGTTTTGTTAAGTGATATTTAGTGAAAATGCAAATTATGGGGTAAATTGTGAAATGTGAAAAATGTGTGCTTAAAAAGTGAAATAAATGAAAAATATGGGCTTCTAAGGGCATAATGGTAATTTGGCTAGCATGGGTAAGTCTTGAATTTAATGAATTTTTAATTTTGTGTAATAAAGACTAAATTGTGAAAAATGTGAAAGTTTAGGGGCAAAAGTATAAATGTGCCTTAAAGAGTGTTTTGGACTAAATTGAATGAATAGATGATTAAATAAGTTAATTTTGAATATATTTAAATCAAGAAAAGCAAAATACAGACTTGGATCGGGGAAAAGATAAAGTTATCGACTAATCGACTCGATTCGCTGTTTTCACATCCGAGGTAAGTTCTTATGTGATAAGCATTATTACAATTATGCTTTAAATGTTTTGATATTACATAAATTGTGTTTATGAACTTATAGTCATGTTTGACAACAATTCAGATATATATATGGCACTTAGTGTGCAAGACCGGGATAGCTTTAGCTATGTAAGGCACTTAGTGTGTGAAATTATCATAGCTTTGGCTATGTTTTAGCACTTAGTGTGCGAGATATCGAGTATTCGATAGTGTTCCTAAAAGGTATGAGTTATTTACAAAATTGTACAGGTATGTATATGTAAATTATAAGATACAAGTAGAAGAAGTTATGAATTTGCAAATAGATTAAGCATATGGAAGGTTTATTGTTTCATGAATTATATGTTATATAGTTCAAATTGATGATTTGTGTATTATGATTTTTTGAGTATATTTCATACGAGTTTACTAAGCTATATAGCTTACTTTTTTTATTTTTCTATGTTTTATAGTCTTTCAAAACTAGCTTGAATTCTGGGATTGTCAAAGACATCATCGCACTATCGAACATTTATTTTGGTACTTTTGAAGTTATGTATATATGGTATATGGCATGTATAGGCTTGAGTCATTTTGAGTATGTTTGATGAACATGTATCTATAGGCCATTTGAGTTGGCTTGTGATAATTAATTTGTTAATGTATTAAGTTGTGTAAATGGCTTTATTTTGAGTTAGGTAATTGACCTATATTGAGTGAATGAAGTTGAATTGATAATGCATGTTGGAATGGTTTAACCATATGAATTATATATGTGAATTATGTCTAGTAAAAAAAGTAGAGTTGATAGGTACTTGAATAGGTAAATGACATTGAATTAAGTATTGAAATGGTTGAAATGGATATAGTATGATTGTGTATTCATTGATGACTTTTGGTTGCATATTTGTGTCTTAAAATGGTACCAATTGGGCTTGTATAGGTATGTGCAAAATGGGTGGCAAAATGGCTTGGTAAATGGCCTATTTTTGTCCACACGGACAGAGACACGGGCGTGTGTCTCAGCCGTGTGCGACACAGGGTCATGTTTCACGGTCGTGTGTCCCTTGGTGTTGAAATTAAAATAAAGTCAATATGCTCCACACATGTAACGCCCCATACCCGAGACCGTTGCCGGAGTCGAACACGAGGTGTTAACAGACTTAATTCATTTCTTAAACAGCTCAAACAATTTAATTTTAAAATTTCCAGTCAAGCTAGCAATCTGCATCACAGTCGCTTAAAAATTCATATCTCGAGTTCCGAAACTCAAAATCCAATTTCATAAATTTTTCTTGAAACTAGACTCATCTATTTATTTACGAATTTTTTTCTAGAATTTTTGGCTGGGCCAATTAGTACAGTTTATTAGTTAAAGTCTCCCCTGTTTCAGGGTTTGACTACTCTAACCTCTGTGAATTACGAATCAGATATCTATCTGTACAGAATTTCAATGACTATGAAGTTTATTTCTCTTAAAACTAGACTCAATAAGAAATTTTTACATATAAAGCATGACTTCTAATTATTTTTATACCATTTATGGTGAATTTCCAAAATCAGAACAGGGGATCCAGAAATCACTCTGGCTCTGTTTCACAAAAATTCAAATGTCTCATAAATTATAATTCATATACCTGTTTTGTTACATCCATATGAAAATAGACCCATTAAGATTCAATTTCATAACTTACTCATCATTTAATTCCATTTCTACTATTTTTAGTGATTTTTCAAATTTACATCACTGCTGCTGTCAGATTCTGTTGTATGGCAAATTTCACTTTACTAAGGATTTTCATGGACTAAATATCATTTTAAACATACATAACATCAAATATGACTTAGATTGACCATTCCAATGGCTAATCATTTACAAACCCTTTTCTTGCCAAACCATAGCCATATCATAAGATCAATTACGCAAAGTGAGTATTTTGCCATACATGCCACATTCAAAATATACAAGCCATTTTACCGATTTAAGCCTTCGGATAGTGTGAACGAGTCTTCGACCTATCCTGATTCTCAAGCCGGTTTGTCAAAACTACAATGAAAGAAAAGGAGGGAGTAAGCATAAATGCTTAGTAAGTTCACAAGCAAATAGCAAGTAACATAATCACACAATCCCACATAAAACATCATTTACATTTAATATCTTTCTACGATTTCATCTTATCAGGTTTTCAACCCGAGAGTTTAAGCACATACCTGTCAAATTTTCTCATTTACCACACTTACCAACATGTCACCTTCGTTTTAGGCATTCTCCTTATTCTCTTAAGATTCACCCGTTAAACACATCGAAATATAATTCGAATACACGGAAAGTTTGTACATAAGTGCCACATATGTAGCCAAGCTACCATGTAACCCGCCCATAAGCGAACTTGGACTCAACTCAATGAGCTCGGGCGTTCGCATCCATAAGTGAACTCAGACTCAACTCAACGAGCTCGGATGCCTAGTTACATCTCACGAACTCAGACTCAACTCAACGAGTTCGGACATTTGCATCCATAAGTGAACTTGGACTCAACTCAACGAGTTCGAATGCCCAGCCATCCTAGTGACATGTCACTTGTATTCTAATCTATTCCCAGGGTTCAAACGGGCTTTTTCCTCGATTACACATCTTTGCCGTCTTCCACGGAACATCGAAACCGATACTCGGTAGCAATTCATAATTTACATATTATTCAATAATAACCATAAAGCATAATATTTCATGACATTAATCATCATATCACATAAATAATATTAAATTACTTAGAATGACAATTATGTTACTACATTTACACATGAACTTACCTCAATACAAAATATTAGCAATCAAGCCTATTCCTCGTAAACTTTGTTTTCCTCGATCGCGACTTGAATCTCGTTTCTCTTGATCTATAATGCCAAATTAATCTTATTTAATACATACATTCATCAAAACAGCCCCCAAATACGAATTTTGGCAAAATTACCATTTTGCCCCTAAACTTTTGCAAAATTACACTTTTGCCCCTAGGCTCAGGAATTAAACTTCATCCCATTTTCTTATGTTTTATGACATGATGATCATATTTCCCTTCTATAGCAACATCAAATTCACACTCTAACATGTACTTATGACTATTAGGTATTTTTACCGATTAAACCTTTTACTCGTTTTCGCTTAAAACCGAGTAGTACAAGTTGTCTAGCATAATTTAAAACCTCATATTCTATCATAAAACACCAAAATAAACAAATTTCACCTATGGGTATTTTTCTAAATATGAACCCTAGGTTAAATTATTGCTAGCATAAGCTAAATCAAGTTACCGGGACTCCAAAAACGTAAAGAACATTAAAAACAGGGCTTGGAATCACTTACTATGGAGCTTGGAAGCTTGAAACAAACCCTAGATATGGAGAACCCTTTAATTTTCGTCCTAATGAAGAAGATGGACATATTTTTTCATCTTTTTCCTTTTTTTAATCTTTTAATTACTAAATAACCAAAATACCCTTAATACCTTTCTTTGAAAATTTTCATGTACAAGCCCATTTTTGTCCAAAATTTTAGAAATTGGTCAAATTTCTATTTAATACCTCCTCATTAATATTCCAAAGTAATTTCATACTAAAAACTTCTAGAATGCAAGTTTTGCAAATTATTCGATTTAGTCTCTAATTTCAACTTAAGCACTTGATGCATAGAATTTCGTCACAAAATTTTCACACAATCATGCAATCATATCATAAACCTCAAAATAATTATAAAATAATTATTTCTATCTCGGATTTGTGGTCACGAAACCACTATTCCGATTAGGCCCTAATTCGGGATATTACAGCACAATCTCACATACGGGTGTGTGACCAGCCGTGTGGTACAAGTCAGTATACCCCTTAATTTAAACACGACCTAGTAGATGGGCGTGTGACTTGGCTGTGTTGTATAAGTCAGTATACCCTACAGTTTGGCGCGACCTAGTACACGACCTGGCACACAGGCGTGTGTGGCCACTTCGTTGGGCACACGGGCTAGACACACGAGTGTGTGGTTGGCCGTGTGACCCAATTCATTATGTACCCACTGTTTTCACACGGCCTGTGACATGTGCGTGTGTGGTGGTCGTGTGAGACACACGGCCTGCCAACACAGGCGTGTGTCCTCTGTTTTGAGAAAAATTTTCAAAGTTTCGTGAAAGTTTCTTGAGTTATCAGTTTAGTCCCGAACCATTTCCAAAGCATGTTTTAGGCCTCGTAGGCTTGTATTAGGGTGAAATTAATTGAGTTTTGATGATGAATATATGAAATGATTTTATGTAGGCTAAATGGTTGGTTAATTATTTTGTAAATCTGGTAATGCTCCGTAACCCTATTTTGGCATTGAATACGAGTGAAGGGTGTTACATTTATTGGTATCAGAGCTACGATTTAGTCGATTCTAAGACTAACGTAGCGTGTACGAGAGTCTAGATATACATGCCATATATAACTGTGATAGTGTGATGACTCTTGACATTTTAAAATGTGCTTTCATATTGTAATGGATCCCAATCAAGATATAGCTGATGAAGTTGAGAGTAATGCGCCTGCTCCAGTACAAGGGACAATGCCATCTGATTCTAGACCTATTACGGCTAGCCAAGGAGGAGAGGCTAAAGAAGCCTTCTTTAAAATGATGAATGAATGGTTCACTTAATATTTTTGAACAAACCCGGTAGCTCAACAACCTCTACCCCCTCCTAATCCCTAACAGATTCCAGTAGCTCCTCAAGGAGTCGAGCTTTTAAGATTGAATAAGCCTCTAGTTGAAAAGATTCGCAAACACGGGGCTAAAGAGTTCAAAGCTAATGTTGATGATGATCCTGAGAGAGTTGAGTTTTGGCTTGAAAATACAATCTGAGTATTTTATGAACTTTCGTACACACCAGTTGAATGTTTAAAGTGTGCCATTTCACTGTTAAGAGGCACAAAATATCAATGGTGGAATACCTTGGTGTCTATAGTATCGAGAGAGCAAGTAACTTGAGTATTCTATCAGATGGAGTTTCAAAAGAAATATATAAGTCAGCAGTTCCTTGATCAAAAGCATAAAGAGTTTCTAGAGTTGAAACAGGGCCGAATGACTGTTACAGAGTATGACGGGGAATTTGTACGGTTGAGCAAGTATGCTCGAGAATATGTTTTCGCTGAAGAAATCATGTGCAAGTGATTTGTTGATGGGTTAAATAAAGACATTGAACTTCTAGTTGGAATTTTAGAACTAAAGGAATTTGTTGTTTTAGTAGACAAAGCTTGCAAAGCCGAGGAACTTAGTAAAGAAAAGAGAAAGGCTGATTCAGAGGCATGAGATTCGAGGAAGAGATCGATGAGTAAACCTTATCATTCCTCATCGAAGAAACCCAGAGATTATTTTAACTGACAGATCACTTCATCAGGATATTCCAATACAGATTGTGGAAAGTAATATACCAGCCCTACAGCTCAAGCCACATCAATATCAAGTGTTGGCAACGTAAAAGATATCAAGCCTGAGTGTCAACAGTGTGGAAGACGACATTTTGGAGATTACTGGGTGAAAAATAATAAGAGAGTTTGTTACAGTTTTGGTTCACGAGACCATTTTATTAGAGATTGTCCCGAGCTAAATGAAAAAGATAAATCTCAGTGTGCAAAATTGAGCAATACGACAACAAGAGGGAGACCTCCAAGAAATACAACAAATGTATCCAGTGGTAGAGGTGTGATGAGAGATTCTGCTGTGAGATCTGAGGCATTAGGAGCTGCCCAAACTTATGGTATTTGTGCACGGGAGGAGGCATCATCGGCAGACATTATTACTGGTACTTTTTCTCTTTTTGATTCTGATATGGTTGTGTTGATAGATCTTGGATCAACCCAGTCATATATCTGTATGAATTTAGTATTTAAAAAGAGTTTACATGCCGAGTCTACAGAGTTTGTAATTAAAGTATCAAACCCCTTAGGCAAGTCTGTTTTAGTTGATAAAATTTGTAAGAATTGTCCTTTGATGACTCTGGGTTACTATTTTTTGGTTGACTTGATGCTTTTAGCATTCGATGAGTTTGACGTGATTCTGGGTATGGACTGGCTGACTATGCATGATGCAGTAGTGAATTGTGGACGAAAGATTATCGATTTGAAATGTCAGAATAGTGAAATTCTTCAGATTGAATCTGATGATTCGAGTGAGTTACCTACTGTGATATCTTCTGTGTTAGCTCAGAAATGTATGAAAAAGGGCTGTGATGCATATCTTGCATACGTGCTTGATACAAAGGTGTCTGAATCAAAGATTGAATTTGTACCTATTGTTTGTGAATTTCCAAATGTATTTCGAGAGAAACTTTCGGGTTTGCCACCAATCAGAGAGGTTGAATTTGTTATTGAATTAGTACCAGGAACAACACCGATATCGATAGCTACGTATAGAATGGCTCCAAAAGAACTAAAAGAGTTGAAAGCTCAGTTGCAAGAATTGACAGACAGAGGTTTTGCAAGACCAAGTAATTCGCCCTGCGGTGGACCGGTATTGTTTGTAAAGAAGAAAGATGACACAATGAGAATGTGTATCGATTACAGACAGCTGAATAAAGTGACTATAAAGAACAAGTATCCTCTACCGCGGATTGATGATTTATTTGATCAGTTGAAATGGGGCACAGTATTTTCAAAGATTGATTTGAGATCGGGTTATTATCAGTTGCAAGTTAAAGATTCAGATGTACTTAAGACCGCATTCAGAACAAGGTATGGACATTATGAATTCCTTGTTATGCCTTTCAGATTAACTAATGCTCCTGCAGTTTTCATGGACTTGATGAACCAAATATTTAGACCGTATTTAGATAGATTTGTTGTTGTATTCATTGACGACATTTTGATCTATTCATGAGATGAATCTGAACATATCAAGCACTTGAGAGTTGTGTTACAAACTCTACGTGATAAGCAATTATTTGCAAAGTTTAGCAAATGTGAGTTTTGGCTTCGAGAGGTTGGATTTCTGAGGCATATTGTTTCAGCTGAAGGTATTAGAGTTGACCTGAGTAAGATTTCTACTATTATTGATTGGAAACCTTCAAGAAATGTGTTTGAAGTTCATAATTTTCTGGGCTTAGCAGGCTATTACTGAAGAATCGTGAAAGGATTTTTGATGATTACAACACCGATGACAAGACTGCTTCAAAAAGATGTGAAATTTGAATGGTCAGAAAAATGTCAGTAGAGTTTCGAATAGTTGAAAGTACTATTAACTAAAGCACCAGTTCTAGTTCAACCTGAATCGGGGAAAGAGTTTGTGATTTATAATGACACGTGTAACACCCCAAACCCGGCCTAAATGTTAAGGCCGAATCTAACGTGTCACATTAAAATGCTTTTTCGAAAGACTTTGTCTTATTAATAAATCACACTTTAAAGATAAAAGCCCCTTTGTTTAATTCTAAAGTCAACTTAATTATTTGCTAACCATTTCAAACCGGCCTTACATTTAAAAACATGGTTGTTGCGGAAGCATTTAAAAAGAGTTACGAAAGCTTGTAAGATTTTGTAGTTTGCAAAAACGCGATGCTTTGAAAACAGTTTTAGTTTTTTTTTTAAAAACGCGTCCAATTACTAGCAGATGTAAAACGTAATAAACCAAAAGTCCCAAATGAAAATCCAGAAATTAAGAGAGGCCTTATTACAACCCAAATAAAAAATACTCAACAGTAAATAAACAAATCTGAAAACATAAGCAGTGTGTGTGGCCATCTCCGAGTCCCTCACAGCACCGATCCACCTATCGCTGGGGATTACCTGCATAGTTAATAAACGGGGTGAGTTTATGAAAACACAGTGTGTGATCCCTTAGCATCCAAACAGTCATTCGAAAAATAGAATTTAGAACCATTCTGGGCTTGAGCCCTATCCAGTAACAGTACAGTCTACTTCAGAATATATGTAGGCCCAAAGCCCAATTCACTAAGATTTGGGTCTCAACCTATCATAGTATCAATTGGGCCTAGCCCATCTCAAAATCAATATCAGTTGGGCCTAGCCCATATCAGAATCAAACCCATATGAATAATGCATGATAACCCATCCAACCCTGCACTTGCCTCCGTCCAACCCTGCACTACCTGTGGGGAATAAATCACCCACGCCATCCCTACACTTATAGTTTTAGCACCAGTTGCGGCACTAACTAGAGTTGCAGCAAAGCTACTAATATCAGAATATATGGCACAACCACCAATACGGTTTCCTCCTCCATAACAATTTCCCAATCCCAAGTAGTATGTCATGTATGCAGAATGTCATGCCCAAAAACAGTCATACAAATCACAGAAAAATCAGTCATTTACCCTCGATGGGCAAAACAGTCATTTTACCCTTTAGGGGTATTTTGGTTATTTTTCTAATTTTGGGGCCCCAATACAGATTACTACCTCATAGATGGTCTACCGTCGCCTCGAGCGACTCAGGTAACGTAGATGGTCAAAACAGTGTAAATTGGCCCAAGGCCCATTACTCGACCCAAGTGGGCCCACACGCTCTTGTGGCCTATTTAGCCCAATTTTAGTCATGGCTATGCAAACACCATAGCCCAATTCATTATTTTTCACTTACCACAGATTATATTCGTGTGGGGCCCACGAGCCCAATGGGCCCATACGGCCTATCGAGGCCCAGAACAGCCCCAGTATCTTGATCTGTGGGCTTGGTTTTCCACACGAGCAATCGCACGCTCGTGAGGCCTCAAATGTCAAAGTTTTAGCTTTTCGACTTTTGCCGATTTCCAACAAAAAAGGGCGTGAATACACACCTTTCTGGGATACATGAGAAACTCTCTACAACACCAACCCAGATTAAGCAAGCAGAGTTCACTTCTTCCTTAACCTAGAGATCGCCACTCCTTGTCAAGAATTTGCACTACCCAAAGCGGTCCATTAAATGGTGGTCTCTTATACATATTCAACTAGAATCAAAACAACTTTATAGAACATACTAGATCCAATACAGGGAAGTAGGACATTCGGCCAACACCCTCTACTACTAAACACACACGAAATGCACCATAAGATATTTTAAGGGTTGAGTTACCTTTAGCCGAATGGTGGCACAAGGTATTGAACGCCACAAAAGTCCCTTGAGAATCCCTTCACTCCTTACGTAGAATTGAAATGCAAGAAAACTATGAACAAGGGCAAGAAGGTACGAACTGAGGATGAAGGAACACAATAGACTTACCTGACACCAATCGACCAATGCACCAAACGCAATGAAAGGGTGAAGAGAGAAAAGAAATAGAGGGGAAGAAGAGACTAGATAATCGGCCAAGGAAAACAAGGGTTGAGGGAGAATGTTGATCAAAGAAATCGGTCTAGAAAGAAGGCTCAGAGGGAAAGAAAAGAACCATCGATTTCAAGAAGAACCAAATGGTCAAAAAGAACAAGTACCAACAATTGAGAAAAACAAAACTGAGTTACTTGAATGACAAGCAATATTCAGCTTCAACCAGAAAGTGCAGGGAAATAAAAAAGGAATGTTTTGGCCAAAAACGAAAAAGGAAGAGCAAACCCGAAACAAATTCGGCACCAAGTGCCCCAAAACTGAAATTGCACAAGAGAACAACTCCCAAACCTCTCCAATTGCCGAAAATGCACACAAAGGGATCCCTTAGCCAAATTTACACACACTAGCTTCCCTATTCGGCAACAACACTCTCTAATTTTGAAATTCCTTGATTCACTCCACCCTTTTCTCCATAATGCACTCCTTCAAATCCCCAATAACAAACATCCTATCCCTTGATCCCCTTCCCTTTTACCAAGTCCACAACCACCTTAGGAGAGTTTTAATCCAACTCTACCTCTCTCACCTCATGGGAATAAAATAAATGTACCCTGCAAATCATAGGATTCGAACTCAAGATCCCCTTTCCACCATAATAATGCCATAACGGCTAAACCACATGCTTCCTTGTGATACATTTTAACCTCTAATATTTATAAGGCCTACAAGCTAAAGCCAAGATTCACTTAAGGGAAAAACTAAAATTCTGCTAAAGCCTAGATTTGAATCCAGGACTTCTCAGACATCCCCAAACACACCCAAATCACTTAACCAACACAAGAAACATGTAATTTTTGTCACTTTCGTGCTCAAATAAATTTTTTATAAGCTGTCTACTAACAGTTCCCATGCTCAAGGCCCAATACTTCTAGGCCCAGAATTCAGGACGTTACAACTCTACCCCCTTAAAGAAATTTCATCCTTGAAATTTCCAACTATCCAATAGTCGGACAATCCAAGTTACACCACTACGCTTCTACTGCGCACTCTAATTCTAAGTTCAAAATAGATAAATAGTACACTATGGATAATGTACGTACTAGTATTCGCATTTGGAGCGTCTTCGTCCTCTCGGCGGTGTGCTGCATAGACCAAAGCTGGCTGTCTCGCTTCAATATGACTAGCACCTATTCCTGGTGCTCCACGACCCAAACTATTTCCACCCCTGACTTGACCATGGCCTCTAGGCAGCTGCTGACCACCCCTCGGTGGCTGCACATTACCCATACCAGTAGCTCGCGCAAAATTCGGCCTTCGAGGACACTCTTTGAAACAGTGCTTCATCGGTCCGCACCTTAAACAGGCTCTCGTCTTTCTCCAGCACTCGCCAAGATGACTTCTCCCATAGTCTGCACAGGGCTGTGGTCTAGTAACAGCAACAAGGGCCCTAACTCGAACTGACCCATCAACTTTGGTCTTTTTCTTAGACCTACCAAATGAACATGAAGGCTCTGAATCCCTCTTACTTTTGTCTCTTTCCTTCTCACGGTTCTAGTGCTCCATGCGCTTCACCTCCTCCGCGATCTTTACCTTTTCCACTAATGCAGCAAAATCTCGCTCCCTCTGCGGAGCTATCAAAACCAGAAGACTATCTCAAGGGCCGTCCTCGAAACGAACACAGTGCTCATATTCTGTTGCCACTATTCCCCGAGCATAACGGCTAAGTCGTAAGAACTCCGCCTCGTATTCTACCACAGATTTATCCCTTTAAGTCAAGTTTAGAAACTCCCTTCTTCGGGCGTCCACGTAACTAGTGCCTACATACTTTCTTTGATATGCAGACTTGAAGAAATCCCAAGTTAATCAGTCAGGCTGAGTATCTTCTTTCACTGTAAGCCACCACTAATAGGCTTCGTCTCGTATCAAAGACACTGCACCTTTTAGCTTCTGCTTAGGGGTACAGTCGAGTTCATCCATTATCCTTTCCGTGGCCTCAATCTAATTCAGCCACATTATCGGCTACTCCAGCAATATCTCTAAAAGTCTCAGCTCTATTCGACCAAAACCGTTCTATAATCGATCCACAGCCCGCAATACCATTATTGGGCCTAGCAACCCTTTCCAGAATCTGCAACATAGCTTGAGATAGTGCATCGTCCCCAGCTACTTAATCGTGAAATCCAGTTTCAGTTACAGGTGAATTCGGTGCTTCCCTCGCCTCAATGCTGGGCATGTGACCTGATGCCGAAGATCCAACCCTAGCACTTCAATAGCCTCTGCCGCGGCCTTTTACACCCCTTCTAGTGCTTATGATCACTTTGTGCATAATCTGGTTTAGAAATTTTATGCAATTTAGCTCATAGTTTCAGTAATTAAACAGATGTTTTGTGGGAAACAAAAGTTTAGAGTTTTTTTTTGCATTCGTAGGCTTACTACAGTCTTAGCTTCCTACGATTTCATAGTATGGTCAAATCACTAAAGTAATCGCAGTGTTTTCGATTGCATAATAGTTTAAAAGTAGACAACAATATTCAAAAAACTTACAAATTCGGCGCCAGAGACTCGGTGAACCACACTTTCAGGAAACATCCAGTAAAATAGTTCAAATACTCTAAATCTTTTGAAACAGTTCTTTCAAAAATTCTATTTTAAAACCTAATCCACAGTCGAGTTTCGTAACTTGGCTCTGATACCACTAAATGTAACACCCCAAACCCAGCTTAGATGTTAGGGCCGAATCTGGCGTGTCGCATTAAAATACTTTTTTGAAAAACTTTGTCTTATTAATAGATCACGCTTGAAAGATAAAAGCCCCTTTGTTCAATTCTAAAGTCAACTTAATTATTTGCTAACCATTTCAAACCAGCCTTACTTTTAAAAAATGGTTGTTGCGGAAGCATTTAAAAAGAGTTGCGAAAGCTTGTAAGATTTTGTAGTTTGCAGAAACGTAATGCTTTGAAAACAGTTTAAGTTTTTTTTAAAAACGCGTCCAATTACTAGCAGATGTAAAACGTAATAAGCCAAAATTTCCAAATAAAAACCCAGAAATCAAGAGAGGCCTTATTACAACCCAAATAAAAAATACTCAGTAGTAAATAAACTAATATGAAAACATAATTAGAGTGTATGGCCATCTCCGAGTCCCTCGCAGCATCGATCCACCTATTGCTGGGGTTTACCTGCACAGTTAATAAACGGGGTGAGTTTACGAAAACTCAGTGTGTAATCCCCTAGCATCCAAACAGTCAGTCAAAAAAATAGAATTTAGAACCATTCTGGGCTTGAGCCCTATCCAGTAACAGTACAGTCCAATTTAGAATATATGTGGGCCCAAAGCTTGATTCATTAACATTTGGGTCTCAACCCATCACAGTATCAATTGGGCCCAGCCCATCTCAGAATCAAACCCATATTAATAATGCATGATAACCCATCCAACCCAGCACTTGCCTTCGTCCAACCTTGCACTACCTGTGGGGAATAAATCACCCACGCCATCCCTACACTTGTAGTGTTAGCACCGGTTGCGACACTAACTAGAGTCGCAACAAAGCTGCTAATATTAGAATATGTGGCACAACCACCAATACGGTTTCTTCCTCCATAACAATATCCCAATCCCAAGCAGTATGTCATGTATACAAAATGTCATGCCCAAAATCAGTCATACAAATCACAAACAAATCAGTCATTTACCCTCGAGGGGCAAAATAGTCATTTTACCCTTTAGGGGTATTTCGGTTATTTTACTAATTATGGGGTCCCAGTACAGATTATGACCTCATAGATGGTCTACTGTTGCCTCGAGCAACCCAGGTAACCTAGATGGTTAAAATGGTGTAAATGGGCCTAAGGCCCATTACTCGGCACAAGTAGGCCCACACGCTCGTGTGGCCCATTTAGCCCAATTTCAGTCATGGCTATGCGAACATCATAGCCTAGTTCATTATTTGTCACTTACCGCAGATTATATCCGTGTGGGGCCCACGAGCCCATTGGGCCCACACGGCCCATTTCAGCCCATCGAGGCCCAGAATAGCCCTAGTACACGAGAACGTTGGTGGTGGCCTCAACAGTCTATCGCCCCTGATCTGTAGGCTCGATTTTCTACACGAGCGATTGCACGCTAGTGAGGCCTCAAATGCCGAAGTTTCGGCTTTTCGGCTTTTGCTGATTTCCAACAAAGAAGGTCGTGAATACGCACCTTTTTCTGATATGTGAGCAACTCTCTACAATGCCAACCCTGATTAAGCAAGCAAAGTTCACTTCCTCCTTAACCTAGTGATCGCCACTTCTTGTCAAGAATCTGCACTACCCAAAGCGGTCCATTAATTGGTGGTCTCTTGTACATACTCAACTAGAATCAAAACAGCCTTATAGAACATACTAGATCCAATACAGGGAAGTAGGACATTCGGCCAACACCTTCTACTACTAAATACACACGAAGTGCACCGCAAGATATTTTAAGGGTTGAGTTAACTTTAGCCGAATGATGGCACAAGATCTTGAACGCCACAAAAGTCCCTTGAGAATCCCTTCACTCCTCACGTAGAACTAAAATGCAAGAACACCACGAATGAGGGCAAGAAGGTAAGAACCGAGGATGAAGGAATACAATAGACTTACCTGACACCAATCAGCCAAGGCATCAAAAGCAATGAAAGGGTGAAGAGAGAAAAGAAATAGAGGGGAAGAAGAGACTAGATAATCGGCCAAGGAAAACAAGGGTTGAGGGAGAATGTTGATTGAAGAAATCGGTCTAGAAAGAAGGCTCAGAGGGAAAGAAAAGAACCATCGATTTCAAGAAGAACCAAATGGTCAAAAAGAACAAGTACCAACAATTGAGAAAAACAAAACTGAGTTTTTTGAATGACAAGCAATATTCAGCTTCAACCAGAAAGTGCAGGGAAATCAAAAAGGAACGTTTTGGCCAAAAACGAAAAAGGAAGAGCAAACCCGAAACAAATTCAGCAGCAAGTGCTCCAAAACTGAAATTGCACAAGAGAACAACTCCCAAACCTCTCCAATTGCTGAAAATGCACACAAAGGGATCCCTTAGCTGAATTTGCACACACTAGCTTCCCTATTCGACTACAACACTCTCCAATTTTGAAATTCCTTGATTCACTCCACTCTTTTCTCCATAATCCACTCTTTCAAATACCCAACAACCAACATCCTATCCCTTCATCCCATCCCCTTTTACCAAGTCCACAACCACCCTAGGAGAGGTTTAATCCAACTCTACCTCTCTCGCCTCATGGGAATAAAATAAATGTACCTTGCAAATCATGGGTTTCGAACAAGATCCCCTTTCCACCATAATGACGCCACAACCACTAGACCACATGCTTTCTTGTGATACATTTTAACCTCTAATATTTATAAGGCCTACAAGCTATAGCCAAGATTCACTTAAGGGAAAAACTAAAATTCTGCTAAAGCCTAGATTTGAACCCAGAACTTCTCAGACATCCCCAAACACACCAAAATCACTTAACCACCACACCAAACATGCAATTTGTGTCACTTTCTTGCTTAACTAAAATATTTATAAGCCGCCTAGTAATAGTTCCCACGCTCAAGGACCAATACTTCTAGGCCCAGAATTCGAGGTGTTACAACGCGTCATTAAATGGTCTAGGATGTGTTCTAATGCAAGATGGAAAAGTTATAGCTTACGCTTCTCGAAAATTGAAACTGCATGAAAAGAACTATTCGACGCACAACTTAGAGTTGGCAGTAATTGTGTTCACATTGAAAATTTGGCTTCACTACTTATATGGTGAAAAATGCCACATTTATACAGATAAAAAAAGCTTAAAATATCTAATGTCACGAAAAGATTTGAATCTGCGACAACAAAGATGGCTCGAGTTATTGAAAGATTATGAAATTGTGATTGATTATCACCGGGGAAAAGCCAATGTTGTTACTGATGCCATGAGCCAAAAAATGTTTGTTCGTATTACGAGCAACGAATACCCAGTTGAAGATTTGTGATGATGTGTCTATTTTAGCTGAATTAAAAGCTAAATCGACATTTCTTTAACAAATCCATGAAGCTCAAAAAGATGACTGGGAAGTGTAAGTTAAACGAATTCAATGTGAGACTATCCCTAATTTAGAGTTTCAGATTGGAACCGATGATTGTTTAAAGTTCTAGAATATCATTTGTATACCGAGAAATTTAGAACTCATTCAGAAGATTTTGCACGAAGCACACATTAGTTGCTTATCTGTTCACCTGGGGAGTACCAAAATGTACAACGATTTGAAACAATTTTACTGGTGGCAAGGCATGAAATGAGATATCTCAGAATTTGTTTCTAAATGTATGATTTGACAGCAAGTCATAGCTGAACATCAAGTACCATCTAGTTTAGTGCAGCCTATGATGATTCCCGAGTGTAAATGGGATATAATTACAATGGATTTTGTGTTGGGATTGCCCTTAACTCCGAAAAAGGAAGATGCTATCTGGGTTGTCGTTGATTGACTAACGAAATCTGCTCATTTCATACCTGTACATACAGATTTCTCACTTGATAGATTAGTTGAATTGTATATCTTTGAGATTGTTCGATTGTACGGGGTGCCACTAATAAACCATAATATATACATATTTTTATCCCATGCTTGGCATGTTTTTGGATGATTTATAAGAAGATTTAGTGAATTTGATGCTTCTAATCCTTTAAATTCATGTTTTATACTTAGGTGAGCATAGGAAGGTGAAAAAAACAAGAATTGGGACAAAAATAGACAAAATGGGCCTATCTTAGTATACGACACGGCCGTGTCACTTCCACACGGGTAAACCACACGCCCGTGTGAGGCACACGGGCAGGCCACACGCCCATGTGTTATGGTTGTGTCGACATTAAACCATGTCAGAATTGCACACGGCCTGAGCACTTTCACACGGGCGTGCCACACGGCCGTGTCCCTGTCGAGCCCAAGTCTAATTCTACTCAGAAAAGGCTAATTTTGAGGGTTTTGAATCACTCCAAAGTCTATATAAACACCCTAGAAGAGGATTAAAAGGGGAGACAGAGAGCAAAAGACAGAAGATACTGAAGGATAGCCATCAGAATCAACTCAGAAGCAGGATCTACTTTAAGACTGAAGATCTCCTCTCAATTTCCTAGAAGTTCTTTGGGTTTCTCTATGTTTTGTTGTTTTCCCAATTTTGAGATGCTTTCCATTATTATGAACTAGACTCCCTAAATACCTAAGGGAGATGAAACCTAAGACGAATCTGATTGTTATTTAAATTATATGATAAATACTTATTATTATTCTTAATTGTGAGTTTTAATTCTTGCTTTAATATTCCAGGATATTAACTCAGGTTTTGATGTGCTTATATAGTGGAGCAAAAGTCCCCGTTTAAGAGTAGATCATTCATAATTAAGCAGAGTTGCATGCAATCCTAGAGATATGACGACATAAATCTACTAAATTAGAGTCAAATCTAATAATGGAATCCATAGATCGAGTTAATGCAACAATAGGGGTTTTAATTAGAAAGAGATTTCAATTAATCAACCTAGAGTCAGTTGTGCTTAGTCTCGAGAGAGATATTAACATAAATCAAGAATTTCTACGAATTAAGACAAGTGAATAAATTGTGTAATTTAGAAAGTAATAAGTGAAGTCTAGGTGAATTCTTCCTTGGGTATTGTTTTCTCCATCGGCTTTCTAATAGTATTTTCCAAATTTTACCTCTGTCATGCTCTTAGTTAAGTAGATAGTTAAGTTTAGTTTAAAAACATCCATTTAATTCTTATGCTAGATAATAAAAAGATAGTAATTACTAGTACTTTTAGTCCTTGTGGATACGACATTTTCGGTCTCACCATAATTATACTACTGTTCGATAGGTACGCTTGACTTAGTCAAATTTTTAGTTAGTTTAGCGACCATCAAGTTTTTGGCGCCATTTCTGGGGACTAAGATATTAGGAACACTTGATTTTTATTACTTTAGTCATTTTTACTTTTATTGCAATTTACTTTTTGTTTTTAGTTTAATTTTTCTTTTCTAATCTTTCTTGTGTTTGCTTCTGACAGGTGTCTCTAGTTTATGGCTAGAAGGAACCCGTTAGGACCACTACTTTTTGACAGTGAGATCGAGAGCACAGCTCGTAAAAACTAAAGAGAAATAAGGCGAAGCCTACAATACATAGAGGAAGGGCTAGAGGACGATATCCATACTACAACCGTGGAGATGGCTGAAAATCAAAATAATCTGCTTCCTCCTGTGGTTGCCGCAGATCCAGTAAATCAGAATCCTGCTCCTCATACTATTTATGATTATGCTAAGTCTACTTTAATAGGAACTGAATCGTGTATAATTAGACTTGTTGTTGCTGCAAATAATTTTGAACTGAAACCTAACATGATTCAAATGATACAACAGTTTGTTCAGTTTGATGTTTTGCAGGACGAGGATCCAAACACTCATTTAGCAAATTTTCAGTTTAAACAACAAAATGCCTGAAGAGGCTTATGAATTTATTGAAGAGATGTCACTGAATAACTATCAGTGGCAAGTCATGAGAATGAAGCCGACAAAAGCAGTTGGTGTTTTCAACCTCGACGCGGTCACATGCTATCTAACTAGGTAGAACTTTTAAATAAAAAGATTGATGGTTTGTATGGTTCTACTCAGGTACATCCAGTGATGAGGTGTGATTGAAATGGAGGAGGAGTGCACAATACAGATTATCCATCCTTCAACCCTAGCACCAAGGAGGAACAAGTCCACTATATGGGTAATAATTCTAGACCTCAAAATAATCCGTATAGTAACACTTATATTGCAGGTTGGAGGAACCATCCTAATTTCTTGTGGGGAGGTCAAGGAAATCAAAGACCACAACATCCTCCATGTTTTGAACAACCACCTTACCAACAAGAGAAGAAACTGAACCTTGAAGAGATGCTCACAAAATTCATCTCGGTGTCAGAAACTCATTTTCAAAATACCGAAACAGTGCTTAAGAATCAGCAAGCATCGAGTCAAGGGCTCAAAACTCAAATTGGACAGCTTGCTCAGTTGATCTTTGAACGACCACAAGGTAACTTGCCAAGTAACACCGAAACTAACCCAAGAGAGCAGCTTCATGCGATTACTGTTCAATATAAAGAAGGGTTAGTTGATCCTGAACCAGAACCGAGGCAAGGACCTGTGGCAAGTAATGGTAAGGATGAGAAGAATCATGGTACATAGAAGCCAGTAAGCAAAGAATATAAACCTCGCGTGTCATACTCTAAAGCGACAAAGAAAGACCGCACGGACGAACAATTCGGTAAGTTTCTTAACATCTTAAAAAAATTACATATTAACTTACCGTTTATTGAAGCTCTTTCGCAGATGCCCGACTCAGTGAAATTTCTAAAGGAGCTCTTGGCTAATAAACGAAAGTTGGATGATGCGTCGCATGTGGAATTAAACACAGGTTGCTCAACCATTCTACAAAATAAGCTACCCAACTAGTTGAAAGATCTAGGGAGTTTTACGATTCCTTGCTTAATTGGTAGTTTACAGGTTAACAATGCTTTGGCTGATTTAGGGGCAAGTATTAATGTCATACCCTATAAAATGTTTAAATAGCTAGGTCTTGGGAAGCCCAAACAAACTACGATGAGCATTCAATTAGCAGATAAAACCATTAGATTTTCTAGGGGTATTGTTGGAGATGTACTCGTAAAAATAGATAAATTCATATTCCCAAATGATTTTGTTGTTATAGACATGGAAGAGGATAGTGACGTTTCTTTAATTTTAGGATGCCCTTTTTTAGTAACTGCTAGAACTATCATTGATGTTGGTACAGGTGAACTCACACTCTATGTAGGAGAATATACGATCATGCTCCATCCTCGTGATTCAATCAAGACAGCAAGTCATAAAGATGATTCTATAAAACTTGTTAATGAGACTAATCATATGGTTCAACCCTCTTTGCAAGAAACGCTTCGAAAAAACATAAACGAGCCATGTTCTAGTACCAACCCTAGAATCATCTATGACGAGCGAAGGCTACAGATCGAGGAACTAAATGAATGGCGAACATAGGTTAAGGAGAAACCAAGAATACATGATGAATCAAGGCAGTGCCATGACGAGCATAAAGACAAGACGAACCAATTCAAGATAGGGGACCGAGTCTGGTTAGATAAAAAAGACCACCGAGTTGTCACTTCAAAGTCCAATACAAATGGAACAACTCCATACATAATACTGATTATCTTCCCACACGATACGGTCGAGGTAACACATACTGAATTCAAAACTTTCAAGGTAAATAATACTCGACTCAAACCTTATTCTGATAAAATTGATAGCAGGAATGAGGAGTTTCATCTCCTCAAACCACCGTGACCGTAAAAAATTGAGGTAAGTCGAGCTTAGACTATAAATAAGCACTTCTCAGGAGGCAACCCGAGCACTAACACCTCTAACTAGTTTATTTTAGCTATTTTTCGCATTTTAATGCAGGTACAGTAACCCACACGGCCTGGACACACGGGTGTGTCCTTGGCCGTATAGAAACAGGACTAAAAATCCTCAAGTATCGAACCATACAACAGTTCGACACGCGCCGTGTGAAACCTGAAGCTTCTTTTTCAAATTTTAAACAAGTCAGAGAGTTACACGGGTAAGGCACACGACCGTGTGTTCGGACACACTGGCATGTGGAATACCACACGGGCATGGGAGAAGTGAACAACATCACACACAGCCGTGTGAACCACATGGCATGGACACACGGGCGTGTTCTAGGCCGTGTGGCAATTGGTTAATAAATTTTCGCGACGCACATGGGCAATCCTTGTGCCACACAGGCGTGTGACAGGGCCGTATAGCCCAACACGGGCCTCACACGATCGTGTGCCTTCTTAAACCCTCGAAACCCTAACTTTTACTTTTTTCTTCTTCCCCAAGTCTTCTAACCCTATCCGCCGTAGCCCCCCTCAGCCCCCTCCTCCGGCCACCGTCGCCCACCACCTGTCGTCCCCCTTCTCCCATTTCCCCTATTCACTTTTCTCTTCTTTTCTTTTCCCCTTCCCCCTCCCTTTCTTTTCTTTCCTTTCTTTCCCTTTTCTCCTTTTTTCTCCCCCTTTCCTCTCTCCCTCCGACCACTCACCGTCGTACCCCCTCCGTCGCACCGTCCGCCCGACCACTACTCGATCAGGTTCTTGTTCTCTCCTCAATTTTCCACTCTTTTATTCATTATTTGCTTTCTTTGTTATTTATTTATTATTTTATTTCCAACTTATGCATTATGAGGTTCTTAGTTGATGATAATTAGTTATCCATATTTTATTCATCTTCTTAATAATGCCATTCTCTTCTATTTGTTACAATATAATTATGTTTACCTTCATTCTCATGTTTAGTTACAACCATAGTGTTTATCTCACTGTTTTGACTTATTTTAGACTACTATTTTCAATTCTTTGCTTATGGGTTATGGGTCAATTATTTTGTCTATTATTATTAGTCGTTTTGAGTTGGGAACTATTTTGATATCCTCTTGTCATTCTAGTTTTAGATTTTTTTACTTTTTAGAGGACTATTGTTCTAGGTATACCGAAACTTTTAATTATGTACTCCCTTATTTATTGATAGATTCTCTTCCTTTCTCAGGTTCATTATGACAAACACACAAGGTAAGAAGACTGTCGTTCCCACTTCGAAAAAGCAGAAAGGTCCTAGTGCAACCTCTTCGAGCGCCTCAACCGAAGCTCGTCACCTTCTGCTTCGATTCTCGTCAGGCCCACAGGACGACTTGTTTCAGCTTCTTCGAGTACGACCAGTAGGAGTGGGCCATTGTATTGATTGGGCCGCCTTGGAGTAGGTCCAACTTGCCCACCTTGTTCGATTCCATCTCTCTACTACCCCGTAAGATCGGTTCTTTGCAATTATCGAGCCCACCTATTGGGAGCTTACCTTCAAATTTTGCACCACTTTTCATCTTCAGCATGTGATGAATATACATGACGAGGCCGGTACCATCACTTTTAGACTTGGTGGACTCGTAAGACACATGAGTATACCAGAGTTTGGAGATGCTTTGGGCCTCTACATCGAGGAGTTTATGGTTTCCGATGATTTTTTACATATTAATCGTCACATTCACTACTTGCCTTCCTACTGTTGGACCGACCTTACAGCAAGTATTGTTCCTATGATGCAAGTTGCTCAAAGGCAACTTCTCTTCCTCCAGCACTTCGCTACATCCACGCCATCTTGGCTCACACCTTGACTGGGAGGAGAGAGAGCACCAGTGTCGTTAGCACCACTAATGCTTACTTCTTATGGAGCATGGCGACTGGTAATGTCTTTGATGTAGCATACTTCATAGCACTTGCTTTTTGGCATCAGACGAACCGCCATAGGAGAGGTCCTATCTGTCTTAGTCCCTACGTGACTCCCCTCGCTCGACACTTCGGCCTCTTCGACACTCTAGAGATGTCATAGACACTCACACTAGTAGGCCAGATGGCTCCTTAGGGAATTTCTAGTATGATTCACATGAGGATGATAGAGAAACGCCATGGATTTGATCCCCCTCAGTATAGACTCGTCCATTCTAATGATTAGGATGACTTAGAGGACATTAATGATGATGTCCCTCCCCCTCACGAGGACCCACACCCACCACTACCACCGACTCACTGACCCTCTGCTGTCACCATGACCAATATATCCGAGTGACTCACTCGCTTTGAGCAATAATGCTTTACGAGGTTCGACAGCATCGAGGCAACTTTGCAGCAGATCTACCAGCACTTCCACATCTCGCCTCCACCATCACCACCTTGTGACACTGACGCATCTGATGACGAGGACCTTTGAGTCCATTTATTTTTATTTTTTATTTTTCACTTTCATTTTTTTATTTTTCCTTTTATTTTATAATATTTTATAGACTTGTCGTTATAATTTTAAACTAATTTTCTATTTATGGCTATTATCAAGTAATCCTTTAATTCTTTTCTACAGTTGTGTTTATTTTCTTGTTAGAACCTCAGAATCATGCCTTTCATTAGTCTTATCTACAACTCTAGGTTTCACTATTCTAAGGATTTCATCCAAAAATTTAGGGCAGTTTCACTTCTCTCCCTCTCTTCTAATATTATGCTACCATTATTATTATCTATCTTCGTACATTGAGGACAATGTACATCTTAAGTGTGGGGAGGTTATTCCTAGAAAATCCCTGAATTTTTATCTCGTTTTTAAATAATTTCCTCATACTATCATTAGAGTGAATTCTGATTGATTTATAATTTTTATTAATATGTTTTCAACTAAATCATAGGTAATTGTACATTGATTGTTTAACCTTAACACATTAGAGAATCAAGCATGATAAGTTGACTTTTGAGATTTAAAATTGCTAGGTTGTTTCCCTGAATTGAAGTATTATCTTGAAATTTTGAATTCACAAGATGGACATCAAATACCCATAATTTTCGTGAGATTTTGAGCCTTTTAGAGCATATATCTTTCTTGCTCACCGATTTTTTTATCAGTGTGTCAACATTGATTTGCTATTCTGGAACTTGTATCGATTATACATGTCAAGACCACACCTTTGGTTTGATATACTAAAATGATAAAGGCACTTAAGTTTTAACCCATTTACACTATAAAAAGCCTACCCACATAATTGACCCTTAGTGAACCTCGTTGAGCCTTAACCATTGTTTCTTGATTTTCCCCTTAATGTTAACCCACAAACTAACCCTTTTTGATTTGTTAAGAATTTCTCCTTTTTCATCGACTCATTTTGATCGAGATTTGATTTGATTAGTTACCTAGCTATGTTCGTTCATTCTAGTTGCTGAGTTATTTTTATTATGTATTTTCAATACTTATTCTTATTCTTATAAAAAAACCGTATATTTATTACATATTGTTATAAAGAGCTTGGAAAAGTAGAAGTTATTATCTGATAATTATTTTAATTCAATAATTAGCTTTATTTTTCTTAGTTTGGTAACTTATTAATCTCGATTCTAACCCCCTTTTTCAACCTTTATCTACACCTTTAACCCAAGCCCCATTACAATCCTGTTAAAGACCTTTTGATTTATGTATCATCTCATTTATAGTGGTAGAGATTTGATTTTCATGCAAGCCTATGGTAATAACTTTTCATGTTTGACTATTGAGTGCTTAATTATTAAACCTTAAACACTTCGAGTGGTTTGAGTGAATCTTTAGTGAGGATGTCCACTCTTGTCAATTTGGAATTAAAGGTGATTACTTAGATAAAGGGGGATACCTAGGATTTTATGATTAAAATGCTCAACTTGGATTCTTTGAAACTTTGATGTTCTTTTAGTTGAATTCTCAATATGTGATTATTTTAATTATGAGTTGAGGATTTTGCTTGAGGATAAGCAAATGCTTAAGTGTGGGGATATTTGATAAACCATAATATATACATATTTTTATCCCATACTTGGCATGTTTTTGGATGATTTATCATAAGATTTAGTGAATTTGATGCTTCTAATCCTTTCAATTCATATTTTATACTTAGGTGAGCATAAAAAGGTGTAAAGAATAAGAATTGGCTCAAAAAGGGACAAAATGGGCCTATCTTAGTATACCACACGGCTGTGTCACTTCCACACGGGTCACACCCGTGTAAGGCACACAGGTAGGCCACACGACCATGTGTCATGGCCGTGCCGACATTAAATAAAGTCAGAATTGCACACGGCCTGAGCACTTTCACACGAGCGTGCCACATGACCGTGTCCCTGTCGAGCCCAAGTCTAATTCTACTCAGAAAAGGCTAATTTTGAGGGTTTTGAATCACTTCAAAGTCTATATAAACACCCTAAAAGAGGATTAAAGGGAAAGACGGAGAGCAGAAGGTAGAAGATACTGAAGGATAGCCATCAGAATCAACCCAGAAGCAAGATCTACTTCAAGACTGAAGATTTCTACTCAATTTCCTAGAAGTTCTTTGGGTTTCTTTATGTTTTGTTGTTTTCCTAATTTTGAGATGTTTTCCATTACTATGAACTAAACTCCCTAAATACCTAAGGGAGATGAAACCTATGATGAATCTTATTATTATTTAAATTATATGATAAATACTTGTTCTTATTCTTAATTGTGAGTTTTAATCCTTGCTTTAATATTCCAGGATATTAACTCAGCTTTTGATGTGCTTATTCAGTGGAGCAAAAGTCCCTATTTAAAAGTAGATCATTCATAATTAAGCAAAGTTGCATGCAATCCTAGAGATAAGAAGACATAAATCTGCCAGACTAGAGTCAAATCTAATAAGGAAATCTATAGATTGAGTTAATACGACAATAGGGGTTTTAATTAGAAAGATATTTCAATTAATCAACCTAGAGTCAGTTGCTCTTAGTCTCGAGAGAGATATTAACATAAATTAGAGATTTCGACAGATTAAGACAAGTGAATAAATCATGTAATTTAGAAAGTAATAAGTGAAGTCTAGGTGAATTCTTCCTTGGGTATTGTTTTCTCCATCGGCTTTCCAATAGTATTTTTCAAATTTTACCTCTGTCGTGCTCTTAGTTAAGTATATAGTTAATTTTAGTTTAAAAACATCCCTTTAATTCTTAGGCTAGATAATAAAAAGATAGTAATTACTAGTACTTTTAGTCCTTATGGATATGATATTTCCAGTCTCACCATAACTATACTACTGTTCGACATGTGCGCTTGCCTTAATCGAATTTTTAGTTAGTTTAGCGACCATCAGCCACTTTCTATTATTTCTGATAGAGATCCAAGATTTAAATCGCGATTCTGGAAGAAACTGCAAGAAGTTCTGAGAACACGGTTGAATTTCTGTATTGATTTTCATCCTCAGACTGATGGTTAGACTGAGAGAGTTATTTAGATTCTCAAAGATATGTTGATATGTTGTATTTTAGAGTTTGAGGGCAGTTGGGAAAAATACTTACCGTTGATTGAATTCATGTATAACAATAGTTTTCAGATGAGTATTAAGATTGCACTGTATAAAGCTTTATATTGTCGCAAATGTCAAACTTCGCTATACTGGACTGAACTAAGTGAGAAAAAAGATTCACGGAGTTAAATTGATCAGAGAAATTGAAGAAAAAGTGAAAATGATTAGCGACAATTTAAAAGTAGCTTCAGATCGACAGAAATCATACGCGGATTTGAAACATAAAGAAATTGAGTTTCAAGTCAGGGACCGAGTGTTTCTAAAGGTGTCTCCATGGAAAAAGGTTCTTCGATTCGGCCGTAAAGGAAAGTTGAGTCCACAATTTATCAGACCGCATGTGATTGTCGAAAGAATTGGGCATGTAGCGTACCGACTAGCTTTACCATCAGAACTTGAAAAGATTCATAATGTCTTTCATGTGTCTATGCTACAATGATACTGATCTAATCCATCGCATGTGATTTCTCTGGTAGATGTTGAGATACAGACTGATTTGATGTATAGTGAAGAACCGATTAGAATTTTAGCTCGCCAAATCAAAGAATTAAGAAATAAATGCATAGCCCTAGTAAAGGTTATTTGGCATAAACATAGGATTAAGAAAGCCATGTGGGAGGCCGAAGACAATATGAGAAAATAGTACCCTAACCTATTCACTGGTAAGATTTTCGGGGATAAAAATCCCTAAGGAGGGAGAGTTGTAACATCCCTTTTTTAGTCAAATCATAATAGTGGTTTCAGACCACAAATCTAAGGTCAAAATATTTATTTTATTATTATTTTAATATTTACAGCATGATAATGTGATTATGTGAAAATTTTGTTAAGAAATTTTATCGTTTGAGTAGTCAATTCGATAAAAAGGACTAAATCGCGTAAAGTGAAAAATACAAGTTCTATTAGTTTAAATGTTTCTATTAGCTATGGATCATTAAAGTGGAGGTCCTTATGTCGTAATTATACCATTAAAATGGTGGGTGGACAATTATGGGCTTATTTTAAGTGAATTTTGATGTTTTAAACCAAGGTTAATTTAGTAATTTATGAATAATGTTATATTAAACAAAACCAAATTAAGTCTTCATCTTTTATTTCTCCTTTCACCGCTGAAAATAGAAGAAAAACCTAGCCATTGCTGAGCTTGAAGTTTCGGCAACTTCACATTGCTATTTGGTATGATTTTTTTACTCGGTTTTTAATGATTTCTATGTTTTTGTGATTGTTGCAACTAGATTAGCTAGCCTAGGGACTAATTTGAAAAATTGATAAAGATTTTAAATGTTTCCATTGATGAATATATGAATATTTTGATGTTTAATGATAGATTATGAATATTTGATGTTAGCTAAAAAAGTTTTGTTAAGTGATTTTTAGTGAAAATGCAAATTAGGGGCTAAATTGTGAAATGTGAAAAATGTGTGGTTAAAATGTGAAATAAATTAAAAATACGGGCTGATAGGGGCATAATTGTAATTCGGATAGCATGGGTTAAACTTGAATTTCATGAATTTGTGATTTTGTGTAACAAGGACTAAATTGTAAAAAATGTTAAAGTTTAGGGGCAAAAGTATAAATGTGCCTTAAAGAGTGTTTTGGACTAAATTGAATGAATAGATGATTAAATAAGTTATTTTTTTATATATTTAGATCAAGAAAAGCAAAATACAGACTTGGATCGGGGAAAAGATAAAGTTATCGACTAATCAACTCGATTCGCTGTTTTCACATCCGAGGTAAGTTCATATGTGATAAGCATTGTTACAATTATGCTTTAAATGTTTTGATATTACATAAATTGTGTTTATGAACTTATTGTCATGTTTGACGACAATTTGGATATATATATATGGCACTTAGTGTGCGATTCGGAATAGCATCAGCTATATATGGCACTTTGTGTGCGAGACTGGGATAGCTTCGGCTATGTAAGGCACTTAGTGTATGAAATTATAGTAGCTTTAGCTATGTATTAGCACTTAGTGTGCGAGATATTGAGTATTCAACAGTGTTCTGAAAAGGTATGAGATAGTTACGAAATTATACAGGTATGTATATGTAAAGTATGAGATACAAGTAGAAGAAGTTATGAATTTACAAATAAGCATATGATTAAGCATATGGAAGGTTTGTTGTTTCATGAATTATATGTTATATAGTTCAAATTGATTATTTGTGTATTATGATTTGTTGAGTATATTTCATACAAATTTACTAAGCTTTATAGCTTATTTTGTTTATTTTTCTATGTTTTATAGTCTTTCAAAGCTAGCTCGGATTCGGGGATCATCAGAGACTTCATTGCACTATCGAACATCTATTTTGGTACTTTTGAAGTTATGTATATATGGTATATGGCATGTATAGGCTTGAGTCATTTTAAGTTTGTTTGATGAACATGTATTTATAGGCTATTTGAGTTGGCTTGTGATAATTAATTTGTTAATGTATTAATTTGTGTAAATGGCGGGTTTTGAGTTAGGTAATTGACCTATTGAGTGAATGAAGTTCAATTCATAATGCATGTTGGAATGGTTTAACTATATGAATTATATTTGTGAATTATGTCTAGTAAAACAAGTTGGGTTGATAGGTACTTGAATAGGTAAATGACATTGAATTAAGTATTCAAAAGATTGAAATGGATATAGTATGATTGTGTATTGATTGATGAATTTTGGCTACATATTTGTCTCTTAAAATGGTACCAATTGGGCTTGTTTAGGTATGTACAAAATGGGTGGCAAAATGGCTTGGTAAATGACCTATTTTTGTCCACATAAGCAGAGACACGAGCGTGTGTCTCAGCCGTGTTCGACACACGGTCATGTGGCATAGCTGTGTGCCCCTTGGTGTTGAAATTAAAATGAAGTCAGCATGCTCCACACAGTCTCACACACAGTTGTGTGACCAGTCGTGCGGTATAAGTCAGTATACCCCCTAATTTGCACACGGCCTAGTACATGGGCGTGTGACTTGGTTGTGTTGTATAAGTCAGTATACCGTATAGGTTTGGCATGGCCTAGTACACGGACTGGCACACGGGTGTGTGTGGCCACTTTATAGGGCACACGGGATAGCTAGACACACGGGCGTGTGGTTGGCCGTGTGACCCAGGTCAGTATGTACCCCCTGTTTTCACAGGGTTTGTGACACGGGTGTGTGTGGTGGTCGTGTGAGACACATTGCCTACCCACACGGGCCTGTGTCCTCTGTTTTGAGAAAATTTTTCAAAGTTTTGTGAAAGTTTCTTGACTTACCGGTTTAGTCACTAACCATTTCCAAAGCATGTTTTGGGCCTCGTAACCTCGTATTAGAGACAAATTGATTGAGATTGAATGATGAATGTATGAAATGATGTTATGTATGCTAAATGGTTGTTTAATTGTTTCATAAATCTGATAATGCTTCGTAACCCTATTTTGGTGTTAAATACGGGTGAGGGGTGTTACATGTGCTCTTGTGTTATTTGTTAAGAAAAATGATGGATCCATGTGATTATGTATTGATTATCAACAACTTAACAAAGTCACGATCAAGAACAAGTGTCCATTGCAATGTATAGATGACCTGTTTGATCAGTTGAAAGGTGCAACAGTATTCTCAATTATTTATCTTTATTCTGGTTATTATCAGTTACTAGTTAAAGAGTCAGATGTACTGAAAACCGTATTCAGAACCAGGTATGAACATTATGAGTTTCTTATGATACCATTTGGTTTGACTAATACACCTGTTATATATGTGGACTTGATGAAAAAAATATCCAGACCGTATTTAGACAGATTTGTTGTTTGTGTTTATTGAGGATATTTTGATTTATTCACAAGATGAGATAGAGCATGCGCAACATTTGAGAATTGTTTTGCAAATTTTATGCCAAAAAAATTGTTTGCTAAGTTTACCAAATGTGAGTTTTAGCTTTGAGAAGTCGGGTCTTTGGGACATGTTGTATCGGCCATTGGCATTAGAGTTGATTCAAGCAAAATTTTAGCTGTGGTAGACTATAAGCCTCTAAGAAATTTATATGTAACACCCCGAATTTGGGCCTAAAAGTATTGGCCCTTGAGTATGGGTCCGTAAGGAGGTTGTATATAAGTATTTAATTGTGCAAGGAAATGACACAATTAAATGTCTACTTTGGTGGTTAATGGCCCTAAGAAGTGTTAGAGAAATCTTGGGTTCAAACCTGGGCTTTAGCAACAATTTTGGTATTAAGTGAATAAAACCTTGGATGCTTGGATAATGGCCTTTTAAATTATTGTGTTAAATAAATGACACAAAGAAGCTTGTGGTCTAGTGGTTGTGGCGTCATTAAGGTTGTAAGGGAGCCTAGGTTCAAGTCTTGGCTCTTACAATTCATTTTGGTTTTTCTCTTAAGTGAATCTGGACGCTGGCACACATGTCTTAAAGTTAATTATGGACGTTTTTATCATAGAAAGAGCCTGTGGTGGAGTGGCAAAGTAGTATGTTGTGTAACTGTGAGGTCTGAGGTTCAAGTCTTGTGATGTGCAGTGGAGTATTTATTTTGCTATTTGAGCTGTTTAGGAGGTGGAGTTGGATTGGAACTTTGTGGTTGAAGTGGTCATAAGAATGAGAAATTTTTCCTAATGGTTGAAAGCAACCCCACATCGGGAAGCTAACATGAGAATTGGTGAAAAGCTGACTTTAAATAGAGCGAACCAGATGAGTTGGGGAGGAAGACTCAATGTAGGATGTGCCAAGGTTGGTGATCGTGGACTTCGACGCATTCTCATAAACAGGTGTGTACTCGCGCCCTTCCTCATTTGAACCCGAAAAAAGTTGAAAAGCCAAAACTTCGGCATTTGAGGCTTCACGAGCGTGCGATCGCTCGTGTGGTAAATCGAGCCCATAGATTAGGGGCGATAGACTGTAGAGAGGCCGTCACGAGCGTTCTTGTGTACTGGGGCTGTTCTAGGCCTTGATGGGCCCCGTGGGCCCGCTGTGTAAATCTAATTGTAACTAAATTTGGGCTAAATAGGCCACATGAGCGTGTGGGCCCACTTGGGCTGAGTAATGGGCCTTAGGCCCATTTGTACTTAAGTCGCTCAAGGCGACGGTGGACCTTCTTTTGGGTCGTTAAGACCCCCGATTTGTAAAATTATCGAAATACCCCAATTTGTAAAATTACCGAAATACCCCTAATTTATAAAATTACTGAAATACTCTCGATTTGTAAAATTATTGAAATGCCCTTAATTTATAAAATTGCTGAAATAACCTCGATTTTTAAAATTATTAAAATACTCTCGATTTATAAAATTATCGAAATATCCCTAATTTGTAAAATTATCAAAATACCCCTGATTTGTAAAATTACCGAAATACCCCCAATTTGTAAAATTATCAAAATACCCTTAGTTTGTAAAATTACCGGATTACCCTTGTTGTGTAAAATTACTAAAATACCCCTATAGGGTAAAATGACTGACTTAGACTATGAATTTGACTAATTGATTGTGATTGTATGATTATGTTTTAACTAACTTGACTGCAGTTGTAAAACTAATATGTTTTTTAATATATGTTTAAATGATTGTTACTAAGCATGGCCATTTTGCATACACGTGTGATGATTGAGCATGACATACACGACATATTGCATGGGGTTGGAATTGTGAAACAGAGGAAGAAATTGAGGATCGCATGGTTGCTTGACGATCGTCAATCCATCGATTGAGGATCGCATGGTTGCTTGACGAATGTGGATCCACAGATTAAGGATCGCATGGTTGCTTGACGACTGTGGATCCACCAGTGGCTTTTAAGCCCAATATATGATTATTGACGACTCTGTGTCGATCATATTTACACGAGGTCGTGTGTCGATCAGATATCATCGCTGATGGCTATGTGCCTAACATGAAACAACTACCGATGGCTTAAAGCCAATTATTCTGATTGTGTCTTTGTGCCAACCAAAAAATTGCTCTGTGCTATCGTGTCTATGGCTTTGTGCCAAACATATTTACCTGTGGCTATGTGCCTAACATACTTATGGATGACTCTGTGTGGATCATATTTACCCAAGGCTGTGTGCCGGTTATATTACCGTCGTTGATGGCTATGTGCCAAACATAATACAGTTACCGATGGCTTTGTGCCATTTATAATACCGCTACTGAAGGCTTTTTAAGCCCAATATATGATTAGCCCAGACTTTTCTGTTTTTGTTTCTGTATACTAACTGTTACTCTAGTAAGGGGATTACACACTGAGTTTTTGTAAACTCACTCCGTTTATTAACCGTGCAGGTAATCCCCAGTGTTAGGTGGATCGGTGTCACAGAGAGACTCGGAGACGGCCACACAACTGAACATGTTTTTCTATTTCGTTTATTTAGTTAAGCACTTTGGTTTTGATTTGGGTTGTAATAAGGCCTCTTTATTTCCTTAACCTTTTATTTGGAAAGTTTATTTAGTATGTCTAATATTTGTTAGAATTAGGACATGATTTTCCAAAACAACAACTATTTTCAAAACACTACATTTTCGCGACTTAACTTTTAAAATATCACGTTTTCGTAAATTGGTTACTTTTAGAATTAGCTTCCACAATGGAAAATGGAGTTTTGGAAATAAAATTAACAAGTTTTCAAGGTACTAAGTTTTAAATAAGAAAGGTTTCTAATGAAAACATGGTTTTCGAGAAACACTTCAATGTGACACGCCAGATTCGGGTCTAACTTTTGGGCCGGGTTTGGGGTGTTACAGTATATGAGGTCAAAAGTTTTCTGGATTTAGCCAAATATTATAGAAGATTCATTAAGGGGTTCTCGATGATTTCTACAGCATTAACAAGATTGTTGTAAAAATATGTTAAATTTGAGTTGTCCGAGAACTGACAGCAAAACTTTAATTAGTTGAAAGCATTGTTAGCCGAGGCACCTGTGTTAGTTCAGCCAGAGTCTGGTAAAGATTTTTTAATTTGTAATGATGCTTCATTGAATGGTTTGGGTTGTCTTTTGATGCAAAAGGAAAAATGATAGTGTATGCTTCTAAATAGTTAAAACCGCAAGAAAAGAATTATCTGACTCATGGTTTAGAGCTTACAGCAATTGTATTTGCCTTGAAGATTTGGTGACACCATTTGTATGGAGAAAAATGTAATATCTTCATAGATCATAAAAGCCTGAAGTATTTTTTGTCATAGAAAGATTTGAATTTGAGACATAGTAGATGGTTTGAGTTATTGAAAGATTACGACTTGATCATTGATTATCATCTAGAAAGGCTAATGTTGTTGCTGATACATTAAGTAGAAAATCCTTATTTGCTTTGCGAGCTTTGAACACACAGTTAACGTTGATTGATGATGGTTCGATTTTAGCTGAACTAAAAGTTGGACCGACATTTTTGCATCAGATTTGTGAAACTTAAAAATGTGGTGATGTTTTGATAGCTAAACGAAAACAGATTGAGATGACACCTGATTCAGATTTTCATGTGGGTTTCGATGATAGTTTGTATTTCAAAGGAAGAATTTATGTTCCGAGAAATTTTGATCTCATTCAGAAGATCTTACAGGAAGCTCACAGTAGTAGCTTGTCTATTCATCCTAGTAGCAATAAAATGTATGTTGATTTGAAACAGATGTACTGGTGGCCAGGTATGAAACGAGATATTTCTCAGTTCGTATCAAGATGTTTAGTTTGTCAAGAAGTTAAAGCCGAGCATCAAGTACCTTATGGTTTGCTACAACCAGTGATGATTCTAGAGTGGAAAGAGGAACGTATTACGATGGATTTCGTATCGGGATTACCTCTATCATCGAGAAAGAAAGATGCTGTGTGTGTCATTGTTGATCATTTGACGAAGTCCACACATTTCATTCCAATGCGTATGGATTTTTCAATCGAGAGATTAACAGAGTTGTATGTGGCTGAAATTATTAGATTGCACGGTGTGCCAATTTCTATTATTTTTAACAGAGATCTGCGGTTTACGTCTCAATTCTGGAACAAATTACGTGAAGCTTTAGGTACTCGACTGTATTTTAGTACCGCATTTTATCCTCAGATTAACAGTCAATCTGATTGAGTGATTCAGATACTCGAGGATATGCTTCGATGTTGTGTTTTGGAGTTAGAAGGTAATTGGGAAAGATTTCTACCATTGGTTGAATTTGTAGATAACAACAGTTATCAATCGACCATTAAAATGGCACTCTATGAAGCTTTGTATGGTCGAAAGTGTCAAACTCCATTATACTAGACTGAGCTTACTGAGAAAAAGCTTTTTGAGGTTGATTTGATGCGAGAAACTGAAGAAAAGGTTAAAGTGATATGAGACAGTTTGAAAGCAGCTTCGGATCGATAGAAATCCTATGCAGATTTGAAAAGGAAAGACATTGAATTTCAAGTTGATGAAAAAGTGTTTATGAAAGTATCGCCCTGGAAGAAAGTTCTTTGATTTGGTCGTAAAGGAAAGCTTAGTCCACGGTTTATCGGGTTGTGTGAGATCATTGAGAGAATCAGGTAGGTAGCTTACAGATTATCCTTACCGTCAGAGTTAGAAAATATTCACAATGTATTTCATGTATCTATGTTGCAAAAGTATCAATGAAATCCTTCACACATGATTTCACCTTTTGATGTTAAGATTTAACCAGATTTGACGTACGGTGAAGAACTGATCGAAATTCTAGCTCGAGAGGTTAAAGAATTGAGAAATAAAAGTATAGCTTTAGTAAAAGTTCTCCGAAAATGTCACGGAATTGAAGAAGCTACCTAGGAATTGGAAGAAGCTATGAAAGTATAATACGCGGTCCTCTTTTCTGGTAAGATGTTCGGGGACGAAAATTCCTTTAGGGGGATATTTGTAACAGCCCATTTTTAGGGAAATCAGAATAGTGGTTTTGGGACTACAAATCTGATGAGTAAATTATTAAATTATTATTATTTTAAGGTCTATAAAATGTTGGGAAGGTCGTATAAAAATTTCGTTAAGAAATTTTGATGTTTGCTTGTTTAATTAAGTGAAAAGGACTAAATCGAGAAAAGTGAAAAAGTAGAATTCTATAAGTTAAATGTATCAATTAGCTATGGAATTTTAAAGTAAGGGGATTTATATGGTAATTAGACCATTATTATTATTAGCGGACAAAAATGGCCATGAAATTGATGTTTTATTTAGTTTAAATTAAAATAAGTAAAGTAAAAATATGGTAAAATAATGTATCATCTTCTTTAACTTTTATTTCCACCAAAAATGGATGAAGAAGAAAGCCAGCTAGGGCTAGACATTCGTCCAAGTTCATCTAGTGCATGTAAGTGTTATTTTGTCTCTTTTTTAATGATTTCTATGTTTTTGAAGTCGTTGTAGCTTAATCTAGCTGGTCTAGGGGTCATATTGCAAAACTGTTAAAGAGTTAGGGTTTCGCCATGAGTTTTCTTGCATGATTTTTTATGTTTGATGGAAGATTATGAGTTCTTATTGTTAAATAAACAAGTTTTGTAAAGAGATTTTTGATGAAATTGTCATTTAGGGACTTATTTGTAAAAATGATACAAGTTTAAGTTAAATTCATGAAATGGTGCTTTTTATGAGTTGGTAGATGTCCCTAGTGAATTTGGCTAACATGAACTGAGGATGAAATTGCATAGATTTTAATTTATGGGGTATAAGGACTAAATCGTAAAGAAGTTGAAATGTTAGTAGTAAAATTGTAATTTTGCAATAATATGAAATATGGACTGAATTGAATAATATAAGTATTAAATGGATTGAATTTGCTTATTTAGCTCAAGATAGACCTCGTATAGGTTTAGATCGTGAAAAAGTGAAAGCTTTATATTGATCGACTACGTTTTTACACTTTGTTTGTCGAGGTAAGTTCATATGATTACATAACAATTTAATGTTATATTGATCTATATGTTCATGTATTACTTGCCATGTAACTAAATGATGTAAATCCAATGATGTCATGGCGATTATCGAGCCCCGTTTGAACCTTAGGAATTCGTAGGATACAAATGACATGTCATTAAGGTTTTCATGTTTTGGGCGTTGGTCTTGAATGTCCTACTGATTGTTGAGGTCTTGCATTTGTTGCAAATACTCCACAACTCATATGAGTAGCACCATGTAGCTTACATTCTAACCCACAGCCCGTGTGAGTAGGCCCACTTCACAACTCGTGTGAGCAACGATGTAAAGGAAAAGGAAAGGTTACAAATATGTTTAGCACACTTCGTGTGAGCTTCCCTGCGTATTCGATATTATTTTAAATTGTTCAACGGGCATGAAAAGGAAAGGAATGGTAAGTGTTCAAACGAACTATGTCATGAATCTATGAAAAGGATTGAAATGGAAATGTTCAATGAAAGTATATCTATGTTCATGAAAAAGATAAAGGCAAAAGTATTATGTTCATGTACACATAGATTACTTTATAATAATTCAAATGAATTATGTGTTAATGTACTAACATGTGTTGTTGATGGTACTTGGGCTTGTGCCAGGCTTATGGTTGGATTATATCACGCTTAATTTTAATGTTATGCATTGAAATGGTAAGTTATGATCATGTTTTATGAACTTACTAAGCATTATATGCTTATGTAGTTTTCTTTCCTATGTTTTATAAATAATTAGAAGCTCGATCAGTTTGGAAGCTCATCGGAGATCTATCACACTATCCAACGATTATATCGGTAGTTTTTTATGTTTTGAAAAACGTTATAATGGCATGTATAGGTGGACTTGTGTTTGAATGTTAATTTATAAGTTTGGCCTGTATATGGCATTTTGGATTGATGTACTTTTGGTGCCTTGCTGGTATGTGTTAATATGGCTAATTTTTTATGCAGGTTTTAATGGCTAATATGCTATGTGATGGAATAGTTGCAAAATGGTCAAGATAGTTATGTTTTTGAAAGGTATTGGACTTGATGTGCATGATTGAAATGTGGTATGTAGACATGTTTAAGTAAAATATGAATGAATGCATTGAGGTGCCTTGTATGGCATATTGGTTGAATGGAATTAGCCTTTTGAATTGGTCATTTCATGCATATTTTAGTATGTTTTTGATTCCTTGGTCATGGGTGCAAATTGCTTGTAGGTACATGCTTGAATTGGTGATTAAAATGGCTTGATTTTGGCTAATTTCTTGTCCACACGGCCTAAGACACGGACATGTGATTCAATCGTGTGTCAAAGTTGTGTGTCCCTTGTAGGTTTTATGGTTTACAAATCAGGCTATTACACGACCTAGCACACGGCCTAGCACACGAGCATGTGAGGCTATTTCAAAAGTGACACGGCCGTGTGACACTTGTAGTTCAATTTTTTCAAATTTTTCTTAAATGCTTCAAATGTTTTCAATTTAGTCCTAAATTGTTTCTAAAGTGTATTTAAGGCCTCGAAGGCTCAGTTAAGGGACTATATGCATGTAGATGAATGGATAATGCTTTAAGGGACTATATGCATGTAGATGAATGGATTATGCTATGTTTATTTTAATGTTTGGATATGTATTTTTTATGTTACAGTTTTATGGTAATGCTCTTTAACCCTATTTTGGCAATGGATATAGGTTAGGGGTGTTACAGACCTACTAAAAATCTCGGTACAAACTTTAAAATTTCACGTTTCATTCCTGGCCATCAGTAACTCTATATCAAGCCATTACACATTTTGCCATTACCTGATTGAATGAAATAGACACTTTTATAAGCCTCTTGTAAGATGTCTTGCATAATCTTAGAATTTCTTAGCACACATATTCGATTTCATAAATAAAGATTATTATCACAATCCATACTGTAATTAGTGATATGATCATTCTGAATCTAGTCCAGTTTAGCTAACAAATTTGAATACTTTCTTTGTATTTCTTAAAATTTTTGAAGAGTTATCATTTTAACTATCAATTCTGATATAATCGAACAAGCATAAATTAAGATCATCTGAGTGAAGCATTACTATAAATAATGAATTCCTTCTTGGACTTATATTGAATCAGTACTGGAGCTTCTATCAATAAAGTTTTCAACTGGTCAAAACTCTGCTAGCACCTAACTTATCAAACAAATTCAATGTGTCCCTGTAATAGCTTCATCATCGATAATATAATTATCAAGAAATTCTTAGTAAATTTTCTATTGCATACATTTTCAAATACTGAGCATGCTCTAAATCAGTTTCATAATATTAGTATTATAACACTCCTAGCCCATATCTGTCGCCGAAATGGGGTTATGAGGCATTACTGAGCAAAAGCACAATTCTGAACATAATCATAATAATTCAATTTATAATCATATAAATATAAAGCATATATCTAAATAAATATTAATCACACTCTAACAAAAAATAAATCATATTACATGTGCAAATCATATGTACAATATTCCACTGATAATCGAATACCAAATTAAATGAAATCACAGACTTAACATCTTAATTCTTTACATGTGCAATTTTAGATCAATTAGAACAATTCACACAGTGGTTTAATCATTAACTTAAATATCATAAACAATTCCACCGAATGACTATATATAAATATGTTTACATTTCATGAACCAACAAACATGTTATACACATTAAACTAAATCAAATTTGGACAATTGCTAACCATCATTGCTTAATACATATATTAAAAATAAATAAACCCGAATCATCTACATGCAAATAGTTACCCATTCAAGTCATAAATGACAATTTATAGTACTTTCAAAACATATATTAATTATCATGTTGAAAATGCACAAACACAACCAAACTAAGTAGTTTATATACAGACATCAAATTGATCTTCCAAATAATATTTAAAATGCAAATGCATATTTATATTAGACAAAGATATCATTCATACATAGGTATATAAGCGTAAAGGCCAAATCACCATTCAACATATTCATTACTTAAATTCAACATCTCCTTAAATCTAATTTCCAACCTAAATAAACTATTACCACCTTTTAAGTTTTAATCAAATTATAGTGACATGTACCACTTGAATATACAAATATTTATACAACAAAATTCATATACACTAACTAGAGCATTATTCGAACCAATTTATTTAGCTAAGCACACCACACACATATAAATACAACGTACATGATTTTCAGGTTGTGCTAATTACCAAAACTGATACACTTTATAACTATCATCACATCAAGCAGAATCCAATTCATATAACTCATTGACTAAATACAGCAACCTATTGCACATACACCTTTATTCATACATATCATAGCCAAACCAGCCACACAATCAACCAAAACATTAACCATTTCCAAAACATATAATACCTATCTCAAACACCATTTGTTCATAGCTCAAAACATTATAACCAAAATGATTTCAAATACAATCAAACATAATCAAATTATTAATACCAAGCTCATTAAACATTATAACTAAGCACACATAAAACCAAAACTAAGCATAATTAGCAAGTCATTTTCGCATGGCTTTAAATACATAACCAAATTCAACATTTTAAAAGTATATTCCAACCTATACATGCCATAGTTCAAGTTCAACTATTTAAATACTGACACAGTGGATAGTGTGATGAACTTTGTTGATGATCCCCGAGCTCGTAACTTGATCCAAAATCTATAAAACAAACACACACATATACACAGAGTAAACTTTTATAGCTTAGTAAGTCAAAAACAAATAAGCAATCCAATAATATATTCAGCTCAATTAAACTGAATCAAGTTATAAAATAAGTTTCACATTTAATTACAAACTTACCATCTCATAAATAATGTATAAACTCTCATACATAAATGTTACCTTCGCCGAATACTTATCTAGTTAAAATGGTAAAATATCATTCAAGTTCCAAAGCCATGATGTCATTAGATATTCAAATATACCTACACTCACATACACAAGTTCATGAATCAATAGACAACATCTTATTCATACACATATGATTTGGCCGAATATCCATGATCACATATACCCTTATTCAAAACTCATTTCAATAATATTCTTGTTATTTATTCACAAGGCCGAATACCCTACCTTAATCACATATATTCTTCCTTTACTTCATACATGGTTTATAACCAATATCAAACAAACTTACTTACCTCATTTCAATTATAGAATAAGCTAATTCATACCTGATCATTCAACTCATTTATACGTTCGATCACAACTTATCATTGCCCGATGAACCATTCGAAATTGGATAGGACACTCAGATAATCACACACATTGTACAATGCCAACGTTTTAGACATGGTCTTACATGTAATCATATATCGATGCCACTGTCCCGACAGGATCTTACTCACACACATATATCGAAATCACATATCGATGCCATGGTCGTACTCGTACACATAAGTTGGAATCCTATGTCATGACATATGTATCCTAACTATTCCTACGATTCATACAGGGCTTTTAGACGTCATAACTTGGTTGAAACGAATTCGAAAATGTGGTAGCCAAGCCTTTTCATATTCAACCATAGTATATATAAATTTATACATTTCATCACAACATATATATATAGAATTTAACTACAATTAAACACGTCTATTTGCTTATAAACTTACCTAGGATGATACAAAACAGAACAGGGCAGTTAGTCAACAATTTTTGCTTTCCCCCGATCCAAGTCTGATTTCTTTGGTTCTTGATCTAAACATTTTCAAATTAAGCTGATTCGAGCATATTTTCAATCAACTTAGTCCAAAAACACATAAATCAACAAATTACCATTTTACCCCTGACATTTACAATTTTTACAATTTAATCCCTATTGCACAAAACACAAAATACACAAAATTTCTCCATACCCAAGCTAGGCCAAATATTACCCATAACCATATAAACCTATATAATTCATTTATTTCACATTTTAGTCCCTCAAATTATCATTTTTACAATTTAGTCCTAATTACTCAAAATCATCAAAAACTCCAATACAAAACATGTTAATCTAAAAGATATCTTTCATATTTCATCATCAAACAACAAAAATCACAAGCTCTCAACAATGGCACAACTCAAAATATTCATCAAAATAAAAAATTCACGCATGGGTTTTGTAGTACTCAAAGCAACGATCTCAAAAACATATAAATTATCAAAAATCGAATAAAAATGAACCTTGATTGAGCTTGAATAAGTGTTGAACCCTAGATTTGTTTCTTTTTTTTCTTTGTTTTAATTCCGGCAAGAAGAACAAATGAAATTAAAATTAATTTGATAACTTATGTTTTAACTAATATATGTTTATTACTAAATTACTTTTATAACCTTAATAAAATAATAATAAAATCATATAATATATGTCCATTACCGTCCAAAAAATATGCTAATGGAATATTTAAAACATAAATACTCCAATTTAGAAAGTCATTAGCAATTAAGTCCCCTTTTAGAAATAACCACCAAATTTCCCTTTTACGCGATTAAGTCCTTTTATTTAATCGGATACCTAAACGACAAAATTAAATCACGAAAATTTCACAGATATAAATTCACACAAAATAAACATAGAAAATATTTTTAAATATTTTTTTAACTCAGATTCGTGGTCCTGAAACTACCGTTCCGATTAGGGTCTAAATCGGGTTGTTACAACTCTCCTCCTTAGGGATTTTTGTCCCCGAAAATCTTACCGGTGAATAGGTTCTAATAACGTTCTCTCATTGTATCCTCTGGCTCCCACATTGCTTCCTCAACTTCGTGTTTATGCCACAGTACTTTAACTAATGAAATTTTCTTATTTCGCAAGTCTTTAATATCACAAGCCAGAATACGAATTGGTTCTTCCTCGTACATCATATCGGGCTTAATCTGAACCTCAGCCAGACTAATCACATGTGAAGGATCAAATCGATATCTACGAAGCATCAAAACATGGAATACATTGCGGACCTTTTCTAGCTCAGATGGCAACAACAGTCTATAAGCAACCGGTCCGATGCGTTCTATTATCTCATATGGCCCAATACACATTAGACTCAATTTGCCTTTGTGACCAAATCTGAGTATCTTCTTCCATGGCGAGACTTTTAAAAAGACTTTATCTCTGATCTGAAACTCTATATCTTTACGTTTTAAGTCCGCATATGATTTCAGATAGTCTGATGCTGCTTTTAGACTTTCACGAATCACTTTCACTTTCTGTTAAGTTTCTCTGAACAAGTCAACCCCGTGTAGCTTACTTTCACTGAGCTCAGTCCAATACAATGGTGTACGACATTTAAAACTATACAAATCCTCATAAGGTGCCTGTAACACCCCAAACCCGGCCCAGAAGTTATGGCCGAATCCGACGTGTCACATTGAAGTTTTTAAGAAAACCCATTCCTCTTTCAATGTCCTTCTCAGTGTTTTAAAAGATAGTCTTTGCTAAGTTAATAAAGTGAATGGAAGCTGTGCACCAGGTAGGTATCCGAAACAGAGGAGGTGAGCCTAGAAGGCTGCTTAAGTACCAAGCTCTTGATTGGATCCAATCCTAGACATGCCTACAACCATTGCCACACTTTGGTGCTAGGTTAGGTTTTGAGAAAAACAAGTTGGAATTCATTTAAGTAGATATTTTTGATAAACTGATTAATTATATCGTTACGTTATTTTTGAAAACAAGTATCATTTTGGAAACACGCCTAGGTCTAACTCATATTGTTATCGAGAAAAATATAGGGTATAAGATAAAATAATCCAGAAAAATAATTAAAACGGCCTTATTACAACCCAAAACCAAATAATAATATTAATAAGATAAAACTTATAAAGAAATAAATCGGCTACTTATTGCAATAAAAAAAGCAGAAAGTAAATGTAAATGATGAGTGTGGCCATCTCCGAGTCCTCGCAGCTCCAAACCATCTAAGCTTAGGGATTACCCGCACGATTAGAAGCGGGGTGAGTTTATGAAAACTCGATGTGTGTAATCCCAATAACAAACAACGATCAATAACACATGATCGTACAATCGGCCAAAGCCCTATTTAGTCTTGACATATATCGGGGCAAGCCTTTCGTTTAACGGTTACTAGGTGAAGCCTTTTCATAAATCATATCATCGGGCGAAAGCCTTTTCATAAATCATATCACCGGGCGAAGCCTTTTCATAAATCATATCACCGGGCCAAGCCTTTTCATAAATCATATCATCGGGCCAAGCCTTTTCATAAATCATATCATCATCGGGCGAAGCCTTTATCAGTAAATGGTATGGCCCTTAGGCCCATTTCAAGATCACATGTAATGTCAATGAATGTATGCAAGCCCATTTCAATATCACATGTAATGTAAATGAATGTATGCAAGCCCATTTGGGGAGACTACTCGACCCACCATCCGCTACTCTCCACCCGTACCAACCAAGCTCTCCATGTGGGAATAACTCAACCCACCCAACCAAACTCTCTCCTTTGGCGGCAAAGATAGTTGCTTTTATCATATAATGGAGGCCTTGCCTCTTTTTAATAATCTGGGGCATAAGCCCTTTTCGTAAATCGGGGCATAAGCCCGCACCGATGGCCCGGGGCATAAGCTTTTTTTGAAGCCGGGCAGAGCCCTTTAGCACTTCCTCCATCAATATAACCCATATCCCATGCAATATGTCATGTATGCGAGAATGTCATACCCATATTTGAATCAAACAATCACAATCAAGTCATTCATATCACCAACATATATTCACAATCAAATCCACAACCACACGGTCCAAGTTAGTCACTTATTCACAAGGGCAAAAGCAGTCATTTTTCATATTATAAGGGTATTTTCGTAATTTTACCAAAAATCGGGTTTTCCATGTTCATTACATTTGTCAATATTTCGAGTGTTTAAACAATAATCCTTAACCCACTTATCAAATTCGGGCTTTTGGGCCCAAAACCCCTAATGGGCCCTACGAATCTTTGATTTAGCCCACTAAGCCCGCTTAACCCAAATTTTACCATAATACTAAGCTGTGTTAACATGCAACTTTTCCAAATTCCATTTTCTATCAATTTTACCCAAATGGGCCCATTTGGCCCAATTTCGACCCATTGAGGCCCAACTTACCATCGTGCACAAAATTGAGTTCTTACCGTTCCATCGATCCAAACACCGACCTTATCGTATTTATCGTATCTATACCCCACACGCAACATTACAAGTTTCGAAATGCCGATATTTTAGCATTTCGCTTCTCACAGATATTAATCTAAGCTACTACGAGGGTTAGTACACACCGTTATGGGTTGAAGTTGAAACGTTTCCATAATCAATCACCTACGATAACCACCACCGCCACTCAAACTTAACTAATCCAATATCAATATACGTAAATCCTAAGCACATCGGTCATACGGAACATAAGGGCATATTCGTCATTTTACCATACAAGGGTATTACGGTAATTCTACCCTACTGGGGTATTTCAAGAATTCTACCTTACAGTGGGTATTTCGATAATTCTACCCTACTGGGGTGTTTGATAATTCTACCCTACAGGGTATTTCGGTAATTCTACCCTACATGGGTGTTTCGGTAATTCTACCCTACAGGGGTATTTCGGTAATTCTACCCTACAGGGGTATTTCGGTAATTCTACCCTACTGGGGTATTAGGTAATTTTACCCTACAGTGGGTATTTGGTAATTCTACCCTACTACATGGGTGTTTGGTAATTCTATCCTACGAGGGTATTTCGATAATTTTACCCTACGGGGTATTTGGTAATTCTACCCTATGGGGTATTAGGTAATTTTACCCTAGGGGGTATTTTGGTAATTTTCATAATCGAGGGTATTTTGGTAATTTTGTAAACCAAGGGTATTTTGTTAACTTTATAAATTGAGGTAAAGCAACAATTACAGTAAATCAAGGGTAAAACGATAATTTTGTAAATCGAGGGTAAAACAATAATTCTATAAATCGAGGGTAAAATGGTAATTCTATAAATCGAGGGTAAAACGATAATTCTGTAAATCGAGGATAAAACGGTAATTTATAAATCGAGGGTAAAAGCAAGAATTTCAGTAAATCGAGGATAAAATAGTAATTCTATAAATCGAGAGGTAAAACAAGAATCAGTAAATCGAGGATAAAATAGTAATTCTATAAATCGAGGGTAAAAACAAGAATTCGTAAATCGAGGATAAAACGATGAATTTGTAAATCAAGGGTAAAACGGTAATTTTACAAGTTGAGGGCATTTGAAGAATTGGTAAACTAAAGTATTCTAAACATGGATAATAATACGAATAGCCCTAAAGCCCATTCTCTCGCCCAAATGGTCCCACACGCTCGTGTGCCCTTTTAGCCCAAACCTAGCCACAAATATGGGATTCACCTAGCCTAGTCAATATTTACAACACAATCAAACAACTTATTCAATTGGGGCGTGAGGCCCATTGGGCCCACATGGCCCTTTCGCCCATCGCGGCCCAAGTAGCCATCCAACAACTAGAGTAGTGAGAAATACACACACGATAGGAGACCGGAGTTAATCCACGCTCAGAGCACTCTTAGCCGACGCCCAACCCAAACGAGTACGCCATACACAATGAAAGGGATCACCAAGAAAGGTACATTTACTCTCCTCATGGTTCTCTCTATTTAAAGCTAGCTTCCCATCCACTCTTATGTTAGCTTCCCGATGTGGGATCCTCCAACATCGAGTTTAAATTCAACACCAGCTCTTGCCACCCCTTGTTAGCAAAATAAATGCTCTTTGCTTACCATGGGATTCGAACCCATGCCTCCCCTCAAATGCTCCACACGCCACTTGCCACTAAGCCACAAGGCTTTTTCTGTCACAATCTCTCCAACAATATTCTTAAGGCCTACCTACTACACCCAGGGTTTGATTCACCTTAAACCAAAATTTTTGCTAGAGTCTAGGTTTGAACCCAGGACTTCTCCAACACTTCTCAGCACACTTAACCACTAAAATAAGCCTTCATTAACGAAATTTGCATGCACAACAGAATATTATAAGCTGCCTTCAACCGCTCCCATGCTCAAAGCCCAAAACTTCTAGGCCCAAATTCAGGGTGTTACAACTCTACCTCCCTTAAAGAAATTTCGTCCTCGAAATTTTTCACTCTCAGACTACAGCACCACACTTCCGCTGCACACTCTGATACTAATAATACTAACATACACCCAAAACATTTGTCCATCGGAGCGGATAGATTTCACATGCAACCAATTTCTACATTTTCAGAACACACATCAAATAAATACTAAATCTAAATTCAAACGTTACAGTTTACTCTAACTAGAAAATTCCAGTATAGTGCTACTATCTATAGTAGTTTCTCAATATAGCATTTCAATCTATAACAGTAAACAGAGTTAGAGAACTTACAGATTTGGTGCCGGAGACTCGGTGTGCCACACTTTTTAAGGGAGATACTTCAAACAGACCGCGTGGCTGAAAATAATTTTCTAAAATTCAACCTTTGAAAACCCAATCCACAGCCGAGTTGTTGCAACCTAGGCTCTGATACCACTAAATGTAACACCCCAAACCCGGCCCAGAAGTTATGGCCGGATCCGACGTGTCACATTGAAGTTTTTAAGAAAACCCATTCCTCTTTCAATGTCCTTCTCAGTGTTTTAAAAGATAGTCTTTGCTAAGTTAATAAAGTGAATGGAAGCTTTGCACCAGGTAGGTATCCGAAACAGAGGAGGTGAGCCTAGAAGGCTGCTTAAGTACCAAGCTCTTGATTGGATCCAATCCTAGACATGCCTACAACCATTGCCACACTTTGGTGCTAGGTTAGGTTTTGAGAAAAACAAGTTGGAATTCATTTAAGTAGATATTTTTGATAAACTGATTAATTATATCACATACGTTATTTTTGAAAACAAGTATCATTTTGGAAACACGCCTAGGTCTAACTCATATTGTTATCGAGAAAAATATAGGGTATAAGATAAAATAATCCCGAGAAAAATAGTTAAAACGGCCTTATTACAACCCAAAACCAAATAATAATATTAATAAGATAAAACTTATAAAGAAATAAATCGGCTACTTATTGCAATTAAAAAAGAAACGAAAAAGTAAATGAAAGCATGAGTGTGGCCATCTCCGAGTCCTCGCAGACTCCAAACCATCTAAGCTTAGGGATTACCTTGCGATTAGAAAGCGGGGTGAGTTTATGAAAACTCGAGTGTGTAATCCCAATAACAAACAAACGATCAATAACACGAAGATCGGTACAATCTGGGCCAAAGCCCTATTTAGTCTTGACATATACTGGGCCGAAACCTTTCGTTTAACGGTTACTAGGTCGAAGCCTTTTCATAAATCATATCACTGGGCCGAAGCCTTTTCATAAATCATATCACTGGGCCGAAGCCTTTTCATAAATCATATCACCGGGCCGAAGCCTTTTCATAAATCATATCACTGGGCCGAAGCCTTTTCATAAATCATATCACTGGGCCGAAGCCTTTACTGTAAATGGTATGGCCCTTAGGCCCATTTCAAGATCACATGTAATGTCAATGAATGTATGCAAGCCCATTTCAATATCACATGTAATGTAAATGAATGTATGCAAGCCCATTTGGGGAGACTACTCGACCCACCATCCGCTACTCTCCACCCGTACCAACCAAGCTCTCCATGTGGGGAATAACTCAACCCACCCAACCAAACTCTCCACTGGCAGCATAGCTGCTTTATCATATAACTGGAGGCCTTGCCTCTTTTTAATAACTGGGGCATAAGCCCTTTTCGGTAAACTGGGGCATAAGCCCTTTTCGGTAAACTGGGGCAGAGCCCTTTTAGCACTTCCTCCATCAATATAACCCATATCCCATGCAATATGTCATGTATGCAGAATGTCATACCCATATTTGAATCAAACAATCACAGTCAAGTCATTCATATCACCAACATATATTCACAATCAAATCCGTCAACCACACAGTCCAAGTTAGTCACTTGCCCACAAGGGCAAAACAGTCATTTTTCATATTATAAGGGTATTTTCGTAATTTTACCAAAAATCAGGGTTTTCCATGTTCATTACATTTGTCAATATTTCTGAGTGTTTAAACAATAATCCTTAACCCACTTATCAAATTCGGGCTTTTGGGCCCAAAACCCCTAATGGGCCCTACGAATGCTGATTTAGCCCACTAAGCCTGCTTAACCCAAATTTTACCATAATACTAACTGTGTTAACATGCAACTTTTCCAAATTCCATTTTCTATCAATTTTACCCAAATGGGCCCATTTGGCCCAATTTCAGCCCATTGAGGCCCAACTTACCATCGTGCACAAAATTGAGTTCTTACCCGTTCCATCGATCCAAACACCGACCTTATCGTATTTATCGTATCTATACCCACACGCAACATTACAAGTTTCTGAAATGCCGATATTTTAGCATTTCGGCTTCTCAGCAGATATTAATCTAAGCTACTACGAGGGTTAGTACACACCTGTTATGGGTTGAAGTTGAAACGTTTCCATAATCAATCACCTACGATAACCACCACCTGTCACTCAAACTTAACTAATCCAATATCAATATACGTAAATCCTAAGCACATCAGTCATACGGAACATAAGGGCATATTCGTCATTTTACCATACAAGGGTATTACGGTAATTCTACCCTACAGGGGTATTTCAGTAATTCTACCTTACAGGGGTATTTCGATAATTCTACCCTGGGGTGTTTTTGGTAATTCTACCCCTACAGGGTATTTGGTAATTCTACCCTACATGGGTGTTTTGGTAATTCTACCCTCTGGGGGTATTTGGTAATTCTACTACCTACAGGGTATTTGGTAATTCTACCCTACTGTGGGTATTAGGTAATTTTACCCTACTGTGGGTATTTGGTAATTCTACCCACATGGGTGTTTGGTAATTCTATCCTGAGGGTATTTCGATAATTTTACCTACGAGGGTATTTGGTAATTCTACCCTACTATGGGTATTAGGTAATTTTACCCTACTGGGGTATTTTGGTAATTTTCATAATCGAGGGTATTTTGGTAATTTTGTAAACCAAGGGTATTTCAAGAACTTTATAAATTGAGGGTAAAGCAAAGAACTCAGTAAATCAAGGGTAAAACGATAATTTTGTAAATCGAGGTAAAACAATAATTCTATAAATCGAGGTAAAAGGTAATTCTATAAATCAAGGGTAAAACGATAATTCTATAAATCGAGGATAAAGCAAAGAATTTATAAATCGAGGGTAAAGCAAGAATTCAGTAAATCGAGGATAAAATAGTAATTCTATAAATCGAGGGTAAAGCAAGAATTCAGTAAATCGAGGATAAAATAGTAATTCTATAAATCGAGGTAAAACAAGAATTTCAGAATCGAGGATAAAGCGATGATTCAGTAAATCAAGGGTAAAACGGTAATTTTACAAGTTGAGGGCATTTCATGAATTGGTAAACTAAAGTATTCTAAACATGGATAATAATACGAATAGCCCTAAAGCCCATTCTCGGCCCAAATGGTCCCACACGCTCGTCGTGTGGCCCTTTTAGCCCAAACCTAGCCACAAATATGGGATTCACCTAGCCTAGTCAATATTTACAACACAATCAAACAACTTATTCAATTGGGGGCAGTGAGGCCCATTGGGCCCACATGGCCCCTTTCGCCCATCGCGCCCGAAGTAGCCATCCAACAACTAGAGTAGTGAGAAATACACACGATAGGAGACGGAGTTAATCCACGCTCCGAGCACTCTTAGCCGACGCCCAACCCAAACGAGTACGCCATACGTGTAAAGGGATCACCAAGAAAGGTACATTTACTCTCCTCATGGTTCTCTCTATTTAAAGCTAGCTTCCCATCCACTCTTATGTTAGCTTTCCGATGTGGGATCCTCCAACATCGAGTTTAAATTCAACACCAGCTCTTGCCACCCCTTGTTAGCAAAATAAATGCTCTTTGCTTGCCATGGGATTCGAACCCATGCCTCCCCTCAAATGCTCCACACGCCACTTGCCACTAAGCCACAAGGCTTTTTCTGTCACAATCTCTCCAACAATATTCTTAAGGCCTACCTACTACACCCAGGGTTTGATTCACCTTAAACCAAAATTTTTGCTAGAGTCTAGGTTTGAACCCAGGACTTCTCCAACACTTCTCAGCACACTTAACCACTAAAATAAGCCTTCATTAACGAAATTTGCATGCACAACAGAATATTATAAGCTGCCTTCAACCGCTCCCATGCTCAAAGCCCAAAACTTCTAGGCCCAAATTCAGGGTGTTACAGTGCCATTTTGATGCTCGATTGAAAGCTATTATTACATGCAAATTCAACCAAAGGTAGGTATCGTTCCTACGTACCTTCGAACTTGAGAATGTAACATCTCAACATATCCTCAAGTATCTGAATGATTCGCTTAGACTGACCATCTATTTGTGGATGGAAAATAGTACTGAAATGTAATTTTGGACCTAAAGCTTCTTGCAGTTTCTTCAAAAACCGCGATGTAAACCTCGAATCTCTATTCAAAACAATAAATATAGGTACACCATGTAATATTACAATCTGAGAAACATACAATTCAGGTAGCTTATCAAGCGAGTAGTCTGTACGTACTGGAACAAAATGAGCCGATTTAGTCAATCTATCCACAATAACCCAGATTGCATCTTTCTTGCTCGGTGTTAATGGTAAACCAGATACAAAATCCATAGTAACTCTGTCCCATTTCCACTCTGGTATCATAATTGGCTGAAGCAATCAAGAAGGTACCCGATGCTCGGCTTTTACTTGTTGACAGATTAAGCATTTTGAAACAAAGTAAAAAAAGTCTCGTTTCATACCATGCCACCAATAAAGCAATTTCAAATCATTATACATCTTCGTACTACCTGAGTGAACAGATAACTGACTGCTGTGAGCTTTATTCAAAATCATCTGAATCAACTCTGAGTTCCTCGGGATGCATATTTGATTCTTGAATCTCAAACAGTCATCAGCATCAACTTGAAACTCTGAATCAGCATTTAAATCACATTGAGCTCGTTTTGTTATCAACTCACTATCAACCTTTTAGGCATCACAAATTTGTTGAACAAATAATGGTCTTGCTTTCAATTTATCTATTATCGAACCGTCATCAGACATAGCCATATGTGCATTCATTGCACGCAAAGTAAACAGTGATTTTAGCTTAAAACTTCAGCAACAACATTAGCCTTTCCCGGGTGATATGACTATCACAAGCTCGTAGTCCTTTAGCAATTCTAACCATCGGCGTTGTCTCAAATTCAGATCTTTCTGAGTCGTCAAATATTTCAAGCTTTTGTGATCAGAATAAATGTGACATTTCTCACAGAACAGATAGTGACGCCAAATTTTCAATGCAAACACGATAGCTGCCAATTCTAAATTGTGTGTCGGATAGTTTCCTTCATGCGGCTTCAATTGTCTCGAGGCATAAACTATAACTTTTCCTTCCTGCATCAAAACATAGCTCAAACCATTTAAAGATGCATCACTATAAATAACAAATTCTTTACCTGATTCTGGCTGAACTAGTACTGGAGATTTGGTTAAAAGGGCTTTCAACTGATCAAAGCTTTTTTGACACTTTTCTAACCACTTGAACTTAACATCTTTCTGTAATAGCTTTGTCATTCGGGTTGCAATCATAGAGTAGCCTTTCACGAACCGTCTATAATAACCAGCAAGTCCTAAAAAGCTTCAGACTTCGGAAACATTCTTAGGACGTTTCCAATCAAGTATGGCTAAAATTTTGCTCGGATCAACCCGAATACCTGATGCTGATACCACATGACCTAGAAAACTGACTTCACTTAACCAGAACTCACATTTATTGAATTTCGTATACAACTGCTTATCTCGCAAAGTCTGTAACACAAGTCTCAAGTGTTCGGCATGTTCAACTTTATCACGAGTATATCAAAATATCATCTATAAACACAACCATAAACCAATCTAGATACGATCTGAATATGACAACCCTAATTTGACCCTAGTCGAAAAGTGGTTTCGGGACCACAAAACCGAGTCATAAAAATAATTAACTGTTAAATTTTGTGTTTATTACATGTCTAAATGCATGTGTGAAAGTTTCATGCTTTGATCTGGTCATTTGTATGTGAAATTTATAAGATAGGACTCATGTGATAAAACTTGAAAGTGTGATAGGTAAATTTTAAAGTACCAAATAATGCATGAAATGATGACATGAGGGATTTGCATGTCAAATGGACCAATTTTGTTTAGTGGCCGACCATAAATGATGGTTGATGTATAATATATGTTTTATTTTAGTATTATAATAAGTGATGGCTTTATTTTTGAAATAAATTAATTAGTAAAACAATAAAAGATGATAAAAAAAATAGATGTTCATCTTTCTTCTTGATTGCCGAATTTGGGAAAGAAAATATTGAAGAAGAAACCAAGGCATTCGGCCATGGCTATCCCAATTTAAGGTATGCATTGTGATTCTTTATTATGAGATTAAATTGATAAGTACATATTTTATTTAACCCATGGTTTAAATTCATGAATCAATGAACAACTGTCTATTCGGCAAGTGCTAAATTGGTGTTATTTTGATAAGTCTTTGGGAAGATGTTAGTTATTTGTTAAGTAGCTTAAATGATGGTTGAATGAGTAGAATTCATGGTTGAAAAGTACAAATTGAAATTTGCCGTATGAGTGTATATGCATTTTGGAAAGAAAAATGTTGTTGTTTAGTTGAGTTTTCATTTGATATATATTCATTCGGTCAAAAGGGGGAGGAATGAGATGAATTTAAAATGTTGTGGTTTATTTTTTTTAGTTGGTTAAATGATTGTGGTCATTGCCAAATACAATTATGTTAGGGGAAATAGGATTAAATATCGGTTTGATGAACTAAATAAATATATATATTCGGCTATATAGATTTGATGTGTACTTGAAAATATAATAAGTCTTGAGAGATTGTACTTGTGTATGTGAACTAAATGTTTAATGGATATTAGGCTAAAAGGAGTAAAAGGTTAAGTCATAAGAAAATTTGAGTGATATTCATATTTGGACATTAGGGTTATATGAACTTTGGTTATTTGAGTTATGTGTTATGTGAACTATTTATTTAATATACATAATCGGTCATTGTTTGGCAATAATGTAACCTATGTGTAATTTGCTACAATTGATTATGAGACGGAATTTGTATATGAAAGCTAAGTTTGAGTGGTTAGGGTCGAATGGGATATATAAGATATTAAAGCATGTTATAATTATATATTGGTGTATACGTGGTTGTAATTAATCCTCTATTTGAATTCGGTTAGATATGGTCATGTTATGGGTTTAGTAGGGTTAATATCTTAAAATTGAATGAAGTTTTAGTTAACCTTATGTGTCATGTGTGTTAAAATAGTTGATGATTTGGGTGTTATTATATGCATTTATGCTAAGTATTTTTCAGCTATGCTTTATATCTATGAAATGATTATAATGGATAATTTGTAAGAGTAATTTTGACTTGTTAAATATGTGGTACGTGTATGACAAATTGTATAAACATGATGTATTGAAGTTACCCTATAAGATTGAAATGGGTAATTAAATTATTGGTGTGTATGTATTTTTATTCATTGTAACTTGGCATGTGAAATGGGTATGATAGTTAATATGTGTGCTTAAGGTGAAGTGATAAAATAATTAGGTATATGGTTTGGTTTCATTATTGAGTATAAGGGTTAAGTTCTTTAAAAGACTTTGATGTTCGAAATGATTAAACAAATTCATTTGTTTAAATTAAGCTCAAGAGCAAAGAGAAACTAGACCAGATAAGGGAAAGGAGAAAGAAAACGAATAGCCTATCCGCAACTGTTCAAAAATATCCGAGGTAAGTTTTGAGTAATTACAGTTATTAGATAATTGATGTAATGAGATAAGCATGATAAATGAATTGCAAATTATTGTCTCTACTTGAATAAGGTTGTTTAATAAATAACTTGAGTTTATGGAATGTAATCGAATGGATATTAAGAGTTAAGCTGAGATAGTGAAATGGTTACATGTTCTTGCATAAAAGTGTTGAATCGAAAGTTATATTGAAAGTGTGTTTTCGTTGTGTGCTCATACTCGAATGAAGAAAGTGAAGTACAAATGTGATATGATATGAGCCGAATTATCATGTGGGCAAATATGCTTAGCTCTCAATACATTATATATCCGAGTTAAATCCCGCAGGCATTGTGCTGGTAATGTATATCCGGGTTAAATCCCGTAGGCTTCATGCTGGTAATGTATATCCGGGTTAAATCCCGCAGGCTTAGTGCTGGTACTTTATCCGAGCTTAAAGTTCCACAGGCTTTGAGCTAGTAACTGGATTCGGGTTTTGAAACCTAGCAGGCTTAACGCCGGTGATTCGAATGAGATTACAAATTCAAATGTTCAAAGTAAACTATTATCGAATATGTATGATACATGGTAATGACCAGGTACGTATTATATACTGTTATGTGAATTGATTTCAAAGTGAGTCATTAGTATCAAACAACGATATAACTATGTGAATGATTAATATATCTATGAATAAGAGAAATGACCTATTCGATCGATGTCTGCCATTATATGAAAATATGTGAATTAAACTAGTTGTATGAGCCATAAAGTAAAGTGAAACATGTGCTAAAAATTTCTTGTGTATTTATATTCGGCCAATAGTCTTTATGTATGGTATACTTGTGTATATTTTGCCTAGTGATTGTAGTTAGAATACAAATTTGGTAACATTCATTGTTTGATTTAAATGACATGTTTTAATTGTTGAAATGCTTAAAACTTACTAAGCCTCGAAAGCTTACTCTGTTTCTTATATCTCTGTTTTATAGATTGTTGATTTTGGCCACCGACTCGGGGATCGTCAGCTGTTCATCATACTATCGATCTTGTTAGTACAGTTATATCTTGGTCTCGATATGGCATGTATAGGTTGGACTATTAACAAAATATGTTTTGTAATTGTAAATATTTTGGCTGTATGAAAATGGCATTTATAACTTATAAATCTGTATGTATTCAGTTCGATTTCTGCTTTTGTTGTTAGATTATGTGATTGAAAAATTAAATGTTTAGCTATGGTACTACCTCATAGCCTAAACCGGCGATCGAACTCGGGCTAGGGGTGTTACACTGAAGATCTAATTCATCAAATCCATGAAAACAGCAGGTGCATTAGTAAGTCCAAAAGGCATAACTAAAAACTCGTAATGTCCATACCTCATTCGAAAAGCAGTCTTTGGCATATCAGAGTCCTTAACTCGCAACTGATAATAGCTTGATCTCAAATCTATCTTCGAAAACACTATAGCCCCTTTTAGTTGATCAAATAGATCATCAATCCGTGGCAACGGATACTTATTCTTTATAGTCACCTTATTGAGCTGTCTATAATCAATGAACATTCTCATAGTTCTATCTTTCTTTTTCACAAACAGTACTGGTGCACCCCAAGGAGAGAAACTCGGTCGTGCGAAACCTCTATTTGTCAACTCTTGCAACTGAGCTTTCAATTCTTTCAATTCTATAGGTGTCATTCTGTGCGGAGCTATGGATATCAGAGTCATCCCAAGCATTAACTCAATACCAAACTCTACCTCCCGAATAGGTGGCAAACCCGATAATCCTTCAGGAAACACATCTAGATACTCACATACAACTGGTACTGATTCAATGTTTTTTTCAGCCACTTTACTGTCAAGCACATAGGAAAAATAAGCTTCACACCCTTTTCTCACATATTTTTAAGCTAGCATCGAAGAAATCACTACTGGTAACCCATTTAGATCATTAGATTCAATTTGAATAATCTCATCATTCTGGCACCGTAAATCAATAGTCTTTCTTTTGCAGTTTACAACAGCATCATGCAAGGTCAACTAGTCCATATCCAAAATCATGTCGAACTCATCAAATGGCAACAACATCAAATCAGCCGAAAAGCACAAATCTCGAACCATCAAGGGGCAATTCTTACACACTTTGTCAACCATAACACACTGGCTCAAGGGGTTTGACAATCTAATCACTAACTCAGTAGACGCAAAAGGTAAAGTCTTACTAAATACTAATGTCTCACACACATAAAAATGAGTAGAACCAGGATCAATCAATACAATTACATTAGTATCATAAAGAGTGAATGTACCAGTAATCACATCTGGGGATGAAGCCTCCTCTCGTGGGCAAATAGTATAGGCTGACTGTTGTATCTTTAATTCCTCTCTGACTACCACTCGCATTACTCGAATTTCTAGGTGGTCTACCCAGAGCTGCAGTAGTACCCGATCTCGTGTACTGCACTAGATTTTCTTCAGCTAACCCTGGACAATCTCAAATATAATGATCTGTTGATCGGCATTTAAAACAGGCCCAATCAAGCAATCTTCAACTGCCAGGATGTCGTTTACCACAGTGTTTACACTCGGCTTGATTTGATCTGACATTCCCCACACTAGCTACTGAGGTAGCTCTCGAGCTCATAGGTGGTCTACTCTGATCCAGTCTAGAATAACCCGAAGTGGCTTTGGAACGACTGAAATCATCTCAAAACTTCTTTGGTGCCAAGTAGAATGACTTATCGAACATTCTTTTACGTGCATCTCTAGCTTCAAAGTCAACTTTTCTTTTCTCTTTCTTGAGCTCTTCAGCTTTGCAGGCTCACTCAACCAATACTATAAACTCTTTTATCTCAAGTATGCCAACTAATAGTTTAATTTCTTCATTCAACCCATCTTTGAATCTTTTATACATTATGGCTTCGGTAGAAGCACACTCTTGGGCATACCGACTAAGTCTCACAAATTTAAGCTCATACTTTGTCACTGTTATCCGACCTTGTTTCGGCTCTAAAAATTCTTTTCGCTTCTGATCAATAAAGCTCTGGCTGATATACTTCTTACGGAACTCAGTCTGGAAGAATTCCCAAGTCACTCGCTCTTTCAGAACTATCGATACTAAGGTATTCCACCAGTGATATGTTGTGTCTCGAAGCAATGATATGGCACATTTCAAACATTCATCTAGGGTACAGGACAGCTCATCAAACACACGGATAGTATTATCAAGTCAGAACTTAGCCCGCTCAGCATCATCATCATCAGTAGCTTTAAACTCTTCAGCTCCATGTTTTTTGATTTTATCAATAGGTGGCTTATACAATTTCAACGGATCACTTACTTGAGCTACAATAGGCATCGAAAATGGATTAGTCGGGGGTGGAGGTTGTTGTGTAGTCGGGTTAGTCCGAATGTACTGAGTAAACCAGTCATTCATCATTTGGTAAAAGGCTTGTCTATCCTCTCCTTCCTAGTTACTCGAAATCGGTCGGGAACCAACCGGTGCTGTCCCTTGCGCAGGAGCAGGCGCTATACTCTCGACATCATCAGCTATAACTCTATCGGGATCCATTTACAATATGAAAAACACATTTCCAAATGTCATAAGTCATCACACTATCGCAGTATATAATATAGCATGTATAGCTACACTCACACGTGCTACGTTAGTCCTAGAACCGACTAAACTGTAGCTCTGATACAAATAAAATGTAACACCCCTAACCTGTATCCGTCGCTAGAATGGAGTTATGAGGCATTACTGAGCAAAAGCACAATTCTAAACATAATCATAATAATTCAATTTATAATCATATAAATATAAATCATATATATAAATAAATATTAATCACATTCTAACAAAAATAAATCATATTACATGTGCAAATCATATGTACAATATTCCACTGATAATCGAATACCAAATTAAAAGAAATCAAAGACTTAACGTCTTAATTCTGTACATGTGTAATCTTAGATCAATTAGAATAATTCATACAGCGGTTTGATCATTAATTTAAATATCATAAACAATTCCACCGAATGACTATATATATAAATATGTTTACATTTCATGAACCAACAAACATGTTATACATATTAAACTAAATCAAATTTGGACCATTGCTAACCATTATTGCTTAATACATATATTAAAAATAAATAAACCCGAATCATCTACATGCAAATAGTTACCCATTCAAGACATAAATGAAAATTTATAGTACTTTCAAAACATATATTAATTATCATGTCGAAAATGCACAAACACAACCAAACTAAGTAGTTTATATATGGACATCAAATTGATCTTCCAAATAATATTTAAAATGCAAATGCATATTTATATTAGACAGAGATATCATTCATACCTAGGTATATAAGTGTAAAGGCCAAATCACCATTCAGCATATTCATTACTTAAATTCAACATCTCCTTAAATCTACTTTCCAACCTAAATAAACTATTACCACCTTTTAAGTCTTAATCGAATTATAGTGACATGTACCACTTGAATATACACATATTTATATAGAAAAATTTGCATACACTAACTACCACACACATATAAATACAACGTACATGATTTTCAAGTTGTGCTAATTACCAAAACTGATACACTTTAAAACTATCATCACATCAAGCTGAATCTAGTTCATATAACTCGTTGACTAAATACAGCAACCTATTGCACATACACCTTTATTAATATATATCATAGCCGAACTAGCCACACAATCAACCAAAACATTAACCATTTCGAAAACATACAATACCTGTTTCAAACACCATTTGTTCATAGCTCAAAACATTATAACCAAAACGATTTCAAATACAATCAAACATAACCGAATTATTAATACCAAGCTCATTAAACATTATAACTAAGCACACATAAAACCAAAACTAAGCATAATTAGCAAGCCATTTTCGCATGACTTTAAATATATAACCAAATTCAACATTTTAAAAGTATATTCCAGGCTATACATGCCATAGTTCAAGTTCAAATATTTAAATATCGACACAGTGGATAGTGTGATGAACTTTGCTGATGATCTTTGAGCTCGTAACTTGATCCAAAATCTATAAAACAAACACACACATATACACAGAGTAAGCTTTTATAGCTTAGTAAGTCATAAACAAATAAGCAATCCAATAACATATTCAACTCAATTAAACTGAATCAAGTTATAAAATCAGTTTCACATTTAATTACAAACTTAACATCTCATAAATAATGTATAAACTCTCATACATAAGTGTTACCTTCGCCGAATACTTATCTAGTTAAAATGGTAAAATATCATTCAAGTTCCAAAGCCATGATGTCATTATATATTCAAATATACCTACACTCACATACACAAGCTCATGAATCAATAGACAACATCTTATTCGTACAAATATGATTTGGCAGAATATACATGATCACATATACCCTTATTCAAAACTCATTTCAATAATATTCTTATTATATATTCACAAGGCCGAATACCCTACCTTAATCACATACATTCTTCCTTTACTTCATACATGGTTTATAACCAATATCAAACAAACTTACTTACCTCATTTCAATTATATAATAAGCTAATTCATACCTGATCATTCAATTCATTTATACATTCGATTACAACTTATCGTTGCCCAATGAACGATTCAAAATTGGATAGGACACTCAGATAATCACACTCATTGTACAATGCCAATGTCCCAGACGTGGTCTTACATGTAATCACATATTGATGCCGCTGTCCCAGATAGGGTCTTACTCGCTCACATATATTGGAATCACATATCGATGCCATGGTCTTTCTCGCACACATAAGTCGAAATTCTATGTCATGATAGATGTTTCCTAACTATTCTTACGGTTCATACGGGGCTTTCAGATGTCGTAACTCGGTCGAAACGAATTCGAAAATGTGGTAGCCAAGCCTTTTCATATTCAGCCATAGTATATATAAATTTATACATTTCATAACAGCAAATATATCTAGCATTTCACTACAATTAAACACGTCTATTTGCTTATAAACTTAACTCGGACGATACAAAATAGAACAGGGCAGCTAGTCTACAATTTTCGCTTTCCCTCGATCCAAATCCGATTTCTTTTGTTCTTGATCTAAACATATTCAAATTAATCTCATTCAAACATATTTTCATTAAATTTAGTCCAAAAACACATAAATCAACAAATTACTATTTTACCCCTAACATTTATAATTTTTACAATTTAGTCCCTATTGCACAAAACACAAAATACACAAAATTTATCTATACCTAAGCTAGGCCGAATATTACCCATAACCACACAAACCTATATAATTCATTTATTTCACATTTTAGTCCCTCAAATTATTATTTTTGCAATTTAGTCCTAATTACTCAAAATCATTAAAAACTCTAATACAAAACATGTTAATTTAAAACATATCTTTCATATTTCATCATCAAACAACAAGAATTACAAGCTCTCAACAATGGCACAACTCAAAATATTCATCAAAATAAAAAATTCAAGCATGGGTTTTGTAGTACTCGAAGCAACGATCTCAAAAACATAGAAATTATAAAAAATCGAACAAAGAAGAAACTTGATTGAGCTTGAATAAGTGCCGAACCCTAGCTTTGTTTCTTTCTTTTCTTTGTTTTAGTTTCGGCAAGAAGAAAAATGAAAATAAAATAAATTTGATAACTTATGTTTTAAGTAATATATGTTTATTACTAAATTACTTTTATAACCTTAATGAAATAATAATAAAATCATATAATATATGTCCATTACCATCCAAAAAATATGCTAATGGAATATTTACAACATAAATACTCTAATTTAGAAAGCCATTAGCAATTAAGTCCCCTTTTAGAAATAACCACAAAATTTCCCTTTTACACGATTAAGTCCTTTTATTTAATTGGATACCTAAACGACAAAATTAAATCACGAAAATTTCACAGATATAAATTCACACAAAATAAACACAAAAAATAATTTTTAAATATTTTTCTGACTCAGATTCGTGGTCCTGAAACCACCGTTCCGATTAGGGTCTAAATCGGACTGGTATAAGTATATTATCAATAAAAGAACCAAAATGAACCTGTTGAGATGTAATTGAAAAATCAATTTCATCATATCCATAATTGTTGTGGGAGAATTAATCAATCCAAAAGGTATAACTAGAAACACATAATATTTGAAATTGGTTCTGAATGTTTTTTGGCACATCAACATCTTTAACTCACAACTGATAACAACCATATTTGTGATCAATATTCGAAAACACTATAGTACATTTCAATTGATCAAATAAATCTTCAATACGTGGCAAAAAATATTTATTCTTTATCATAACTTTATTCAACTATTGATTATCTATATGCAATCCCATCGACCCATTTTCCTTTTCACAAATGGAATAGGTGTGCCTCAAGGTATTTTGGTTGGAAAAGAACTGCTGCAAATACTGCAATCAGGATTTTACTAGCCAACTAGGAATACAGATCTGTATAAGTTTATACAGGGATGCAATAGATGCCATAGAATTGGAAGTATATCAAGAATAGATGAAATGCCACAAACAGGGATACTTGAAGTAGATGTATTTGATATTTGGGGAATTGAATTCATAAGACCCTTTCCCAAGTTCTTTTGGGAATCAATATGTCTTGCTAGCTATAGATTATGGTTCTAAATGGATTGAAGTAGAGGCATTACCAACAAATGACACAAAAAATAGTAGTTAAATTCCTACGAAAAAACATCTTCTCTAGATTTGGAACACACTATGCATTGGTGAGTGATGAAGGATCTCATTTTTGCAGCAAACAGCTTGAAGCCGCTCTAGAAAGTATAGTGTGAGACACCAGATGACAAAAACATACCATCCACAAGCTAATGGCCAAGTAGAGGTGCCTAATCGAGAGATTAAGTGCATTTCAAAAAAAAGTTAAATCCAAGTAGGAGAGATTGGACAGCAATACTAGGTGATGCACTATGGGCCTACAAAATAGCATACAAAAATCCGTTAGACATGTTCCCTTGTAAATTAGTTTACAGAAAAAATTTTCATCTATCAATTGAATTACAGAAAAAAGCATACTAGGAAATTAAAGAATTGAACTTAGACCCAGAATTAGCCAAAAAAGAAAGACTATTTCAACTACAAGAGTTCAAAGAATTTCGTTTCATGGCTTATGGAAACACAAAATTTTATAATGAGAATTTTTACCTGGACAAAAAGTCCACTTATTTAACTCGAGGATAAAATTATTTCCTGGCAAGTTGAAATAAAGATGGACTAACCCATACACTATAAATCAAGTGACACCTCATAGGGCAATCAAACTTATTGGGAATGGAGGACAACCTTTTCTTATAAATGGACAGAGAGTAAAATATTATTTTGGGGGAACAACTAAAGAAGTAATCGACACCTAAGCCTTACAATGCAAAAATTTATGGAGTCAATGTGAAAGTGAAGAAATCATGGGAATGAATGGGAAACTTATGAAGAAAGTAAATCAACCAAAGATCTTGAGGTAGAAAAAAACACTATAGAGACTGCATTCCATGTCGCGACAATAACCTTGCATGTCTCAATATTGAACAAAATTTAGCATAGGTAAATTATCCTCAATGTCGTGACAACAAAAAGTGTGTAACTTGTAGTCCTAGTTTACTAACTTCTGACGTGTCTATTGTAGAATTTTAGTAGATTTCCAGTTCTTTAAACTCCTTACTGATCATGAATAATAAACCTAACACAAATTTACCTCTCATTATTATTATCATATTCATTTAAGGATTAATAAGGCAAACAAATCTCTTTTTCCTCTCCCAACATTGTGAAAATAGCAAGATTTCTCTGTTGCTATTCGAGAAGTTCAATAATCCGAAGAATGAAATATTGCAACATATTTAGATTTGAGTAATTACAAATTCTTTTATAACATCTTGAATACATCTATTTAATTCTAGGAAAGCAAAATAAACAAATACTTATAGCAGTTGTAGCCTTGTACATTCATCCAAGAACATGGGTTTGACCCGATAATGAGAAATTGTAAATAAGTGTGGGAAATTGAAACAGAAAAGGAATGGACTAACTTCTGCTAGCCACCTGAAGTGCCAACAATAATACCTGTTGTGCAGGAATTTTTCTCCCATTAAGAGAGAGAAGCATAAGACCGTATTATGTGTAACATCCCGAATTAGCCGCCATTGTATTTATTTTGAAAACTTGGTGACATTACCTACTCGGGGATAAATGCCATGTCTATAAAGACCATAAAATTCTAAAGTATCTGATGACCCAAAAGGACTTGAATCTGAGGCAACGAAGATGGCTTGAATTGTTAAAAGACTATGAGCTTGTGATTGATTATCACCCTCGTAAGGAAAATATGGTTGCCGATGCCTTGAGAGCAAAAAGTCTTTATTTGCTTTAAGAGCAATGAACACACGGCTAACCCTATCTCATGATGGTGCGATTCTAGAAGAGTTAAGAGCTAGACCAACTTTTCTTCAACAGATTTGTGATGCTCAGGAAGCTGATAAAGAATTACAAGCTAAGAAAGCTCAGTGTGAGTCAAGCAGTGAATCAAATTTTCAGAGAGATCCTAATGGTTGTCTGAGGTTCCGTGGAAGGATTTGTGTCTCAAAGAACACTGAGTTAATTCGAAATATTTTTCATGAGGCTCATAACGAAGGTATGTCAGTTCACTCGGGCAGTACGAAAATGTACAATGATTTAAAGAAAATGTATTGGTGGAATGGCATGAAAAGAGATATATTCGAGTTTGTATCGAGGTGCTTGATTTCTTAGCAAGTAAAGGCCGAACACCAGGTACCTTTAGGGTTACTCTAGCCTATTTTATTTCCCGAATGGAAGTGGGACTGAATTACTATGGACTTTGTAACAGGCTTGTCGTTAACACCAAGAAAGAAAGATGTTGTCCGGGTTATGGTTGACAGATTGACTAAATCAGATTGACTAAATCGTGAGATTACACGGGGTACCGCTGTCGATTATTCTAGACAGAGACCCGAGGTTCACTTCGAGATTTTGGAAGAAGTTACAAGAAGCCTTGGGTACAAAATTGAGTTTTAGTTCGACTTTTCACCTTCAGACATATGGTCAGTCTGAGCGAATGATTCAGATTCTTGAGGATATGTTGCGATGTTGCATCCTCGAATTTTAGGGTAGCTGGGAAAAATATTTGCCGTTGGTAGAATTTGCCTACAACAACAGTTTTTAAACGAGTTTGAGAATGACACCTTATGAGGCCTTGTATGGCAGAAAGTGCCAAACTCCATTGTATTGGAGATAACTCAAAAAGATTCAGATTCACGGGTTTGATCTGGTCAAGGAAACTGAAGAAAAGTTTAAACTGATACGAGACTATTTAAAAGCGACATTAGATAGGAAAAAGTCATATGCTGATCTGAAAAGAAAATAGATTGAGTTCCAAGTTGGAGATAGAGTATTCTTAAAAGTATCTCCATGGAAAAAGGTGTTGAGATTTGGTCAAAAAGGCAAAGTAAGTCCGCGATTTATCGGGCCGTACGAGATCACTGAAAGAGTTGGACCATTAGCCTATCGTTTGGCATTGCCACCCGAATTGGAAAAGATTCACGACGTATTCCATGTATCCATGTTGAGGCGATATCGATCAGAACCCTCTCACGTGATTTCACCAGCATAGATTGAAATTAGACCGGACATGACCTATGGAGAGGAATTGATCAAGATTTTGGCTCGTGAGGTTAAATAGTTGAGAAATAAAAATGTGGCTTTAGTGAAGGTTTTATGGCATCGACATGGTGTGGAAGAGACTACATGGGAGCCAGAAGAAACCATGAGAAGCCAATATCCGAACCTATTTGCTAGTAAGACTTTCGAGGACGAAAGCCCCTAAGGAGGGAGAAATGTAACATCCCGATATAGGGCAATAGTGGTTTTGAGACCACAAATCTGACATTAAAATATTTATTTTATGATTATTATGAGGTCTAGAATATGAGAGTATGCATGTGTTAAAGTTTCATGAAGGAATTCTTTGAGTAAGGTGTCCAATTGAAAATTAGGGACCAAATTGAATAAATTTCAAAACTTGGATTCTGGAAGTAATTTTTATGAATTTTCTTTAAATTATAAATTAGAAGGTCTTGGAGAGCAATTTGCCCAATCTCTAAATTTTTGGACAAAAATGGGCTTGTATGGATAAAATTTCAAAGAAATGACTTAAGGGCATTTTGGTCATTTGGCATTTTAATGAAATAAAATGGGAAAAAGAAGGAAAAAAATCAGCCATCTTATCCCTTGTACCAGCTGAAATTCTCAAGCCCTCCATATTTAGGGTTTCCAACATTCTCAAGCTCAATAGTAAGTGCTCCCAAGCCCCGTTTTTAATGTTCTTCGTATTTTTGAAATCCTGGTAGCTTACTCTATCTATTTCTACCCATATTTCATGCTATGGTTCATGTTTAGAAATTTACCCACGCATGAGTTACTTGTATTTTGATGTTTTATGGAGGAATATGAAAGTTGGATGTGTGTTAAACATCTTTTCCTAGGTGATTTTCATGAAAAACACCTAAAAGGACCTAAAAGGTGTAAAATGTGTGGTAAAATGTAAAAGTAATGGAAAATGTGGGCTGCCATAAGAGGGAAAAATATTAGGCTAGGCTTGGGTAAGGTAGAAATTGCATGTGTTTCATTATACGAGCCTAGGGACTAAATCGTAAAAATGTGAAAGGTTAGGGGCAAAACGATCATTTGGAGAAGGGGTAAAATTTAGACTCAAAAGGTAAAATGTGAGGTGTTAATGATCTATTTTTATTGTTATAGACCCCAAGGAGCAAATTCTGGAGGTCGATCGAGGAAAACGAAAGGTTTCGAAATAACCGAAACACGATACCGAGACGAATACCAGGTAAGTTAGGATAGCTTAAAGTAAACTCATAATATGCCTAATTGCATGATTTAAGAATATATGATAATTGCATTTGATTATGGCATGAAATTACATGAACTGCATCTTTAAAAATGACATGTTCAAAAATGCCCCGGTTGAGGTTAAAGAGGAAGTTTGATGGATAAACCATGATTTATATGTGACTTGAGATCCTCATCTGTTGCAGAAAGGATTTAGCCCGGATGGGTAATCCGTTCATCTCAAATATAGAAAGGATCTAGCTCGGACAGGTGTTCCTTGAATGGTCGAGCCTCTCGAAGAATATATGTGCATTGACGGTTTAGCCCGGACAGGTAATCCGATTAGGGTCTGAATTTAGCCGGATCTGGCAATTTAGATCCGAGCTCATTAAGGGTGTTTGTCACTATAAGGGATTTAGCCTGGACTAGTAATCTCGCCGTAAGATGTGAGGTTTCGCGGGAGTGCATACATGAAATGATCATTCTTATGAATTGACAGTAAATGGATAATCCATCGGAATTTCCTAGAAACTCAACGGGATTAATATGATGTATATCAATGAAATGATGAATGATGAGCTCATCTAGGACAAATTGTAACGCCCCATACCTGTGTTCAACATCGAAATAGGGTACGAGGTATTACCGGAACATAACACATACCATTAAACAAAACCGAGATAGAAATATGTCATCCAACTAGATAATGTATCGTTATAACATATGTCTTGAACAACATTAGCCAACTTAAATGGCTTTGTACAAAATGATTGGTCAAATACTGTAACCAATATTTTAAACCTAGGCAATTATGACACGTAACAAAATAACTAAGCCTATTATACATGCCATAATTCAAAATGTTTAATTCAAATACGCTAAAGTATTGATAGTGCGGGCAGATCTTCACGATCCTTAACTCCTGAGCAAGTTGGACGACACTATAAGACAAAAGAGAGAAAAGAAAGTAAGCTTATAGCTTAGTAAGTAAGTATATAAATAATAATTAAAGAATCTAATATATCTATAGAATAACTCAAGTATATCTACTTTAAATTTTTTTTCTCTTCACTCCACTTTGATTAAGCTGTCTCTCCTGCGTCATGTTCACTAAATAAATCATAACTCGAGCTACAAAACTCAAAATTCAAATTTGTAAATTTTTCCTGAAACTAGACTCATATTACTTCTTACTATTGTTTTTCTGGAATTTTTGGTTCAGCCAATTAGTACAGTTTATTAGTTAAAGTTTCCCCTGTTATACAGCTAGACTGATCTGACCTCTGTTCACTACGAATTGATTGTCTCCCAGTACAAAAGTCAAATAGCCACGAAATTTATTTCATTTAAAACTAGACTCAACAAGAAATCTATGCATGTCAATTATATTTCTTAATTATTTTTGTAAAAGTTTTAATGAATTTTTAAAGTCAGAATAGGGGATTACGTAGTCATTCTGGACAAGTCACACACAAATATAAATATATCAAAATATAGAGTTTCTTTCACTTTCTCTATTTCTCTTACATGAGAATAGACTCACTAAGCTTCAATTTAATATCTCATTCAGCCTCTAACTAAATTCCTACTATTTTTGGTGATTTTTCAAATTCACATCACTGCGACTGTCCAAAAACAGTATTATTGCAAATTCACTCTTTTACAGTTTCTTTGTATTAACCTCATTCTAACGTACATGTCACAATTCATTTTCATCACATTTCATACATCACAAGTATAGGTCCATGATTAAAATGTCACTATAAAATCATCCCGTTGAACACTTCGGATCAATTCTCGATACTTGGTGGTTTCAGCACACAGCTCTACCCATCATAATTCGTATAATTCGGCTCTCTTGTACACATGGTGAACACTTTGTACCACCCATGTGACCTAGCCAATTTATCTCGTAGCTCTCTTGCCTACATGGTGTCCTTCACTTGGAATCACACATGCAACCTAGCCACATTTATCTCTCCCGTAGCTCTCTTGTCTACATGGGATACATCCCGTATCACACATGTAACCTAGCTACTACATAGTATCTCGTAGCTCTCTTGTACACATGATGTGCACTCAGCACCATACATGTGACCTAGCTACGTTCCATCTATATTATTAAATCTTTCTGAATGTTCAACCGGGAATTCTCTCTCTATTACTTATTTCCATTCTCCCAAAAGTCGATTTATGCTTCAAAATCAGCTAATATATATATATAAAATAGGCTGAAGTATAAGAATGTAAATGAAGTTAATGTATTATTTACATACAAACTTACCTCGGTGCAAAATATAAAAATTTTGCAATTTAGTCCAAAATCTTTTCCTTCCCTCGTTCGAGGTCGATTCCACGCCTTTCTTGATTATTGAGCTTGAAAGCTTGGGAAAAACCCTAGCTATGGAGAACATGAAAGTTTCGGTCAAGCTTAATGAACATGAACACATTTTTGTGTTATTTTTCCCATTTTATTCATTTAATACACAAATGACCAAAATGCCCTTACTACTAAACTTTTTAAAAATTCCATCCATGTCTAAATTTTTGTCCATATAAAGTATAATGGTCTAATTGCCATTTAAAGACCTCTACTTAAAACCCCCATTTCAGTCAAGTACTTATGAACTAGAACACACACATTTTTCACCTATTTCAATTTAGTCCTAAACGTCAAATTAAACACCCAATCGATAAAATTTCGCAACGAAATTTTCACACAATTATGCAATCATAATATGAACACTAAAACTTAATCAAAATAATTTTTTTTTAACCTCGAATTCATGGTTTCGAAACCACTATTCCATTTTGGCCCTAAATCAGGCTGTTACAACTCTCCCCCCTTTAGGGATTTTCATCCCTGAAAATCTTACCGATAAAGAGATTTGGGTACTGTTTTCTCATGGCTTCCTCCGGCTCCCACGTAGCTTCTTTTACTCCATGTTTTTTCCATAACACTTTTACTAAAGCTATACTTTTCTTTCTCAACTGTTTTACTCCTCGAGCCAAAATCTTAATCGGTTCCTCATCATAGGTCAAGTCCGATCGAATCTCAATTTCTGTTGGAGAAATCACATGTGAAGGATCAGAACGATAACGTCGCAACATTGATACATGAAACACGTTACGAATTCTTTCTAACTCTGCCGGTAAGGCCAACCGATATGCCATTGGTCCAATCCTCTCAATAATCTCGTACGGCCCAATAAAACGCGGACTCAACTTGCCTTTTTGGCTAAATCTCATAATCTTCTTCCATGGTGACACCTTCAAGAACACTCTATCACCCACCTGAAATTCAATCTCTTTTCTTTTTAAATCTGCATATGACTTTTGTCGATCTGAAGCAGCTTTCAAGCAATCACGAATTATTTGTACTTTCTCTTCGGTTTTTTTAACTAAATCAACTCCGTGAATCTGTTTCTCACTAAGTTCTGTCCAATATAAAGGAGTCCGACACTTGCGACCATACAAGGCTTTCGTGACGGTGCCATCTCAGTATACTTGATGAAAAGCGTATTGTAGGCAAATTCAACCAAAGATAGATATTTCTCCCAATTGCCTTCAAATTCTAAAATACAGCATCTAAGCATATCTTCGAGTATCTGGATTACTCTTTCTGACTGGCCATCTTTTTGTGGATGAAACGCGGTACTAAATTCAATTTTGTACCCAAAGCTTCTTGTAACTTTTTCCAGAATCTCGAGGTAAACCTCGGATCTCTATCTGATATTATAGACATAGGTACCCCGTGCAACCTCACAATTTCAGCAATATATAATTCAGCTAATTTATCAAGTGAGTAATCGGTACGTACCGGTATAAAGTGAGCCAAATTTGTTAACCTATCAACCACTACCCAGACAACATCCTTCTTTTTAGGAGTCAAAGGCAAACCGGTTACAAAATCCATGGTAATCCTATCCCATTTCCACTCAGGTACCATTACTGGTTGGAGTAATCCTGAAGGCACTTGATGCTCAGCTTTTACTTGTTGACAGATCAAACACTTGGTGACAAATTCAGAAATGCCCCTTTTCATACCTGGCCACCAATACAACTTCTTTAAATCATTATACATTTTTGTGCTACTAGGGTGAACTGACAAACAACCACTGTGCGCCTCATGTAATATTTTCTGAATCAATTCATCATTTTTCGGTACACAAATCCTATCTCGAAACATCAAACAGTCATCTGGTCCAACTCGAAAATCTGAGTCATAACCCGATTCGCACTGAGTTCTCTTGGTTCGTAACTCACTATCATTCTTTTGAGCATCACAAATTAGCTGGAGAAATAACGGTTTAGTCCTCATCTCTGCCAAGATTGACCCATCATCAGACAATGCTAACCTCATACTCATGGCTCTCAAAGTAAAAAGAGATTTCTTGCTCAAGGCGTTAGCAACTACATTCGCTTTTCCCGGATGATAATCAATCACTAGCTCATAATCCTTCAATAATTCAAACCATCTTCGCTGTCACAGATTCAAATCCTTTTGATTCATTAAATACTTCAGACTTTTGTGATCAGTAAAAATTCGGCATTTTTCACCATACAAATAATGTCGCCAGATCTTCAAGGCAAAGACAATAGCGGCCAATTCCAAATCATGTGTAGGATAGTTCTTCTCATGTGGTTTTAACTGTCTCGAGACATAAGCCACCACTTTACCCTCTTGCATTAGCACACATCCAAGGCCTGTCAATGATGCATCATTATAAATTACGAACTCCTTCCCTGGGTCGGGCTGTACTAAAATTGGTGCTTCAGTCAATCGTGCTTTCAGCTTTTCAAAACTCTGCTGACATTTATCAGTCCATTCAAACTTAACATTCTTTTGCAGCAACTTAGTCATAGGAGAGGCAATCATCGAAAATCCCTCGATAAAACGTCTATAATACTCAGCCAAGCCTAAAAAGCTTCTAACCTCGGATACATTCTTTGGCGGTTTCCAATCAACGATCACGGAAATCTTGCTCGGATCCACCCAAATACCGTCACCTGAAACTATATGTCCCAAAAATCCGACTTCATGAAGCCAGAACTCACTTTTACTAAACTTAGCAAACAGTTTCTTTTCTCTCAAGATCTGCAATATGGTTCTCAAGTGTTCAGCGTGCTCAAACTCATCCCGAGAATAAATTAAAATGTCATCTATGAACACCACTACAAACTTATCTAAATATGGCTGAAAGATTCGGTTCATCAAGTCCATAAATATAGCCGGAGCATTTGTTAAGCCAAAAGGCATCACAAGGAACTCATAATGTCCATACCTTGTCCGAAAGGTGGTTTTCGACACATCTGACTCCTTAACTCTCAACTGGTAGTAACCGGACCTCAAATCGATCTTTGAAAACACTGTTGCCCCCTTTAACTGATCGAATAAATAATCAATCCTCGGTGAGTTTATTCGATCAGTTAAAGGGGGCAACAGTGTTTTCAAAGGGGGCAACAGTCAAAGGGGGCAATCAATGCAAAGCCTCATTGAGCCATCCTTCTTCTTTACGAACAATACAGGAGCACCCCAGGGAGAGAAACTCGGTCTCATAAATCCCTTGTCTGTTAACTCTTGCAACTGAGCCTTCAATTCTTTTAATTCAGTCGGAGCCATTCTATATGGAGCAATCGAGATCGGTGCAGTCCCCGGCAACAAATCAATGGCAAACTCTATCTCTCTGTTCGGAGGCAATCCAGGCAATTCCTCTGAAAATACATCGAGAAATTCACAGACTATCGGTACTGATTCATGCTTCAATTCAGATAGCTTAGTATTCATTACATAGGCCAGATAAGCTTCACACCTTTTCCTCATGTATTTCTGTGCAGACATGTGCAAAATCACCATAGGCAATTTATTTGATTCATCTGTTTCAACCCACAGAATTTCACCATTTTCACATTTCAACTCTAGTGTTTTTTGTTTACAATCGACCTTGGCATCATACAATGTTAACCAGTCCATTCCCAAAATAACATCAAACTCATCAAATGGTAACAGCATCAGATTAGCCGGAAAACAGTGACCTTGAATCATTAATGGGCAATTCTTGCAAACCTTATCAACTAGCACATATTGGCCTAAGGGGTTCGACACTTTAATCGTAAACTCAGTAAACTCAATAGGCAACTTCTTATTAGATACTAAATTCATACAAATATAGGAATGAATAGACCCGGGATCAATCAATGCAATAACAATAGTATCATAGATAGAAAATGTACCAGTAATCACATCGGGAGGTGATGCATCCTCTCGGGCACGTATGGCATAAGCTCTAGCAGGTGCTCTAACTTCTGATCTCGCCGCTGAATCTTTCATTATAGTTTTACTGCTAGCTTCATTTCCAGTATTTCTCGGTGGTCTACCTCTGTTAGCGGTAGTACTTTGTCTAGCACTCTGAAATTTTTCTTCTTTAACTTTCTCCGGACAATCTCTGATAAAATGCTTGCAAGAACCACACCTGAAACAAGCTCGCTCGTTTCCCCAACACTCACCAAAATGTTGCCTGCCACATTGCTGACATTCGGGCTTTCTAGACTGCACATTACCCACACTTGCCACTGAAGTAGCTTGAGCTTTAGACCCCGAATATGCCCTACCACGATCTCTGTGTGAATACCCAGCTGAAACTGTCATTCGAGGGTTTGTCTCTTTGGACCTCTTTGATTGAGATTGAAATGACTTGCTTATCGGTCTCTTTTTGGCATCTCGAGCCTCAATAGCAACTTTTCTTTTTTCTTTGTTTAATTCTTCAGCTTTAAGATCTCGATCAACCAATACTACAAATTCTTTCAGCTCCAGAATTCCTACAAGCACTTTAATGTCCTCATTAAGTCCATCCTCAAACCTTTTACACATAATGACCTTGGTGGACACACATTCTGGGCATACTTATCGAGTCTTACAAATTCGCGTTCATACTACGCCACAGACATCTTGCCTGCTTCAATTCAAGGAACTCCTTTCGTTTTTGATCAATAAATCACTGACTTATGTATTTCTTTCTGAATTCTTCCTGGAAGAAATCCCAAGTAACCCTTTCTTTTGGCACCACTACTACCAAAGTCTTCCACCAATGGTAAGTCGAATCTCTCAAAAGTGATACGGCACACTTTAAGCACTCCTCGGGTGCACATGACAGCTCATCAAATACACGGGTAGAATTTTCAAGCCAGAACTCCGCTACCGTCTGAGGTATGGGAGGGGGTGGAGGAGGTTAAGCATTCGGGTTTGCTCGAATAAACTCAGTATACCAATTGTTCATCATTTGGAGAAAGGCATCCCGAGCCTCATCTCCTTGTCTCGATGTATCAGGTCTACTTTCTATAGGCGCGGTCCCTTGCGCGGGAGCCGGTACATTACTAGCAGCATCATCAGCCGCAGTTCCATCAGGATCCATTACTATATTAAAACAAAACACAATTTAGAATAATCAGGAGTCACCACACTATCACAGTATATTTCTGGCATGTATAGCTAGACTTTTACACACACTATATTAGTCCGAGAACCGACTAAACCATAGCTCTGATACCACTAAATGTAATGTCCCATACCTGTGTTCAACACCGAAACAGGGTACGAGGTATTACCGGAACATAACACATACCATTAAACAAAATCGAGATAGAAATATGTTATCCAACTAGATAATGCATCGTTATAACATATGTCTTGAACAATATTAGCCAACTTCAATGGCTTTGTACAAAATGATTGGTCAAATACTGTAACCAATATTTTAAACCTAGGCAATTATGACACGTAACAAAATAACTAAGCCTATTATACATGCCATAATTCAAAATGTTTAGTTCAAATACCCTAAAGTATTGATGGTGCGGGCAGATCTTCACGATCCTTAACTCCTGAGCAAGTTGGACGACACTATAAGACAAAAGAGAGAAAATAAAGTAAGCTTATAGCTTAGTAAGTAAGTATATAAATAATAATTAAATAATCTAATATATATACACAATAACTCAAGTATATCTACTTTAAGTTTTTTTTCTCTTCACTCAACTTCGATTAAGTTGTCTCTCCTGCGTCACGTTCACTAAATAAATCATAACTCGAGTTACAAAACTCAAAATTCAAATCCGTAAATTTTTCCTGAAACTAGACTCATATTAATTCTTACTAATTTTTTCTGGAATTTTTGATCCAGCAAATTAGTACAGTTTATTAGTTAAAGTTTCCCCTGTTATACAGCTCGACTGATTTGACCTCTCTTCACTACGAATTGATTTTCTCCCAGTACAAAAGTCAAATATCCACAAAATTTTTGTAAAATTTTGAATGATTTTTCAAAGTCAGAACAAGGGATTACATAGTCATTCTGAAAAAGTCACACACAAATATAAATATCTCAAAATATAGAGTTTCTTTTACTTGCTCTGTTTCTCTTACATGAGAATAGACTCACTAAGCTTCAATTTGATATCTCATTCAGCCTCTAATTAAATTCCTACTATTTTTGGTGATTTTTCAAATTCAAGTCACTGCGACTGTCCAAAAACAGTATTATTCCAAATTCACTCTTTTACACTTTCTTTGTATTCACCTCATTTTAACGTACATGTCACAATTCATTTTCACCACATTTCATACATCACAAGTATAGGTCCATGATTAAAATGTCATTATAAAATCATCCCGTTGAACACTTCGGATCACTTCTCGATACTTGGTGGTTTCAGCACACAGCTCCACCCATCATAATTCGTATAATTCGGCTCTCTTGTACACATGGTGAACACTTAGTACCACCCATGTGACCTAGCCAATTTATCTCGTAGCTCTCTTGTCTACATGGTGTCCTTCACTTGGAATCACACATAAGACCTAGCTACATTTATCTCTCCCGTAGCTCTCTTGTGCACATGGGATACATCCCGTATCACACATGTGACCTAGCTACTACATAGTATCTCGTAGCTCTCTTGTACACATGATGTGCACTCAGCACCATACATGTGACCTAGCTACGTTCCATCTATATTATTAAATCTTTCCAAATGTTCAACCGGGAATTCTCTCTCTATTACTTATTTCCATTCTCCCAATAGTCGATTTATGCTTCAAAATCAGCTAAAATATATATATAATTGGCTGAAATATAAGAATGTAAATGAAGTTAATGTATTATTTACATACAAACTTACCTCGATGCAAAATATGGAAATTTTGCAATTTAGTCCAAAATCTTTTCCTTCCCCCGTTCGAGGTCGATTCCACGCCTTTCTTGATTATTGAGCTTGAAAGCTTGGGAAAAACCCTAGCTATGGAGAACATGCAAGTTTCGGCCAAGCTTAATGAAGATGAACACATTTTTGTGTTATTTTTCCCATTTTATTTTATTTAATACACAAATGACCAAAATGCCCTTACTACTAAACTTTTTAAAAATTCCATCCATGTCCAAATTTTTGTCCATATAAAGTATAATGGTCTAATTGCCATTTAAGGACCTCTACTTAAAACCCCCATTTCAATCATGTACTTATGAACTAGAACACACACATTTTTCACCTATTTCAATTTAGTCCTAAACGTCAAATTAAAGACCCAATCGATAAAATTTCGCAACGAAATTTTTACACAATTATGCAATCATAATATAAACACTAAAACTTAATCAAAATAATTTTTTTTAACCACGGATTCGTGGTTTCGAAACCACTATTCCATTTTGGCCCTAAATCAGGCTATTACACAAATTATATGGTACATTATTATTGTGACTAGCCTGATGATTGAGTGTATGTGTTAGGGAAACCATTCCATTCTTGTTGGTTTCATTGCCTAATATGGTTGTATGCTAATTACTCGGTAAGTTCACTTTCCAGTTATTCAGGCTTACTAAGCATGAAAATGCTTACCCCTCTCTTTTCCCTATCTTACAGAACTCGGGGACTCGTAAAGATTGGAAGACGGTTGGAGAGTCAACACACTATCAACTAGTCCAGCTTTGGTATATAGATACTTTTATTTTGTTCAATGGCATGTATAGGACTTTTGAGTATTTTGTTATATGTGTCATTTGATTTGCCAAGACGAAGGCATGTAAAGATATACATATCTTTTTGTATATGGCCATGGGAATTGGCTTATTTTGTAATAGGCTATGACCTACAAATCTATGCATGTTTATGTTCATATGTGATGGCTTGGTTATAATTGGCAATGAGTTATAAGAAGGAGCCAATCTTGAATGTGTTAAGGAGATATGGAAACCCTTAATGCAAAAAGGGAATTAACCTAGCATGTATAAAACTGATGATATGAGGTTTTCATGCAATGAGGTTTATCAAGGTTTTATATAAGTGTATAATTTGGCCTTATTATGTATTAAAGTAACCTATAAGTGTGATTGGTTGATAGAGGGTGACCAAAGGCTTGGAAAAAGGCCTAATAAGGTCCACGCGGGTAGACACACGGGCGTGTGGCTTGGCCGTGTGTGACACATGGCTCGCCCCCATGGGTGTGTGATATGGTCGTGCATCCCCTACACTTAAAATCTAAAGTCAGTATAGTGCTTAGGCTAGACACACGGCCGTGTGTCTTCGCCGTGTGCCCCTAAAGCCATGCTGACATTATAAACAGAGAGTTGCATGGGCTAAGGATACGGGCGTGTGACTCTTCAAGGCAAGAAAATTTATTAAGTTGCCCAAAATCTATCTAATGTTTTCAGTTCTGTCCCAAACCATCCCAATGTATGTTTTAGGCCTCGAAGGCCTGTATAAGGGACAATACGTATGTGTTTAAAAATTTTTAAATTTTGGGTGAAATTTGGTGAGCCAGTTTTGTATGTCGTGAAAGTTTAAACCCGGTAATGCCTCGAACCTTGTCCCGGTACTGGATATGGGTGAGGGGTGTTACAAGTATGGCATGTATAGGGGACTTGGTTATTTTGTGATATGTGTCATGTTATTTAGCCAAATTGTGAAGGCCTATGATGTTGATGTTTCATTTTGTAATGGCCATGTGATATTGTAACACCCCTAACCCACGTCCGTCGCCAGATTAGGGTTACGAGGCATTATCGATCAAAATACAAATCAATACGATCATACAATTCAATCATGCATATATTAACTCTACAAATTTTTGAAAACTTAAACAACCACAAGTCACCAATTCATATAAACCAAATTCACATATTGGACTTTCATTATCCAACCAAAACAATCATACTTTACCTATCATGCTTATATAAACGAACCATACTTTCAAACTCAACTATTTCAATCTCATTTATCAATTCAAAATTTCAAATTAACTAACATTCATCATTGCCATAATATATAAATATATACTTTATAAATACAAAATTCAAACCGTATGTACATCACACTCATGGTATTCGAATACCTAAATAAAATCAAACATTTTTGGTTCCATAAACCGAACATACATTAAAACATCCTTAAGTTTAATTCATATATTTAATTATATACTAAACAGATAATTTACATATTTATACACATTTGTATATTAAACTATATCAACCCATATCATTCGGCATTATAGTCATTAACTTATAATATATTAGCTAAGATTACAACATAACCAAATGAATTATTATTATTATTATATTTTATTTTATTTATACTACTATTGTATGCACTAACCACCATAATAACAATTGCTATTATTAAACTCAAATGCTGAACAAATCATACCAACTTTATAGGTTAAACATCATGCCAAAATTTCCTATACTTATCAAATCCATTTATCACCCATTTAACTATCAAAATTAAACACAAAAGTAGTTCAATTTCACCATTCAATCATAAACTAAAACATGTCATTTCTTTACCAAATAACCTTACTAAATATACACCTTATACTAGCCCAAATTTTCAACTATTCATCCATGACACATATACTTCCTTTGTCATTACAAACCATAACAAAAGATGACAAATACACAAATAGTGATAATATAAGTATATATATATATTGGTTTTACCTTTTAAGCTTATAATATGACTGAATATATATACCAACATTAGCATCATGATTAAGCCATTTCTGCATGGCTATATATATATACACAAATTTCAAAACCAAATATATCAAAATTAGCCTATACACGCCACATAACTGAATCTCAAAGCATTAATTTACCGAAGCGAAAACTGGATAGTGTGATGAGGTCTCCTACGACTTCCAACCCAAGCAAGTCTCCGATACTATATAAACATAGGAAAAACACACAGAGTAAGCTATAAAAGCTTAGTAAGCCATAAGAAAATAAAATAAAATCAACTCAATGATATGTATAATTCAATTTAACTAGGTCGAATTTAACAAATCTTAACCAGTTATACATTCATCATACTCATAAATTCATATGTTTACATTAAGTAACCTCATTTACCTCATTTATCAATGAACATATAAATCTCATACATACTTGATTCATCTAGCTCATTTGTTCATTCTCATTTGGACAAAAGCACATCTCATTCTCATACATTACATCTATCACACTTACTCATAATTCATTTACATACATTCATCATTCATTGTCATGTATTTCACATATAATCCTTAAATACATACTCACCTTTCATTTTTAAATTTCATAAACAAAACATACATACCTGAATTGGTTATACATTTACATAGTTGTTCATTTCTCAGAATGCCTGTTGAACCATTCAGAATTGGATAGGACACTCGGATAATCACACATATCGTACAATGTCAATGTCCCAGATGTGGTCTTACATGCTATCACATATCGATGCCACTATCCCAGACAGGGTCTTACATGAAACAAATACGATGCCGATGTCCCAGACATAGTCTTACTCGTAAACACATATATCGATGCCAACGTACTAGACGTGGTCTTACTTGCACACATATACTGGAATCACATATCGATGCCAACGTATTAAACGTGGTCTTACACACACACATATATCGATGCCATGGTCTTACTCGCGCATCACATATCAGAATCCTATGTCATAACATATGTATCCTAGCTATTCCTAAGGTTCATACGAGGCTTTTAGACGTCGTAACTCGATCAGTTCAAGCTCGTAACTAATTCTACACTTCGACATATACACATTTATTTATTATAATTCAATTTGGCACATATAATACCTATACAATCGAATTTAACAACATTTATTTACTTATGAACTTTCCTCGTACTAACATGAACGGACCAGAACGACTATTCGACAATTTTTGACTTTCCCTAATTCAAATCTAATTTCCTCATTTCGTGATCTAATTCAATAAAAATTTGGCTTGTTTAATAACATATTCATTCAATTTCATCCAAAAACACATAAAAGGGAAATTTGCACTTTAGCCCCTAACATTTTACATTTTTCACAATTTAATCCCTATTGCACAAAACACAAAATATACAAAATTTCAATATACCATGCGTAGGCCGAATATTCATCTTCCTTATACAAGTCCACACATTTCATTTATTTCACATTTTAGTCCCTCAATTTATTATTTTACAATTTAGCCCTAATTACTCAAATTCATCAAAAATTCAAATACAAAATATGTTAATCTATCACATATCTTTTATTTTCCAGCATCAAACAACAAAAATCACAAGCTTTCAACAATGGCAAAATATAAATCATCATAAAGTTCAAAAATTAAGACATGGGCTTGGTAGATAACATAGCAACAATCTCAAAATTGTAAAAATTATCAAAAACCGAGCAAAATAGACTTACCTATTCACTCATGCAATGGCCGAATACTTTGAAGCTTCAATGGCTTTTTTATTTTTAATTTTTGGCAATAGATAATAATGAAGCCAAATTATTTTATTTTGTTTTATTTATCAAAACACTTATTAACTATTTTACTATATTAACCTTCAGAAATATTTAAAACTACTCCAACTACCCCTCCACTATCATCTATTATCACAAAAATGGTCTAATATCTTTATAAGGACTTTCAATTTAATAAACCATAGCAATTAAATACTTCAACAAATAGAAAGCCACTTTTGCATTTTACGCGATTAAGTCCTTTTTATCAAATCAGACACGCAAACGATAAAATTTTCATACGAAATTTTCACACATAACAATTCACATGCTATTAACACGGAAAAAAATATTAAAATATTTTTTTGACTTGGATTTGTGGTCCCAAAACCACTGTTCTGACTAGTGTCTAAACTCGGCTGTTACAGATATGTCTTATATTTGATCATCGGGTTGTAATCTAATTACCCATGCTTACATGTGTTAGTGCCTTGATAATGTGATATGTTATTGCTTGAGGGATGTATGATATAGTATGGATTAGATGAGAAAAGATAAGGGATGACTTAATGGTTTAAAATGACTATAGTCATGAATGCATAATTTGAAATTATGGTAACAAGTTTAATAATGCTTCTAAATGGTGTAACAAAATGAAAGTGCAATAAGATGACATTATGAAGATGTGAGAGTGCCATGGTGTGGTATATTTGAGTGTCTAAGTATGTCATGTTGCATGCTATGAATTATGTTTAAGTGCATGAGTGATTAAGGGTGGCAATTGGCTTGGAAAATAGCCTTCAAATTGTCTACACGGGTAAACACATGGGCATGTGTCTAGGCCGTGTATGACACATGGTCTGTCCCACGGACGTGTGGAATAGCCATGTGTCCCCTGCACCCTAATTTTTGCAAGTCAGTATGCTCATTAGTAAACACAGGGGTTAAGATATGGGCGTGTGTCTTGGCCATGTGAGAGACACGGCCTACCCACATGGGCGTGTAGTTTGGCCGTGTGAAGTCTGCACCTTTTTTTATGAAAAATTCATATAATTTTAATTGACCACACGGTCTGGCCACACGGGCGTGTGACCCCAAATTGGTGCTGACATCATAGTTAGAGAGCTACACAGCTAGACGGCATGGGCGTGTCCCCTGTCTCACACAGGCATGTGGCTCTGTATTAGGGAAAATTTCCCAAACTTTTCTAAAGTCTTCGATTTAATCTCAAATACTTTCGATGGCTGTTTTGGGCCTTGTAAGCCCATATCAGGGACAAATTGTGTATGTAGGAAAGAAATTGCTTTAAAAAAATTTTATAGCCCAGTTTTTGCATGAATGATTGTATATGTGTTCAGAAACGCCTCGTATCTTATCCTGGCCTCGGGTACGGGTAAGGGGTGTTACATTATGTGCTGTAGACATATGTAAAAGTTATAGGAGTTAATGTTTTGGTAATTGAAAGAAGTATTTGTCACTTTTATGATGCTCCTTATTATTACTATGATTACTTGTACAAGACCGATCTTAAATAGATTAAAAACGTAGACATGGAATAGATTTTTAGATTTTTAACAGAAGGGAAATAAATATGGGCATATTGAACAAAAATAGAGATACCTGAGACATTCAATCAAGTGCTAATGACTCCAAAAGTGAAACTATTGATGAAATTCATAGGTTCAAGAATTTGGCCCACAGCAGACCTCTCTGATATCAACCCGATACAAGCTATTCTAGTATATGCATACTTTGATATATCAAGATGTGATTAAGTGTGTAAGAAATCAATCAAAAAAAGACATTCTTTCCACACTTAATAAAGGCTGGAAATAGAGATGAAGCCTCAAAAGAAATTACTATGAGATGATTTATACAAGGAATTTATATTACTTTAGAGAAAACAAAAGTAAGAGAAGAGAAAAAGAGGACTCCAGGAAGGAGATGAATAATAAAAACATATATATACACACATATATATATGATACATATATACATTAGGATAACTTTTACGTTTGGTTTATTTTATGTTAGGAAAGTTAATTATTATTTTTAGAATATTGTAACTTGTAATATTTATAGAAATATTAGACTTATACAAGTATATATATATAAATTTTTGTGAAAGATCCCCACATGATGGAAGCACAACAATTTCGAGCTTTTAACGAAAAAGAGAAGGAAGCACCCACCAAAAGAGTACAAAACTACCATGACCAATTGGGTAACTTCTTTTCTTATGTTTTCAAGGCTACACATTGAGGACAATGTATTATCTAAAATGTGGGGGGTAACATTGAAAATTTGTTTTAAATTTTATAATTTTTATGCTTTTCTTTTAATTTTTATTGTCAACTGTGTGCTCGAGTTTGTAGAAATACAAGTGATTGGTTAAGAACATGTATATAGGTTGATTGTATTTACTATAAATTTGGCATGATAGTAGATGATTTTAAATTTTTATTATTATTAGACAACTAAGTTCTATATATTAGACTATAAATAGGCATTAAGCAATTGAATGTACTAGATGATATAGAGAAAACAGGGAAACGAGTAAGCTATTATGTGTGATAGTTTGTTGAATTTTTTATTGTTTGGTTGATTAAAGTCGTGAAAATTAAGATACCTAGGGATGACCTAAGACATTGTTTGGTATAAACCTAGAGCCGAAAAGCTAACCCTAATTATTTAAAAAGAAACCTAGAGATGTATTGAAATAGAAAAAAGATGACAAAGTCACAAAAATAGAAAAAATCATTCATTAATGCACAAAAACTTGAGAGCTAGCCATAGTTGCTGTATTATCCTGTGATTTCCTATGTGGAGAAATAAGGAAGGTGGGAGAAGGAGGAAGAAGGCGGAGAGTGTGTAAGGGTCACTAGGGGGACAATAAGGAGCAATACATTGTGCCAAATTATTTTTTTGTTTGAAACTATTTTGATGCTTACCATTCTAGAATTCTATACATGTCCTAAACCTCAGGACATTACAAATCGAAAAGCCTTATGTGACCTAGGTAGACATGTTCATGAATTGACATATATTAAATAATTTCATTTACGATCGTTTGTATACTGCTAGGATAATCAAATTACCTATTTAATTTATTGATGGATCCATACATTTTATAACCCTAATGTTTGGATGCCTTGTAATATACTGAACCTAGGTGTTTGATATCAAAAGTGGTAAGTCAGCTATATATCATGTCAAGATTACATGTTAATATGAAATGCCTAATTATGTACTCCCAAGCCAACATTTGTACTATACTTGCTTAAGGGTCATCTTTTAATTTCTTTTTTTTGTTTGCCTTGCTTGAGGACAAGCAATGACTTAAGTATGGGGGAGTTTGATCTATCCTAATTCGATGTAGCTAATTAAACTAGTTTTCGCACTTGAGGAGCTTGATTACGAGTATTTTCATTATGTTTTAATTAAGTTTTCATAATTTAGTCAAAATTCAATAAAAAAGTGTATTATGAGTCTTTTAATGGCCTTAGGAACTGAATAAGGCCTATGGGTGAGCTAATATACATAGTGAATGTGTAGGAGACCATTGGAGGGAGTACAAACTCAATATTGGTTGCTGTGTTGCAACACAAGAAGAATGCATATGCATATGTGAAGACTTGCGATTGATGCCAGAGGACTTGAAACATATCAAGGAGGTACGAGATGCCTTTGAAGAGCATTCTGGAGGTAGAATTATTTGATATTTGGGCATTGATTGTTTAGGCTCGTTTCCTTCTTCTTATGGTAACAGGTACATCCTACTGGTTGTTGACTATATATTGTTGGATCACCAGTACACCCCATGGCGTAGTGAAAAATTAAATTCGACAATCACACTTAGGGATCCATGTGCTAGGAACAAATTGGGGTGAAAAGGGTATGAACGATTACCTTTAAACATTTAAAAAATCGAAGAAGCAGATTACATAATTATATGTCAATTCCATGCCACTATGAAAACATTTCAGCCTTTACGTAATCCACTCAGTGTGACAGCGAAAGGTAAGCACTCTCTAAAACTTTTTCAAATATTACTTAACAGCTGTTAGACCTCACACATACCTTATTTTAGGTATATTAGGTTTTTCTTAAAAAAAAACCCTATATTTCCTAATTCGAGAATCATTAATATTTTGATATGAATCAAATCATAATAATTAACCAAATATTATGATTACCATAATTATAATAATGTTTGACCAAAAAATTACAATTACAATAATTAAAATAATATTTTATCCTGAATTATAATTACAATAATTATAACAAGGATTCTGTTAAATTGTTATTTTTAGTTAAATTTTATATGAATCAAATTCATATATTAATTTAACCATATTTTTCATTATGTGTAAAACATACTTGTACATATAATTCTTTCGACATATAGCTGCCCAATTAAATTAATTCAATAATCAATTTAATTCATGTTGACAGCTAAACACAATATCAATTATGTTTAGATTCTGCTCGTTTTAACCATAGGGTGTGGCCCTGTAGGTTCTTGTAATGTTAGTGGTATTACTAGAACGATTCTAATATTACAAACTCTGATTGGCATCTAGCAATGCATCATTGCTACCTAAGTTACAAGAAGTCATGATTTGACATAACCTCTTTGTGATTAACCCTTCATGTATTAAATAATTTTGTCTATTATATGTAGAATGGGCACAAGTAATTGAATAATCACGCTTGCATAGTCCATCTAATGTTTCTTAATATGTTGAGTAGACTATGAAGAAGAAATAAGTATGATATCTCATATCAACTTATTCGAGCACGGCCATGCATTTCTAGTCTCACTCAATCAAGTGGCCTAGGATATTGCTCCCATTATTTAGGAAGGACAAATTCTATATTGATTAACCATATCCCACTACATAGATTGTGGTAAATCAAACATCAAACTTTATAGAACAAATAATTATGATGGACGTTTGACTGTATCAAAATATACGACTCACGATGTTGGGATAATGATGATTTCAAGTCTAAGGATCATATACATAGTAATCACTATGAGTAATGTTGTGACTATTAAAAAATAATCCAAGAAAGATACTCATAGCAGGTAAGTCAAATATGTTGTTCTCTAACACACATACTCATGTGTTGATTTTCACATCTCATGCCAATGTTAACACATTGTCATCAAGCAAGTACACATTAGTCTTAATGCACTACTGTTGTCCAAGTCGACAATAATACTCGACTAAAGACTTTTTAAGAATAATCATATTATTCCTAGGACATTATTATAAAAATAATTTATTTATATACACATAAAATAAATTGAAATAATAATGGTGATGCCTTATACTAATAAACGAGGTAAAATATGTATGTTATTAAAATCTTCTTATGCTTGGTCTTTGGGCATACTCTAACAATCTCCCATGAGCACTAAGACCAATCACTCATATATCTAATACCAAGTGACTTAGTGTGGCAATAATGCTTCTACTCTGTCAGAAGGTTGGTCAATGGATCAATTATGTTATCATCTGTAGGTACTTTGTATATCTCTACATCCTGACAATCAATAATCTCTCGAATAAGATGATATTGCCTAAGTATATGTTTGGATCGTTGGTGAGATCTGGGTTCCTTGGCTTGTGCAATAGATCCGTTGTTGTCACAACGGAGTTATATAGCATCTGATATGCTAGGCACTACCCCTAGTTTAGTAATGAACTTCTTGATCTAAATAGCTTCTTTTCCTGCCTCACTGGCTGCAATATTCTCAGCCTCTGTTGTAGAATCAGCTACTATATCTTGCTTTGAACTTTTCTAGCTCACAACACCACCATTAAGGGAAAACAAAAACCTAATTGCAATTGTGAATCATTCTTATTCGTTTGGAAACTAGCATCGGTGTAACCTTTTACACTTAGCTCTCATTTACCTCCATACATAAGGAATGTATCCTTGGTCTTTCTCAAGTGCTTAAAGATGTTTTTAATTGCCACCAAATAACCTTCACCGGGATCTACTTGGTATCGACTCGTCATGCTTAAGGCATACGACATGTCTAGACAAGTAAATAGCATGACATACATAATAGACCTTATAGTCGAAGCATATGGAATCTTACTCATGCGTTCTCTCTCTTATGGAGTTGAAGGACACATTTCCTTTGAGAGTGAAATACCATGTCTCATAGGTAGGAATCCTCTCTTAGATTCTTCCATACTGAACCTTTTTAGTACTTTATCTATGTATGTACTTTGGCTTAGACCTTGGAGTCATCTTGATCTATCTCTATAAAAATTGACTCCTAAGATGTAAGTAGCTTCACCCAAGCCTTTCATAGAAAAACAAATTCCAAACCAAGTCTTAATAGACTGTAAGGTATGTATGTCATTTCCTATGATAAGTATGTCATCCATATACAATACTAAGAATGTGATAATGCTCCCACTAACTTTCTTGTAAACATAAGGCTCATCTTCATTTTTGATAAAACCAAACTCTTTGATTGCATCATTAAAACAAATATTCCAACTTCGAGTAGCTTACTATAATCCATAAATGGATCTTTGTAGCTTGCATATTTTTTTAGCATCTTTTGGATCTCCAAAACCTTCAGGTTCTGTCATGTACACATCCTCTTCAAGTTTTCCATTAAGGAAAGTGGCTTTGATGTCCTGGATTTCATAATCATGAAGTACAGATATTGTGAACAAGATCCAGATGGATTTGAACATAGTAACATGAGAAAAGATTTCATCATAGTCGACACCATGAACTTGGCAAAAACCCTTAGTAACCAATCGCCCTTTGTATGTTTGTATATTACCATTCATGTCAGTTTTCTTTTTGAAAACCCACTTGCACACTATGGGTTTAACCCCTTCAGGTGGATCAACCAAGACCCATACATGGTTTTCTGACATGGAATCGATCTCAGACCTTATGGCCTTTAACCATTTCTCAAAATCTGAGCTCACCACCGCATCTTGATAAGTCCTAGGCCCATCTAGATCCATAAGCAGAACATCGTCATGTGTTTAACGAGAAATCCATATTTTTCATGTGTTTGGCATTCTCTTAAAGATCTGTGCGATGTTTGTGTTTCTTTAGTAGTTACTTGTTTCTCAATTTCTTGTGGAACCTACAATTGTTCTATCTTTAATTTCTTATTTCTCAGTAGTATTTTGTGGTTCTCGAATTTTTTCAAGTTCAAACTTTCTTTCACTTCCTTTTCTAGAGGCAAACTCTTTTTCTAGGAAGACACCAGTCTGAGCAGCAAACACTTAGTTCTCAGTAGGATTGAAGAAATAATATCACTTAGTTTCCTTAGGATATCCCACAAATATGCATTTTTCAGATTTGGGTTCAAGCTTAGTAGACATCTGACATTTAACCTAAGCTTCACAACCCCAAATCTTCATAAAAGACATACGAGGATGTTTCCTAGTCCACATCTCATATGGTGTATTTTGAACCGGTTTAGATGGAACACGATTCAATGTGAAAGAAGTTGTCTCAAGTGCATGTCCCCAAAAGAAAGTTTGTAGATTAGCATGACTGATCATTGATCGAATCATGTCTAACAAAGTTTGATTTCTTCTCTCAAAAACTCCTTTCTATTGAGGAGTACCAGGAGGAGTAAGTTGTGATACTAGCCCACATTGCTTCAAAAGGTCATCAAACTCTAGGCTCAAATATTTTCCACCTCGATCAGATCGAAGTGTCTTGATAGTTTTTCCTAGTTGATTTTGTACTTCATTTTTTAATTATTTAAACTTTTCAAGGGCTTCATACTTATGGCGTATGAGATAAACATACACATATCTACTAAAATCATCAGTGAAAGTAATAAAGTACTAAAATCCACCTTTGGCCTATGTATTCATTAGTCCACATACATCAATATGTATTAGGCCCAATAAATCACTAGCTCGCTCACTTTTAACAATAAAAAGAGCTTTAGTCATTTTTCTCAATAAGCAAGATTCACATACTTCAATTTGTTCCAAAATAAATAAATCCAAGAGAGCATCTTTATGGAGTTTGGATATGCATTTCTCACTTATGTAGGCCAAATGACAATGCCAAAGATAAGTTTGATTTGAGTCATTTATTTTAGATCTTTTAGTATTTATGTTATAAATGGGATTGACTTGATCTAAAATATAGAGGTCATTTACCAATTGTGCTGATCCATAGAACACATTATTGAGATAAAAGGAACAACAATTATTCTTAATTATTATCTCAAAACCAATTTTGTCTAAAAAGAAATTGAAATAATGTTCATAGTCAAACAGGGCACAAAATACCAATCCCCTATACATAAAACAAGTCCACTAGGCAAAGATAAAGTATATGTTCCTACAGCTAATGCAACAACTCTTGCTCCATTTCCAACTTGTAGGTCCACATCTCCTCTAGCTAGAGTCCTACTCTTTTGCAATCCCTATATAGAAGTAAAAATATGAGAACCACAACCAATATCTAATACCCAAGAAGTAGTAGTTGATAAATTAATATCAATAACATAAATACCTCAAGCAAACGCTCTACTTGCTTTGACCTTTTTGACTTCCTCAAGATAGACAGGGCAGTTCCTTTTCCAATGTCTAGTCACACCACAATGGAAATAGTTTCCTTCCTTAGCCACCCCTTCTTTGGGCTTCAGTGCAACCTTTCCATTTTCATATTTGGCCCTGCCTTTGCCCTTGGGCTTTACCTTCGCATTAGCTTTACCCTTTCCCTTATTATTACGGACCATCAGAATAGGCTTGGGTCCAACCTTTTTCATCATACCTTCAGTAGTTCGCAATATGCTAAGCAACTGTAGCAGAGCCTTGTCAATTTCATTAATATTGAAATTGAGGACAAACTGGCTATAGCTATCAGGCAACGATTGCAAAATAACATCAGTGGCTAACTCTTGGCTTAGTGGAAATCCAAGTTTAGATAGGCTTTCAATGTAGCCTATCATCTTAAGAACATAAGGTCCTACTGGGCTTTCTTCTGCCAGTTTACATTGGAAAAGGGCCTTCGAGGTACGAACCTCTCTTGTCGTGCTTACCTTTGATAAAGTTCTTTTAGGTGCTCAATTATATCATAAGCAATCATGTCCTCGTGTTGCTTCTGAAGCTCAAGACTCATAGTGGCTAGGATAAGACATCCAACATCTACCATGTCATCGAGATGGTTCTTGTAAACATCTTTATCAGCCCTCAAGGGATTAATAAGTGGTTCATTAGGAAGGATTTGTTCAATGACATATAATTTTCGTTCTTGTTTGAGGACAATCCTCAAGTTACGAAACTAGTCAAAGAAATTCAAACCATTTAATTTGTCCTTCTCAAGGACTGATCGCAATGAAAGTGAGTTTGTGTTTGCAGCCATAATATATCTACAATAATGAAATATGTGAGTGAGTATATTTACCAAGTTTATATTAATCATTAAAATGACTTTATTAAATGATGCTCCCACTATTTTTTTCAAAATTAATAACCCTCAAATTTTAATTTCGAAAAGACTTTATCGAAAGTCTTTCTAATGGGTAGAGATCCATATTTCGCCTCCTCTTAAGTAAGCTTTGGCTTTACTCTCAAGATATGGTTATTTAGGTAAGCAACACTTGCTACATCATATGTAACTCCTAAATATTTGGTGAACAACTCTTGTTCTAATCATATTATGATTTATCCAAATTACTTGCCTCTAGGTTTCTAAACCTATTAGAGTAACCTAGTTAAGTCATTAACCAATGTTTTAACCAGTGAATATCACTTGCTTATTCTTCGTGTTTTAACCAAGATAAATACTAGTACTTTGCTTTAGCAGAGCCTACATAGTATCGATTGAGGCCTTAATGAGGGTAATGATTGGAAGGAAACGTCGACTTAATATTTTGATTGAGGGAATTTTATTAAGGTTGCATCTCACCAATTATGGTCTACATTAGTCCATTTAGTCCTTTAATAGATCTCATCAATTAATGTTGTTAATAGTTATCAAATTTTAACATACTTAAAATTTGGCATGTTTTAGACATCCATAGCATCTCATACATGAATAAATAAAGTAGTAAATAAATGCAATAGTTATAGCCAATAAACTAAGGTTGTCCCTCCCAAGCCAAAGGGAGAACCAAAAGGAAACCTAAAGGTGTAAGCCGCTTCACAAGCTTCTTGTCTACTTCAATTTGCCCATCTTTCTTCTCATCTGGCCCACATCAACTACTGCAATTTACAATTTGTAGAAACTCATTTTACATACAAGAGAGTAAGATGAAAAGAGAAATACAAGAGAAATGTAGTAAGGCACCACACGCAGGTCATATTTATAAAATTTACAACCTTTTACATATGATTATTGTGCTATACTAATGCATTTCAAACACTGTACATGTCAAACATAGCAAACATAATACAACGTATTTTTATCCAATTTTTTAAGTGAGTTATTAAAAATCCCTTTTTACTTTTCTGACCTACACTTGGCGCTTTCATTTTTATTTGGCCCGAAAAGCTCGTGGTGCTACTTGATTGGTAGAAGAAATAATGTAAGAAAAAAATGGGGATCTATGGTGGATACGGAGGAAGCGGGCTGAAGTTGAGGGTGCGAGGGCGGAGCCCCTGTGGTGTGGATCGCGTACACTGATGGGATTAGTGTTCGATCGGATATGCTTGAAACCTCACGATTTGATAACTTTTATCAATAATATCATGTTTTTAGGATTTTCATCCTTGATGTTTCTTATTGGAACAAGCCTTGTTCCATGTCGAACGAGAACAATCAGTTAACGCTTAACTGGAAATTTCAAACTGTTATCGAGATAACAAATTTGTTAACACTTAACAAAAACAAAACCAAATATGCCACAAAATTATGATTAACATTTAATAGATAATCTAAAGGAACAAATTATGCATATTACGACTAAAAGTAGTATTAACAAATATAAGATATTTAATGATTAAATCAAAAACGCAAGAAAAGTAAAGCATATATCTCAGACAATTGCATCTCCCAAGTATTTAAACCCGAGTCTATATTGTACAAGTGGCACTAATACCACTATTGGATCATTGATACACCCCATAACGCAGCGAAATATTTAATTTGTCGATCACATCTTGGGATCAATATGCAAGGAATGAATCGGGGTGGAAAGGGTATGAACTATTACCTTTAATCATCTGATAAATTGAAAAAGCAGATTACACAATTGTATGTCGATTCGAAGCCAATACGAAAATTTTTTGACCTCTACGTAATCCACTCAGTGTGACAACGAACGGTAAACACTCTAAAACTTTTTCAAAGAAAAAACTACTTAACAGCTGCTAGCCCTCACACATCCCTTATTTCAGGTATATAAGGTTTTTCTAAAAAGAACTCTTATATTTCCTAATTCGAAAATAAATAATATTTTGATATGAATCAAATCATAATAATTAACCAAATATTATAATTACCATAATATAATAATGTTTCACCCAAAAGTTACAATTACAGTAATTATAATAATATTCGATCTTGAATTATAATTATAATAATTATAACAAGGATTTTTGGTAAATTATTTTTTTGGTTAAATTTTATATGAATCAAATTCATATATTAATTTAACCATATTTTTCATGACGTATACAACATATTTGTACATATAATTCATTTGATATATAAAAACCCAATTAAATTAATTCTGTAATCAATTTAATTCAACTATGTTGGGATTCCGTTCGTTTCAAATAGGGTGTGACCCTATAGGTTCTTGTAACGTTAGCAGTAATACTAGAATGATTTTAATATTACAAAAAATGAGTGGCATCTAGCAGTGCATCATTGCTAACTAAGTTACAAGAAATCATGGTTCAACATAACCTTTTTGTGATCAACCCTTCATGTGTTAAATCTTTTTGTCGTTTATATCTAGAATGGACACAAGTCATGGAATAGTCACACTTCCATGGTCCACCTAATGTTTCTTGATATCCTGAGTAGACCATGAAAAACAAATAAGTGTGATATCTCATATCAACTTATTCGAGCATGGTTATCCATTTCTAGTCTCATTTAATCAACTGGCCTAGGATATTGCTCCCATTATTTGGGAGGGACAAACTCTATATTGATCAACCATATCCCACTACATAGATTATGGTATATCCAACATCAGCCTTTACAGAACAACTAGTTATGGTGGACGTTTGACTATATCAAAATATACGACTCACGATGTTGAGATAATGACGATCTCAAGTATTAGGGTCGTATACATAGTAATCACTATGAGTAATGTTGTGACTATTAAATAATAATCCAAGAAACGTACTCATAGTGGGTTAGTCCAATATGTTGTTCTCTAACACACATACTCATGTGTTGATTTTGACATCTCATGTCAATGACAACACTTTGTCATCAATCATGTACACGTTAGTCTTAATGCATTATTTTTGTCCAAGTTCACAATAATACTCGACTAAAGACTTTTTAAGAATAATCGTATTATTCCTAGGACATTATTATAAAATAGTTTATTTAGATATACATAAAATAAATTGAAATAATAATGGTTATGCCTTATATAAATAAACGAGGTAAAATAAGTATGTTATTACAATCCTCTCATGATTGATCTTTGGGTATACTCTCACATAAATTTATAAGGTTTGGGGCTCCTATCCCTTTAATTCATGAGATCCATGAGGAACTAATCCTTTATGGGTGATTAGCGAGTGGAGGTGTGATTAACTAATTTCTATATAGGTTTTCTTTAGTGGGTCAACTATTTGGAATAGGAAGAACTTAAGCCCTAGGCTTGACGACCCTAGGAAGTCATTTAGGTGAGAATTAAGCAAAAATTGGTGTGGCCTATCCGTGAACACCTTAGACCCAAATCGGTATGGACTGTGAGGTTGAGATATAAGTAGTTTTTGGCAACTCATTAGTTTAGTGGAAGATCCAGAGATCCTGCAAGGTTAATGACTAGTAGATTGAATAAGAACCCGAAATAGTAATTAGTTATGACCACAGAAACGAGCTAATCACCCATAGTTAGATCTGATAAAGTTTACATATTAATTTCCCAAAGTCTATTTACGCTAATCTTTTTATTATTATAAAAACCCCAAAAATATCTCTTTATGTTTATTCGTAATAGAATTTATTTAAGTACTAATTAGATCTAGTTGTGTTCAGGTTAGGATTAATTTAGTGCTAGCCTCCCTTGGCTACGGTCCTTGGAGTACTTACCTACTTTGTTGTAACTATATTACAACCTAACCCGTATACTTGCGGACACCACTTATTTCATATCTTCTGTGTAGGACTCTTACTTTGGACGTTTGTAAGTCTGGAAGTGTTCAATTGTGGAATTGCAAAATAAAAAGGGAGGTACATTTAAAGTTAATGATCAACGTCTCAAACACTATTGGAATGATAAAGTTGAGCGAATTAATACCTCATTCAATTTAATAAACCATTGATTTTATTTAATTCATTTGAATAATTGACATAATTAGAAAAATTTTGTTGAATTAGTACATTAAATTAATTCTATGTAAGGAGATTCGAACTTAAGCGAGACCATTCGTGACCCCTTCAACCTTTCCTGTGGAATTAATTAATGTAATTTTCTGAGAAAATTTTCTAAGTAGCCTAAAAGGAATTTTTGTTTTTATTTTATTTTTAATATTATGCTCAATAAGAGAGTTAAGATTGGCCCAAGTTCTAATCTATTTCTTATGTTAAGTTTTATTTCAGTGTAGATAATAAAATTTTACAGTTTCAGCTCAAGGCCCAGAACAGAGATGAGGAGAAAAATACCCAACTTTTTCTACCCTAAGCTCTCCCTAAAACCTTAAAATTATCACCTCTCCCTTTCTTGGAATGGCTTGCCACCCAAGTCTTTCTATAGAAAAATTTTTGCTATTAATTTTACCTTAATTTACTTCTATAAAACCCCCTCATCACCATTATATTTCTTACACAACTTAAGCAATTAGCTTAACCATAGCCTTCCTCTTTTTCTTCTCTCAGTTGCTGGCTTCAAAAGCCTAAAATCCCTCTAAATTTTTTTCTTTGTCGCCGCAACTCTATCGTCGCCACACTATCATCACCCCTTTGCGAATTTTTTGTGACTCGTAAGAGAACTCGATCTTTAAAAACTTCTATTGAAAACCCGATTGTGATTTAAGATGAGGAAGCAAAGAATCAACCTATGTTTCCAGAAAAAGGCTTCAATTTGGAAAGCAATGATAAGATGATTTTCCCAGTATTAATTCGAAAATAGTAGATGCTTTAAATTGGAATCAATTTTGTGATGCAAGGTCACGACCTAAAGAGAAATTAGTACAACATTTCTATGTCAATTTAACCACACCAGATCACTGAAGTTCTTATTTGTAAAAAGAAGGTACCTCCTACATCTAAATCCATTAACAACTTGTTTAATTTGCTTGACGTGGAAGAAGTTGAATATTCTACAATGATAAAAAATATCAATAGGGATTTTCTTCAACAAGTACATAATTTTGTTGCAAATCTGAGATCCCAATAGATAATAAGAAAATATGACAATCACTCTTGTCGAAGGGAATACTTAAATAAGTGACTAAGGTTTGGTTCTACTTTGTACGATATAGCTTCATGTCTATCGCATATAGTTCTACTATCTTGATGGAACGAATGCTTTTGTTGTATGCAATTATGACAGAAAGTCCATCAAAGTGGGGAAAATTATTCTCAAGGAAATCCAAGATTGTGCTAGGAAAAAAGAGAGGAAGTGTTTACTTTCCATCATTGATTACTTCACTTTGTTCGTGAGCACAAGTTTGATCAAATGCAAATTTGAAAGGTCAACATTTTCAAGGCTACATAACAAAACACTCCAGATGAACCAGAACCTAAAAAGTCATCGACCAATATTGAACCTGATGGTGACTTAGCAAATGAACCAAAAAAATTAAAATCTAAAGGAGAACCAAACAATCTTAAACCAGGAATGGAATCGAATGTTGCTAAACCAATTGAAACAAATGCTAGTATTAAGTTGACCATTTTGATGACTACTCCTTCAAGCATCAATGATAAGTCATAATTTTCAACTATGATGGATATGTGGAAATTTATGCATAACTAACAATAGACTTATTGGAAATATGAAAAAAATTAGAGATGGCTTCATAAGGAATTGTAACGCCCAAAATCCTGAAAACCCCTATTGAATTATTTTTTGTGTGTTTCGGCATGGATGTAAGCCTAACTTAGTGGTTTAGTGCTCTGGGAGTGTTTGGAAAGTCATGGGTTCAAGCCTTGGCTTGAGCAAATTTTTGGTCCTACTTGAATAAACCCTTGTTATCTGATAGTAGGCTTCTTAAATTAATGTGGGTAAAGCATGTCATAAAAAGCTTGTTGATTCAAAGGTTAGTGGCGTGTTGCGAATGCCAAGGGACTAGAGTTCGAGTCCTACTGCACACAAGAAGTGTCTTTTTGTGAACTGCCGTGTGGGGGGTTGTATGGCATTGGGACTCTGTTGTTTGGAAGGTTGAGGTTTTTGAGTGGAGTAAGGGATCAAGTAGCCAAATTTGAGGAGTAATTAAGGGAGTTTGAATCGGTCAAGTGAGGAAATAGAAGAGAGATTTGGGGAGTGATTGGGGGAATGGATCAAGGAGTGGGGAGTGGCAGTTGGTTGCTGAAAGTGGGTCTCTTAGGGCCAAGTCGGTCTTAGGCACTTAGTGACCGAAATCTTGCTCTCTTATTGTTCGGTAGCTATTACCCTTTTTGCTTTTTTTTTCACTCTTCAGCGGTGTTGCTTGTGGACAGCCGAATTCTTTTGTTGACCACTTGGGTATCTTGCATTTTAGGTATATCACGGATTTCTCATTCTTACAGAGCTAAATTTTTTATTGACTTATCTTCTTTCTCTCAACTGAATACCATTCTCTCCCCCATTTGGTTTTCTTCAATCACCTTTTCTTGTGTTCATACTTGTGCCGAATATTACTTGTTCTTTCTTTCGCAAACCCTTTCCAATTCTAGCCTTGCTTGTGATCAATTACTCCTCTTTTCCCTCTCTCAAACCTTTGTTCTTCTTGTGTTGGCCGAATCTGTTAAGGCCTACACACCTTCTTCTCTTCTTTTTAAACCATTTCTTGTGAGGGTACTGCCGAAATCTCTTTATTTTGTTGGTAAGTGTTTGCGGTTTGGTTACTCGAGCCAAATCTTATTTGGCTTTCTTTTCTAGGTTCGGCTTTTGTATGTCTTAGGCTAAAAGACTGTTTTCTCTTTGTCTACCATGGGGATATGTTTATCTAACACCTTATTTTTCATTCGAATGTTGCTAGGGGCTCGTTTTCCTTAACCAAGGGATAGGCCAGTTGCCTTTCCCCTACAAGGGATCTTTTTATTCATAGTACGTGCTTTAAGCACTGTATATATTCATGTGGGATTGTAGATTCTTATGAATCGGTTAACTGTTCTTGTGAAGGTAAAACCATTGGAGAGAATACGTGATTTTGGAGAAAGAGGAGGTTGCGATTGTTGATTGATAAGTAGCGATATTTTGGCCAAAACGTTTTCAATATTATGGTGTTGGATTAACCAAATTTTAAGACTAATGAGGAGGGGTTGTAGTTGACCATAGGTTCTCGATCTCGGAAGCATTTTCGGCTACAATTCCATAACAGGTGTGTGCATCACCGCCATTTGATGAGAAACGGTAAAAGCCGAAAAGCTGAAAGTTGAACAGTCGACACCACTCGGGCGTGTGACTGCCCGTGTGGCAGGCCGTGTGATAAAACATGGCTGTGTGGTCGATGAGATGACCATGAGCATTTTCATAGACCGAAACGATATAGGGCCACAATAGGCCAAATTGGGTCGTATGGGCCCAATGGGCCTATGGGCCCCAAACGGGAAAATCGCACAAGAATGTGTTAAATATTTGGCCAGGCTACGTAAACCACACGGCTAAGGCCATTTCTTGGCTATATGGATCATACGAGCGTGTGGGCCTACGTGGCCCAGAATATGGGTTGTAGGCCCATTATCACTGATTGATTGTTAAGGTTGCGTCAGTCGCCCAAGACGACTGTAGACTTTCTGTTGGGTCGGTAAGTATACCTGGGCCCTTATTTTGGTAAGATGACTATTTTACCCCTTTGTGATGTATGACTGTTTGAGCATGTCATTTTTACTGTATGTACATTTATATTATGTTGCATTACATAGGGTGGGATATATGATTTTGGAGGAAGTGTACTGAAAGCTATAAAGCATATTCATTGGCGACTCTGCTTTGCAAATCTTTTTTTAGTCCGCAACCTGCAGTGCGACTTGGTGTATAGGGTTGAGTGGGTCGATTTTATCCCCACATGGTGTGTAGGGCTGGTACAGAGATGGTGTGTAGCAGATGGATTGGGTAGGATTCTTTATTTGTATACTGTACTGAAATGTGCTAAGGTCCAGACTGCTACTGTTACTGAAATGGGCTAAGGCCCTAACTGTTACTGAAAGGGCTTAGGCTCAAATTATGCTTACTCTGATTGATTGCTTATATGGGATTTCACACACCGAGTTTTCGTAAACTCATCCATCTATTAACTGTGTAGGAAATCCCCAGGCTTAGACGGATCGAGGCAACAGAGGTCTCAGAGGTGGCCACTCAACAAAGTTTCTTTTAATATTATAAATAAGATTTTATTTTGGGTTTTCATTATGTAATAAGGCCTCTTTAATTATATTTTTATTTTAATTTGGGGATTTAGTTACTTGAATTTTAATCTGGTAGTAGTAGGTCTCGGATTTTCAAGAAAATATAAACAAATGCTTTTCTGAAAACACCACGTTTACGCAATATATTTTGAAAGCTTTCTCAATAAACACCATTTTAAAGTTTAATAACAAACTAATATAATTAACATTTTTCTAAGACGACTTGAGTTTTCACAATGAACCGAGCATCCTAGACTTTTGTTAATAACCTAAAGAAGTTTTATGTAGAACGAGTTTTCACACAATTTGTGTTTTGGAAAAACACTCCAATGTGACATCACAGATTCGGTCATAACGTCTAGGCTGGGTTTGTAACACCCTTTACCCGTACCTAAGGCTGGGATAGGATATGATGCATTACCGAACACATACATAGTCATTCATGCAAAAATCGGGCCATAAAATTTTTGTCCAAATTAAAACTTTTCAAACACATGTATATCGTCCCTTATACAGGCCATCGAGGCCTAAAACATACATTGGCGTAGTTCAGGACTAAACTAAGAACTTTCGATAAACTTTGGACAACTTAGCAAATTTCTTGCTTTAGAGAGTCACACGCCCATATGTGTTGAACCGTGTGGTCAAACACGCCCGTGTGGCTTGGGACACGCCCATGTCCTCAGCCCCTGTAACTCTCTGTTTGTGACATCAGCAAAAATTTTGAACCACACGGCCAGGCAATAGGCCCGTGTGCTAGGCCGTGTCCTCTACACAACTGAGACACATGGCTATGTCTCTGCCCGTGTGGCTAACACTTAGGCTATTTTCTAGGCCTTCATGTTTCCCATAAACCCTTACAACCTTATACACATCAAACTCACAACTCATGGCATCATTTTAGTGATTAAACACCCTTTATTAAGACACATTCAACATTAGCTCGTCATTATACATATGTTCTACCTACTCATGATAAACTAGTCTAGCCACATTATTACCCATTCATTGGACCTTGTCATCTCATTAATCACTTATACCATTAAACTCTGGTTACTAACTTATACATCAAACATCCTTGTTCAAGGCACTATCATCTTATTACCATATTACACGTTTAATTCATGGTCATGACCACCTCGATTGGTCATAAAACATGCATTGAACACACATGACATATTACCAGCCATGCATGGCAAACAAACATATTCATATCATCACATCATATGCATTAAAACGTAACATGATTTGCTAGACTTACAAACCATAATCAATTTGAGCCACCTCTCATGGCCATATACAATAGCACGATATAAGCCAATACATTTAGCCAAATCATAATAACACATGTCATAGAACTAGGTCCCTATACATGCCACTCACTTGATATTTCTACCATATGTATCAACACTCCAAAGGTATTGGCTTGATAGTGTGATGCTACATTCGACGATCTCTAACCCCGAGCTGACTTGACGACACTAAAAGAAAAATAGAAAGGAGGGAGTAAGATTTACGCTTAGTGAGCTCACATGAAAAATAATAAGCAATGTATTAACATGCTATTTTTCAATTCCTCTCAATTTATTCAAAGTCTAGTTAAGCTATTTTCTCGAGTCACAGTCACTAAATTATTTATATTCGGAGCTACAGGACTCCAAATTGTGAACCGATAATGTTCCCAGAAACTAGACTCACATATCTACTTACCATAAAATTTTCAGAATTTTTGGTTTAGCGAATACGTACAGTTTATTCTTTAAAGTCACCTCAGTTTCACTGTCCGACAATTCCGACCCCTCTACAGTAAAAATTAATTATCTTTTCATACAAGATTTGGACAATGTTCCCATTTGTTTCTTTCAAAAATATACTCATTAATAATTTTAAGCATATAAATTATAACATATAATTATATTTTTACAATTTTTAATAATTTTTTTGTCAAAATAGGAGATTCCGAAATCATTCTGACTCTGTCTCACAAAAATTCAAATATCTCATAATATAAAATTCTTTTGCTTACACTGTTTCTTTTATACAAAAAATAGACTCAATAAGCTTTAATTTCATATCTTATTCAACCTCTAGTTTTTCAAATATCTCACAACTGTTGTTGTCCAAAACTATTTTATTACAAATGTCACTCTTACATATTTTCACTTACTCCATTCCATCCTACCAAAAGTTCGCTCAACTTTCGAGCACATTGCTCATAAATTTCCACAAACATATACCTGCACTTATTCATCACATGGTCATGTTCACATGTATTTTCACTTAGTCGATTTCCCGTGGAACTCATTGGAATAATAACATATACACGGTTGCCTGCACATATTACCACCCTTGTAACCGAAGCTATCTGGTATGCATAGTAGCCTGCACTTAGTACTACATATGCAACCAACAATCTGGTACACGTAGTAGCCTGCACTTAGTACTACACACGTGACCTAACCATCTGATACACATAGTAGCTTGCACTTAGTACTACACACGTGATCGAAGTTGTCGGATATGCATAGTAGACTGAACTTAGTACTACACATGTGACCTAACTATCTGGTACACATAGTTGCCTGCACTTAGTACTACACACGTGACCTAACCATCTGATACACGTAGTAGCCTGCATTTAGTACTACACACATGATTGAAGTTGTCGGGTACGCATAGTAGCCTGCACTTTGTACTACACATGCGACCTAACTATCTGCTACACGTAGTAGCTTGCACTTAGTACTACACACGTGACCTAAAACCATCTTAAACACATAGTAGCCTGCACATAGTACTACACATGTGTTATCACAATGGATCATTCGTATCATTTCTATTCCGAAGGTTCCACCCGGAAATTCTTCACTTTTCAACATTTAACAAATTCATTCATAGTCTATTTCGATTCGTAATTTACATCAAATTACCATTCTATAGGCAGTCATATCTCATATAATAACAAAATATAATAACATAAAAATAATTGATATATTATTTACAAAAACTTACCTTCCCTTTCACTCTTTCACAAGTTATCCAACTTAAAAAAACATCATGTTATATCAATTTCTCAATATATTCAGCTATTATATAACAAGCCATCAATGATTGAGCCATCAAACATTTCATGTACTACTACTCATACATCATTTTTCTCACAAATTTTATATACTATTCTTTCATCACTTTTCAATATATTAAATCAAGCCATTCGTGCAACAATAATATAGAATTTTCAATTCAAATATAGCATTGCAATATTATTGACACACGAACTTACCTCGGCACCAAAATAGCAAAAAGGAACCTAATCGTCGATTTTCTGTTTTTCACCCGATCTAGGCCTAATCCTCATTTTCCTTGATAATCGAGCTTGGAAGCTTGAAAACCCCTAGCCATGGTTTCTCCATGCATGTTTGGGCCAAGAGTTTGAAGATGGAAACAAATTGGCTTTTAATTTTGTTTTTAATTCATTTTAATAATTAAATGACCAAAATGCCCTTAATGAAAAACTTTGGAAAAATGCCTAACCATGTCCATTTTTGTCCACCAACTTAACCAATGGTCTAATTACCATATAAGTACCTCCAATTTAAAATTTCATAACAATTGGACACCTCTAGCATGTAGAACTCAACTTTTGCACTTTTTTACGATTTAGCCTTTTTGACTAAATTGAGTGCCTAAACATCAAAATTTTCGAACGAAATTTTCACAAAATCATCCAATGAAATTGTAGACCATAAAAATATAATAAAAATAAAAATTTTCTCATTGGATTTGTGGTCCCGAAACCACTGTTCCGACTAGGCCCAAAATCGGGATGTTACATTTCTCCCCCTTTAGGGATTTTCGTCCTTGAAAATCTTAGTAGAAAAGTGGTTTTGGTTTTCACTTATTTTCCTCAATCCTATAATCGATGTCAAAAAACTTTCACTCAAGCTGAGCTTTTACTACCTATCTCTTAAATTCCACATAGAAGAATCATGAGTGGTTTTCGCTTTACAACAGTTTCACTGAAACTTAATCTCTATCAGAAATTTCATGTACTCAAAAGTACGATCCAAACTATCACGTTACATATAGATTCATACCTGAATCTTTTTCAAATTTGAATAGTGAAACTAGCCAGTTCATCCCGGCCTCATACTCTTTAAAATTCCACACAGTCTGATTATTTGCCAGTTGAACTCTCAGTTACCTTTCATTTCAAAGCCTCCTCTGGCTTCCCCAAGAAATCATGATATGAAACTCGAATCTCAATCCGATTAGTGGAGACTAGAATCTCAAGATGTCCAACATTCATAAAGACATGAAATTCCTCGAACCTGATGAGCAAAAATTCAATACATACCAGCATGATTTACATATCTCGTCAAATATTTAACAATAAGCTACATGACATTTTTCTCTTTCAAAGACAGGGATGGTCTTGATAGGGCCTTGAGGATAATCCTTTCTCATTTTCCATCATAATATTAATACTAGCAGAGATAACTCTGGTAGAACCTAATTCTCGGCTTTAACCCCATTGACATTTCAAATATTCTTACACAAGGATCATACAATAACCATCTCATCATCTATTAATACCCAAGTCATTTACACTATAGCAAACTCAGGTCTTTCTATGACATCAGATACTTTAAACTATCACTTGTCTTGTTGTCTTAAAGCACATCACCATTCAAACAACAATACATCACTGAAAATCTGGAAGTCTTTGCTCAACCAAGACTAGACCAGTTCAAAGGCTTCAGTTAACAATGTTCTCATCTGTCCAAGCTTTGCCAATCATGAATTAAGCCATTAATTTCACAAGACGAAAATTTTACCACTTAAGCCTTTGCCAATGTTAAATCCTTATATGGAAATTTAGAGACATCCAAATACTAAGATCACCAGATTACCATGATCAAATCAGAAGCATAATCATACTTGATATATATATCGCAAGCTAAAAGTCATACTTTAACTATAAGCCATGTTCAAAAAGTTTCAAGATAAAGGTGACCAAGAATTCAAGATAAGAAAATCTATAACGGAGAAATCCAGAATATAGAAATCCAACATAAAGAAATCCAACATAAAGAAATCCAAAAGAAGAAAATCCAATTAGACTGACAATGCCTTTGTCTATCATTTTAGATCAGGGAAAATTTCCATATTACAAAAATTCATTAGAGAATATACAACCACTACAACAAATTTCCAGAAATAAATGGACTCCTAGAGTGCTTTACGAGAGACAGCCATCATCTACTCATTGTAATTACCATACCCAAACATCTCACATTCGAACATTATTCCTTTAACTATTTTCTGCATCAGAATTTTCATATTATTCTTTTCACTAAAGGAGATCAGCTTATGAGGGAACTTCAATCAATACATTTCTCGACGTCATACTAGGATAGGTCATTTTACCAAAATTAACCTTTCTCACTAACTGCGATGTTGCGAAAATTAAACAATCTTTCGGTCAATCCAATATCTTTCTAGCTTATGTCCATACTTATCAACCCATTCTCAATCTCTAATCATGCTTGTAAACATTCTATCATTGAACTCTTTGGTTTTTCACCCGAGAATTCATTCAACACAAATCTTAAGAATTTCCATTATAAAACACCACTTTGGTAAGGGGGAGGGAGTCGTAGGGCCTCTGACTCGACTCTCATATACATATGCATGTAACATAATTTTCATCATCATACAACATCATCACAATCATGTCATTCATTTTGGGTAAACTAAATTTTATATTGATTTTACGCCCACTTTCCAGTTCTCTCATTTTAACAAGTATATTTATGCATGTATTCCATATTTTCTGGATAACTTTACTTATCTATTCATTTAATCATACAAGTCATGCACATGATATCATACAAGGGCCAAAAAACATAGATAAGTTTATCACAATCTATACCTTTACCTCGTACATCATAATTTAAACATATCATTTCAATCATATAAATCAATCCAAGCAATTTAACATATTAACTCAAACTACACGAGCTTGCCAATCATGATCATCCAAACAGATATACATGAACATACATCCCATTAATATTTTTGATATGTTATCTAAACACATGCATTTTCTCGAGCAATTCAGTTACATACATCATGGAATTATTAGTCAATCATAAGTAAGTTCATTATTCCATATAATCCTTTATCTCATTTCAATAATTCATTTCAATCCATCAAATTTTAATATCCAAACGGGACAATGACATTTTATCCGTAACAGGATATTATGAATCTCATTCGTACCTTTCCAAGTTTCAACCCATCATGACTATACTTTACTCAAATACCTCATTACCACAATCAGTATGGTCGGATATAGCTCGGTTGGAGGGTACCTTTGTCTAAACAAAGTGGCTATCATATGCGTTGGGAAACATCACACTATCTCAGATCGGTGGCATGTATAGCTAGACTCTCATACATATGCTAGGTTAGTCCTAGAACCGACTAAACCATTACTCTGATACCACTAAATGTAACACCCCTTACCTGTATCCGAGATCGGGATAGGATACGACGCATTACCCAACACATACACAGTCATTCATACAAAAACTAAGCTATAAAATTTTCGTCCAAATTAAAACTTTTCAAACACATGTATACCGTCTCTTTTACGGGCCTTCAAGGCCTAAAACATACATCGGGATAGTTCAGGACTAAACTGAGAAATTTTGATAAGCTTTGGACAACTTAGCAAATTTCTTGCTTTGGAGAGTCACACGCCCGTTTGTGTTGAACCGTGTGGTCACACATGCCCGTGTGGCTTGGGACACACCCGTGTCTTCAGCCCAAGTAACTCTCTGTTTGTGACTTTAGCAAAACAATTTGAACCACATGACCAGGCCACAAGCCCGTGTGCTAGGTCGTGTCCTCCACACGGCTGAGACACATGGTTGTGCCTCTGCCCGTATGGCTAACACTTAGACTATTTTCCAGGCCTTCATGTTTCCCATAAACCCTTACAACCTTATAAACATCAAACTCACAACTCATGACATTATTTTAGTGATTAAACACCGTTTATTAAGACACATTCAACATTAGCTCATCATTATACATATGTTCCACCTACTCATGATAAACTAGTCTCGCCACATTATTACACTTTCATTTGACCTTGTCATCTCATTAATCACTTATACCATTAAAATATGGTTACTAACTTATACATAAAACATCCATGTTCAAGGAACTATCATCTTATTACCATATTACATGTTTAATTCATGGTCATGACCACCTCGATTGGTCATAAAACATGCATTGAACACACATGACATATTACCAACCATGAATGGCCAACAAACATATTCGTATCATCACATCATATGCATTAAAACATAACATGATTAGTTAGACTTACAAACCATAATCAATATGAGCCACCTCTCATAACCATATACAATAGCTCAATATAGGCCAATACATTTAGCCAAATCATAATAACACATGTCATAGAATTAGGTCCTTATACATGCCACTCACTTGATATTTCTATCATATGTATCAACACTCCGAATGTATTGGCTTGATAGTGTGATGCTACCTCTGACGATGTCCAACCCCGAGCCGACCTGATAACACTAAAAGAAATGGAAAGGAGGGAGTAAGCTTTACGCTTAGTAAGCTCGCATGTAAAATAATAAGTAATGTATTAACATGCTTATTTTCAATTCCTCTCTATTTATACAAAGACCAGTTAAGTTTTTTTCTCGAGTCACAGTCACAAAATTATTTATATCTAGAGCTACATGACTTCAAATTGAGAACCGATAATTTTTCCAGAAATTAGACTCACATATCTTCTTACCATAAAATATTAAGAATTTTTAGTCTAGAAAATAAGTATAGTTTATTCTTTAAATTCACCCCTATTTTGCTGTCTGACAATTCCGACCCCTCTGTACTAAAAATCAATTATCTCTTTGTACAAGATTTGGATAATGTATCTATTTGTTTCTTTCAAAAACAAACTCATTAAAGACTTTAAGCATATAAATTATAACCCATAACTATATTTGTACAATTTCTAATAATTTTTTTGTCAAAACAGGGGATTCAAAAATCATTGTGACTCTATATCAGAAATATTCAAATATCTTATAACATGAAATTCTTTTGCTTACACTATTTCCTTTATACGAAAATAGACTCAATAAGCTTTAATGTCATATCATATTCAACCTCTAATTCGATTTCCACAATTTTTGGTGATTTTTCAAAGTTACAGAACTGCTGCTATCCAAAACTGTTTTATTACAAATGTCACTCTTACAAAATTTCACTTACTCCATTCCATCCTACCGAAAGTTCGTTCAACCATCCAGCACATTACTCATAAACTTCCACAAATATATACCTACACTTACTCATCCCATGGTCATGTTCACATGTATTTTCACTTAGTCGATTTCCCGTTAAACTCATCGGAATAATAACAGATACACGGTTGCCTGCACATATTACCACCCTTGTAACCGAAGCTATCTGGTACGCATAGTAGCCTGCACTTAGTACTACACATGCGACCAACAATCCAGAACACAGAGTAGCCTGCACTTAGTACTACAAACGTGACCTATTCATCTGATACACGTAGTAGCCTGCACTTAGTACTACACATGTGATCGAAGTTGTCGGGTACGCATAGTATCCTGCACTTAGTACTACACATGCGACCTAACTATCTACTGCACGTAGTAGCCTGCACTTAGTACTACACACGCGACCTAACCATCTGATACACGTATTAGCCTGCACTTAGTACTACACATGTGATCAAAGTTGTCGGGTACGCATAGTAGCCTACACTTAGTACTACACATGCGACCTAACTATTTGCTACACGTAGTAGCCTGCACTTAGTACTACACACATGACCTAAAACCATCTTAAAAACATAGTAGCCTGCACATAATACTACACATGTGTTATCACAATGGATCATTTGTATCATTTCTATTCTGAAGGTTTAACCGGGAAATTCCTCACTTTTCAACATTTAACAAATTCATTCGTAGTCTATTTCGATTCGTAATTTACATCAAATGATCATTCTATGGGCAGCCACATCTCATATAACAACAAAATATTATAACATAAAAAGAATCGATATATTATTTACAAACAGACTTACCTTCCCCTTCACTCTTTCACAAGTTAACCAACTTAAGAAAACATCATGTTATAGCAAATTCTCAATATATTCAGCTATTATATAGCAAGCAATCAATGATTGAACCATCAAACATTTCATGTGCTACTAGTCATATATCATTTTTCTCACAAATTTTATACACCATTCTTTCATCACTTTTCAATATATTAAATCATGTCATTCGTGCAATAATAATATAGAATTTTCAATTCAAATATAACATTGAAATATTATTGACACACGAACTTACCTTGGCACCAAAATAACAAAAAGGAACCTAACCGTCGATTTTCTGTTTTTCACCCGATCTAGGTCCAATCCTCATTTTCCTTGATAATCGAGCTTGAAAGCTTGAAAAATCCTAGCCATGGTTTCTCAATGCAAGTTTCAGCCAAGAGGTTGAAGATGGGACAAAATTGGCTTTTAATTTTGTTTTTAATTCATTTTAATAACTAAATGACCAAAATGCCATTAATGAAAAACTTTGGAAACATGCCTAAACATGTCCATTTTTGTCCACCAACTTAACCAATGGTCTACCATATACGAACCTCCAATTTAAAATTTCATAACAATTGGACACCTCTAGAATGTAGAACTCAACTTTTGTACTTTTTACAATTTAGTCCTTTTGACTAAATTGAGTGCCCAAACGTCAAAATTTTCGAACGAAATTTTCACGAAATCATTCTGTGAAATTTTAGACCATAAAAATATAATAAAAAATAAAATATTCCTCATCGAATTTGTGGTCCCAAAACCACTGTTCCAACTAGGTCTAAAATCAGGATGTTATAGGGTTTGAGGTGTTACAGGAATTCTGTTAAGAATTTCTCTAATAATTTGTCTACTTTCTTTCCTAAGTTTCCAAATAATATCTTAGAGTCATAGAAGAAATATTCATGGCAAAAAGAGTTCAGGATTTCAAGCGAGAACGAGAGGACGAAAGAACAAGACAAAAGGGGATGACACAAATTAATAAAAGTGGGAATTTAATTTTCTTCATATTTCTTTAAAGATAGTTTTAAATTTACTTTAGTAGTATTTTGCTTTCGTACAAAAAAATTGAATAAATTGCAAGTTATGAATAAATTAGGCTGATGCATTTCCATTAATTTTGTTCTCTAGTAAAGAGCAAAGTAGTGTGATAACGCGAATGTGCATGTCTAGAATTGGATTTTTTGAAGAAAGACTTGGTACTTAAGCAGTCTTCATGACTCACCTCTATTTCTTGAAATCCTACCTAGTGTGCAGTTCCTATCCACTACTTTGTTATTTTGCAATGAGAACATTTCTTCTTTTTAAAGGGATTCATTTTAAAAAGGTAAGAGTCATCTTGCATGATTTTTAAAATTTTCAATTTTCACACATAAGTATGTTGAAATAAATTAATGTTCAGAGAAAACTTTTGTTAATAAGTTAGCTCAAATGAAAGTATAATTTATGATTCTATTCAAGTTTTTTTTGAAATCATGCTAGTTTAAACATGATATGATTGTGTTTTCTAAGTCTTATGTAGTTTAGCCATGAAAATTTACTTTCCTTAGAATTAGGCATGCACGAAAGTTTAAATCTTTAGAATTGTCTTAGTAACTTTCTTCAGGAAAAATCCTAGTAGGCATAAGAATCTAAAAATGATATAGGCTCATTTTGTTTGGATCGTTTGAGCCTTTCAACCCTACCATATTTCTAATTAACCCTTGAAACCTTATTTTGAGCTATATGGCCTTTGTTATTTGATTTACCTACATCATAAGCCATCTTACCATCTTTTCATAAAATTTACCCTATCTTTACACCAATCTTTACTTGCTTTGGTGAATAAATTTGGGGAAGAAGACAGAAAGAGGTACATGTTTTAAAAAAAACATGATCAAATGTTTATGTATGATCAAGTGTTATGATCAAAGTGTTTAGAAGCATGAGTTCAAAATTAAGTTTGAGGGTGTTAACCCAATTAGTAAGGATGATTGTGTTACAAAGATCTAAAGCAAATTTTTCACGTGTGAAATGATATGCGAATGTACAAGTGTACACGTCAAATCAAGTAATAAAGTAGTAAGTAAGATCGTCTCCATAGGGATCAATTAGGATTAATTTGGTTAAGTTATCACTATGAACTATATGAATCAAGCTATGGCAAGGAAAATAGAATAACAAATTTGTAAAGGATAATCACGTATGCAATATTAAAAATTACTAACTTAAAATGTTGTGGCAATGTAACAAGACAAACTTGGAAGGAAAAACACTGTTGAATGGGAAGGTTGGAGTTACTCAGATTACATCTTTAAAACACAATAATGCCATGGAAAAGTTGTAACCAGTCTACTGTTCAAAGTCTAGCTATAGTAGTTTGCTTCTTTCGAGAGTCAGACTTCAAGCTACCATTCCTAAGGCTTTGTATGTCTTTAAGGTTCAAGGATGGTACCCATTATTTTTCCTTACACTGTACAAAATGCAACTCTATGTCTAGCATGCTACGAATATTCTTTTGAGTACTCGCTTGTATCATTCGATCACAATCCAACTAGCCTAACCTTTTAAGAATAAAGTCAAGTTTGTGAACATACCATACATCTATCTATATCTAAAGATTGCATGTATGCATTCAAAATAATGAAAATGGAATGAAATAGTAAATCTAGTCAAGGTAATGCCCAATCATTAATGGAAATAAAGATTCATCAAGTAATACTAACCTGATAAGATTAGCTCATGAGTTGGACATTAACATCCAAAATAAAAGTATCATTCAACATCATTTAATAGTTCAAAATCCACAGAAATTAATCAAGATACTAAAGGAAGAAGTTCAAAAAGCTTTTTGCAAATCAGCTCCCAACTCCAAAGCAACAATATTGTGCAAGACCCAGGGTTGAATACTTCATCCCCTTCCTTGTGTCTCTACCTTGTGCTTTAGCTGCTACCCTCTCTTTTTTTCTCTAGATTTTTTCACACAAGTTTGTTGGAGAAGAAGAATCGCTCCTCAATTCTCTCTTTTCTTCTCTCTTTCCTCTTTTATAGGGTAGGTCCCCTTTATTAGCACTCACTTTTCTCCCTCTTTTTTAGATGGATTTATCTGGTACACGTCCAGCTAGCTGAGAGTGATGATGACTGAGTGCTACATTAGCATCTTCCTGGAATTGCCATGTCATTTATGCTGGCAGTCTGCCCAACCACTTATAATAACAATACTTCACTCCTTCATTTCTCTTCTTCCTTCCTACACCTACTACAAACACAAACAATTCCTTTCCTTCCACCAAAAAAAGTAACATATAGTAATATAAAAAGCACAATCCAAGCTTCATGATGAAATATTATAAAAATATCCTAAAAATGCAAATATATCAACTTAAGTACAGATAATTTTTAACAGCCCATTTTTAGTCAAATCAAAATAGTGGTTTTAGGACCATAAATCTGAAGTAAAAATGTTTATTTTATTATAAATTTAACATTTACAGCATGATTGAGTGATTGTGTGAAATTTTTGTTAAGAGATTTTATCATTTGAATGGTCAATTTGATAAAAAGGACTAAATCGCGTAAAGTGTAAAACTTGTATTCTATTAGCTAAAGGTATCTAATAGCTATAGAACCTTAAATTAAAGGTCCTTAAGTGATAATTAACCCATTTGAAAGATATTTGTTGATATTGGAGTGGTATTTGGTGTAATTTCTAATGTTTTTAAAGGTTAAATTTGAAAATTTATAATTAAAGATAAAATAAATAAAATCAAAACCATTTATCATCTTTTAGTTTCTTCTTCAATCGAATATTAGAGGGAAAACTACATGGTTAAACACTAAACATTCATCCAAGCTCATTTGTGCAATTGTAAGTCCGTTTTTATCCCCTTTTTAATGATTTCTATGTTTTTCTATCGTTGCAACTAGTTCTAGCTAGCCAAGGGACTATTTTGCAAAATTGTTAAAGATTTTGAATGATGAAATTGATGAATAAGCATCTGTTTTGAAGCTTCTTGATAGATTATGAATGTTTGTTAATAGATATACAAGTTTTGTTAAGTGATTTTTAGTGAAAATGCAAAATAGGGATTAAATTAAGAAATGTTAAAACTTTATGGTTGAAATGTGAAATAAATGAAAAATATGGGCTGCTAGGGGCATTATAGTAATTCATATAGCATGGGCTTATTTTAATTTCATTAATTTATGATTAAATGAAATAAGGACTAAATTGTAAAAGATGTGAAACATTAGGGGCAATTGGGTAAAAATGCCTTAAAGTGAATTTTGGACTAAATTGACTAGAGAGATGATTAAATAAGCTGATTTTGATTACATATAGATCAAGAAAAGTGAAACTCGAATCTAGATCAAGGGGAAAACAAAGTTCTCAAAAAATTGATCAGTTTAGCTGTTTTTACATCCGAGGTAAGTTCGTATGTAATAAGCATTGTTATAATTGTGCTTTAAATGATTTTTTATTGTATAACTTGTGTATGCAAGACTATAGTTGTGTTTGACGATGACTCGGTTAATTATGGGCACTTGGTGTGCGAAATCGAGATAGCTTCGGATATATATATTTGCACTTAGTGTGCGAGAACGAGATAGCTTCGGCTATATATATGCACTTAGTGTGTGAGATTGATACAACTTCGACTACTTATTTGGCACTAAGTGTGCGAGTTTTTCAAATATCCAATAATGTTCTGAATGGTTTAACAGGTACATCATAAATGTCGATGAGTATGAGTTTGATATGGAATGGTGCAGGTATGTACGTGAACCGTATAAACATTGAAATAAGGAAATATTGAAAGTGATAATAAATCTTGTGAATGAAATTGTGATAGGATTATGATTCCTTATGTGAATTGTATATTACGTTTTATTTGTTTTAAATTATGCACATTTAGTAAGTTGGTTTTAAATGCTATACAAACTTACTAAACTATAAAGCCTACTTTGTGTATTTCTCTGGGCTTTATATTGATTTCAAAGCTAGCTCAGATTTGAGGACTATCAGAGATCGGTTCACACTATCCAAGTATCACTTGGTACTTTTGAAATTTAGTTTTGGCTCATATGGCATGTACAGGGACTTTGGTCAATTTGACATATGTTTTGTTTGTGAATTGAGCCATTTGACTTGGCTTATAAATGTTTGTGTTTTAGGATTGTATATATAGCCTTGTGAGTTGGCTTATATTGGTGATTTTGATGATGTATTTAAATGTGCAAATGGCTTTTGATTTGAGTTTGGTAATTAAACTATGATATGTGATTGAGGTTGGATTCATAGTGCTTGTTGATAATAGGTAATTTGAATAACAATATGTGATTATTTGTGAATTAATATGTTTGCGGAATTGAGCATATTGTTGCATATTTATTAATGACCATTTTGATGAATTGAGAAAATAAAGATTGGTTTGAACTTAGATGGTATTTATGTTTTGCATTGGCTGGTATTGGAAATGGTATAAGTTATGTTTGAATTGGAATTGAATTATACTTCTATTGATGTTATGTTTTGTGCCATATGAGTTGTATAGGTGTGCCTAAGTTTGGGTGGCAAATTGGCTTGGTAAATAGCCTATTTTTGTCCATACGGGCAGAGACACGAGCGTGTGTCTCAACTATGTGCGACACACAATCATACTACACGGCCTTGTGTCCCTTGGTGTTGAATTTGAAACCAAGTTAGTATGCTCCACACGGCCTCACACACGGGCGTGCAACTTGGCCGTGTGGCATAAATTAGTATACCTTATAGGTTTGGCATGGCCTAGGACACGACCTGGCACACGGACATGTGTGGCCATTTTTAGGGTGTACAGGCTAGCCACACGGGCGTGTGTGTTGGCCGTGTGACCCAAGTCAGAGAGTTACATGGGGCTGGACACGGGCTTGGACACGGCCATCTGCTCCCATTTCGAATGTCTACACGACTTGTGACACGGGCGTGTCTGGTGGCCGTGTGAGACACACAGCCTAGCCACACGAGCGTGTGTCCCATGTTTTGAAGAAATTTTTTTAAGTTTTGTAAAAGTTTCACAAGTTATCGATTTAGTCCCGAACCATTCCTAAAGCATGTTTAGGGCCTATTAGGCTCGAATTATGGACAAATTGATCGAGATTGAATGATAATTGTATGAATTGATTAAATGTATGTAAAAAGTATGTATAAATGTGTTGTAGGTTTGGTAATGCTCTATAACCCTATTCTAGCATTGAATACGAGTGAGGGGTGTTACATTTACTAGTATCAGAGCTAAGGTTTAGTTGATTCTAGGACTAATGTAGTGTATGTGAGAGTCTAGCTATACATGCCACATATAAACTGTGATAGTGTGATGACTCATTACAATTTAAATTGTATTTTCATATAGTAATTGGATCCCAATCGAGCTATAGCTGATGAGGTTGAAAGTAATGCACCAGCTCCCGCTCAAGAGATAGTGCCTTTTGAATCTAGACTCATATCGGGTAGCCAGGGAGGAGAGGCTAAAGAAGACTTCTTCCAAATGATGAACGAATGGTTCATACAGTATATCCGAACGAACCTGACTGCTCAACAACCTCCAACTCCTCCTAATCGTCAACTAGTTCCTGTAGCTCCTCAAGGGGTCGAGCTTTTAAGATTGAATAAAATTCCAGTTGATAAGTTCTGTAAACACAGGGCTGAAGAGTTTAGAGCTATTGTTGATGATGACCCTGAGAGAATCGAGTTTTGGCTTAAAAATATGATTCGAGTGTTTGATAAGCTTTCTTGCACGCTGGCTGAATGTTTACAGTGTGCTATATCACTTCTGAGGGACACCGCATACCAGCGGTGGAATACATTATTATCTGTGGTGCTGAGAGAGGGTCACCTGGGAGTTCTTTCAGACTGAGTTCAAGAAGAAATATATAAGCCAACGGTTTCTAGATCAAAAGCACAAAGAGTTTTTAAAATTGAAATAGGGTCGTATGATTGTAACTGAGTACGAGAGAGAATTTTTGCGATTGAGTAAATATTCTCGAGAGTCTGTTTCTACTAAAGAGATTATGTACAAACAGTTTGTTCACAGGTTGAACGAAGACATTAAACTTGTGGTCAGGATTTTAGATTTGAAAGAATTTGTTGTGTTAGTCGACTGGGCTTGTAAAGCCTAAGACTTTAGTCAAGAAAAGAGGAAAGTTGATTCAGTGACTAGAGATTTAAGGAAAAGACCGATGAATAAACCTTATCATTCTTCATCAAAGAAATCTCGAGATTCGTATAGTCGATTGAATGCATCAGTGGGATACTAGAATAAAGATCGTGGAAATCAACATGTGAATCCTAAAGCTCAAGCTACTTCTATTTCAAGCGTTGGCAGAGTGAGAAACAACAAACCCTAGTGTCAACAGTACGGAAGACAGCATTTTGGGGAATGTTGGGTGAAATATAATAATAGAGTTTGTTACAAATGTGGTGCATGAGATCATTTTATTCGGGATTTTCCTTAGTTACCTAAAAAAGATCAATTTCAGAATGCAAGATTGAGTAACATGACTGCGAGAGGGAGACCACTGAGGAACGTAGGAAATGTGTCTAGTAGAAAAGGAGTGACAAAGGACTCAACTGTGAGATCCGAGGCCAGAGCACCTGCTAGAGCCTACGATATTCGCGATCGAAAAGAGGTGTCATCCCCTGATGTTATTATTGGTACATTCTCTCCTTACGACACTAATGTGATTGCTTAAATTGACCCTTGATTGACACATTCGTTTATTTGTGATAATTTAGTGTCTAGTAAGAAATTGCCTGTTAAGTCTATAGAATTTGTAATTAGAGTATCGAACCCCTTAGGCAAGTATATTTTAGTTTATAAAGTTTGCAAAGATTCCACTTTAATGACTCGGGGTTACTGTTTTCCAGCTGACTTGATTTTTTTACCATTTGATGAGATTTATGTGATTCTAGGTATTGATTGGTTGACTTTGCACGATATTATTGTGAACTGTAAACGAAAGATTATAGAATTGAAATGTCAGAATAATAAAATTCTTCGAATAGAATCTGAAGAGTCAAGTGGATTGCTTATAGTGATTTCGTCGCTGTCGGCTCAGAGATTTGTGAGAAAAGGTTTTAAAGCCTATCTCGCTTATGTTTTAAATACCAAAGTGTCAGAATCAAAAATTGAATCAGTGCCGATAGTATGTGAGTTTTTGGATGTGTTTCTAGAAGAATTGTCTGGGTTGCCACTGGTTAGAGAGGTTGAGTTTGCTATTAAATTAGTACCGGGAACATCTCCGATGTCTATAGCTCCGTAAAGAATGGATCTGACAGAGTTGAAAGCTTAGTTGCAAGAGTTAACAGATAGAGGTTTTGCACGACCGAGTTTTTCACCCTAGGGTGCGCCAGTTTTGTTCGTAAAGAAAAAAGACGAGTCAATGAGAATGTGTATTAACTATCGACAGCTCAACAAGGTTACGATAAAGAACAAGTATCCATTACCGAGAATAAATGATTTGTTTGACCAGTTAAAAGGAGCAACAGTGTTTTCGAAGATTGATTTGAGATTTGGCTATTATCAGTTGAGAGTTAAAGACTCTGATGTGCCGAAAATAGCATTTAGAATGAGGTACGGACATTATGAATTTCTTGTTATGCCTTTTGGACTAACTAATGCTCCTGTCATTTTTATGGATTTGATGAATTGGATTTTTTTACCGTATTTAGACAGATTTGTTGTTGTGTTCATTGACTACATTCTGACCTATTCACGAGACGAGTCTAAGCATGGTGAGCATTTGAGGATTGTGTTGCAAACCTTGAGAGATAAGCAACTGTATGTTAGATTCAGTAAGTGTGAGGTTTTGCTTCGGGAAGTTGGATTTTTGGGACATATTGTCTCTACAGATGACATTCAAGTGGATCTGAGTAAGATTTCTGCAATTATTGACTGGAAATCACCTAGAAATGTATCCGAAGTCAAAAGTTTTCTAGGATTCGCTGGTTACTATCGACGTTTCGTTAAAGGGTTCTCGATGATTGCTACACCGATGACCAGACTGCTACAGAAAGATGTAAAGTTTGAATGGTCTGAGAAATGTCAACAAAGTTTCGATCAATTGAAAGTGTTGTTAACTGAGGCACCAGTGTTGGTTCAACCTGAGTCAGGTAAATAATTTGTGATTTACAGTGATGCGTCATTGAACGGTTTGGGCTGTATCTTGATGCAAGAGGAAAAAGTTGTAGCTTATGCCTCCAAATAGTTGAAACCGCATGAAAAGAATTATCTGACGCACGATTTAGAATTGGCCACTATTGTATTTGCATTGAAAATTTGGCGTCATCATCTATACAGTGAAAAATGTCACATCTTTATTGATCATAAAAGGTTAAAATATATTATGACTCAGAAAGATTTGAATTTAAGAGAATAGAGATGGCTTGAGTTATTAAAAGACTATGAGATAGTAACCGATTATCATCCGAGGAAAGCGAATATGGTCGCAGATGCTTTGAGTGAAAAATCATTGTTTGCTTTGAGAATAATGAATACACAGTTGACATTATCTGATAGTGGTTCAATTTTAGCTGAGTTAAAAGCTAAACCAGTATTTCTTCAGCAGATTTACAAAGCTCAGAAATGTGATAATGAATTGCAAGCTAAAAGAGTGTAATGCGAGTCGACTAGTGATTCAGAGTACCAAATCAGATCTGATGATTGTTTGATGTTTCGAGATAGAATCTCGTACCAAAAAATTTATAGTTAATTCAAAAACTTTTACACGAGGCACATAGTGGTTACTTATCTGTTCATCTGAGGAGTACCAAAATGTACAATGATTTGAAGAAGTTGTATTGGTGGTCAGGTATTAAACGAGACATTTCTGAGCTTATATCGAAGTGTTTGATTTGTCAGTAACTAAAAGCCGAGCATCAAGTACCTTCGCGTTTACTTCAGTCTGTAATGATACTAGAGTGGAAATGGGGCAATGTTACGATGGATTTTGTATCGAGATTGCCTTTGTCTCCGAAAAAGAAAGATGCAATTTGGGTTGTTGTTGATCGACTGATGAAATCTGCACATTTTATCCTTTTACGTATTGACTTTTCCCTTGATAAATTGGCTCAGTTGTATGTTTCTGAGATTGTTAGATTGTACAGGGTGCCAGTTTTGATTATTTCGGATAGAGATCCGAGGTTTACATCATGGTTTTGGAAGAAATTGCATGAAGCTCTGGGTACAAAATTGAATTTTAGTACAACTTTTCATCCACAAACTGATGAACAGTTTAAACGAGTAATACATATCCTCGAATATATGTTCAAATGTTGTGTTTTAGAGTTTGAAGGCAACTGGGAGAAATATTTGCCGTTGGTTGAATTTGTGTATAATAACAACTTTCAATCGAGCGTAAAGATGGCACCATACGAAGTTTTGTATGGTCGCAAATGCCGAACTCCATTGTATTGGACCGAGCTTAGCGAGAAATAGATTCACGGGGTTGATTTGGTTAAAGAAACTGAAGAGAAAGTGAATGTAATTCGCGATTCTTTAAAAGCAGCTTTAGATCCTCAAAAATCGTACCCAGATTTGAAACGAAAAGACATTGAATTTTAGATTGATGACAAAGTGTTTTTGAAAGTGTCTCCGTGAAAGAAAATCCTTCCATTTTGTTGTAAAGGTAAATTGAGTCCACGTTTTATCTGGCCGTATGAGATTATTGAACGAATAGGACCAGTGGCATATTGGCTAGCATTACCAATTGAGCTAGAGAAGACCCATAATGTATTTCATGTATCGATGTTGTGTCGATATAGATCGGATCCATCACATGTGATTTCTCCATCAAAGATTGAAATTCAACCTGATATGACGTACAACGAGAACCGATTAGAATTCTAGCACATGAGGTTAAACAGTTGAGAAATAAAAGCATAGCTCTCGTGAAAGTACTTTGGCAACGTCACGGTGTTGAAGAGGCTACGTGGGAGCTCGAGGAAGCTATGAGAAAATATACCCTAACCTTTTCATTGGTAAGATTTTCAGGGACAAAAAATACCTAAGGGAGGAGAGTTGTAACAACCCATTTTTAGTCAAATCAGAACAGTGGTTTCGGGATCACAAATCTGAAGTCAAAATGTTTATTCTATTATCATTTTAATGGTTACAACATGATTGAGTAATTGTGTAAAATTTTCGTTAAGAAATTTTATCGTTTGAATGGTTAATTTGATAAAAAGCACTAAATTACATAAAGTGTAAAACTTGTGTTCTATTAGCTAAAGGTATCTAATAGCTATAGAACCTTAAAGTAAAGGTCCTTAAGTGATAATTAACCCATTTGAAAGATAATGGATGATATTGAACTGGTATTTGGTGTAATTACTAATGTTTTTAATGGTAAAATTTGGAAATTTATAATTAAAGGTAAAATAAATAAAATCAAAAACTTTTATCATCTTTTAGTTTCTTCTTCAACCGAATATTAGACGGCAAACTCCATTGTTGAACACTCAATATTCGGCCAAGCTCACTTTTGCAATTGTAAGTCCGTTTTTGTCCCCTTTTTAATGATTTCTATGTTTTTGTGATCGTTGCAACTAGTTCTAGCTAGCCCAGAGACTATTTTGCAAAACTGTTAAAGATTTTGAATGATGCCATTGATGAATAAGCATGTTTTTTGAAGTTTCTTGATAGATTATGAATGGTTGTTAATAGATATACAAGTTTCGTTAAGTAATTTTTAGTGAAAATACAAAATAAGGATTAAATTGAGAAATGTTGGAACTTTGTGATTAAAATGTGAAATAAATGAAAAATATGGGCTGCTAGGGGCATTATAGTAATTCGGCTAGAATGGGTTTATATTTGAATTTCATTAATTTATGATTAAATGAAATATGGACTAAATTGTAAAAGATGTGAAACATTAGAGGCATGTAACACCCCTTACCCGTGTCCGACGCCAGGACAGGGTACGAGGCATTACCGAACTTAATCATTTGTAAACATGCAAAAATCGGGCTACAAAATTTCATTCGTATCAAAACTTTTCACACACATGCATAATGTCCCATATACGGGCCTATGAAGCCCTAAACATGCATTGAAAGTAGTTAGGGACTAAACCGAGAACTTTAGAAAGTTTTGGAAAAAATTAGAAAATTTTTTTCCATGGAATAGGGTCACATGCCCGTGTACTAAGGCCGTGTTCCCCACACGGTTGAGACACACGGCCGTGTCTCAGCCCGTGTGGCCAACACTTAGGCTATTTTCCAAGCCTTCATGTTACCCATAATCCCTTGCAACCTTATACATATTAAAACCAAAAATCATGGCATCATTTTAATGATTAAACACTCTTTATTAAAACATATTCATAACATTTACATGTCCTCTTACAAGCAATGCATCTACTCATGCAATACCAAGTCTAGATTCCTTAATTTGCATTCATAAGACTTGTCATTTTGATGACCACTTTTACCATTATACTAAGGTTACCAACTTATCCATCAAGCACTCATGTCAACCATCATCATATTGTTTTTATAACGTGCAATTACAACGTGGCTATGATCACCTCAATTGGTCATAGAGCATACATCCAACACACATGTCATATTACCAACCATGCATGGCAAACAAACATAATCACATCATAAACATTCGACATGACAGGAATAGCTAGGTTTACAAGCCATAATCAATATGAGTCACATCTCATGGCCATATACATATAACTCAATATAAACCAATACTTTTGGCCAAAGCATAATAACACATGTCAATAAGCTAGATCCCTATACATGTCACTCACTTGAAATTTCTAATACATGTTTCATTATTCCAAAGGTAGTGACTTGGTAGTGTGATGCTGCCTCCAATGATCTCTAACCCTGAGCTAACCTGGCAAGCTAAAAGAAATGGAAATGAGGGAGTAAGCTTCACGCTTAGTAAGTTCATATGAAATAATAAGCAATTTATTATTATGCTACCACCAATTATTTGTAACAGTCCGATTGAGACCCTAATTGGAACGGTGGTTTCAGGACTACGAATTCGAGTCAGAAAAATATTTAAATATTATTTTTCATGTTTGTTATATGTGAATTTGCATGAGTGAAAGTTTTGTATGAAAATTTGATTGTTTGTGTGCTTAATTTAATAGAAGGACTTAATCGCGTAAGTTGAAAACTTGATAGTTAAAAGCATAAGGGGCCAAATTGTTAATGGCTTTGTAAGTTGAAGCACTTAAGTGGCAATTTGACCATATTAAATTATATGGATGGTAGTGGCCATGTTTTATAATGGTTAAATATTTGTTATTAAAGGTTATTAAAGTAATTTAATAAAACATTCTAAGTTATAATAATAAAACATAAAATAAAACATGCATGAGTTCATATTATTTTGACCAAAATTAGTAAAAGAAAAGAAAAATAGAAAGCACATGATATTTGACCATCTTTTATCCAAATTCAAGGATAGTTTAGTTTCTGTTTTTGATAATTTTTACATTTTTGAGATCGTTGCTTCGAGTACTATCCGACCCATGCTTAAATTTCTGATTTTGATGCATATTTTGAGTAATGCCATTGATGAATATTTGTGTTTTGTGATGTTTGATGATGAAATATTAAAGATACGTTTTAGATTAACATGTTTTGTATTGGAGTTTTTTGAAGATTTTGAGTAATTAGGACTAAATTACAAAAATAATAAATTGAGGGACTAAAGTGCGAAATAAATGAAATGTGTGTATTTATATGTGCTAGATGAACATTCGACCTACGCATGTTGAATGGAGATTTTATGTATTTTGTGTTTTATGCAATTAGGACTAATTTGTAAAAGTATGAAATATCAAGGGTAAAATGGTAATGTGCCCATTTATGTGTTGTTGGATTAAATTGAATGAAATTGTGTTTTTATGAGGTTAATTTGAAATTATATAGTTCAAGAACAAAAGAAATCAAACTTGGATCGGGGATAAGCAAAAATAGTCGAATAGCTGATTTATAACGTTCGTCGATATCCGAGGTAAGTCTTTAAGTAATTAAACATCATTTATCTTGAATGTAACTTAGTTTAATATGCTGTTTTGGAATCTATAGATTCATAAAAGAGCTAGCCGAATGTGTTTAAGCATAGAAATACTGTATTTGAGTTTAATTCGACTGTGTTATATCGTTTGAAAGTCCGTATGATCTATATGGAATATTTGGAGTTTTGTTATATGAATTGTGTATGAGACAGCTTTATAATGGTGATATTCAGGCTTTGAGGTTAGCAAGCCTTGTGTTGGTGAATGTAATCGGGCTTTATGCCTAGTAGGCTTATTGCTGGTGAATAAAAATATCAGTCCTTAAGTCTTGCAGGCCTTGTGCCGGTGTGTGATTCAGGCTTATGCCTAGCAAGTTTTATGTCGGTGATTTATTTTCAAGCCTATGCCTATATGACTTTATGTTGATGTGATAATTGAGCAAGTAAACTGAGCTAAATGATCTTGTATATTCGGCCATATAGGTAAGTACATATGTGATGTTATATTTGAATTTGTATATTCGGCCATATAGGCATGCACATATGTGATGTTATATTTGATCTTGTATATTCAGCCATATAGGTATGCACATATGTGATATATATTTGATCTTGTATATTCGGCCAAATGAGTGATGTTGGTATATGAAATTGAGTTTGATTCATTAATATATATATATTTGAATGTAAGCATACTTGGTATAATGTTATTTTGGGAATGAATAGTTGAATGATATTATGCTAAATGTGAAATATTAGCATTCGGCCAAGATAACTTATTTGTGTAAAAGTATAAGTTATAAATAAATAAATGAGATGATATGTTCGAGATAAAGTATAACATTAATGTTATAATTTGGCTTGTTTAAAATGTTTTGATTATTCTTTTGAATTATTTAATTTGCTTAAGGCTTACTAAGCTAAGTTAGCTTACTCTGTGTGTTTTTGTTACTCTATTTTATAGGTTTTGTTGTAAGTTACGAGCTCGAGGATCGTCAGTGAAGTCATCCATACTATTGTCAACCTTTGATACTTTTAAAAGTCTATTTTCAAACTTATGGCATGAATAGGCTAATATGTATTTTGTTTGATCTTGGGTATGTATAATTTGAGCCATGTGAATATGGCTTAACTTCTAAGTTTGAATTTGGTTATGTTTGGTCATGGTTTAATCCATTTTGGTTATAATGTTATATGCTATGAATGTATGGTATATGTGATTGGTGTTATACGTTTTGGAAATGGCTTAATAATGGTTGATGAACTTGATTGTGGTTGATGAGTCGGTCATGGAGTGTATAAATTTTCATAAGTATGGTTAGATAATCCGGTTTTGGTTGGGTATAGATAAAGTATATATATGACATTGGTTTTTATGTTTGATATAAGTGTTAATATGTAAATGAACATTAGATGATATATATATTTAAGTTCGAATATAGTAAGGGATTATTATGATATTTTATGTCTTCTAAAGGTCTAGTAATTTGGCTTAACAAAGGAGCAAGATGTTGATCGTATATATATATGCACATGTGTATATGTGTGTAATCGAATGATGCTTGTCATTATGATTCGATTTATAATGGAAGTGTATATGCATATATATGATGCTTATATGGTTGGTATAATATGTATAATTGATGAAGATAAATATTGAGTAGGTATTAGATATGCTTTGTTAGTAAATTGTATATTTAATAAGTTACAAGTACACACACATATATATATTTGCGAATATATAATTAGTACACTTCTAGTTTAAGAATAAATGGTGGAATTTGTATGACTTTAATGTTTAATGAAATATTTTTTATCATTTGTAAAATTGATAATGCCATATATGCTAAGGGATAAAATGCCTTGTGATACTATTTATTTGATTAAATATGCGCACGTTTAGAATTAAGAAATATAAAGTTTGATTTTTATTTTTTTGTATTCGCTTATCAATAAAGTGATGAACCTGTAACTCTTATATACAATATGTTTTATAATGTATGTTTAATAATTAATTAATTTTATGTTTTACATGTATATATGAGTATGACCTGTGTTAGCATGAGAATGTTCGGAACTGTATTTATATCCTGTAACGCCTCATGACCCTAGTTCGGCGACGGATACAGGTTAGGGGTGTTACATTTTATTGGTATCAGAGCTACGATTTAGTCGATTCTATGACTAACGTAGCATGTGTGATTCTAGCTATACATGCCATAAATATTGTTGTGATATTGTGATGACTTATGACATTTGAAAATGTGCTTTCATATAGTAAATGAATCCCGACAAAGCTGAAGCTGATGATGTCGAGAGTGTAGTGCCTGCTCCCGTGCAAGGGACAGCGCCAGTTGAATCTCGACCTATCTCGAGTATCCATGAGGGGGAGGCTAAACAAGCCTTCAACCAAATGATGAACGATTGGTTTACTCAGTATATCCGGACTAATCCAGCTGCATAATAACCTCCACCCTCGAATAATCCATATCTGATACCTGTGGTACCTCCGATGATTGATCCAATGAGATTTACTAAGCCTCTTGTAGATAAAATCAGAAAACACGGGCCAAAGAGTTTAAAGATAATGATGATGATGATACTGAGCGAGGTGAGTTGTGGCTTGATAATACTATCCATGTGTTTGATGAGCTATCTTGTACTCCGAATGAAAGTTTAAAGTGTGTCATATCTTTATTACGAGACACCGTATATCAATGGTGGAATACACTAGTATCGGTGGTCCCAAAAGAGATAGTGACCTGGGAATTCTTTTAGACTGAGTTCTGTAAGAAATATATCAGCCAGAAATTTATTGACTAGAAACACAAAGAATTTCTGGAATTGAAATAGGGTCGTATGACCGTAACTAGATACGAGCAAAAATTTGTAAGACTCAGTCAATATGCTCGTGAATGTGTTTCAACTTAAGCTATCATGTGTAAATGATTTGAAGACGGTTTGAACGAAGACATTAAATTACTGGTTGGTATACTTGAAATCAAAGAGTTCGTGGTACTTGTTGAGCGAGCTTGCGAAGCTGAAGAACTCGGGAAAGAGAAAAGAAAAGCTGATTTTGAAGCCAGGGACTCCTGCTGACAGTGTGACTTGGGAGCTGTTTAAGACAGCCTTCAAAAGAAAGTATGTTGGGGCTAGTTACGTGGAGCTCGCCGGAAAAAATTTCTGAACCTGGTGCAAGGGAGTAAGTCAGTGGCTGAGTATGAGTCTGAGTTTTTGAGACTGAGCCGGTATGCTTCTGGGATTGTCGTTACAGAGTATGAGCGTAGCGTATGCTTTGAGGATGGTCTGAGAGATGAACTTAGGGTACTAATTGCTCCGCAGAGGGAGCGTAACTTCGCTGCTTTAGTGGAGAAAGCTAAGATAGCTAAGGAAGTGAAGTGTACAAAAAGACAGAATCATGAGAAAGATCGGAACCATTTTAAGAGAGATTCAGGACTTTCAGGTGGTATCAACAGGAATGTTAAGAGAGCAAGGGTAATGGAGCCAATTCGAGCAGTACCGATGAATGCTGTTAGACCGTAAGGTTGTAGGAGTTGTGGGAAGATACATATGGTTGAGTGTCAGAAACGTTCTGGTGCTTGTTTCCGGTGCGGATCTATAGAGCATAGGGTTAAGGACTGTCTCCAGGAACCAAATCAGGTTCAAGTTTTAGAGCAGAGGGTCGCTCAACCAGTGAGGGATGGGCCACAGTTTCTGAGAGAAAGTGGGCAAGGCAGAGGTGGTAATGGAAATGGTCAAGGAAGAGGAGCGCTTGGTAAGGGTACTGGATTTGCTGAGGCTCGTCAGCCGGTATTGGTGTATGCAGCTCGTCGCCGAGAGGAGGGTGATGCACCTGGCGTCATAACTGATACGTTTCTGATTTCTAGTATGCTATACACTGCATTGATAGATGTTGGATCTACCCATTCGTATGCTGCATGTGCTATATCTGGGTCGCTGGGTGTGCACTCTGAGGTGACCGTGAGTGGGGTATCTGTACTAAGTCCTTTGGGTCACTCGGTTAGGGTAGATAAACTGTATAGAGATGGGCCTATAGAAACTCAAGGAAAAGATTTCTCTGGAGATCTGATAGAGCTACCTTTCGGAGAATTCGATCTCATTTTGGGAATGGATTGGCTTGTTAAGCATAGGGCTACTTTGGATTGTGCTACTAAGCGAATGATGTTAAAGACCACAAAGGATGAGGAGGTTTTGGTGATAGGCGAGCGTAGGCATTATCTGTCTAATATGGTGTCGGCACTGAGAGCCGAGAAGTGGATTCGAAAGGGATGTGAGGCTTATTTGGCATTTGTAAGCCAATTAGAAACTGAGGGTCTGACAGTGGATAAAGTTAGAATCGTCAAGGATTTTCAAGATATTTTTCTAGAGGAGCTTCCGGGTTTGCCCCCGAACCGAGAGGTTGAGTTTGGAATCGACTTGTTACCTGGAATAGCACCGGTGTCCATTGCACCTTATAGGATGGCACCAAAGGATTTGGTGAAGCTGAAAGCCCAAATTCAAGAGTTATTGGATAGAGGCTTCATTAGACCAAGTGTGTCTCCGTGGGGAGCACCAGTGTTGTTCGTTAAGAAGAAGGATGGGTCAATGCGGATGTGCATCGATCATTGGCAGTGGAACAAACTGACGATTAAGAACAAGTACCCACTGCTGAGAATCGATGATTTATTCGATCAACTTAGAGGAGCTTCAGTATTTTCCAAGATTGACCTTCGATCTGGGTATCATCAGCTGAGGGTTAAGGAGGTGGATATTCACAAGACGGCATTCAGAACTCGGTATGGTCACTATGAGTTCTTGGTTATGCCATTTGGGTTGACGAACGCACCTGCGGCATTTATGGATCTGATGAATTGAGTGTTTCAGCCATACTTGGATCGATTTGTAGTCGTCTTTATCGACGATATTCTGGTTTATTTTGAAACTGAGGAGAAGCATGATGAGCATCTTCGTATTGTGCTGCAAGTGCTGAGGGAGAAGAAGCTTTATACAAAATTCAGTAAGTGTGAGTTCTGGTTGAGAGAAGTAACTTTCTTGGGGCATGTTGTCTCTGCTGAAGGGATCAAGGTGGACCCTCAAAAGATTGAAGCAATTCTTGAATGGAAGCCACCGAGGTGAGTGTCGAAAATTTAAAGTTTTCTAGGATTAGCTGGGTACTATAGAAGGTTTGTGGAAGGATTTTCTGTGATGGCAGCGCCTTTGACAAAGCTTATAAAGAAGGGAGTATCATTTGTTTGGACTAAGAAACAACAGGAATCTTTTGAAAAGCTAAAGAAAGTTCTGACCGAGGCACCTATACTAATTCAGCCGGAGTCTGGAAAAGATTTTACCGTATGCAGTGATGCATCACATGTAGGGTTGGGCTGTGTGCTGATACAAGAGGGTAAAGTGGTTGCTTATGCATCGTGACAGATTAAACCACATAAAGTTAACTATCCTACTCATGATCTAGAGTTGGCAGCGGTAATCTTTGCGCTTAAGATTTGGAGACATTACCTGTACGGAGAAAGGTGTATTATATAAATAGATCATAAGAGTCTTATGTACTTGCTGACTCAGAAGGAGCTGAACCTTAGGCAGCGGAGATGGATAGAGTTGCTTAAGGATTATGACTACGCGATTGAGTATCACCCAAGCAAAGCTAATGTGGTGGCTGATGCCCTAAGTCGTAGAACTGTATCTGATCTGAGAGCCATGTTTGCTCGTTTGAGTCTGTATGACGACGGTAGTCTGTTGGCAGAACTGCAAGTTAGGCCGACCTGGGTGGATGAGTCCTTGGTTTCTCGATTCCAGTAGGTTAAGAATGGGGATACTTCTGAGTTCGGGCTGAACAGTGAGGGAGTTCTGTGTTACCGAGGTAGAGTTTGTATTCCGAAGGACTCTGACTTGAGGCAAGCAATTCTGAAAGAAGCTCATGGAGGTCTGTGTGCTATGCATCCTGAGGGAATAAAATGTATCGCGACTTAAAGGAGTTGTATTGGTGGCCTGGATTGAAGCGAGAGGTAACAAAATTTGTGGGAAAATGTCTGACTTGTCAGCAAGTGAAAGCTGAACATCAATTACCTTCCGGACTTTTGCAACCAGTGAAAGTACTATTTTGGAAGTGGGAGAGGGTAACCATGGATTTTGTGAGTGGGTTACCCTTGACTCTGTCGAAGAAGGGCTCGATTTGGGTAATTGTGGATAGGTTGACCAAATCTGCTCATTTTATACCTGTCCGCACTGATTATTCACACTATAGCAAAACAGGCTTTTAGCGGCGTTTGGACAAAAAACACCGTAAAATATGTACATCAGTGGCATTTGCATAAAAATGCCGCTACAGGTCAGAGTTATATTGGCGCTTGTTAAAAAAACGCAGCAAAATATCCCTATTAGTGGCACTTATGTAGAAAACGCCGCAAAAGATAAAGCATTAGCGGCACTTTTACCAAAACGCCGCAATAGGTGACGCATTAGCGGCAGTTTCTAAAAACGCCGCAAAAGTGTTAAGCAAAACGACACCGTTTGTTGGTGAGCTCTTGAGGCATTAGCGGCGTTTCTAGTAAAACGCCGCAAAAAGTTCAAGCATTAGCGGCGTTTGTACAAAAACGCCGCAATAGGTGACGTATTAGCGGCGTTTTTCTAAAAATGCCGCAGAAGTGTTGACCAAAACGGCGCCGTCCATTAGTTAGCTATAGAGGAATTAGCGGCGTTTGTTTTTAAAACGCCGCAAAATGTGAATCCTTTTAAGGTTATGAATTTTAAGGTTAATTTAGAGTTTTAGGGTTTATGATATAATGTTTATTATTTTGGGTTATGGATCTATGTTTTAATTAGAGTTTGAGTTTGGGTTTACTATGTTTTAGTTATAATTAGGGTCGAATTAATATTAATATTCATGGTTTTAGGGGTTATGCTATTAGGGATTAGAGGTTATGATTAATGATAAAAAATTAATTTATTTTAGAGTTTTGGTAAGCATTAAGATTCTATTTGAATTACTTTTGTCCCTTGTTATATATATATATATATTAAACTTGTAATATATATTAAGATTATATATATTTAGGGTGTAAGTTTAGGTTAAGGGTTTAAGGAAATGATACAATTAGCTAGAAATTAACTGAAGAACATTTGGATTTTACTATGATTCATGCTATTTTGTATATACTCATATTATTTAATATAAGAATATAAACATATATATGTGTTTTAATTTGTACTACACTAACATTGGCCACACGAATTCCCAAAAATATGTCTATGATTATGGTTTAGGGTTAACAGTTTTTAGAGTTTATAGTTTGGGCTTTATGGTATAGGAGTTATGGTTGGTTTAGGGGTTATCGAATGGTTTTGGGTTTAAAGTTTGGGGTTTGGGGTTTTGTGTTTGTGGTCTAAGGTTTAGGGTTTAGAGTCTTAGATTTAGGGTTTTAAATTTAGAGTATAATTTTAGATTTTAATTTAGAAGATAAATGTAAATAAGATAAATATATATATAAATTATTATTTTAAAATACTATATATATATATATCAAAATGGGCTAAATCCCAAATAGCTAAGATGAAAAGTGGTTTAGTGCAATTGTGTACATGAACTGTAATTTAATCTAGATCTTGTAAAATATTTACACGTTATTGATATAAATAGCATCATGTTTTTATTTAATTAATTTATATGCATACATAATATGTATTTTAAAATGTGTATTAAATCAAAATTAAAGTTTCAACTATAGTTAGGGTTTAGAGTGTAGGTTTATTAAAATTAATTTTATTTCTTATTTAATATTTTAATTTAATTTTAATAATCCATACTTTAGCCGGATGAAGTATGTATTAGAAAAAAATTATATAAGACTTTTATTTATTAGGTATAACTATTTAAAATTTTGTTTTTGTAATGTGATACATGCATAAATATATATATATAATCAGTTAATGCATACTTTATTCGGGTAAAGTATGCATTATTTGTAATGTGATTTTTTTTTTCTAAGACATACTTCATCTAGATAAAGTATGCATTATTTGTAATCAGTTAATGCATACTTTATCCGGGTAAAGTCTGCATTATTTGTAATGTGATATTCTTTTCTAATACATACTTCATCCGGTTAAAGTATGCATTATTTTTGTAATGTGATACATGCATAAATATATATAATCAGTACTGTATACTTTATCCGGGTAAAGTATGCATTATTTGTAATGTGATATTTTTTTCTAATACATACTATGCATTATTAAAATTAAATTGAAATATTAAATAAGAAATAAAATTATAAAACAATATGTTATTTGAAAAATAACTATTATTGTAATGAGATACATGTTTTATTAGGTATAAGTATTTAAATTTTTATTTTTGTAATGTGATACGTGCGTAAATATATATATAATCATATTAGTGAATCTGCTAATACATACTTCAACCGGGTAAAGTACGCATTATTAAAATTAATTTTATTTCTTATTTAATATTTCAATTTAATTTTAATAATCCATACTTTAGCCGGATGAAGTATGTATTAGAAAAAAATTATATAAAACTTTTATTTATTAGGTATAACCAATATCTAGATCTGAATAGTAGTGGCTTTAGCGGCGTTTCTATAATAAACGCCACAACTCGTATTAGAACGGCGTCGTTTTGTAGTGTAGATAAAAGAGGCGTTAGTGACGCTTTTCTAAAAATGCCGTAAAAGGTCTCATTACCGGCGCGTTGCTGAAAACGCCACAAATTTTCCTTATTTGAAACGGCGTCGTTTTTTCTCTCCTGAGGTTTATGCCCTTTACCCGAAATCAGTTTCGTTTTTTGCTAAGTCATTTTCCCCCATTTCGTTTCTTCCTTCCCTGAATCCCTAAAACAAAAAACACCTCTTTCTTTTTCCCTAAATCATCCCCTAATTCTCCAAACCCGAAATCCCTAACATTTTCCCCAAGTCCCTTTTTTTTCCCTTAATCTGTTCCCCCATCCCTGAAATCCCTAACTATTTTCCCTTTCCTCTCGTCGACGGTCATATGCTTCATGGGTTTGAAATGGTTAGTTTTTGAGTCCCCTTCAAATTAGGATATCCTATATTACTAAATGACTTGTGGTTTTATTGATTTTGTTAGTTGGTGAATGGAAATGACAAAAAATATTTCTTAAAAATTAATGTGTAGTTACTGTATTACTTGCCTTTTTTTTTGGAATTAAGCTTAATTGACTAAACTTGCTATTTTGAACAACCACTTCCTTTCTTGATATGTACTGTGTGCTGGAATTTTCTTATGTCTTCTTCTCTTGTAGACTTCTCTGTCATTCGTGTAATTAAATGTTATTCATGGAGAACTTGCAACTCGTTTTTAGCACATTAGCTCTGCTCTGATTTGTTCAGTTGCTATAGTAGTCTGGGAGTGATTATGCTCAGGCCATGTTGCTTTGGCTTTTAATTTTCCTCGAAGTACCATGTATGAAACATATTAATAAGATATGGACATGGAGGTATGACCCTCTAAAGAGTTGAGCATATACATCTCAAACTCATACGAATATCCTACATGCATCCCTAGTCTGACTAACATAGGTATTAACACTTTTTTTTTTCTTTATGGACTATGCTGATGTTGTAAACAAATACAGTATGGCTGGTGTTACAACGGGCAATGTTGAATATTTGGCAAATGCGATTCATGAAGTCACAAAATGAGGTTAGAATCATTGCTGATATTGTTCCTTCAAAAGATTTTTGGTGGGTTTGTAAGGACAATTAAATGATCATTGATAGAAGCTGAACTTAAGGTTTCTGCATTGAATAATTACTATGACTAGAATAGGAAAGAGGTAAAGATTGGATCAGTATCTGATTTTGCCTACAAAGGATGGTTGGTTCATTGCAATAATATGGGGAAGTCCTTACTAGTTACAACATTTAATAATTCAAGCAACTCGTATGTATCTTTGCTTGAGAAACAAAACAATGTAACTTACTGTCTTTTAATGGTATTGAGCTTGGTCCTATTTCTCCTCACAATGGTCTTCATTAGGGTGACTATTACTTACTGTCTTTCCCTAGAATTTTAACTCTGATTTTTAGTGGAAAATTCGGCAACTTTGGTTATTCCAACAAAACCAGCCCTTTGTCCCCTTATTTGTCTCTCCTTTATATTTTTCTCTCTTTTTTTACTTAATTCAGATTTTTAATTTTCGTTCTCATGATACCATTGTTGACGTAGCTTTATTTTTAGTAATTCTTGTAGCTTCTATTTTTTTTATCAGTTTATTTGTTTATTCCCACCTGTTATTAGCAAATATAATTAATATTATACCAATCATTAAATGTTGTTTATTTTTAGAACTCATTTGATTGTTTTGTCAACCAAAAATAGACTTATTTTCTTCAAATGCAATGAGTAGGGAAGTCTCTCGACATTATTAGAGATCAATCCCAAGCATCTCCAAATAAACCCTTAAGAAAACATTTCCAATTCAATCAAGGTAAACATTGTCTTCCCTAACATTTATGTTTCTTTCAACATGTTTTTCCTTTTATGTTTTTAATGTTTATGATGAAAGATTCAACATCTCTAGAAACTGAATTATGCATTTTTTCTGCTAGGATTAGCAATCTAGTATGAATAAGTATTGGTAAATGCATTAAATAAACTACGATTATTATACTGTGGTAAATGCATGGATCCATCAAAGGAATAATCATACAATGTAGGTAAATGATTATTATTAGGCCTTGGTTCCTTTGGAAAGTGAGAATGTAGACTTTTGAATTTATAGAATGAAAGTGTTGAAACCTTGACTTTGGTGCACAGCCATTAGATGGATAATTCCTACTTCTAATCATAATTCTGGGTGCTTAAATTCATGCCATCCTAGTTGTCAATTAACTATGGTTGAATTAGAAGTTTTTGGTATGTTATTGAATAATGGTTTACAATATTTATTAAAATTATTTTTTTAATTTTAGAATTTTATTTAATTAACATTTTAATTACATTCCTAAATTTTTAAGCTTATTTGATCCACTCTTTTTTGTGTTTTGTCTCGATTTGGCTTCCTTCGTTAAGTTTCCTGTAGAAGCTTACTTATCTTTTATTTGCAAGAAACAGATTTAGGTAATGGAAGATGTATGCCTGTGTGTTTGTGTCTCTATATATGTATGTATTTGGTACTAGATAAAAGCTTTACTCCAGTTTTGAAATATAGACCAAGTTTTGCATACATTGATCATTTTCTGGCACTTTTCCTTTGAATACATGGTTCTCTTGATACTAAATACTCAGGTACTTTCTGCATATTCTGTGATTCTTATTAGATAAGTTATATATCAACAGTTATGTTAGTTTTCATCAAGGCCTCTGTAAACATAAAGTTGGTATTCTGGTTAGGAGAAGTTAATGTTTATGAGTTGTGTAGAGTATGATTCTGCACATGCAAAGTTCGTTTGTTTAAAGCTGTGCATTTTTAAGTTGATGTTCAACGGCGCAAAGAAAAGAAAAGAAAAACTTAAAGCATTTGTTAGGTTAATTAGTCTTTGCTTTAGTATGATTTTCTTGTTTACATAATAATGGTGATTCCATTTTGGTTTTTTAGATGTTCTTTTGGTCTGTTTTCATGTTTCTATCCAACTTATGTGTTTAGTGTGGACTTAGATTGATTGAAGAGTTTAATACTGTCTTGTTGCTCACGTTTTATATAAAAAATTGTTATATTTTGTTTGAAAATGCTTTTCAATTTCTAATTATAAAATGAGATGTCGATTGAAGGTAATAAATGCTATAGTGAAGGAAGAAAATTGCACTGATAATGGTATTTAGAATGGCAAGCTTATATTGGATATAGTAAATTGCAGCAAGACTCAATATATTATGATGTTTTTCATGGTCATTGGCAAATTCCAGTTTATTGAGGTGGAAGCAATTGGTTCCAAATGAGCATCTTAGGAATATATATAGGCACAACGGCTCAATTAGTAAATTTTTTGAAAAGTTAGTAAATTTTATGCATCTTAGGAATATATATAGGCACAATGGATTCTATCAAAGAGCTTATTCTATAAAAAAGTTCTATCGAGCTCATTTACTATTGAATATTTATATAACATTAATTTATTTCCAATTTACTTATAAAAATTAAACTACGGTTCTTTGTTGATATTATTATATTCAAATTACTATTTTTTTATATTAGTAATGTTTGATTTTAATATTTAATATTTTTAAATGTCTTTAAAAGTTATAACTATTTTTTATCAAAATAGTATTAATTATTATTTGAAGTATGAATAAGTATGAATAAGTTTTTATATTTGGTTCAACTTAATTATTATTTGATTCAACTTAAGCATGAATAAGTATAAATTAATTTTATTACCATGTAGCTTGCTTGTCCATTAAAATTACAACAATAGCTGACCTTTTCTCCAACCTTATTTTAAATATTTTAAAGATTCAAAGTATATAAATTTGGAAACTTTGACGGGTTGCCTTATATCGAGTTGTAAGATATAATGGATCCTCCTAGGTGTAACAACGCCACGTATGATGAATCTTAAAAATTCAAAAAGACTAGAAAAAAGTTCTATCGAGCTCATTTACTATTGAATATTTATATAACCTTCATTTATTTCCAATTTACTTATAAAAATTAAACTACGATTCTTTTTTGATATTATTATATTCAAATTACTATTTTTTTATATTAGTAATATTTGATTTTAATATTTAATATTTTTAAATGTCTTTAAAAGTTATAACTAATTTTTATCAAAATAGTATTAATTATTATTTGAAGTATGAATAAGTATGAATAAGTTTTTATATTTGGTTCAACTTAATTATTATTTGATTCAACTTAAGTACGAATAAGTATGAATTAATTTTATTACCATGTAGCTTGCTTGTCCATTAAAATTACAACAATAGCTGACCTTCTCTCCAACCTTATTTTAAATATTTTAAATATTCAAAGTATATAATTTGGAAACTTTGACGGGTTGCCTTATATCGAGTTGTAAGATATAATGGATCCTCCCTAGGTGTAACAACGCCACGTATGATGAATCTTAAAAAATTCAAAAAGACTTGAAAAAAGTTCTATCGAGCTCATTTACTATTGAATATTTATATAACCTTAATTTATTTCCAATTTACTTATAAAAATTAAACTACGATTCTTTTCTGATATTATTATATTCAAAATACTATTTTTTTATATTAGTAATGTTTGATTTTAATATTTAATATTTTTAAATGTCTTTAAAAGTTATAACTAATTTTTATCAAAATAGTATTAATTATTATTTGAAGTATGAATAAGTATGAATAAGTTTTTATATTTGGTTCAACTTAATTATTATTTGATTCAACTTAAGTACGAATAAGTATGAATTAATTTTATTACCATGTAGCTTGCTTGTCCATTAAAATTACAACAATAGCTGACCTTCTCTCCAACCTTATTTTAAATATTTTAAAGATTCAAAGTATATAGGCTGGAAACCTGACGGGTTGCCTTATATCGAGTTGTAAGATATAATGGATCCTCCCTAGGTGTAACAACGCCACGTATGATGAATCTTAAAAAATTCAAAAAGACTTGAAAAAAGTTCTATCGAGCTCATTTACTATTGAATATTTATATAACCTTAATTTATTTCCAATTTACTTATAAAAATTAAACTACGATTCTTTTTTGATATTATTCTATTCAAATTACTATTTTTTTATATTAGTAATGTTTGATTTTAATATTTAATATTTTTAAATGTCTTTAAAAGTTATAACTAATTTTTATCAAAATAGTATTAATTATTATTTGAAGTATGAATAAGTATGAATAAGTTTTTATATTTGGTTCAACTTAATTATTATTTGATTCAACTTAAGTACGAATAAGTATGAATTAATTTTATTACCATGTAGCTTGCTTGTCCATTAAAATTACAACAATAGCTGACCTTCTCTCCAACCTTATTTTTAATATTTTAAAGATTCAAAGTATATAGGCTGGAAACTTTGACGGGTTGCCTTATATCGAGTTGTAAGATATAATGGATCCTCCCTAGGTGTAACAACGCCACGTATGATGAATCTTAAAAATTCAAAAGACTTGAAAAAGTTCTATCGAGCTCATTTACTATTGAATATTTATATAACCTTAATTTATTTCCAATTTACTTATAAAAATTAAACTACGATTCTTTTTGATATTATTATATTCAAATTACTATTTTTTATATTAGTAATGTTTGATTTTAATATTTAATATTTTTAAATGTCTTTAAAAGTTATAACTAATTTTTATCAAAATAGTATTAATTATTATTTGAAGTATGAATAAGTATGAATAAGTTTTTATATTTGGTTCAACTTAATTATTATTTGACTCAACTTAAGTACGAATAAGTATGAATTAATTTTATTACCATGTAGCTTGCTTGTCCATTAAAATTACAACAATAGCTGACCTTCTCTCCAACCTTATTTTAAATATTTTAAAGATTCAAAGTATATAGGTTTGAAAACGACGGGTTGCCTTATATCGAGTTGTAAGATATAATGGATCCTCCTAGGTGTAACAACGCCACGTATGATGAATCTTAAAAATTCAAAAAGACTTGAAAAAGTTCTATCGAGCTCATTTACTATTGAATATTTATATAACCTTAATTTATTTCCAATTTACTTATAAAAATTAAACTACGATTCTTTTCTGATATTATTATATTCAAAATACTATTTTTTTATATTAGTAATGTTTGATTTTAATATTTAATATTTTTAAATGTCTTTAAAAGTTATAACTAATTTTTATCAAAATAGTATTAATTATTATTTGAAGTATGAATAAGTATGAATAAGTTTTTATATTTGGTTCAACTTAATTATTATTTGATTCAACTTAAGTACGAATAAGTATGAATTAATTTTATTACCATGTAGCTTGCTTGTCCATTAAAATTACAACAATAGCTGACCTTCTCTCCAACCTTATTTTAAATATTTTAAAGATTCAAAGTATATAGGTTGAAACTTGACGGGTTGCCTTATATCGAGTTGTAAGATATAATGGATCCTCCTAGGTGTAACAACGCCACGTATGATGAATCTTAAAAATTCAAAAAGACTTGAAAAAAGTTCTATCGAGCTCATTTACTATTGAATATTTATATAACCTTAATTTATTTCCAATTTACTTATAAAAATTAAACTACGATTCTTTTTTGATATTATTCTATTCAAATTACTATTTTTTTATATTAGTAATGTTTGATTTTAATATTTAATATTTTTAAATGTCTTTAAAAGTTATAACTAATTTTTATCAAAATAGTATTAATTATTATTTGAAGTATGAATAAGTATGAATAAGTTTTTATATTTGGTTCAACTTAATTATTATTTGATTCAACTTAAATACGAATAAGTATGAATTAATTTTATTACCATGTAGCTTGCTTGTCCATTAAAATTACAACAATAGCTGACCTTCTCTCCAACCTTATTTTAAATATTTTAAAGATTCAAAGTATATAGGCTGGAAACCTGACGGGTTGCCTTATATCGAGTTGTAAGATATAATGGATCCTCCCTAGGTGTAACAACGCCACGTATGATGAATCTTAAAAAATTCAAAAAGACTTGAAAAAAGTTCTATCGAGCTCATTTACTATTGAATATTTATATAACCTTAATTTATTTCCAATTTACTTATAAAAATTAAACTACGATTCTTTTTGATATTATTATATTCAAATTACTTTTTTTATATTAGTAATGTTTGATTTTAATATTTAATATTTTTAAATGTCTTTAAAAGTTATAACTAATTTTTATCAAAATAGTATTAATTATTATTTGAAGTATGAATAAGTATGAATAAGTTTTTATATTTGGTTCAACTTAATTATTATTTGATTCAACTTAAGTACGAATAAGTATGAATTAATTTTATTACCATGTAGCTTGCTTGTCCATTAAAATTACAACAATAGCTGACCTTCTCTCCAACCTTATTTTAAATATTTTAAAGATTCAAAGTATATAGAAATTTGGAAACTGACGGGTTGCCTTATATCGAGTTGTAAGATATAATGGATCCTCCTAGGTGTAACAACGCCACGTATGATGAATCTTAAAAATTCAAAAAGACTTGAAAAAAGTTCTATCGAGCTCATTTACTATTGAATATTTATATAACCTTAATTTATTTCCAATTTACTTATAAAAATTAAACTACGATTCTTTTTTGATATTATTATATTCAAATTACTATTTTTTTATATTAGTAATGTTTGATTTTAATATTTAATATTTTTAAATGTCTTTAAAAGTTATAACTAATTTTTATCAAAATAGTATTAATTATTATTTGAAGTATGAATAAGTATGAATAAGTTTTTATATTTGGTTCAACTTAATTATTATTTGATTCAACTTAAGTACGAATAAGTATGAATTAATTTTATTACCATGTAGCTTGCTTGTCCATTAAAATTACAACAATAGCTGACCTTCTCTCCAACCTTATTTTAAATATTTTAAAGATTCAAAGTATATAGGCTGGAAACCTGACGGGTTGCCTTATATCGAGTTGTAAGATATAATGGATCCTCCTTAGGTGTAACAACGCCACGTATGATGAATCTTAAAAAATTCAAAAAGACTTGAAAAAAGTTCTATCGAGCTCATATACTATTGAATATTTATATAACCTTAATTTATTTCCAATTTACTTATAAAAATTAAACTACGATTCTTTTTTGATATTATTATATTCAAATTACTATTTTTTTATATTAGTAATGTTTGATTTTAATATTTAATATTTTTAAATGTCTTTAAAAGTTATAACTAATTTTTATCAAAATAGTATTAATTATTATTTGAAGTATGAATAAGTATGAATAAGTTTTTATATTTGGTTCAACTTAATTATTATTTAATTCAACTTAAGTACGAATAAGTATGAATTAATTTTATTACCATGTAGCTTGCTTGTCCATTAAAATTACAACAATAGCTGACCTTCTCTCCAACCTTATTTTAAATATTTTAAAGATTCAAAGTATATAATTTGGAAACTTTGACGGGTTGCCTTATATCGAGTTGTAAGATATAATGGATCCTCCTAGGTGTAACAACGCCACGTATGATGAATCTTAAAAATTCAAAAGACTTGAAAAAAGTTCTATCGAGCTCATATACTATTGAATATTTATATAACCTTAATTTATTTCCAATTTACTTATAAAAATTAAACTACGAGTCTTTTTTGATATTATTATATTCAAATTACTATTTTTTTATATTAATAATGTTTGATTTTAATATTTAATATTTTTAAAGGTATTTGTATAAAAAAATAGATTTCAAAAAAAGTTCTATGGAGCTTATAAATAATTCTATCGACCTTGAAAAAGATTTAAAAATTTCAACGAGCTTATCAAAATAGTATTAATATTGATCATTACTTAAATAAATTACATAACTTACATAACTCATATAACTTACATAATTTACATAACAACTTACATAACTCACATAACTTACATAATTTACATAACTCACATAACGTACATAACAACTTACATAACTTAACTAATACATGTAGTTTAATCTAATAATTTTCTTAAAAGCATATAGTTTAAAGTTCAAATTTCATAACTTACATAATCTACATAACTTACATAAAACATAAATATATATCATATCAAGACTTACATAATAAACAACTTACCCGTGTAACTTATTGCCAACTTTAGACTTCAACAACTACGAAATGGATAGGACTTGGATGAATTTCTCAAGGGCAAGCAACGAGTATCAAAATGGAGTGCAATCTTTTTTAGATTTTTCATTTCACAATTCAAGCCAGGAGAATATGATTCTTTGCCCGTGTAAGAAGTGTGGCAATATCTATTGGCATTATCGTGAAGTTGTCTACGAATATCTAATTGTTGATGGCTTCATTCGGGGGTATAAAAAATGGATTTTCCATGGAGAGTGTACACCTAGTGGAGCCTCTTCGACGATTAATCCGAGTTATCCTTATAGTGGTTACCGTAAGTATGTTAGAGAAGATGACATGGAAGGTATGATGCGGGATGCATTTAATATGCGGAGTGAAGGTTTCCAATCATTTCCACCAAACTATGTTGCATCCGATGATTATAATATCGGTGGGAATACTTTTATGGAAACGAGAAGAAGTGTAACGGATGAACAACCGAATGAAGAAGCGGCGAAGTTCTACACGTTACTTGGTGAAATGAATGAAGAACTTTATGAGGGATCAAAATTTTCGAAAATATCATTCTGTATTCGCCTTTTCCACTTAAAATGTTTGGGAGGGTGGACTAGAAACTCTTTGACAATGATGTTAGAGCTTTTGAGAGAGATGTTCCCGTTTGCAAAAATCCCTCAATCATGTAAAGACATGAAGAAAGTGATAAAAGATTTGGGCCTTGGGTACAACAAAATTCATAGTTGCCCAAATGATTGCATGTTGTATTGGGGTGATCGGAGAAATCAACAGTCTTGTCATGTTTGCGGTAAATCTCGTTGGATGAATAGAGATGTAGAAGATGTTAATGAGGATGAATATGGGCCACAGTCAATAAGGAAGCCGAACAAGATTTTGCGTTATTTCCCGCTAATCCCAAGGCTTCAAAGGCTATTCATGTCGCCAAAGACAGCCGAGTTTATGAGGTGGCATCATGATCAACGAACGAATGATGGATTATTAAGGCATCCTGCAGATTCTTTAGCATGGAAATCATTTGACAATAAATTTCCAAGCTTTGCAAGTGATCCTCGGAGTGTAAGGCTCGAGTTAGCATCTGACAGATTTAATCATTTTAAAATCATGAGCACTTCGTACAGTACTTGGCCTGTGGTCCTTGTTCCTTATAATTTGCCTCCATGGCTCTGTATGAAGCAATCTTCTTTGATATTATCTATGATTATCCCCGGAGAGAAAGGCCCTGGAAATGATATTGACATATATCTGCAGCCACTTATTGAAGAGTTAAAACAATTATGGGCGGGTGTTGAGACGTATGATGTATTGAGAAAGGAGAACTTTTACCTACGTGCTACTTTGCTGTGGACAATTAATGATTTCCCGGCATATGCGAATTTATCTAGTTGGAGTACCAGAGGACGTTATGCTTATCCTTGTTGTGCTGCTCAAACGTGTTCACAGTAGTTATATAATGGGAAGAAGTTCTGCTATATGGGGCATCGTCGGTGGTTAGATGAAAATCATAGTTATAGATTTCAGAGGGCTTTATTTGATGGTACTGAAGAGTTGAAAAAAGCTCCTGAGCAGACCATTGGATCTGAAAGCTCGACTTTTAGCAGGTTATTTGGGCATTATAGCACGAAATGCCAATATGTTGCCCATCAACTACGAATCATGGCATAACATGCCTGATAGCAATAAAAATCAAGCTCTCTCTAATATTAAGGTAACAAAACGTTAATGTAATTTATAATACTTTGGTTTAAGTTTCATTTATATTTAATTCCTAAACTTGTGTTTTTTAGGAGAGGTTTGCTTTAGAGGTTTCTGATGCCTATATCAAGAAGGCATTGGGTAAAAAATGGAGAGACCATAAAAGCAGTTTGAAAAAAGAATATTTTAAAAAACCCATAAGCCTCGAAGAAAAATTGCAAAATGTCCCACCGGGAATGCTGAGGTACCAATGGGAAGATGCGGTTCGATTTTGGAATTCGAAGAAAGGAGAGGTATTATGTACTTGCAAACTCTTATAAATTTTTTGGTTTATAGTATTTACTATATACGTAATAATAATTTCATTATGTAGGACCGTGAGCGAGTTGGAACAAGCAGCAAGCAAAAACAAAATTTACGCTGCACACTACCTGGTCGAGAAGTTTTGCTTGTGTAGCTCAGGCCACGGTACTATGGATTTATTAATTCTATCAAGTATTAATGACTTTTTACTATTAAATAATATTTTTACTACTATATTATAGGAAGCCTAAATCGGTCAAAAGTTGGACGCCTTGACTTTTTGACATTACGCACAGGAAAAAAGATGGAACTCCGATGACATCTGAGGCTGCAGAAATTATGGTATATTTACTTAATAAAATTTGATTCATTATAAATATTTATAATATTTAATTATAATGTTTTAATTTTTTGTTTTTATTAGTTTAATTTTAAATAATGTTATGTTGTATTCCTTTTTATTGTATATTTCGTTTCTAACTCTTTGAGTGATTTATTAGGAGAAACTAAAAGATAAGAATACAGAGTATGAAGCGATCGCTTCGATCGATAGTTCGTTAATTTTGAAGATATTGATAATGAATTATTAATGAAGTTTTGGGTCTGAAAGGTATGGTCGGGTTAGATTTCAAGGATCTGGTGTTAACCCGACCCAATATTTTGGATCCACCTCGCACCAATACATGCCATCCAGGAGTCAAAGTCAAGCTGAAGTTCAGAGGCTAAAAGATCAGATAGTTCAGATACAAGCTAGCACAGATGAGCAAATTTCTCAACTTAGAGCGGAGGCAGCAGCGAGGGAGGCAGAGGCAGCAGCGAGGGAGGCGGAGGCAGCAACGAGGGAGGCGGAGCAAAATAGAAAATACAATGAACTCCAGCTACAGCTTCAGTTTATGATGACTATGTTCCAGCAATTTCAAAATCCGCCATCTTAGACATTTGTTTTCTTGTAACTTTTAACATTATTGTAAGAATATTTTGAATATTCATTTACAATTTATATAATATATTTCTCGTATAATTTTGTATTATTTAAATTTGCGGGTTTTGGTTGGATTTCATAGTATATTTGCTGTTTTTGGTTGAATTTCTTGCAGGAGGGTTGGATATAGGTGCAAAATACATATTGCAAAACTGGAAAAATTAGCGGCATTTTTTAAAAAAGCGCCGCTAAAGATTTTCAACAAAACGCCGCTAATTTTAGCGGCGTTACATATAGCGACGTTTTTTGCGGTGCTTTGAAAAGGGCCGGTAAAAGTCTGTTTTCCTGTAGTGTCACTTCAGAAGTTAGCCAAATTGTATGTGGCGGAAATAGTGCGACTTCACGGAGTGCCAGTGTCGATTATCTCTGATCGAGATCCTAGATTCACATTTCAATTTTGGGAAAAATTGCATCAGGCGTTGGGTATGCGGTTGAACTTTAGTACAGCCTTTCATCCTCAGACTGATGGTCAGTCGGAAAGGGTTATTTAGATTCTGAAAGACATGTTGAGGGGATGCGTTATCGACTTTCGAGGCAGTTGGGAGGATTACTTACCGTTGGCAGAGTTTGCATACAACAACAGTTATCAGGCAAGTATTCGAATGGCTCCTTATGAGGCACTGTATGGGCGAAGATGTCGTACACCTAGTTGTTGGACCGAGTTGGCCGAACGACAGGTTCTTGGAACTGAATTGGTGGCAAATACTGAGGATAAGGTCAAGTTGACTAGAGACCGATTGAAGAAAGCATCTGATAGACAGAAGTCATATGCAAATTTGAAGCGTAAGGGAATTGAGTACTCTGTGGGTGATATGGTCTTCTTGAAGGTTTCACCTTGGAAGAAAATATTAAGGTTTAGGAGGAAAGGCAAGTTAAGTTCGCGGTTCATTGGGCCTTATTGGATTCTTAAGCGAGTGGGTCCAGTGGCTTATCAATTGGAGCTACCTCCAGAGTTGGATAGGATTCATGATGTCTTTCACGTCTCCATGTTAAGGCGGTATCGTTCTGACCCTACTGATGTTGTGCCGGTTGCAGAGATTGAGGTCCAAACAGACTTGACTTTTGAGGAGGAGCCTGTGCAGATTTTGGATCAAGATGTTAAGATTTTGAGAAGGAAATCAGTTCCGCTAGTAAAGGTGCTGTGGCGTAATCATGGTAGAGAAGAAGCTACTTAGGAGCCAGAAGTGGCGATGCGTCAACAATATCCTCATCTGTTTGATTCAGGTAAAATTTCGAGGACAAAATTTCTTTAAGGAGGGTAGAGTTATAACGCCCAATTTTCGGGTTTTTTGTGTTTCTGTGTTTTTTCAAAATTTGGGTGTGTTCTAGTTGGTTAAAATATATATTTTAGTAGGTTAGTGAGCCTTTGGAAGGCCCAAACTTAAGTTAAATTCGTGGTGGTCTTCGAAATTTTGATTTTAAGAACAAGTGATGCAATTGGCGTTTGGGCTTTTAAGAGTAAAGGGGTAAAAGATGACCCAAAAAGGAGTGTGGTGTAGTGGCAAGGTAGCGCCACTTAGAGCACAAGGAAGTGACGCCATAGAGGAAGCAAGGGGTCCAAGGTTCAAGTCTTGGCTCTTGCAATTTATTTTGGTTTTTCTTTTCAATAAATCTGGAAGCATGTAGGTGAGCCTTAAAGTTTAATGTGTTGGACTTATGACACAAATGAGTTGATGGCCTAGTGGTGATGGCGTGATTTGGCATGTGAGAGGACTTTGGTTCGAATCCCTTGGCATGCAAAGGTTGATTATTTTGCTATGTTGGGACGGCAAGAGTTGGTGTTGGTTTTAAACTCTAATGATGGAGGGATCCCACATTGGGAAGCTAACATAAGAGTAGATGGAGAGCTGGCTTTAAATAGAGCAACCATGAGGAGAGTTGGCATACCCTTCTGGGTTGATCCCTTTCGCTTGGTGGCATGCTCGTTTGGGTTGGGCATCAGCTAAGAGTGTGGGAGCGCGGATTAACTGCAGTCTCCTAACAGGTGTGTATTTCTCATTACTCTAGCAGTAGGACGGCTATTTCAGGCCGCGATGGGCTAAAATGGGCCATGTAGTCCCAATGGGTCTATAGGCCCAAGTGGGTAAGTTGTAGAATTACTAAAAAACCCTTGTAGGGTAGGACTACCGATTTACCCCTAGAGGGTAAAATGACTATTTTGCCCCTCGTACGTAAATGACTAACTTGTGTGATGATTGGGTTAGTTGACGTGGATTTATGGTAGTTATCGTTAATTCGTAAGTCTAATGTGTTAGTGATCGATTGTAGGATTATCGCGTGGGAGATATCGTCATCAATCGTCATCAACCAGGTGTGTAAACGACACCCTCCATTAGACTGAATCAGTAAAATTTGAAATACCGAAACGTTGGTATTTTGTGAACTCGCGCATGACGTGCAGCGCTCGTGAGACGATTGTTAATGAATATGGTGCATTTGGATGATTAGAGTGCAGAGTGCATTTTTTCGTACAACGGTATATTTGGGCTTAATGGGCCGAAAAGCGGGCCAATGGGCCAATAGGCCCACTTTGGTAAAAAGACGAGGTAAGTACTTACGACACAGTAAAGCGTTAGAATGAGCATGAAACCCTAGCAATAGGTAATAATTACTGAAATACCTTTATACATGAAAAATTACGATTTTACCTCTAGGGATCTTTTCTTTTATCTGAAAAGCATGATGTTCTATTTCTATGCCATGACATATTATTCTGTTGCATGGGACATGGGTTTATATTGATGGAGGAAGCGTTACGCGCCATTTTCACAGTCTGGTGGCCTCGCCACATATATATTTGTTCTGGTGACTTCGTCACAATATTTGGCAACCCCGCTGCAATCTGGTGGCTTTGCCATATATATAAACATATATATCTGTTCTGGTGGCCTCGCCACAATATCTGTATCTGGTGACTTCGTCATAATATCTGGCAGCCTCGCTGCAATTTTTGTGGTGTGTAGCAGTTAGGTGGGTCGAGTAGTCTCCCCACATGGTGTAAGGCTAGTACGGGGGTGTTACAGATGGTTCTGGGTTGGGATTTCTGCATTCATGATATATTTGTTCTGTATCTGCTATGGGCCTATGAGTTTCATTCTGATTTCTATACTGGACCAAGGCCTAGATAAGTCTGACTCTGAGTTTTGATCTGTTTTGGGCTATGGTTGGGTTATGTTACACGCTGAGTTTACCAAACTCACCCTTTATTTTCATCTCTGCAGGAAATCCCCAACCATAGTGGGCTTGGAGCTGTGAGGGATTCGGAGTGGCCACATCATCTGCAAAGTTGGTTTTTCTAAGTTAGTGTTAGGCTACACTGGTTTTGAAAATTAATGAATGTTTTCAAGACTCAACAAGCACAACAAATTGATAGCCTAAAGATTGATAAATTGGCTTTTCATTCAATTGTTGTTTTTACAAAGACCACCCTAATCACTTACACCAACAAATGCATACTAAGTCGTAAGTCCATGTGACACGTCAGATCTGGCCGTAACGTCTGGGCCGGGTCTGGGGAACGGTCGCGGATTGGCTACTCTATTACTTTCTCTTTTCCCCTATCCAACTTTGATCCTCCTTGCTCTTGAGCTTAATTAAAACAAATAGATTTGTTTAATTACTTAACCAATATTATTTACTTATTAATCACATTCGGCAATCACATATCAAATTCAATATGTATTATAATTTATATAAATATGCCATGATTCAAATTTCATATTTATTTATAACCGAAAATGGCAAGAACTTATCAAGCCATGAAAATCACTTATAGCTCAAACACAAAATGATCATATAACCCTAATGACCGATTATTCAACTTATACCTAGTTCGCATACACAAGCAAAACTCACATAGCTTATCTTGCTTTCTTATACACAAATTTAACCATCGCAAATATTTTATTAAGAAATACCCTAATCATTTTAGCCAAATTTTCTATTATCAAATAAATCACATATATATAACACTACTCATTACACATATACATCAACTATCAAAAATTCCCACTCCTTAGCTATTGCCGAATGCTTATATAAGTCTTGAGTCATCTTTAACACATTTATCAATCTTCCAATTCAACTTAATACAAAAATAATATTATTTAAACAGCCAACACCAAAACATTTGTTCAAATGGACCTAGCCGAATACCCCACTTAGCTAAATGATTCACACAAATCACTAATAGCCAACTCAAATTCATCCTTAATTTCTCCTATAACAAAATTCATCAAAATTTAATAAGAAATACATCAAATTTCATGACCGAATTTGCATTTATAATAAAACAAAATCCTTGCATCTCGTCAATATGTCCAAATGCAAAAATTGCTTAATTCATCACCTAAGCAACATGAAACTCCATTACAATCACAATTATTCATTCCTTAAAACCAACATTCAAATATCAATAATTTAACAAAACTCATGTAAATGGCCGAATGCTATATCCTCAACCAAAACTAAAGTTTTAACATGGGCTACGTAGGAAACTATGCAATTAACTAAATTTTCACAAGAATTTGAAAATAGCACATGAAACATACCTTAATTTGGATGCTAAAATAGCCGAAAGTTTGATCTCTCCTATCCCCTCTTTTTTTTTTTTAGAAATCGGCAATGAAGAACAAAAGTAATTAACCTTGTTCTTTTCACCCATTTACTTATTTTATTATAATATAAAATTGCTATTACTTATTATAATACATTTATATATATAACTACATATAAAATTTATACTTTTTCAACTACTAAACCACATGGTCGGCCACTATAAAAAAAATGGCAATTTGACATGCACATACTTATGATTTTTAAACCATATAGTAATAAGCCATCACATAAATACCTAGCACATTTTCAAAATTCTCACACAAGTCCCTTTCAATAAATTTCAATTAAAGCACCACAAATTCACATATGCATTTTCACACAAATTAAGCACGAAATTTAACATTCAATTATTTTCACGACTCGGTTTAGTGGTCCCGAAACCACTTCCCGACTAGGGTCAAATTAGGGCTATCACAGTGTTGAAGTAATTTCCTCATTTTATTATTAGAATGAATTCTTATCAATTTGTGATTTTTATTGATTTGTTTTAGATTAAATTCATAGGTAATTATGCATTGATTGTTTAAACTTTAAGACATTGGAGAATCAAGCATGATAAGTCTATTTTCAGAATAAAAAAATTTGCTAGGATTGTTTCCCTAAATTGAGGTATTATCTCGAAGTTTGAGATTTGCAAAATTGATATCAAAAACCATAATTTTTGTGAGATTTTGAGCCTTTAGAGCATACATTTTTCTTGCTCACTTTATTATTGGTTATGAGTGTGTCAATACTGATTGATTATTCTAGAACTTGCTTCGATTATACATGTTGAGACCACACCTTTGATTTGATATACTGAGATGATAAAGGCACTTAGGTTTTAACCCACTTGTCCCAAAAAGCCTACCTTCATAATTAACCCTTAATGAACCCCTTTGAGCCTAACAAATTGTTTCTTGATCTACCCCTAATATTAACCCATAACTCATTCTTTTTTATTTATTAAGAATTTTGCCTATTTTATTGACTCCTTTTTTGCCAATATTTGATTTGGTTAATTGTCTAACTATGATCTTTTGTTCAGTTGTTAAGTTATCTATTATTATCTTTGATCTCAAAAAAAAATATTCATTTACAATTATTTTCATTGATTATTACGTAGTTTTATGTCGATTGAGCTTGAACAGTTATATTCATATTTTGAGAAGAAGCTCATGTTTTATTGAATAGTTTCGATTGATGTAATTCTGCATTTGTTTATTTTTTTAGTTTGGTAATTTATCAATTCGATCTCGATTCTAACCTTCTTTTCAGCCTTTATCCACACCTTTTACCCAAGCCCTATTACAACCCTTTAAAGACCTTTTGATTTGTATTGTGGTGAAGATTTGATTTTCATGCAAGCCTATGGTAATGACTTTTCATGTTTGACTTTTGAGTGCTTAATTTTTGAACCTTAAACACTTTGAGTGATTTGAGTGAATCTTTAGTGAGGATGTCAATTCTTGTCAATTTTGACTTAAAGGTAATTACTTAGATAAGGGGGAATGTCTATATTTTCATGCTTTAAAAATGTGTGACTTGGATTGTTTGAATCGTTAATGCTATTTTAATTGAATTATCAATGTATGATTATTTTTGAATTATGATAAAACATTATTGATGAGAATTATAAATTGAAAAAGTTTAATTTCAATTGTGAGTTGAGGATTTTGCTTGAGGACAAGCAAACGCTTAAGTGTGGGGATATTTGATAAGTCATAAAAGTAACATGTTTTAATCCCATTCTTGATGCATTTTTGGATGAGTTATTATATAAATTAGTGAATTTGATACGCCTAATCATTTAATTTCATGATTCTATACTTAGGAGAGCATAGAGGAGAAAAATAAGCAAAAAACGGGCCAAAATCAGACAAAATGGGCTATTTTAAGGATCCACACGGCCAAGCCATTCCCACATGGGTTAAGCACATGCTTGTGTGAGCCACACGGGCTAGCCACACACCCATGTGCCAGCCCGTGTTGATATCGCTCCCTGTTTTCTAAACACACGAAAAAGCCAATTTTTAGGGCTTTTGAGCATTCTAAATTCTATAAATGCACACTAGAAGAAGACCTAAGGGGGCACATAGTAGAACGAAGAAATTACTTGAAGAACGCCGTCAGAATCAACTCAAAAGCAGGATCTCCTTCAAGATTGAATATCTCCATTCAATTTCTCTAGAAGTTTTTGGGTTCTTTATGTCCTGTTGTTTTCCTAATTTTTTGATGTTTTCTTCCCAAATTATGAACTGAATTCCCTAGATACCTAGGGAAAATGAAACCTATGATGAATATTATTATTTGATTTTTCTGAGTTACATGATAAATATTTGTTCTTGATCTCAATTATGTGTACTTATTTCATCTGTTAATGTTTTTAGGATATTAATTCATGATTGATATGCTTATTTTAGTGAGCAAAAGTCTTTGTTTAAGAGTAGATTTGGCATAATTTAGTGGAGTTGCATGGAATCCTAAAAATAGGACGACATAAATCTACGGGATTAGAGTCAAATCTGATAAGGGAATCCATAGATCGAGCTAATGCGACAATAGGGGTTTTAATTAGAAAAAGATTTCATTAATCAACCTAGAGTCAGTTATTTTTACTCTCAAAAGAGATATTAATATAATTTAGGGATTTCTACGGATCAAGGCAAGTGAATAAATCATTTAACTCAGATTCAGAATAATAAGTGAAGTCTAGGTGGATTCTTTCCTGGGTATCGTCTTTATCATTGGTTTTCTTCAAATATTTTCCCAATTCATTCTTTGTTGAGTCTTTAGTAATTAGTTTAATTTTAGATTAAAAACAACCCTTCAATTTATAGGCTAGATAATAAAAAGATAGTAATTACTAGTACTTTTAGTCCTCGTGGATACGATATCCTCGACTCACCATAGCTATACTACTATTCGATAGGTGCACTTGCCTTTGTCATGATTTTAGTTAGTTAAGTGAGTCATCATCAATATACATTAGGATAAATTTTACATTTGGTTTATTTTACGTTAGGAAAAGTAATTATTATTTTTAGAATATTGTAAGTGGTAATATTTATAGAAATATTTATACAATGATTTCGAGCTTTTAACGAAAAAGGGAAGGAAGCACCCAACAATAGAGTACAGAACTACCACAATCAATCGGGTAACTTATTTCCTTATTTTTTAGGGTTACACATAAAGGACAATGTGATATCTTAAATGTGGGGGGTAACATAGAAAGTTTAAGTGCATTATAAAAATTAAATGACTTTTTAAGCTAGAAGATTTTTCATCTTTTGAGCACATTCTATTAAATCTTATCTTTCACACACATTGTTTTTTCTTTCACATTACTTTTGTCCACTAGCAAAATTTTCATTTAAGCTCATTTTAGCAAGAATTCATACCTACCATATTGAAACATTTCCTCACTTTTTATATTTTTTTTTACCTAACCTTTAATACCCATGACCCGACGTCCATTTCATAGTGCAAAAGAAAATAAGGAGATCAGAGGATTGAGTTAAAAACTCATTTTAAGTTCAATGTTTCAAAAACATATGTTTATTAAGAAAGGATAATATAGGCCCAAATATGGGAAATCAAGGATGCAAAGCATACAGGTAAGTCATTTTGGCTTTGGGCTAAACAAAACAATGCCTTATCTCATCCTTAAATATTTCACATTGAAACAATTTCTATCATGTTTCACAATTACGCAAATGAATGGCAGTCAATTCATATATTTTCTGGCTACAACCTATCTATCATTTGGCACAAACTCTGTCACACCTCAAGTATTCTAGTTTGTGTTTTGGTTGGCTGACTAGGTGGGGTTGACATTGACTCGTGTTTGAGCTAGTTAGCTTCTATTACCTGTGAAATATCCATTGGCCAAACTTGACCAATCGTCATATCTGAATTGGTCACTCATCCACCTATAACCTTTGTTAGTCATGTTTAAACATAGTTTTCAACAAGGCAATAGAAGACAAAATATAAAAAGAAAACAAAATACAAGGAAAATAAAAGCATTTTTTAATCCCCTAATATTTCAATCAATATTTCCTAGCAACCAATTTACTTGATAGCACATGTAACACCCCTTACTTGACGCGATCGTCGGGTTAAAGTTATTAAATGTTATACTCATTATCGGAGCAACAACGATTGAAAATATGCCCAATTTATGTCGTTATACATTTAAATACAAGCAAAACTTGTCCATATGATATACAATCAATTTCGGGTCTTACACGAGCTTAGAAAACTCTTATGTTAACCTAATCTTTAACTATTCCTAGAATAATGCTAAGGTTAGAAGGTCCACTCTTGGTGCCATACTAAGTTTAAATTTCAATACTCAATTAGAATTCTTACGTAATGGAGATTCCAATCAAACAGTCAAACTATTTAAGTCCAATAATTAAGCATATGGGTGTATAAGCAAAGATATGTCCATAAAAAAAGTGCCAAATATGAAATCATAACAAAGTATGGTGCCATATGAAAGTTAATTGTTTAAGTTTAGTCCAAAAATATAACATATGGCATTATAATCCCTGGATAACTTCAAAATTTATAAAAATGTTGAAATATTTATTATGTCAATTTTAATGTCTACTGTTAACTATCTAAACATTCATTGTGTCATCTATTGTTTATAATAAATTAAGACTCCTATTGTACAAGTATGCTTATAACAAGTGGTTGATAATTCATTTTAGTTCAAATGAAGTATATAAATTTACCTTCGTATTTGTTAAGAGTTTCACCCTTTCATCTCAACATAAAAAGCTTACAAGAACATAATAAACTTAAAAAAGTCAAACTCAAATGAAAAAGACATATTAACTATAAAGAACTTAATATTTTTTTAAGGATAGTGAAGAAAATAAAATGAAGAACACAAAACAAATAATAAAAAGAAAATGATTTTAATTTCTATCATGTTTCACAATTACAGAAATGAATGGCAGTCGATTCAATTATTTTTTATCTACAACCTATCTATCATTTTGCACAAAATCTATCCCACCTCAAGTCTTCTAGTTTGAATTTTGGTTAGCTGACTAGGTGGGGTTGGTGTTGACTCATGTATGAGCTAGATAGCTCTTATTGGCTGTCATATCTCCATTGGCCAAACTTGACCAATCATCATACCTGAATTGGTCACTCGTCCACTTATAACCATTGCTAGTCATGATTAAACATAGTTTTCAACAAGGCAAAAAGAAAGACAAAACATGAAAAGAAAACAAATAGAAGGAAAATAAAAGCACTTTTGAATCCACTAATCTTTCAATCAATATTGCCTAGCAACCAATTTACTTGACAACACATGTAACACCCCTTACTCGACCCGATCATTGGGTTTGAGTTACTGAATGTTACACTCATTGTTGGAGCAAAAAAATTTGATTATATGCTCAATTTATGTTATTATACATTTAAATACAAGCAAAACATATATATGATTTGATATACAATCAATTTTTGGTCTTACACGGGCTTACGAAAACTCTTATGTTAATCTGATCTTTAACTATTCCTAGAATAATGCTGAGGTCTGAGGATCCAGTTTTGGTGTCGTACTAAGTTTAAATTTTGATACTTAATTAGAATTATCATGTAATGGAGATTCCAATAAATTTGTCCAACGATTTAAGTACAATAATTAAGCATATGAGTGCATAAGCAAAGATATGTCCATAAAAAAAAGTGCCAAATATGAATTCATAACAAAGTATGGTGCCATATGAAAGTAAATTGTTTAAGTTAAGTCCAAAAATATAACATATGGCATTATAATACCTTGATAACTTTAAAATTTATAAAAATGTTCAAATATTTAATATGTCAATTTTAATGTCTACAAAAAGTCGAGGTTAATTATCTAAACATTTATTGTGTCATCTATTTTCTTTAATAAATCAAGACTCCTATTTTACAACTATGATTATATGATAATTCATTTTAGCTCAAACGAAATGTATAAAATTTACCTTTGTATTTGTTAAGAGTTTCATCCTTTCACCTCAGCATAAAAAACATAGAAGAACATAATAAACTTAAAAAAGTCAAACTTAAATGAAAAAGACATATTAACTATAAAGAACTTAATATTTTTGCAAGGATGGTGAAGAAAATAAAATGAAGAACACAAAACAAACAATAAAAAGAAAATTATTTTGATTTCTACTTTAAGATATCTCTTATACTGAAAACTAAAGGCTATCTATAAAGGTTTAGGATAAGAATAATGACAATGCATAGCATGTTCACAATAATAATTGCTAAGCACACTTATTTGCCATATTTTCTTTTATCTTATCTTTTGAAATATTTTCATATGCTACTTAATGACCTATTTTGTCTAAGATAACGACTCCAATTGGGAAAGGTCAAGAAGGATGACTCAAAGCTTTCTATTTTAAGATATACAGTCCAAATACAAAAATACATCAAAACTGTCTAAACACACAAAACTCATAGCTTTCTATTTATTTTTAGATTTCTTCCTAATGTAATTTGGCATTTTTATTTTAATATTTGTGTAGAGCATCAAATTCCTTTTTTAACAATATAAAGTGCATCTAAAACGAAGTCTCAGAGCTTAAGATATGATCGAAACTTTGAGAAGTGTTCAGGCTAGAATTCTGAATGTGTCCAAATTACAAAGTTTGAATCTTTGAGTATTCACTATCATTCAGCATCTTGGATCAATTTTAGCCTTAGTACATTTAATCTCATGGTTCCATATGCTGACATCTTCTCCCCAAACCTATATTACCTACAAATATTTTACAAAATATTTTATTAATAAAGCTTAGTAGGATCATATATAATTAATTAATATACTTACTTTTAAAATTGTGGTTTAGACTTTGTAACAAGATTTTTTAAATCATATAGAACCAATGTTACTGGCAACTTCTTAACGATTAAGAAAATAGAGAACTATCTAGTTTTATAAAGAGAATAGATATAATAACATCAGATAGTCCAAAGAATTTAGTCATACAAAAATAGAATCAGTTTGATTTTAGAATCTTCAATAATCCATACTTTGGTTTAGTAGAATCAAAATCCATATAAGTTCATCCCTTAGCATGCCTAGAAAATATAGAGGTGATACTAAGGACTATCCATCCAACACATCGAATAATAGAAGCATCGTAGAACTAGTGCCTGAAAACCAAAGTAGTATTGCACTGAAGTGCCAGTAACATAAGTACCAAAGTACTAATAACAAAAGTACCAGAGTACTACTAACAAAAGTCCCCTATTGGTATGTCCTAACTTTTACAAACATGTTTAAACTCACACTTTTATGAACATTTGAACAATAATATAAATTAACATATTCAATTTAATAAGAATAAGTCAATTAAAAATCAATATAAATTCAAGATAAATATTTTAAGAGATTTTCCATATATTTTACCGTACAAAGTTTCAAAATGATGAAGAAGCCTTATTCCACCTCAAACCACTATTTTCTCTTTCTCCTTATTGATTTCTATGTCCCCTCTTCAATATCTTTCATAAATAAAAGATTTAATAAATACCCTAATATTAAATAGCCATTAATATGGCTCAATAACATCATACCTTACAATAAACATGAAATTATGCAAGAATGGCATGGGAGCTTCGAAACCCATACATTAAACAATCCCTTTCTCACTCCTATTAAGTGCTCTCTCTAGGGTTCAAAATCTAACTTCTTGGCTGAGGGTGAAGATGAGTAGAGTAGCTCAATAATGATTTTGGTGAAGAGATTTTGCAAGGAAATATTTAAAAATAGTTAACAATGTGGGGAGAAATGTATAGAGATGAGAGAAAAATAAAGAAAGTTTGAGAAGCTTCTTTCTCCTCTTTGGTCGACCACTTTTGGAAGGAAAGATGATGATAATTTTCCATCTTTTAACATATTTTTTAACATCAAATATCTGTAACATCCCAAATTAGGGCTTAGCCGAAATAGTGGTTTCGAAACCACAAATTCGACATAAAAATATTTTTTTATGATTTTTTTGAGGTCTAGGGCATGAAAGCATGCATGTGTGAAATTTTCAAGAAGAAAATCTAGGTGTAAAGTTTCCAATTGAAAATTAGGGACCAAATCGAATAAATTGCAAAACTTGTGTTCTAAAAGCAATATGTATGAAATTGCTTTGGATTATTAATTAGGAGGTCTTAAATAGAAAATTCCCCAAATTCTAAGTTTTTGGACAAAAATGGGCATGCATGGGATGAAATTGAAAGAAAAGGCTTAAGGGCATTTTAGTCATTTAGTAAATTAAATGAATTAAAAGGGAAAATAAGCCAAAAATCATGCTCATCTTCCTCCTTGGTTGTCGAAATTTGTGGACAACCATTGCTAGGGTTTTCAAACTTTTCAAGCTTGGAGGTAAGTGTTCCCCAGCCCCGTTTTTAATGTTCTTTTACATTTTTTAAATCCTCGAAACGTGCTCTATCCATTTCTACCCATATTTCAAGCTAGGGTTCATGTTGGAAATTTGACCCATGCATGAGATGTTTGTTCTTTGATGATTTATGGAAGAATATGAAGGTTACATGATAGATAAACATCTTTTACTCAGTGATTTTTCATGAAAACACCTAAAGAGGACTAAATTGAAAAAGGTGTAAAATGGGTAACTAAAAATCTGCTTTGAAGAGAAATATGGCCTACTATGAGTGCTTAAAATATTTGGCTAGGCTTGGGTATGGAAGGAAATGAGTACATTTCATTATACGAGCTTAGGGACTAAATTGTAAAAATGTGAAAGGTTAGGGGTAAAATGGTCATTTTGCCCTAGAGTGTATTTTTGGGGCTAAAATGAATAATGTGATAGATTAATAATTTATTTTGCTTATACAGACCCTGAGAGATCAATTCCGGACGTAGACCGAGGAAAATAAAAAGTTTCAGAATAACAGAAATTCGAATCCGAAACATCTTCCAGGTAAGTCCATGTAACTCGAAGTATACTTTTAAAATACTTAAAATGTATATTCTTGAATGTGATAGAAATTTTGATACTCAATGTATAATAATTCATGAAACATGATTGTATTGATAAAAGGAGGATTTAAATATCCCGATTGAATGAAAAGGGTATCTGATGGAATTCTTGAAAATGAATTGACGGTACAAAGGATCTAGCCCAGACGGGTGTTCCTAATGTGACCTAGCCTCCTGAAGAATAGGTGGTAAAAATAGATTTAGCCCGAACGGGTAATTCGAACTAGGGTCTGAATTTAGCCTGGACTGGTAATTCAGATCTAAGCTCATTATAGTACTTGTCGTTGTAGGGAATTTAGCCTAGACTTGTAATCCCGATAAAGCTCTATGAGTTTATACTACGGGGGATTTAGCCTAGACTGGTAATCCCTCCGTAAGAAATGAGGTTTGCAGGAGTGTATTCTTTAAAAAGGTCACTTACATGAATTGACGGTAATGAGTTAGTACGCTATAAGTGTACTAAAGAATACGCTATAAGTGTACTAAAGAATATCCATCGAGATGATGAGAAATTCAACGGGATTGGTATGAGGAATGGAATAGAGATTCGTCTTATGATGAGCTCATCTACAAATTGATTATTATCATGTATTATTATGTGTTTAACTTGATGATTGAGTACTTGTGTTAGGGAAAATATTCTATACTTGATGGATTGCCTATTTAATGTGCTTATATGTTAAAATAACTGGTAAGTTTATTTTCATGTTATATGGACTTACTAAGCATATCAATGCTTACCCCGTTTCATTTTTCCCTATTTTATAGAGCTCATGGACTCATGAAGCTTGGAAGACGGTGGGAGCCTTGATCACACTATCAATAAGTCCCGTTTTGGTATAAAGAAATATTCATTTTGGATATAATGGCATGTATAAGGCTTATGGTCACTTTTGGTTTATATGTGTCATGTTGGTTAGCCAAATGAAATGGCTTATGATGGTTGGATAAATTATTTTGTATATGGCCATGAGATGTGGCTCATATTGTTATGGGTTATATCCCTACTATTTGTGCATGCTTGAGTGTAATGTTTCATATAATGTGTTGATGTGTACTAGTAAGGATGGATGTCTGGCATGTGACCTAATTGCTTGAGGGTGGATTATGGCATGAATGTCACATGTTTATAAGAAATGGTCTAAGTATAAAATGTGGAATGTGTTAATGATAACCCTAATACAAAAAGTGTAACTTGAACAAGTGAAATGAGGGTTACATGTATAAATCATGTCAAGGATGTTTAAGTGTAATTATATGTAATGTTAAGTGTTTTTGAAGTATATGAGTCTGTATGGATGAAAAAGGGTAGCCTCCAAGTTGTCCACACGGATAGACACACAGGCATGTGTCTAGGTCTTGTGTGATACACGGTCAGCCCCATGGGCGTGTTGTCTGGCCGTGTGTCTCCTACACCCTAGTTTTATAGGACAGTATGCATGGTAGTAAACACACTGGCAGAGACACGGCCGTGCCTCTCAGCCGTGTGGAAGGCACGGCCTTAGAACATGGCCGTGTAACCAATCCGTGTGAATTTTGCACTTAATTTCGAGAATTCAATTCGTCACACAACCTAAGCACACATGTAAGACCCCAAACCTGGCCCAGACGTTACGGCCAAGTCTGACATGTCACATTGACTTACGGTTGATTGTGTTCTTGTTTATGGTAATCAGGGTGATTTTGTAAAACAATGGTTTATTGTTGACTAAGAAAAGAACACCGATTAATTAATTCTTTAGGTTATCCATTTGTTACGCTCGTTGTGTTTTGAAATTGTTTTTTAATTTTGAACAAAACCCACACAGCCTGAATCTAACAGTTTAAATCGTGTATAAGTAAAACAATTAAGAAAACCATAAAATTTACGAGCGGCCTTATTACAACTTAAAAACCTTAAACAATTAAAGTAAGTAAAGGCTGGTCAAAACACATGAAGAGAATCAAATTTGCAGAACATGTGGCCACTTCGAATCCCTCACAGCTCCAAGTCCACTATGGTTGGGGATTTCCTGCATGGATGAAATTAAGGGGTGAGTTTGGAAAACTCGGTGTGTAAAATAACCCAACCATAGTCCAAATCAGTCAAACCACAGAAACAGATTAAGTTGGGCCTTAGCCCTATACAGAATTCAGAATGAAGCCCATAGGCCCATAATAGATACAGAACAGATATATCATGTATGCAGAAAACCCAACCCATATCCATCCGTATACACCCCCGTACCAACCTTCCACCATGTGGGGATACAACTCGACCCACCCATCCGCTACACACCACAGAATTTGCAGCATGGCTGCCAGAACAGATATTGTGACAGAGTCACCAAATACAGATATTTGTGGCAGAGGCACCAGAACAGATATTTGTGGCATAGCCACCAGAACGCTTCCTCCATCAATATAACCCATATCCCATGCAACAGATATACATGTCATGGCATACAACATACAGAATCAGAATACCATGCATTCCAGGCAAAACTAACCCTAGGGGTATAACGGTCACTTCGCACCTAAAGACTTAGGGGTATTTTAGTAAATTTACTATTTTAGGGTTTTCATGCATATTATAGCCATTACCGTATTAACAGAAACACTTACCGAGCATTTTTACCGAATTGGGCCCGTTGGCCCATTAACCCGATTTCGGCCCATTATGCCCAAGTATACCGCAGTGCACGAAATTGCGCACTCTGCAATCTTATCGCTTGAGATTTCCAAGATTAACAAACAACTATCTCACGAGCGCTCGCACGCTCGCAAGTCCACAAAATGTCGGCTCTTCGGCATTTCAGCTTTTCGGCTTTTGCCGATCTAGTCTATAAGTGGGTGTCGTTTACACACCTATTTTTCGACGAATTGATGACAGGATCCCCTTACTGTAATATCCTGATTTTGGGCCTAGTCGGAATAGTGGTTTTGTGACCACAAAATCTGAGATAGAAATAATTATTTTATAATTATTTTGATGTTTATGATATGATTGCATGATTGTGTGAAAATTTCGTGATGAAATCCTATGCCTAAAGTGCTTAAATTGAAATTAGGGACTAAATCAAATAATTTGCAAAACTTGCATTCTAGAAGTTTCTAGTATGAAATTGTTTTGAAATATTAATTAGGAGGTCTTAAATAGAAATTTTACCAATTTCTAAGTTTATGGACAAAAATTGGACATGGATGGAATTTTTGGAAAGTTTAGTAGTAAGGGCATTTTGGTCATTTAGGGGTAAAATGAATTAAAATACAAAATTAAAAACCAACTTTGCTCATCTTCTTCACCATGGCCGAATATAGCAAGGAGAAACCATGTCTAGGGTTTTTCAAGCTTCCAAGCTCGATTGTAAGTCCATTCTAGCCCCGTTTTTCAAGTTCTTTAAGTTTTTGGAGTCCCGGTAGCTCGATTTAGCTTATGCTAGCAATAATTTAACCTAGGGTTTATATTTGGAAAAATACCCATAGGTGAAATTTGTGTATTCTGGTGTTTTATGATAGAATATGAGGTTTTAAATTATGTTAGACAACTTGTGCTACTCGGTTTTAAGTGAAAACGAGCAAAAAGGGCTTAATCGGTAAAAATACCTAATAGTCATAAGTACATGTTAGAGTGAGAATTTGATGTTGCCATAGAAGGGAAAAATGATCAGCATGTCATAAAACATAGGAAAATAGGCTGAAGTTTAATTTACGAGCTTTGGGGCAAAAGTGTAAATATGCAAAAGTTTAGGGGCAAAATTGTAATTTTTCCAAAAATGATTTTGGGTCAATTTGAATAATGTGAGTCCTAATTAGACTATATTTTAAATGATAGAGCAAGGAAAACTAAAATTCGGGCTAAAATGGGGAAAATACCAAGTTGTGGATGAAATGGTAAAAGTAGCCATTTTCGCATACTAGGTAAGTTCATGTGTAAATGTAGTAACATAAATTATTTTAAGTAATTTAATGTTATTTATGTGATATGATGATTAATATCATGAAATATTATGCTTTATGGTTATTATTGAATAATATGTAAATTATGATTTGCTACCGAGTATCGGTTTCGATGTTCCGTGGAAGACGGAAAAGATGTGTAATCGAGGAAAAAACCCTTTTGAACCTTGGGAATAGGTTAGAATACAAGTTACATGTCACTAGGATGGTTGGGCATCCGAACTCGTTGAGTTGAGTCCGAGTTCACTTATGGATGCAAATGTCCGAACTCGTTGAGTTGAGTCCGAGTTCGTGAGATGTAACTAGGCATCTGAGCTCGTTGAGTTGAGTCCGAGTTCGCTTATGGGCGGGTTACATAGTAGCTTGGCTACATATGTGGCACTTATGTGCAAAATTTCCATGTATCCGAATTATATTCCGATGTGTTCAACGGGTAAAGTTCTACTCAAATGGAGGAATACTCAAGATGAAAGGGACGTATTGATAAGTGTTGTGAAATGGATACTTTGAACAGGTATGTACTTAACCCTCGGGTTGAAAAATCGATATAACAACAATATGGTGAGATGATAAATGAAAATATGATATGAATGTCTTGGTGATGATTATGCAAATGATGTTTTATGTTTGCTTATATGGTTATGATACTTGCTATTTGCATGTGAACTTACTAAGCATTTATGCTTACTCCCTCCTTTTCATTCCTTGTAGTGTTGACAAGCCAGCTCGGAAATCAGGAACGGTCGGAGGCACGCTCACACTATCTGTATACCATCTTGGCATAATGGCTTGTATATTTTGAGTATGGCATGTATAGCATTATAATCATTTTGTATATATGGTCTTATGATATGGTTATTGAGTAGTATAAAAAGGTTTGGTAATGATTAGCCATTGGAATGGTTAATTATGATCATATTTGGTGTTATGTATGTCAAATTGCTAGTTAATTCATGGAAACCATGAAATAGGTAAAATTTACCATAAAATAGATTCAGACAGCAGTAGTGACGTGAATTTCAAAAATCATTAAAAATAGTAGAGATATAATTAGATGATGAATAAAATATGGAATTGAATAATTATGAGTCTATTTTCATATTTAAGAAACGAAACAGGTATATGAGAAATATTTTATGAGATATTTAAATTTTTGTGAAACAGAGCTAGAGCAATTTCTGGATCCCCTATTCTGATTTTGGAAATTCGCCATAAATTTTACAAAGATAATTAGAAGCCATGCTTTATATGTAAAAAATCCTTATTGAGTCTAGTTTTATTAGAGACAAACGACATAGTCATTGAAGCTTTGTACAAGGAGATATCTTATTCGAAATACACAGAGGTCAGAGCAGTCAAACCCTAAAATAGGGGAGATTTTAACTAATAAACTGTACTAATTGGCCTAGCCAAAAATTCTATAAAAAAATTAGTAAATAGATATATGAGTCTAGTTTCAGGGAAAATTTATGGAATTGGATTTTGAGTTTCAGAACTCGAGATATGAATTTTTAAGTGACTTTGACGCAATTAGCCAGCTTGTCTGGAATTTCTAAAATTAAATTGTTTGAGCTGTTTAAGCAATGAATTAAGTCTGTTAACACCTCGTATTCGACTCCGGCAACGGTCTCGAGTATGGGGCGTTACATTTGATGGTATCAGAGCAGGTTTAGTCGGTTCTCAGACTAACCTAGCATGTGTAAAAGTTTAGCTATATATGCCACTGATCTGTGATAGTGTGATGTCTTCCGACGCGTATGAGTACCATCTTATTTAGACAGTACTCTCTCAAACCGAAGCTGCACCGACCATGTTCAATGTTATGTGAAGGTATTTGAGTAAAATTATAATTATGATAAGTATTGGTTCAGAAAAGTATGAATAAAGGTTTATGATACATATGTGATAAATATTCATATTTGCTTAATGCTCATATGATGTAGTGTATATGGCTTACTTGATAAGATGAACGGAATAAATAGAAAGTAGTAGAGGTATGAATAAAAGTCATAATATTATGATAAGAATGAAAATGTCCTTGTTTTGATTTGGACGTCGAATGTTGATGAACGCTAATGATATATACTTTTTATGAGATAAAGGATTATAATGAAATGAACTTATCTGTGTTAAATTGTTGGACTGAATTATATGATTGTAATGATATGTACATGATGATGCACTAAATGAAAGTTATGATTGTGGTGCAAATATCTATGTTTGTTTGGCCTTATATGATGTCATGAGCATGACTTAATTTAATTAAATGAATGGATAAGTAAAGCTATCTAGAAAACATAGAATGTATGCATAAGTATATTGTCTAAATGGTACAATAGGAAAATTGGTGTAAGCCAACATGAATGAATGACATGATTTTGATGATGTTGTTATGATGATGGAAGTTGTGTCATATGTGTATGTATAAGAAAGTCGAGTCAGAGGTCCTACAACCCCTCCCCCTTACCGAAATGGTACTTATAATGGAATTTCATGAGATTTGTATTGAATAAGTTTCTGGTCGAGAACCCAAAAAGTTCAGTGATAGAATAATTATAAGTATGATCAGAGATTGAAAATGAACTGATAAGTAAAGTCAGAGCCAGTAAAGTATCGGATTGACGTAAAGATTATTGGAATTATGCACTGTTCCAGTTAGAAAAGGAATTCTCCTTGGTAAACTAAATTACTCAGGTGCAAGGTCGAGAAAAGTGTAAATCGAAATTTATTCAGAACTGGCCTTCTTTAGTGAATGGTTTAATATGAAATTTGTGACGGCAGAACTAGTTGGGGAAATGATATTTGAAATGTGAACTATCTGAGTGTGATAGTTATGACTGGACAGATTTAATAGTCTCTTTTGAGATGTTCTATGTGTTTACCCGTTCTCAGAAATATTTCTATGGCTATTGATCTTCTAAAGAAATTCTTGTTATATGGGAAAGTCTTTTAATCCTGGTGTTGGATGAAAGCATTGGTAGTCTGACTGGTTTATAATTTATATTGCTCTATTTCATCGGGTATTCTATTTCATTTAAATCGATAAGAATTGATGAGAGAATACATATGATATTATGATTTTGTTTCTTCTACTTGATGCTTCATCTGATATATATGTATGGGAAGATATATTGTTCTTGTTATATTTGATTCTAGTGGGATTAAATGATGTTTTCATTTGGACTTTCTTTCTTTGAAGAATTATCAGGGTATTCCGTATTTTCTCTATAAGTTTGGTTTTCGATTCTCCGGCTTGGTTTTCGATTCTCCAACATAGTATCGTATCTTGGGTTTCTTTATTTTGGATTTCTTTATTCTGGATTTCTCTATTTTGGATTTCTTTATTCGGTTTTCTTGTTATCTTTGTTCCATAATTTGTTAATAATGACTCGTGTTCGAAGTGCGTTCTTCAGCTCGTGATAATCATCTCAAATATGACTATACTTCTAATTTGATCTTGGTAATGTGGTGATTTTAGTATTGGGGTTTTTTTTCTAATTTCTGTGTAAGGATTTGACATCAGTAAAGGCATAAGTGATAAAAGCGCGAGTTTCATTCGGTATGGTGAATTATCTATCTGAAAGGTTTCATGTAACAATTATCTCAGGATTATTTTTCCCAAGTCTGATAATAGAATTTCATTTTGTACGGATAAAAGAGTAAATAGTCTGAACGAGAAGTGTATATTTATTAGAAAAAGTTTGATATTAGTTAAAGTCACTACGAATGATAAGGTTTTCATTTTGTGAAAGTTGAAAAGTTTATTACATGTTGACAAGGTTCGGATAGATGAGAATATTGGTAACCGAAGCGTCTGTACTAGACTAGTCTACATTGAGTAAAGACTTCCTGACTTTTAGTAATGTACTATGGTATGAATTGTGATTTGTTTCAAGACGGTGAGGTAATGTGATAGTTTAGAGCATTCGATGTTACATAAAATCAGAGTTGTTAAAGGGGTTAAAGCCGAGCATTGGGATCTATCAAAATTATCCTTGTCAGTGTTGATATTGGGATGGAAATGAGAAGGATTATTCTTGAGGCCATATCAAAATTATTTCCATGGCAGAAAGAGGAAAATGTGATGTATCCTATTGTTAAATGTTTGGCAAGATCTATAAATCATATCTGTATTGAATGAATTCCTACTCATCAGATTCATGGAAATTTAGGTCTCTTTGATTGTTGGATTTCTTGGAATTCCGGTCTCCATTAATCAAGTTAAGATCCGGGTTTTATGTCATGATATCATGGGAAACTGAGAAGGGTTGAAAATTTAAGAACAGATTTGAGAGTTGAGATCGTAAGCTTTCAGATCATATGAGAAATTAAAGAGATGTATTGGAGGTACAGTCTAAGTGAAAGTTCTTCAAGACCGAATATGAGATTAAAAGTGAAGACCACTTTTTCGGTAAGAGTTTTGGGACGAAAATCCCTAAAGAGGGGAGAGTTGTAATATCCTGATTTTGGGCCTAGTCGGAATAGTGGTTTTGTGACCACAAAATCCGAGATAGAAATAATTATTTTATAATTATTTTGATGTTTATGATATGATTGCATGATTGTGTGAAAATTTCGTGATGAAATCCTATGCCTAAAGTGCTTAAATTGAAATTAGGGACTAAATTGAATAATTTGCAAAACTTGCATTCTAGAAGTTTCTAGTATGAAATTGTTTTGAAATATTAATTAGGAGGTCTTAAATAGCAATTTTACCAATTTCTAAGTTTATGGACAAAAATTGGACATGGATGGAATTTTTGGAAAGTTTAGTAGTAAGGGCATTTTGGTCATTTAGGGGTAAAATGAATTAAAATACAAAATTAAAAGCCAATTTTGCTCATCTTCTTCACCATGGCCGAATATAGCAAGGAGAACCCATGGCTAGGGTTTTTCAAGCTTCCAAGCTCGATTGTAAGTCTATTCTAGCCCCGTTTTTCAAGTTCTTTACGTTTTTGGAGTCCCGGTAGCTCAATTTAGTTTATGCTAGCAATAATTTAACCTAGGGTTTATATTTGGAAAAATACACATAGATGAGATTTGTGTATTTTGGTGTTTTATGATAGAATATGAGGTTTTAAATTATGTTAGACAACTTGTGCTACTCGGTTTTAAGTGAAAACGAGCAAAAAGGGCTTAATCGGTAAAAATACCTAATAGTCATAAGTACATGTTAGAGTGAGAATTTGATGTTACCGTAGAAGGGAAAAATGTTCAGCATGTCATAAAACATAAGAAAATAGGCTGAAGTTTAATTTACGAGCTTTGGGGCAAAAGTGTAAATATGCAAAAGTTTAGGGGCAAAATTGTAATTTTTCCAAAATATGATTTTGGGTCAATTTGAATAATGTGAGTCCTAATTAGACTATATTTTAAATGACAGAGTAAGGAAAACTAAAATTCAAGCTAAAATGGGGAAAATACCAAGTTGTGGACGAAATGGTAAAAGTAGCCATTTTCGCATACTAGGTAAGTTCATGTGTAAATGTAGTAACATAAATTATTTTAAGTAATTTAATGTTATTTATGTGATATGATGATTAATATCATGAAATATTATGCTTTATGGTTATTATTGAATAATATGTAAATTATGATTTGCTACCGAGTATCGGTTTCGATGTTCCGTGGAAGACGGCAAAGATGTGTAATCGAGGATAAAGCCCGTTTGAACCTTGGGAATAGGTTAGAATACAAGTGACATGTCACTAGGATGGTTGGGCATCCGAACTCGTTGAGTTGAGTCCGAGTTCACTTATGGATGCAAATGTCCGAACTCGTTGAGTTGAGTCCGAGTTCGCTTATGGGCGGGTTACATAGTAGCTTGGCTACATATGTGGCACTTATGTGCAAACTTTCCATGTATCCGAATTATATTCCGATGTGTTCAACGGGTAAAGTTCTACTCAAATGGAGGAATACTCAAGATGAAAGGGACGTATTGATAAGTGTTGTGAAATGGATACTTTGAACAGGTATGTACTTAACCCTCAGGTTGAAAAATCGATATAACAACAATATGGTGAGATGATAAATGAAAATATGATATGAATGTCTTGGTGATGATTATGCAAATGATGTTTTATGTTTGCTTATATGGTTATGTTACTTGCTATTTGCATGTGAACTAACTAAGCATTTATGCTTACTCCCTCCTTTTCATTCCTTGTAGTGTTGACAAGCCAGCTTGGAAATCGGGAACGGTCGGAGGCACGCTCACACTATCCGTATACCATCTTGGCATAATGGCTTGTATATTTTGAGTATGGCATGTATAGCATTATAATCATTTTGTATATATGGTCTTATGATATGGTTATTGAGTAGTATAAAAATGCTTGATAATGATTAGCGATTGGAATGGTTAATTATGATCATATTTGGTGTTATGTATGTCAAATTGCTAGTTAATCCATGGAAACCATGAAATAGGTAAAATTTACCATAAAATAGATTCAGACAGCAGTAGTGACGTGAATTTGAAAAATAATTAAAAATAGTAGAGATATAATTAGATGACAAATAAAACATGGAATTGAATAATTATGAGTCTATTTTCATATGGAAGAAACGAAATAGGTATATGAGTTATATTTTATGAGATATTTAAATTTTTGTGAAACAGAGCCAGAGCGATTTCTGGATCCCCTGTTCTGATTTTGGAAATTCACTATAAATTTTACAAAGATAATTAGAAGTCATGCTTTATATGTACAGAATCCTTATTGAGCTATCTTTATTAGAGACAAACGGAATAGTCATTGAAGCTCTGTACAGGGAGATATCTTATTCGTAATACACAGAGGTCAGAGCAGTCGAACCCTAAAATAGGGGAGACTTTAACTAATACACTGTACTAATTGGCCTAGCCAAAAATTCTAGAAAAAAATTAGTAAATAGATATATGAGTCGAGTTTCAGGAAAAATTTACAGAATTGGATTTTGAGTTTCAGAACTCAAGATATGAATTTTTAAGCGACTGTGACACAGTTAGCCAGCTTGTCTGGAATTTCTAAAATTAAATTGTTTGAGCTGTTTAAGCAATGAATTAAGTCTGTTAACACCTCGTGTTCGACTCCGGCAACGGTCTCGGGTACGGGGCGTTACACTTACGATATCCTACAATTGGTTACCCATATGTTACACTACAAGTCGATAACTATCATGTATTAAACTCCTTTCCATACTCGGCCATCAACACTCAGGCCCTAAAGTTCTTACCTTTGCCGAAATTTGGACTAGATCTAGATGTCCAATAGTGTTAGCCTTCAAAGCCCTTTGCTGAATGTCCCCTTGTTCATACTAGCACATACAAAACCAAAAGAAAGAAGCCAATACGCCCTTATTCCAAACGTTAGCCACGCCTAGTTAATAGGGATTTCGGCTTTTACCTTAAAACATGAATAACTAACAAAAGATTCGAGCACTTACCTAAAACGTTATGACACTACTCCCGATCTGCTGTAGATCCAACCACCGCAAAAGAAGAGAAAAGTATAATCAAAGATTCGGCTTCTGAATTACCTCAGTGTAGAAAAGTTTCGGTTTGAAAGAAAGAATGATAGGTTCGGCTTCAAAGGGGATTAGGCTAACCAACTTTGATAGGGGTTAATGAGGAACAGAAGAAGAGAAATATGGAGGATATAGGTTCGGCTAAGGAGAAATCGGCAGCAGGTATTTGGTTTTGAGGGAAAACAATGGTGAAGAAGATGAGGGTCGATAAGAAAAGAGAAAAGAAGAAGGGAGAAGATGACAGAATTCAGTTTTGAAGAAAAGAAGGATGATAGTTTTTGTTTTACACAAGTCGGCACAAGTGTAGAGTGTAGGTTCCAGCTTCTAGCAAAAGAAAGAAAAAGAGAAGAACCTAAATTACCCTACCCTATTTCGGCAAAACAGGAGAATGACCAAACAAATCTCGAAAATGCACAAAAAGAATTCAGCAACCACTAACCCAAATGTCGAGATTGCAATCACTAAGAGACCTAGCCGAATTTGCACATACAGAGTCCCCTATACGGCCAACTCTTGTTTCCTACTCAGACTCCTTGATTTTCTCCCCTTATCCCTCCTTTTCTCAATCCCTTGAACAACTCAAACTCTTCCTGACAGAGTTTCACTTGAGTTCCATCACATACCATTCCTGCTCATAAAAAATAATACCTTTATTTGCTTAACTTGTGACTTGAACCTTAGCTCCCCCTTGACTTCCACACGCCACCTTTTAGCTCATCAGTGGCGTCACCCTGCCACTTTACCGCAGGTCTTCTTGTAGCCTATTCTACTAATTTAATCTTAAAAGCCCAATACACCAGAACCCCCTTCTCTTTTAAAATTAAAATTTATTAAATCTACCAGGTTTTAACTTAGAATTGGGCCTTCTAGAGCCCACTAACATTCTTAAACATGATTTATACAATCAGATCATACCAAAAATCAAGACTCACCAAAACTCACAGAAATCCTGAAAGGTCCCGAAAATTAGGGCTTTACAACTCTACCCTCCTTAAAGAAATTTCGTCCTCGAAATTTACCTGATACAAACAGATGAGGGTATTGTTGACGCATCGCCTCTTCTGGTTCCCAAGTAGCTTCGTCTCTTCCATGATTACGCTAGAGTACCATTGCCAATGGAACTAACTTCCTTCTTAGAACCTTAACATCTCGATCCAATATTTGCACATGCTCTTCCTCGAAAGTCAAATTAGGCTGCAGTTCAATCTCTGCAACCGGTACGACATGAGTGGGGTCAGAACGATATCGCCTTAACATGGAGACGTGAAAAAACATCATGAATCCTCTCTAACACCGGAGGTAATTCCAATTGGTAAGTTACTAGACCTACTCGCTTAAGAACCCGATAAGGCCCGATGAACCGCAAACTCAACTTGCCCTTCTTACCAAACCTTAATATCTTCTTCCAAGGAGAAACCTTCAAGAAGACCATATCACCCACTGAGTACTAAATCTCCTTACGCTTCAAATCTGCATATGACATTTGCCTATCAGATGCTTCTTTTAACCAATCTCTGATTATTCTGACCTTATTTTTAGTATTCGCTACCAACTCAGGTCCAAGAACCTGTCGTTCTCCCAATTCAGTCCAACAATTAGGTGTACGACAGCTACGTCCATATAGCGCTTCATATGGTGCCATTCAAATGCTTGCCTGATAACTATTGTTATACGCAAACTCTACCAACGACAAGTAATCTTTCAAACTACCTCGAAAGTCAATAACGCATCCCCTCAACATGTCTTCCAAAATCTGAATGACCCTTTTCGAGTGACCATCAGTCTGAGGATGAAAAGCCATGGTAAAGTTCAATCGCGTTCCCAGTGCCTCATGTAACTTTTTCCAGAATCAGGATGTGAACCTAGGATCTAGGTCAGAAATAATCGATATGGCACTCCATGAAGTCGTACAATCTCCGCCACGTACAATTTGGCTAGCTTCTAAAGTGAATAATCAGTGCGGACAGGTATGAAATGAGCAGATTTGGTCAACCTATCCATAATCACCCAAACCGAGTCCTTCTTCATCAGTATCAAGGGTAGCCCACTCACAAAGTCTATGGTTACCTTCTCCCACTTCCAAAGTGGTATCTTCACTGGCTGTAAAAGTCCGGAAGGTAGTTGATGCTCAACTTTCACTTGCTGGCATGTCAGACATTTCCCCACAAACTCCGTTACTTCTCGTTTAAGCCAAGGCCACCAATACAATTCTCGCAAGTCGTGGTACAACTTATTCCCTCCAAGATGCATAGCACAAAGTCCTCCATGAGCTTTTTTCAGTATTGACTGCCTTAAGTCAGAGTCCTTCGGAATGCAAACTCTTCCTCAGAAACACTGAACTCCTTCACTATTCAACCCAAACTTAGAAGTTTCCCCTTTTTTAACTTGCTGGAATCGAGAAACTAAAGACTCATCCTTAAACTGCTTTTCCCTAATCTGATCCACCCAGGTTGGCCTTACTTATAACTCAGCCAACAAACTACAATCATCATACAGACTCAATCGAGCAAACATTGCTCTTAGATCAGATACAGCTTTACGGCTTAGGGCATCGGCTACCACATTAGCCTTGCCTGGGTGATACTCAATCGAACAGTTATAATCCTTAAGCAACTCTATCCATCTATGTTGCCTAAGGTTCAGCTCCTTCTGAGTCAACAGGTACTTAAGACTCTTATGATCCATGTATATGACACTCCTTTCTTGGTACAAGTAGTGTCTCCAAATCTTAAGTGCAAAATATTACTGCAACCACCCTACCCTCTTGTATCAACACACAGCCCAAACCCATATGTGATGCGTCACTGTACACGGTAAAATCCTTCCCAGACTCCGGCTGAATTAATACAGGTGCCTCAGTCAGAAATTTCTTCAATTTCTCAAAAGCTTCTTGCTGCTTCTTGGTCCAAACAAACGGTGCTTCTTTCCTTATAAGCTTTGTCAATAGTGCTGCCAACACAGAAAAACCTTCCACAAACCTTCTGTAGTATCCTGCCAAACCCAAGAAACTCTGAATTTTCAACACCGATCTAGGTGGCTTCCACTCCAGAATCGCTTCAATCTTTTGAGGGTCCACCTTGATCCCCTTAGCAAATACAACATGACCTAAGAAGGTTACCTCCCTCAACCATAATTCACACTTACTGAATTTTGCATAAAGTTCCTTCTCCCTCAACACTTGCAGCACAATGTGAAGATGTTCAACATGCTTCTCTTTAGTTTCAGAATATACCAGAATATCACCAATAAAACTGACTACGAATCGATCCAAATATGGTTGGAAAACACGATTCATCAGATCCATGAATGCTGCAGGAGCGTTCGTCAGTCCAAATGGCATAACCAGAAACTCGTAATGACCATACCGAGTCCTGAATGTCGTCTTATGAATATCTACCTCCTTGACCCTTAACTGATGATATCCAGGTCGAAGATCGATCTTGGAGAATATCGAAGCTCCTTTAAGTTGGTCAAACAGGTCGTCGATTCTTGGCAGAGGGTACTTATTCTTAATCGTCAGTTTATTCAACTGCCGATAATCGATGCACATCCGTATCGTCCCATCCTTCTTTTTCACAAACAACACTGGTGCTCTCCACGGAGACACACTCGGCCTAATAAAGCCTCTATCCAACAACTCTTGAATCTGTGCTTTCAGCTCCACTAACTCCTTCGGTGCCATCCTGTAAGGTGCGATAGACACTGGTGCCGTTCCAGGCAACAAGTCGATTCCAAACTCGACTTCTCGATTCGGAGGCAATCCCGGAAGCTCTTCTGAAAAAACATCTTGGAATTCCTTAACTATTCTAACCTTATACACCGTCAGACCCTCAGTCTTCGACTGACCTACAAATGCAAAGTAAGCCTCACAACCCTTACGAATCCACTTCTCGGCTCTCAACACCGACACCACATTGGACAAATAATCCTTTCGCTCACCTATCACCATAACCTCCTCACCCTCTGGGGTCTTTAACACCATTCGCTTAGCAGCACAATCCAGAGTTGCCCTATGCTTAACAAGCCAGTCCATTCCCAGAATGAGGTCGAATTCTCCGAACGGTAACTCCATCAAGTCTCCAGAGAAAATCTTACTTTGAGTTTCTAAAGGCACGTCTCTATACAGTTTGTCTACCCTAACCGAGTGGCCCAAAGGACTTAGTACTGATACCCCACTCACAGTCTCCTCAGAGTGCACACTCATCGACCCAGATATGACACATGCAACATATGAATGAGTAGATCCAATATCTATCAAAGCAGTGTACGGCATGCTAGAAATCAAGAACGTACCAGTTATGATGTCGGGTGCATCACCCTCCTCTCGATGACGAGCTACACGCACCAACACTAGCTGATGAGCCTCAGTATTTCTGGCACCCCTGCCAGGTGCTCCTCGACCCTGACCATTTCCATTACTGCCCCTACCTTGTCCACGTCCTCTCGGTGGTTGTGGTCTACCTCTCACTGGTTGAGCAACCCTCTATTCTGCCACTTGAACCTGATCTGTTTTCTGAGGACAGTCCTTGACTTTATGCTCCATAGATCCGCACCGGAAACAAGCACCAGAACGTCTCCTACACTCACCCAGATGTACCTTACCACAGTCTCCACAAACTTATGGCCTAACAACATTCATCGGAACTGCTCGAACTGGCCCTTCCACTCTTGCTCTTTTAACATTCCTATTTGCACCACCCGAAGGTTTTGAATCCTTCCAAAAACGATTCTGATCCTTCTCACAATTCTGTCTTTCAGTACGCTTCACCTCCTCAGCTATCTTAGCTTTCTCCACCAAAGCAACAAAGTCACACTCCCTCTGCGGAGCAATCAGCACCCTAAGTTCATCTCCAAGACCATTCTCCAAGCGCACACTATGTTCATACTCTGTAGCGACTATCCCAACGGCATACCGGCTCAGCCTCAGAAACTCAACCTCGTACTCAGCAACTGTCTTATCCCCTTGAACCAGATTCAGAAATTCTTTCCTGCGGGTGTCCACATAACTCGCCCCAACATATTTTCCCTTGAAGGTTGTCTTAAACAGCTCCCAAGTCACCCTATCAGCTGGAGTCCCATCTCTCACAGTGAGCCACCACTGATAAGCCTTATCTCGTAGCAATGATATGGCTCCCTTCAGCTTCTACTCTACGGAACAGTCCAAATCATCCATAATCTGTTCTGTGGCCTATAACCAATATTCAACCATATTCGGGGCTACACCAGATATGCCCCTAAAGATCTTCGCTCCATTAGCCCGGAGTCGCTCAGAAATAGATCCTCGAATTCCATTACCCGTACTTGCCCCAACAACCCTTTCCAGAACACGAAGCATTGCCTGAGATAGAGCGTCATCCCCGGCACCTCGATCATGAGACCCTCCTTCTGTTGCCGGTGGTATCGATGCATCTGCCGCTGGCATATGTCCTGAAGACGAAGATCTAGCCCGTGCACTACCTCGGCCACATCCACGGCCTCTTCCCCGAGCTGCTCTCGTACTCATATCGTATTATCTGTTTACGAATTTTATACATCAATTAAATATATCAGTGTTTATTACAGATGTTTTATGAACAGAAAGTAATTCAGAGTTTGTTTTTCACGGAATCGTAGCCTAGCTACAGTCTCAGTCTACTTATCAAAATTCTTACAGTTTCAGTATCACCCTAACAAGAGTATTATAATAGGGTTTTAGTACAGGCATATAGCTGATAATTCAGAAACATTCAGAAAAATTCAGACTGATACTTCCAGACTTGGGCCGGAGATTCGGTGTGCCACTTTCTCAGAATCCAAATTTTAGAAAACTGGTTTTGCAATCTTTGAAATCATTTATTGTAGAAAGAAAATTAAAAAAAAAGAATTCCCCAAAGAAATTTTTTTTTAAATCTTTGTTTTTTTATTTATTTTTTTAAGACCCAGTCCATAGTCGAGTTGTTGTAACCTGGCTCTGATACCACTAAATGTAACACCCCAAACTCGGCCCAGACATTACGGCCAAGTTCAACGTGTCACATTGACTTACGGTTGATTGTGTTCTTGTTGATGGTAATCAGGGTGATTTTGTAAAATAATGGTTAATTGTTGACTAAGAAAAGAACACTTATTAATTAATTCCTTAGGTTATCCATTTGTTACGCTCGTTGTGTTTTGAAATCGTTTATTAATTTTGAACAAAACCCACACAACCTGAATCTAACAGTTTAAATCGAGTATAAGTAAAACAATCAAGAAAACCATAAAATTTACGAGTGGCCTTATTACAACTTAAAAACCTTAAACAATTAAAGTAAGTAAAGGCTGGTCAAAACACATGAAGAGAATCGAATTTGCAGAACATGTAGCCACTCCAAATCCCTCACAGCTGCAAGTCCACTATGGTTAGGGATTTCCTACATGGATGAAATTAAGGGGTGTGTTTGGAAAACTCAGTGTGTAAAATAACCCAACAATAGTCCAAATCAGTCAAACCACAGAAACAGATTAAGTTGGGCCTTAGCCCTATACAGAATTCAGAATGAAGCCCATAGGCCCATAATAGATGTAGAACAGATATATCATGTATGCAGAAAACCCAACCCATATCCATCCGCATACACCCCCGTACCAGCCTTCCATCACGTGGGGAGACAACTCAACCCACCCATCCGCTACATGCCACAGAATTTGCAGCATGGCTGCCAGAACAGATAGTGTGACAGAGTCACCAGATACAGATATTTGTGGACAGAGCCACTAGAACAGATATTTGTAGCAGAGCCACCAGAACGCTTCCTCCATCAATATAACCCATATCCCATGCAACAGATATATATGTCATGGCATACAACATACAGAATCAGAATATCATGCATTCCAGGCAAACCTAACCCTAGGGGTGTAACGGTCACTTTGCACCTAGGGGTATAATGGTAATTTTCATACTTAGGGATATTTTAGTAAATTTACTATTTTAGGGTTTTCATGCATATTACAGCCATTACCGTATTAATAGAAACACTTACTGAGCATTTTTACTGAATTGGGCCCGTTGGCCCATTAACCTGATTTTGGAGCATTAAGCCTAAGTATACCGAAGTGCATGAAATTGAGCACTCTGCAATCTTACCGCTTGAGATTTCCAGGATTAACAAACAAATATCTCACGAGCGCTCGCATGCTCGCAAGTCCACAAAATGCCAGCTCTTCGGCATTTCGGCTTTTCGACTTTTGCTGATCTAGTCTATAAGTGGGTGTCGTTTACACACCTGTTTTGCGATGAATTGACAACAGGATCCCCTTACGATATCCTACAATCAGTTACCCATATGTTAGACTACAAGTCGATAACTATCATGTATTAAACTCCTTACCATATTCAGCCATTAACACTTAGGCCCTAAAGTTCTTACCTTTGCCGAAATTTGGACTAGATCTAGATGTCCAACAGTGTTAGCCTTCAAAGCCCTTTGCTGAATGTCCCCTTGTCCACACTAGCGCACACAAAACCAAAAGAAAGAAGCCAATACGCCCTTAGTCCAAACGTTAGCCACCCCTAGTTAATAGGGATTTCGGCTTTTACCTTAAAACATGAGTAACTAACGAAAGATTTGAGCACTTACCTAAAACGTTATGACACTACTCCCGATCTACTGTAGATCCAACCACTGCACAAGAAGAGAAAAGTATAATCAAAGATTCGGCTTCTGAATTACCTTAGTGTAGAAAAGTTTCGGTTTGAAAGAAAGAATGATAGGTTCAGCTTCAAAGGGGATTCGGCTAACCAGCTTTGATAGGGGTTAATGAGGAACAGAAGAAGAGAAATATAGAGGATATAGGTTCGGCTAAGGAGAAATCGGTAGCAGGTATTTGGTTTTGAGGGAAAACAAAGGTGAAGAAGATGAGGGTCGATAAGAAAAGAGAAAAGAAGAGGGGAGAAGATGAGAGAATTTGGTTTTGAAGAAAAGAAGGATGATAGTTTTTGTTTTACTCAAGTTGGCACAAGTGTAGAGTGTAGGTTCCAGCTTCTAGCAAAAGAAAAAAAAAAGAGAAGAACCTAAAGTACCCTACCCTATTTCGGCAAAACAAGAGAATGACCAAATAATTCCTGGAAATGCACAAAAATAATTCGGCAACCACTAACCCAAATGCCGGGATTGCAATCACTAAGAGACCTAGCTGAATTTGTACATACAGAGTCCCCTATACAGCCAAATCTTGTTTCCTACTCAGACTCCTTGATTTTCTCCCCTTATCCCTCCTTTTCTCAATCCCCTGAACAACTCAAACTCTTCCTGACAGAGTTTCCCCTAAGTTCCATCACATACCATTCCTGCTCATAAAAAATAATACCTTTATTTACTTACCTTGTGACTTGAACCTTAGCTCCCCCTTGACTTCCACACACCACCTTTTAGCACCTCAGTCGCGTCACCCTGCCACTTTACCATAGGTCTTCTTGTGGCCTAATGTACCAATTTAATCTTAAAAGCCCAATACACCAGAACCCCTTCTCTTTTAAAATCAAAATTTATTAAATCTACTAGGTTTTAACTTAGACTTGGGCCTTCTAGAGGCCCACTAACATTCTTAAACATGATTTATACAATCAGATCATACCAAAAATCAAGATTCACCAAAACTCATAGAAATCCTTAAAGGTCCGAAAAATCAAGGCGTTACAACACAACCGTGTGACTTGGCTGTGTGACTCTAATTGTATGATGACGTCATAGTCTGAGAGTTACACGGCTCAAAAGTATGAGCGTGTTAAGGGCACACGGGCATGTCCTTGTACCCACACGGGCGTGTGACCTTGATTTGTGAAAAAACTTTCTAAAGTTCACGGTTTAGTCCTCAACCGCCCTCGATGTATGTTTTGGGCCTTGTAGGTCCATATAAGAGACGACATGCATGATTTTGAATAAATTTTTAATTTGAATTAAATTTTTAATTTGAATGAAATTTTATGGCCCGATTTTGAATGAATGTTTATGTTTAAGTTCGGTAACGCATCAAACCCTGTTTCAACGTCCAATATGGATAAGGGGTGTTACATTTAGTGGTACCAGAGCTACGATTTAGTCGATTCTCAGACTAACGTAGCATGTATCGAGTCTAGCTATACATGCCATTATACAAGTTACGATAGTGTGACATCTCCTAACCATTTCAATTGTATTTGTATATAGTAATGTCTTCCGATCAAGCTTGAGATGAGTTCGAAGGAGCCGAGAGCTATACTCTAGCTTCTGTACAGCAAGTTACTTCTAGTAGTAGTAAGGCCTATGTTTGAGGGCTGGGAAGAGGCGAGAGCCTCCTTTTTTGAGATGATGGATAAGTGGTTTGGTGATTACCTGAGAAATCGCCACAATATATCACAACCTCCCTCACCTACTTCATGACCCGAAGAGGTACCACGAGGCATTGAAATGATAAGATTGGGTAAGGCTCCAGTTGACAAACTTAGGAAATATGGGGCCGAGGAGTTTAGGGCCATGATTGATGATGATCCGGAACGTGCTGAGTTTTGGCTTGAGAATACCACACGAGTTCTTAATGAGTTGTCTTGCACCCCCGTAAAATGCCTGAAGTGTGCAGTATCTTTATTGAAGGACACCGTATATCACCGGTGGAAGACTATATCTTCGGTGGCACCGAGAGAGAGTATCACATGGTAATTCTTTCAAGCAAAATTTAAGAAGAAGTACATCAGTCAAAGGTTCTTAAATTCGAAGCGAAAGGAGTTCTTAGAACTCAAGCAAGGGAATAGAACCGTGTCAGAATATGAAAGAGAATTCGTAAGACTAAGTCAATATGCCAAGGAGTGGGTTCAAACAGAGCTAGAAATGTGCAAGCACTATGAAGAATGTCTGAATGAGAAAATTAAACTGTTAATTGGAATCCTCGAGATAAAGGAATTGGCTGCATTAGCTGATCGAGCCAAGAAGGCCAAAGAGCTAAATAATGAAAGAAAGCAAGCAAAGAGAGAAGCTCGAGTTTCGAGTAAGAGATCCAGCAGCAAGACGCACTCATTCCCCACAAAGAAATCTAAAAGACGTCAGGAATGCTCCACTGCATCTGTGGGATATTCGGGTAGAGAAGGAAGCTCTAAGCGTCACAACTCGAAGTCTTCTTCTCCCATGTCAACTAGTGTGGGAAGTGTGGGAGATCAAAAGCTGAGGTGTAATGATTACAATAAATTCCACTTTGGAGAGTGCCGGACGAGGAGCGGAGCATGCTATAAATGTGGTTCTCTTGACCACTTCCTTAAAGATTTCTTAGAATGAGTTGATAAAGAGATTGAACCAGCTCTGAAACCAAGTGCTCCTATTTCCCGAGAGAGACCTCCTCGACATTCCAGAAGTGCTAGCGACAGTCAAATTGTTGCAAAGGATTCTACTGTAAAGCCAAAGGCTTGAGTCCTGGTGAGAACTTATGCTATACGCGCTAGAGTAGAAGCCTCAACTCCTGATGTCATTACGGGTAGATTTTCTCTTCATAATGTTCATGTTATTACCTTGATTGACTCGGGATCAACCCATTCGTATATTTCATGAAGTTGGTGTTTAGCATGAATAGGTTTGTGGAACCTACGGAATTCATGATTAAAGTGTCAAACCCTCTAGGTAAGTCAGTGTGAGTCGATAAAGTTTGTAAGAATTGTCCCTTAATGATTCAAGGTCATTGTTTTTCGGTTAACCTTATGCTTTTTCCATTCGATGAATTCGATGTGATACTTGGTATGGATTGGTTGACTGTTCATAAGGTGATTGCAAATTGTGGTAGTAAGAATATTGAATTGAAATACTCAGATGGTGAGATTCTTCGGGTTGATTCGAGAGAGTTGGATGCACTGCCGGTTGTGATTAACTCAATGTTGGCTCAAAGGTATATGAGAAAAGGGTACAAAGCTTACATTGATTTCGTATTGAATACTGAAGAATCTAAGTTAAAGATTGAGTCGGTACTGATAGTTTGTGAATATTTAGATGTGTTTCTAGAAGAGTTACTCGGGTTACCTCCTATTAGAGAAGTGGTGTTTGGCATTGAGCTAATGCCAGGAACAACACCTATTTCTATTGCCCCGTACAGGATGGCCCCGACTAAATTGAAGGAGTTAAAATCACAATTGTAAGAATTGATTGACAAAGGTTTCGCAAGACTGAGCTTCTCACCTTGGGGTGGTCCTGTATTATTCGTGAAAAAGAAAGATGATTCGATGAGGCTATGTATAGACTACTGACAACTCAACAAGGTAACTATCAAGAACAAGTATCCTTTGCCAAGGATCAATGACTTGTTCGATCAATTGAGGGGAGCCACCATATTTTCAAATATAGATCTAAGATCTGGCTACTACCAGCTGCGAGTTAAAGAGTTGGACATGCCTAAAACTGCCTTTAGGACGAGGTATGGTCACTACGAGTTCCTTGTCATGCCTTTTAGTCTAACGAATGCCTTAGGTGCGTTTATGGATTTAATGAATCGTGTTTTCTAACCATACTTGTACAAGTTTGTTGTGGTATTCATCAACGATATTTTGATTTATTCTTGTAATGAGTCCGAGCATGCTGAACATTTGAAGACTGTTTTACAAATTTTACGAAATAAGCAATTATATGCTACGTTTAGCAAAAGCGAATTCTGGCTTCGAGAGGTCAGATTCCTGGGTCACATTATGTCAGGTGATGGCATCCGAGTTGACCCAAATAAGATTTCTGCTATTGTTGAGTGGAAGCCGCCAAAGAATGTAACCGAGGTTAGAAGCTTCTTGGGCTTTGTCAGTTACTATCGATGCTTTGTAAAGGGATTTAATTTGATTGCAACTCCCTTGACGAGGTTGCTACAAAAAGATGTTAAGTTTGAATGGTCAAAAAAATGTCAGTAGAGTTTCGAGAAATTAAAGACATTGCTGACCAAAGCTCTAGCTTTAGTCCAACCCGAATCGGGAAAAGAGTTCATTGTCTATAGTGATGCGTCCCTAAATGGACTAGGTTGCGTACTTATACAAGAGGGCAAGGTGGTAGCCTATGCTTCAAGAAAATTGAAGCTGCACAAGAAAAATTATCCAACACATGACTTGGAGCTAGCTACTATTGTATTTGCCTTGAAAATTTGGAGACACCACTTGTATGGTGAAGCTTGCTGGGTATTCACTGATCACAAAAGTTTAAAGTACTTGATGACTCAAAAACAATTGAATCTGAGACAACGGAGATGGTTAGAGTTGATTAAAGATTATGAGATGATCATTGATTATCACCCGGGAAAGGCGAACATGGTCGCCGATGCCTTGAGTAGGAAGTCCTTGTTTGCATTGAGGGCTATGAACACACGATTGGAATTGTCTGATAATGGTTCAGTTTTTGCAGAGTTAAGAGCCATATCGACATTTCTCCAAGAAATTTGCGCAGCTCAGATCAATGATAGTGACTTGCAAGTTAAGAGAGCACAATGAGAGATAGGCATTGAATCAGATTTTTGGATTGGTTCCAATGGTTGCTTGATGTTTCGAAATAGGGTCTGTGTACCCAAAGATAACGAAATTTTTCAAAAAATTTTGCAAGAGGCGCATGATAGTCATTTGTCTATTCATCCAGAAAGTACCAAGATGTACAATGACTTAAAGACAACGTTCTGGTGGCACTACAAAAAAATTAAGGATTTAGTGGCGTTTTTAGTGGCGTTTGGACAAAAAACACCGCAAAGATTATGCATTAGCAGCGTTTGGAACAAAATGCCGTAAAAAACTGAGCAATAGTGGCGTTTATGTCTAAAATGCCACTAAAAACTGAGCAATAACGGAGTTTCTTCTCCAAACGCCGGTAAAAAAATAAGAAATAGCTACGTTTTCCAAAAACGCCGCTAAAAACTAAGCAATAGCGGTGTTTCTTTTACAAACGCCACAAAAAGTTGAGTAGTCATTTTCGAGTACGGTAACCAACACTCATTTCGATTTGATCCGATTTAATTTTCATATTATTTTCTTATTTTTGTTTTGAATTCGATTTTATTTCAATATTTGAAAGTAACTTTATAAAAAATATAAACTACACCATTTACTTAGCTATGAGAAAGTTTCATTTTAGTTACTTAATTATGAAAAGTTACAAATTGATAACTAAACTATTTAGACAAGTTTTCATTTAAGTTACCAAGCTGTTAAAATCGACGTTGTATGGCTTTCTCTAAACCCCTAAACCGCTAAACCCCTAAACCTTAAATTTTAAAACATATATAGACCCTAATTACACTAATCCATAAACCCTAAACCCTAAACCCAAAAAAATTCATATGGATGTTGATGTATATATACATTGATATTAATGTAAAAGCTTATGTTTATAATAAATTGTGGAAGCAATACTTAATATTGATTAAATTTATTTTTGGGTTTAGAGTTCAATATGTAAGGTTTAAGGTCTATGGTTTAAGTTTTTATGGTTTAGGGTCGTTTAATGGTCATCATGTTAAGTTTATGGTTTATGATTTGTTATTTTGGGTTTAGGGTTTAGTTTTTAAAATTTTGTTGTTTTGTGGTTTACTATTTAGAGATTAAGGTTTTAGTACGTGTTTTGGGTATTATGGTTTTAGGGTGAGGAGTATTGATAAAAATGAGAAAAAAATCTAATTATTTTAGGGTTTAAACAAGCAATAAGAATCTTGACGTTTATGGGTTTAGGGTTTAGGGTGCATGAAATTAGGGCTTATAGTTTAGAATTTAGATTAAAGGTTTAAGGTACGGTTTTGAGTTTAGGATTTAGTTTATAGGGGTTAAGGTTTAAGCTTTATGGTATTGGGTTTAGGGTATTAAGTTTAGGGCTTAGTCTATTGGTTTAAGGCTTACTTATACTTATAAAAATTTGTGTCTAAATCAAAAGCATTAGCGGCGTTTTATTTACTCTATAACGCCGCAAAAAATTTAACTTTAAATAAAACGGTGCCGTTTTGGTTTTGCATTAGCAGCAAATTGTAAAAAACGCCAGTAAAAATATGGGGAATTGAATAAAAACGATGTTGTTTTAAGTGGCTCGGTAGTGTACTTAGCGGCATTTTTAAATAAACGCCGCAAAAAATGATAAATTGAATGAAAACAACGCCGTCCTAGTTGGCGGGGTAGTGGAATTAGTGGCGTTAGGAAATAAACGCCGCAATAGACCAGAATTAGCGGCGCTTATTAGAAAAGGTCGCTAAAAAATATGAGAAATTGAATGAAAACAAATGCCGTAATATATCAGCATTAGCGGCGCTTATTAGAAAACCCCGCTAAAAATATGAGAAAATTGAATTGAAACGGCATCGTTTTATTTGGCTCGGTTTAGGAATTAGCGGCGCTATATTGGAAACGCCGTAAAAAATAGCATTACTGGCGCTTATTCAAAAACGCCACAAATGTCATTTTGTTTATACCAAAACTATGTCATTTTGGTTTCATCTGTTTTAGTTCAAAGCCCTGCCCCGATACTTGTTAGTTTTCCCTTAGCAAAATTTCCCCAATTCCCAGAATTCCCCCCAAATCCCTAAATTTCCCCCCTCTATTCCCCCCGAATCCCTAAATTTTCCCTAAATCTAAATCCCAATCGATCCGCTGCTGAAGATGCTGACCCTACCACTGCTGCATCGCCCTCGACTAACCCCTCTGCTGTGTCGCTGTCGTTCTCCGCTGTTGTGGTCAATCGGTAAATATATCTCCTCTTTCGACACCTTCTGCTATTTATGTTAATAGAAACCCATGGAACTCAGATTTCTATTGTTAAGGCTTGCTGTTGTTAGGCCTTTGATTTGTTTATTTTCGGTAAAGGGGAAGAATTCAAACCCTCCCTTAATTTATTATTTCGTAACTCGAATTAGCTAGTAGTAGTTGTTGGGCAATGCACTGCTTAACGACTTTGATACTGCCCTAATTCGTCAATCTAGATTTTAATTTATACGTAAGAAAGGAAATTATAGGGTGTTGTGGTAACGACGAGGACTAGGACTGATGCTTTCGAAAATGTACCTCTAACACATGATATTCTGACTTAAATTGAGACCAGAAATCGTCGGTGGTGCATATCTGACATACAATTATAGAGCTACGTACAGTTTTAATTTAATTAATTATGTAATACCTTCATGAATAGGACATTTATGTCAATATCATATAGTATAGATATGTTTTCATTACTCTGACATGTATGTAATTATTATGAAAAATACATAAATAAATCATACTTTAATAGTATTATACAGCGAGAAAAGTAATGACTTAATATGGGAAAATTACAAAGTTGCAGATAATGTAAATTTATTTTAATCGAATGTGTGTTGTTGGTATCTTTCAAGGTTGATGCCATTTGGAGGGAAAAAATAGAAAAGTATGGGATTGGAATATCAAATATCATTGGTGTTGTTTTCAACCTGGAAATTTCAATCGTATAGGCTATCTTGATGCTGAAACTGCTTTTGGCACTAAGCTATAATTGTTTCCACATTAATGTTTCTTTTTTATTTTTTTAAGGGAATTTTGTTTATGGTGGGATATTAAAATTTCACCAAGTTTTTGATTTCTTTTTTAGTGTTTCACCTATTCATGTAAATATCAATTATTGTGATGATTGATTTTAATAGTAGTTATTCAAATGTATTTATGATATTTGTGATATATACACACAAGCACATCATCATGAAGCTTTCTGTTTGGTAGATTTTCCACAACCTGTCCTGGAATTGTATCAAAATCATCTTCCAAAAGATACTGATGAATCAAGTCCAAGAGGATGAGATCAAAATTTGAAGCACTATCACGGTACACGTTTGTGTGTTGGTAGAAACGACTTTGACGCTTTGAGACTGCCAGGTATGGATGTTAATTTCAATGGCACCGTTGAGTTTCTATAATTTGTTGTTTGATTATATATATATACCTTGAAACTTTGGGTATTAAAATATGGTTATTTGCTTTCTATTTCTGTTTTGTTTAGACAATTCTAGGAAGTTGTTGATGGCCAAGATCTGAAACTATTTTCATCACGTTTTTGAGATGCTGCAACTGTTCTTGAATTTATTTTGAATGATTTCTCAACAATATGATAAAGGCTCCAATTAAATATTCATCCTATAATTGAAAAGTTTAAATATAATTATTAAATCTCTCTCCCTCCCTATTGTTGAAAAGAAGAGTCAAATTGGTTGGCAGAAGCATTAGTTCGCAGATTTACTGAAATGTAATAATACAAAATAATCCTGAATTTTGTCCTTATACTATACTATACTATACTATACTATACTATACTATACTATACTATACTATACTATACTATACTATACTATACTAGACTGTATCAAACAATATTTTTACCCTTTAAATTTAATTTTCCAGGCTAATGTTGCAAAAATCTTCAGTTTTCTGTCATCCGGTTTACTTAGCTGAAATCCACATTCTCTAAGGTAAGTCAGTTCTACTTCCTTTCTTTCTCCAATTTTTGTTGCTTGTTTTCCTGTGCCGTTAGCAACTCAACATCATTGGCTTTAAATTGTTTTCAATTTTATTATCATGTCTAAAATTTTATTAATTGCTTGGATGGAGTATTTTTTAACAGAGAATATATATATATACATGAAACTTTGATTTTGATTCAATTGCAAAAAATTGAAGAAGTAGATATATACATTTATTTTCATATCGGATTAATGTAATTGTTAGTGTATACGATATATCAATGTAAAATTATGCTAATTCGATAATGTTGTTAGTGATTTTATGATAATTGAATGAAATCAAAATTATATATATATAAAATCACACAAAATCAAAGTTTATATATAACATTACACGTTAGATCAAAGTTTATGTATAATTTTTATATTTATCCATTTATAATAATCACACTTTAGACTCACTTATAGAAATAATAATATAAAATAATTATTTGATTAACATAAATTGAAAATTTTTAATTCTAAAAAAATAAAATATCAGATTTATAAAATTAAATATATAAATAATCAATTGTTTTCAAATTCAATTAAGTATAATAATATTTTGAAAGGGTATACTCATAATTTATTAGTACAGTAAGGTATCATCATTAACATCATCTTCAAAATTTAAACGCTAACTTTCATTCAAAATCAAATTCAAAACCAAATCGTAAGATATTGATTCCCTTTTTCATATGGTTTGATAGCATGCATGCCCCATTTGGGTTTTTTTAATTTTCATTCGCTTTTTTCATTTGTTTTTTCACTAAAATTTATGGCCCATTTGGACCCATTCACACCAATTTAACAATCTCTTTTCAAACAAACTTTCCATTCCCAATTTTGAATTTCTTTTTTGGAATAAAATAACTTTTACTCCCTAATTTTGGTATTCTTTTCAAGTTAGTCTCTTAATTTTTTTTGTATACATTAATATTGAATTTGACAACTTTTTTCAATTTTTATCCTTGTGAGTACATAACATCATTTTCAAGCGATTATTCTCATTATCCAACGGTTGGTTAGATGCAACGTGTTCCTTTTAATATCAAGGTTTTAATTTAAAAAAGAAGGAACCAATAAATATTTTTTTATATTTTTATAATATTTTATATTTTTTTGTAAGTTTTTATACTTTTTAATATTTTTATATTTTATTATAATTTATTAGAATATTTATACATTTTATAAGTTTATACAATTTTTTTATTTTTTATTTATGATTTTTATGATTTTTATTGTAAAAATGAAAGATTAAACAATAGGTTATCACATGTCGTTATCTAATTAGTCCAATAATTAATTTTAATGGTTAACGATGTCAGAAACAAAAAAAAAGTTAATAGAAGGGTTTAATTAATTTTTAGAATTAACAATAACGACTCAATTAAATTTGAATTAACTCGAAAGTCTTAATTATTTTTTTAAAGGGCTATTTTTTATATATACAAGTTTTTTTTTATCATACAAGAAAGGTGGCAAGTTTCATTAACAATAGTTAATTCATATAATTATTATCCTTATTTGGGTAAAAAAATAGATAAAAAATAAATGGACTTAAAATAAAGTGGGAATACTTTCTTTTGGAAAACAAATTATAGGAGGTAGGTATTAAATCTTAAATTTAAAGATAATAAAATAATTGCAGCAATGACTCATTTACTTGGAAATTATTTTTAATCCATAATAATTATTTTTGAGATAATAAAAAAAATACATAAATATATATCATATCTTACATAATTTACATAAGATAAATAACTTACATAATTTACATCATTTACATAATATATAAATATATATCATATCTTACATAATTTACATAAGATAAACAACTTACATAATTTACATAACTTACATAATACATAAATATATATCATATCATAACTTACATAAGTTAATTATACTTATAAATAAACAACTTACTCGTGTAATTTATTGTCAACTTTAGATTTCTAGAACTACGAAATGGATAGGAGTTGGATGAATTTGTCAAGTATAAGCAACGCCCATCGAAATAGAGTACAAACTTTTCTAAATTTTGCATTTCAAAATGCAAGCCAAGAGAATATGATTCTTTGCCCGTGTAAAAAGTGTGGTAACATCAATTGGCATTTTCGTGAAGCTGTCTACGAACATCTAATTGTTGATGGCTTTATTCGGGGGTATAAAAAGTGGATTTTTCATGGAGAGTGCACATCTAGTGGAACTTCTTCAACGATTAATCTGACTTATCCTGATACTGCTTACCATCAGTATGTTAGACAAGATGACATGGAAGGCATGTTGCGGGATGCATTTAATATGCACAGTCATGGTGAGCAATCGTTTTCACCTGACTTTATTGCATCCGATGATTGTAATATTGGTGGAAATATTTTTTCCAAAACAGGAACAAGTGCACCTGATGAGGAGCAAAATGAAGAAGCGGCGAAGTTCTACAATTTACTTAATGAAATGAGCGAAGAACTTTACGAGGGATCAAACTATTCGAAATTGTCTTTCTGTATTCGTCTATTTCACTTAAAATGTTTGGGAGGGTGGACCGAAAACTCTTTTACAATGCTGCTAGAGTTTCTGAGAGAGATGTTTCCATTTGCAAAAATCCCCCAGTCTTCTCAAGATATGAAGAGACTAATAAAAGATTTGGGCCTTGGGTACAATAAAATTTATAGTTGCCCAAATGACTGCATGTTGTACTGGGGTAATCAGAAAAACCAATAGTCTTGTCGTGTTTGCGATAAGTCTCGTTGGATGGATAGGAATATAGAAGATGTGAATGCGGATGAAGGTGAGGCACAGTTAAGAAAGAAGCCAATCAAGGTTTTACGATATTTTCCCCTAATACCAAGACTTCAAAGGCTTTTCATGTCATCAAAGACAGTCGATTCTATGAGGTGGCATAACGATCAACGAACCGATGATGGATTATTAAGACATCCTGTGGATTTTTTAGCTTGGAAATCATTTGACAGTAAATTTCCAAGCTTTGTAAGCGATCCTCGGAATGTGAGGCTTGGGCTAGCAACTGACGGCTTTAATCCTTTTAAAATCATGAGTACTTCGTACAGTACTTGGCCTATAGTGTTTGTTCCTTACAATTTGCCTCCATGGATTTGCATGAAGCAATATTCATTCATTTTATCAATGATTATCCCTAGAGAGAAAGGTCCCGGAAATGATATTGACATCTATTTGCAGCCACTTATTGAAGAGTTAAAACAGTTATGGTCGGGTGTTGAGACATATGATGTATTAAGAAAGGAGAACTTTAATTTACGTGCAGCTTTGTTGTGGACAATTAATGATTTCTCGGCTTATGCTAATTTATCAAGTTGGAGTACTAAAGGATGTTATGCTTGTCCTTGTTGTGCTGCGCAAACTTGTTCGAAGTGGTTGTATAATGGGAAGAAGTTCTCTTACATGGGCCATCGTCGGTGGTTAGATGAAAATCATAATTTTAGATTTCAGAGGACTCTATTTGACGGTACTGAAGAGTACAGAGGAGCTCCTGAGCAAACCATTGGATCTGAAATCTTGTTTATATTAAAAGATATCAATTTTAGTTATGGGAAGATGAATCAACCACCTAACACGCAAACAAAGAGAAGATCGAGGGATGAATCTGATGATGAATCTGATGAAGATGATGATCCTAATGTGGTGGACTTGTGGAAAAAAAAGGAGTATTTTTTTTAAGTTGCCTTATTGGGAGCACAACATTTTACGCCACAATCTTGATGTCATGCATATTGAGAAGAATGTCTGCGAGAACATAATTGGGACAATTTTGATGTCGATGGGAAATCAAAAGAAAATCTTCAGAGTCGACTTGATTTAGTTGACATGAGAATTCGGCGTGATTTTCATCCTCAAGTACTTCTGAATGGGAAATATCAGTTGCCGCCTTTTATTTTTTTAATGTCAAAGGAAGAGAAAGAAGTGTTCTGCATGGTGTTGAAGGATATAAAGGTCTTAGATGCGTATACGTCAAATATATCTCGATGTGTAAGTCTTAAAGATCGAAGATTATATTCATTAAAATCACATGATTACCATATCTTGATGCAAGATTTACTCCCAGTTGCTTTACGATGTTGTATGTCCAAAAATGTAACGTCTTGTATAATTGAACTATCCAATATAATGAAAGCTATTTGTGGCAAAGTTTTGGATGTTGAAGAACTTGAGAAAGTACAGGATCGAGCCACTTTGACTTTATGCAATTTGGAGAAGATCTTTCCACCTTCCTTCTTCACTATTATGGTGCACTTGGTAATCCATCTCCTTCACGAAGCAATACTTGGTGGACCAGTTTTTTATCAATGGATGTATCCTATAGAAAGGTGCTAATTTATTTGTCAAGTATTCATTCATTCACCTCTATACATTTAGTTACAGCTTTTGATAAATATTGTATATCGTGTTTAGGTTCCTAAGCAAATTGAAGTCTTATTGTCGCAATAAGCATTATCCAGAAGGATCAATTGCTGAAGGCTACTTGGCAGAGGAGTGCATGACCTTCTATTCTAGATATTTAGAAGATGTTGAAACACGATTGAATAGACCAAGTAGAAATGCTGGGCTCAATGATCATAACTTGGCCGAAACTTATTTATTCCAAAGTTATGGAGAACCAATCGGCAAAGTTGAAATTGCAGAATTAGATGATATATCATGGATACAAGTACATCGATATGTACTTTTTCACCACGATTCAATTGAACCGTTACGCAAGTAAGTTCTAAAATTTCCTCACATATTCGTCATTTTGATTTATTTATTTTCTAACCAATTAAACTTGTTTTTAACATATTGAGTACAAACAAATTTTGAGATCTCGTGCACGCTCTCGAAGATTACAACATCGAGAGATTAATAAGTTATTCACAGAATCTTTTCATGAATGGTTAAGCCAAACGGTATGTAACTGAAGTTAATAAGTTACATATAATCGCGAAATTTAGTTAATCAAATAATAATGTTTTTCCATAATACATTTATAATTTCTCAATTTACTTTCGATTCAATAGGTTTGGAGTGGGAAGGACGTCAATGATGAAGTTAAATAGCTTTCCCAAGGTCTGAACAGAGTAATAAAAAGATATAGTGCCTTCCTCATCAATAGATACAAATTTCATACAAAATATCGCGAGAGAATGAGGAGAACTCAAAATTGTGGAATTGTTGTTAATTCTTCAATTACAAGTTATGCTAGTGCTAGGGACAGTAATCCGGTTGAAGGTAATGTGGAGTATTATGGACTTCTTACTGACATTATTGAGTTGGATTACTATGGTAGATGGAAAGTTGTCTTATTTCCGTGTGATTGGGCTGATGTTAATACTGCTCGTGGATTTAAAAACGATCAATTTGGTTTTACAATGGTTACTTTCTCTCACTTGATTCACACTGGACAACAATTGATGGACGAGCCATATGTATTTTTTTCTCAAATGAAACAAGTTTTTTATTTGAAAGATCCAACTGATGAGGGTTGGTATGTTGTACTCCAGAACACCCCTAGAGACTTGTTTGACATGGGTAATGGAAGTAGAGATGACATCGTCGAAAGATCAGAAACATTGCCTTTTCCAGAACAAAACTTAGATGAAAATATCCCTCGTACTAGTACACAACATCAATGGGTTCGACATGATGTCGATGAAGATATTTACGAATAACGATGTAGTAAGATTTTAAAATTTTTTAATTATATGTAATACTATAATTTTAATTTTGGTCATATATAATTTAACTATTTTACATGTACTATTATTGTTGTAATTTGTTACTAAAATTTCAACTATTTTATGTGTATTGCAGGAAAAATATGTAGAAGAAGATTACGAGATTTAAGTATTGTCCAGAATACTCCAAATTCAGAAGAAGCAAATAGTGAACAGCAGACGGTTGTTGGATCTTCGAATGTGCCGGAGACACTTGACGAGCCTGCAAAATTTCAAAGTAATGTTAAGTTTATTTTACATGTGTGTTGACTTTTATTATTTATTTATTTTTCAATTTTAATATAATAATAATATATCGTTTTTCAGCTGAAAGTGGTGGGACGCGCAGAGGTCGAGGACGTACGCTACTTAAAGATTTATACGAATTAAATCCTGTCGAGCGTGTTAAAGTAAGTAGAAACAGTCATGGTCAGCCTGTTGGATCTGAAGCTCGACTTTTAGCAGGCTATTTGGGCATTATAGCACGAAATGCCAATATGTTACCCATCAACTACCAATCATGGCATCACATGCCTGATAGCAACAAAAATCAGGCTCTCGATATTATTAAGGTAACAAAACGTTAAAGTAATTTATAATACTTCGGTTTAACTTTCATTTATATTTAAATTCTAAACTTGTGTTTTTTTAGGAGAGATTTGCTTTAGAGGTCTCTGATGAATATATCAAGAAAGCATTGGGTAAAAAATGGAGAGACCATAAAAGCACTTTGAAAAAACTATATTTTAAGAAAGACATAAGCCTCGAGGAAAAATTGAGAAATGACCCGCCGGGAATGCTGAGGTACCAATGGGAAGATGCGATTAGATTCTGGAATTCAAAGAAAGGAGAGGTATTACGTATTTCTAAACTCTTATATATAGTGTTTACTATATACGTAATAATAATTTCATTATGTAGGACCGTGAGCGACTTGGAACAAGCAGCAGGCAAAAACAAAAATTTATGCACACGACAAGGTCGAGAAGTTTTGCTTCTGTAGCTGAGGCCGATGTATTATGAATATATTAATTCTATCAAATATTAATGACTTTCTACTATTAAATAATATTTTTACTACTATATTGTAGGAAGTCTCGTCAGGTCAAAAAGTTAGACGCCTTCAGCTTTTTGAGATTACGCATAGAAAGAAAGATGGATCTCCTATTACATCCGAAGCTGGAGAAATTATGGTATATTTACTTAATAAAATTTAATTTATTATAAATATTTATAATGTTTAATTATAATGGTTTAATTCGTCGTTTGTAGTTTTAAATAATGTTATGTTGCATTCCTTTTTATTATATATTTTGTTTCTAACTCTTTCATTGATTTATTAGAAGAAACTAAAGGAGAAGAAGGCGGGTACGAAGCGATTGCTTCGACTGATAGTTCTGTTAATCTTGAGAACATTGATTACAGAATTATCACTGAAATTTTGGGTCCTGAAAGGTACGGTCGGGTTCGATTTCAAGGACCTGATGTTACCCCGACCCAATATTTTGGATCCGACTCCCAGCAATACATGCCTTCCGAGAGTCAAGCTCAAGCTGAAGTTCAGAGGTTAAAAGACTAGATAGCTCAGATGCAAGTAAGCACAGTTGAAAAAACTGCCGAGGTTCAAAGAAAATATGAAGAACTCCAGCAACAACTTAGAGCGGAGGCAGCGGCAGCAACGAGAGAGGCAGAGGCAGCTAGAAAGTACGATGAGCTCCAGCTACTGCTTTAGCAAATGATGTAGATGTTTCAGCAATCGCAAAAGCTGCTATCTTAGACATTAGTTTTCTCCTTGTAAGAATATTTTTTTAACATTGTCACATTTAACATTATTGTAAGAATATTTTGAGTTATACTTAATTTAATAATTTACATCATAGATCTTTCGTTGAATTTGAAGTATCATTTAGATTTAATGTTTTGGGTTGTATTTTTTATGCTACATTTGCTATTTTTGTTTGGATTTCATGCTATATTTGTTGTTTTTGGTTGGATTTAATACAGGAAGGGTTGGATATTGGTGAAAATGTACATTTCAAATCTGCCAAAATTAGCGGCGTTTGTGAGAAAAGCGCCACTAAAAGTCATGGCTTTTTAGCGGCGCTTTTTTCACAAACGCTGCTAAAAGTCTTGATCTTTTGTGGTGTTTTTTTTCAGATAACGTCACAAAATTTAGCGGCATTTCCTATAGCGGCGTTTGGGAAAACACCGCTAATAGTTTTTGCGGCACTTAAAAAAACGCCGCTAAAAGTCTGTTTTCTTGTAGTGTGGAATGGAATGAAAAGAAATATCTCTGAATTTGTATCAAAATACTTGATATGTCAACAGGTCAAGGTTGAACACCAAGTACCTTCAGGCTTGTTACAACTTGTGATGGTCTAAAACATCCCAAAATAGGGCCTAGTCAGAACAGTGGTTTCGGGACCATAAATTTGACGTTGAAATATTTATTTTATGATTATTAACAGGTCTATAATATGATAAAATGCGTGTGTTAAAGTTTCATGAAGAAATTCTATGAGTAAGGTGTCCAATTGAAATATAAGGACCAAATTGAATAAATTGCAAAACTTGGATTCTAGAAGCAATTTGTATGAAATTGTTTTAGATTATTAATTTGAAGGTCTTAAAGATCAATTTTCCAAATTTCTAAGTTTTTGGACAAAAATTGGCATGTATTGATGAAATTTGAAAGAAAGGGCTTGAGGGCATTTTGGTCATTCAGCTAATTAATGAAATAAAATGAGAAAAATAAGTCAAAAATCAGCCATTCTTCTCATTTATCCAACCAAAACTCTCTAGCTCTCCATAGCTAGGGTTTTCAACATTTCCAAGCTTAATAGTAAGTGCTCTCAAGCTCCGTTTTTAATGTTCTTCATATTTTTGAAATCCTAGTAACTTACTCTCTCTATTTCTACCCATATTTCATGCTAGGGTTCATGTTTAGAAATCTACCCATGCATGAGTTACTTGTATTTTGATGTTTTATGGAGGAATATGAAAGTTTAAAAGATGGTAAACAACTTTTACTAAGTGATTTTTCATGGAAATGGCTTTAGGGACCATTTTGTAAAAGTTGTAAAAATGGGTAGAAAGATGAGAAATAATGGAAAAATGTGGGCTGCCATAAGAGGAAAGAACATTTGGCTAGGCTTGGGTAAGGTTGAAATTGCATGCATTTCATTATACGAGCCTAGGGACTAAATTGTAAAAATGTAAAAGGTTAGGGGCTAAACAGTCATTTGGACCGAGGGAGAAACTTAGACTCGAAAGGTATAATATGAGGTGTTAATGATTCATTTTTATTGTTATAGACCCCGAGGAACAAATTTCAGTGGTCGATCGAGAAAAACGAAAGATTTCGGAATAACTGAAACACGATACCAGAACAAGTACCAAGTAAGTTCGGATAACTTAAAGTAACTCATAATATGCCTGATTGCATGATTTATGAATGTATGATAATTGCAATTGATGTTGGCATGAAAATCCATGAAATGCATCCTTAATAATGACATGTTGATAAATGTCCCGGTTGAGGTTAAGATGAGAAATTCGATGGATAAATCATGATTTATATGTGACTTGAGATCCTACATGTGTTGTAGAAAGAATTTAGCCCAAACGGGTAATCCGTTGATCTCAAATATAGAAAGGATCTAGCCCAGACGAGTGTTCTTAAGTGAACGAGCCTCCCGAAGAATATGTGTGCATTATGGATTTAACTTAGATGGGTAATCTGATTAGGGTCTGAATTTAGCCAGGACTGATAATTCAGATCAGAGCTCTTTAAGGGTGTTTGTCACTATAAGGGATTTAGCCTGGAATGGTAATCCCCACATCACCTTATGAGTTTATATTACAAGGGATTTAGCCTGGACTGGTAATCCCGCCGTAAGATGTGAGGTTCGCAGGAGTGCATACATGAAATGATCACTTTTATGACTTGACGGTAAATGGAAAATCCATCGAGATTTTTGAGAAACTTAACGGGATAATATGAAATATTTATAAATGGAAATGTTGAATGATGAGCTTATCTAAGATTAATTACATGGTGCATTGTTATGTGACTAACTTGTTGATTTAGTGCATGTGATAGGGAAACCATTCAATTCTTATTGGTTTTTTTGCCTAATATGGTTGTATGCTAGTTAATCGGTAAGTTTACTTTCTAGTTATTCGGGCTTACTAAACATGTAAATGCTTACCCTTCCCTTTTTCCCTGTCTTACAAAACTCGAGGACTCGTAAAGATTGGAAGAGGGTTGGAAAGTCAACACTATCAACTAGCCCAGCTTTGGTATATACACACTTTTATTTTGTTTAATGGCATGTATAGAGCTTTTGTTTATTTTGTTATATGTGTCATTTGATTTGCCAAAATGAAGGCATGTAAAGGCATACACATCCATTTGTAAATGGCCATGGTAATTGGCTCATTATAATGTAGGTTATGACCTACAAATTTGCGCATGTTTATGCCTAACTGTTCTTGTGATATTTAAATGTGGCATATCACAATTAGGCTTAAGTAATATGACCAAATTACATGGGATGGCTTTGCCATAGTTGGCAATGTGTTATAATAATGAACCAATCTTAAAAGTGTTATAAGGAATAGAAATCCTTAACACAAGGGAAATAGCCTAGCATATGTAAAACCGATGAAATGAGGTTTAAATGCAATGAGGTTTATCGAGGTCATTTAAGTATATAATCTGGCCCTGTTATGTATTATGGAAACCTATAATTGAGATTAGATGATAGAGGGTGACCAAAGGCTTGGAAAATAGCCTAACAAGGTCCACACGGGTAGACACACGGACGTGTGTCCAGGCCGTGTGTGACACACGAATCGCTCCATGGGCGTGTGGTATGGCTGTGTGTCCCTTACACCTAAAATTTTGAAGTCAGAATGTATTGTAGTAAACACACGGGTAGAGACACGACCGTGTGCCTCAACCATGTGGAGGGCACGGCCTAGTACACGGGCGTGTGTCTTGGTCGTGTGCCCCTATATGCATGCTAACGTCATAAACAGAATGATCGAGTTTTTAGACACGGGTGACCACATGGGAGTGTCTAGGCCGTGTGAAGGACACGGGCCATGGACACAGGCATGTGCTTGGCCCTGTGAAAACCCCTATAGGTTCAAAATAGAAAACAAATTCAATTAATTCCATACGGGTAAGGGACACGGGTGTGTTCCAAAACACACTGGCGTGTGCATTGTCTTCACACAGGCATGTAAGGTTTTACCTAGAAAATTTTTATGAACTTTCGTAAGTTCTCGGTTTACTCCCAGATCATTTTCAATGTGTGTTTAGGGCCTCGTAGGCCCATAATAGGGACATTAAGATGAAATTTGATTAATTTTATATTGAAATGAACTTTTATAACCCGTATTTCTCGTAAATGTTCGAGTACATGTCTGGTAACGCCTCGTATCCAGTCTCAGTCTTAGGTACGGGTAAGGGAAGGGGTGTTACATTTAGTGGTATCAGAGCTACAATTTAGTCGATTCTAGGACTACTATAGAATGTATCGAGTTTAGATATACATGCCATTATACGAATGTTGATAGTGTGATATCTCTTAACTGTTTAAATTGTTTTTGAATATAGTAAATGTCTTCCAATCAAGCACAATATGAGTTCGAGGGAGCCAAGAGCCATGCTCCAGCTTCCGTGTAACTAGCTATTTCTAGTAGTAGTAGAAGGACTATGTATGAAGGCTGAAAAGAGGCCAGAGCTGCCTTCTTTGACATGATGGACGAGTGGTTTGGGGACTATTTGAGAAGTCGCCCCAACATACCATGACCTCCCCCACCCCCTAACCGACCTGAAGAGGTAGTGCCACGAGGTATAGCATCTGTAAGAATTTGTAAAGCCCCTATAGATAAGCTTAGAAAGTATGGGGCTAAGGAATTTAGAGCTAAGATTGATGATGGTGCTAAACGAGCCAAGTTCTAGCTCGAGAACACTACATGAGTATTGGACGAGTTATCGTGTACACCTAAGGAGTGTTTAAAGTGTGTTGTATCTCTTCTAAAGGACACTGCATACCACTGGTGGAAGACTGTATCTTTAGTGGTGCCAAAAGAAAACATCACTTGGGAATTTTTCCAAGCGGAGTTTAAGAAGAAATACATCAGTCAAAGGTTCTTAGACTCCAAGTGAAAGGAGTTCCTAAAACTCAAACAAGGAAATAAGACTGTAGCGGAATACGAAAGAGAGTTTGTAAGCCTAAGTCAGTATGCGACTGAGTGGGTTCAAACAGAGTCAGAAATGTGTAAACGCTTCGAGGAAGATCTGAATGAGGAAATCAAGCTGTTGATTGGGATTCTTGAGATACGAGAGTTCGCTGAATTAGCTGATCAAGCCAAGAAGGCCGAGGAGCTTAATAATGAAAGAAAGCAAGCTAAGAGAGAAGCCCAAGTTTCGAGCAAGTGGTCTAGCAGTAAGACGCTCTCGTTTCCCACAAAGAAATCAAGGAGCCAAAATGAACACTCCACTTCATCGGTAGGATATTCGGGTAGAGCGAGAAGCTTCAAACAGCATAATTAGAAGCCTTCCTCCCCGATGGTGACTAGTGTAGGGAGTGTAGATGATCAAAAGCCAAAGTGCAAAAGCTGTAATAAATTTCACTTCGAGGAGTGTCGGATGAGAAGCGATGCATGCTACAGATGTGGTTCTCTTGACCACTTCTTCAGAGACTGCCCACAGCGAACTAGCAAAGAGGTAGAAGTAACCCTAAAGTCGAGTACTCCTATTCCACGAGGTAGACCTCTGAGATATCCTAGAAGTTCTAGTGGCAGTTGAGTTGCAGCTAAAGATACTGCTAATTCAGAGGCTCGAGCCCCGGTAAGAACGTATACAATACGTGCTCGAGAGGAAGCCTCTGCTCCTGATGTCATCACGAGTACCTTTTCCCTTTTTAATACTTGGGTTGTTGCCTTAATTAATCTGGGGTCGACGCATCTGGGGTCGACGCATTCATACATTTGCATGAGATTGGTGTCTAGTATGAATATACCCATTGAACCTACGAAATTTATTATTAGAGTGTCGAACCCATTAGGCAAGTCAATCCTGTTTGATAAAGTCTATAAGAATTGTCCTTTGACAATTCAGGGTCATTGCTTTCCGGCTGACCTTATGTTATTACCATTTGATGAGTTTGATGTAATACTTGGTATGGATTGGTTAGCCCTGCATGATGTAATTGTAAACTGTGGTAGCAAGTATATTAAATTGAAGTGCCCAGATGGTAAGATTCTACGGGTTGATTTAAGAGAATTGGATACACCGCCGGTTGTAATTACATCAATGGTTGCTCAAAGATATATGAGGAAAGGGTGCGAAGTCTACCTTACTTTTGTATTGAACACCAAAGAAACGGAGTTGAAGATTAAGTCCGTACCAATAGTATGTGAATATCCAAATGTGTTCCTGGAAGAATTACCCGGATTACCTCCTGATAGAGAAATAGAGTTTGGTATTGAACTGGTGCCAGGAACAGCTCCTATTTCAATTGCTCCATATAGGATGGCACCAACCGAGCTAAAAGAGTTAAAAGCACAGTTGCAAAAGCTAACAGATAAAAGTTTTACAAGGCCATGTTTTTCACCTTGGGGTGCTCCCGTATTATTTGTAAAGAAGAAAGATGGTTCAATGAGGCTATGTATAGATTATCGGCAATTGAACAAGGTGACTATCAAGAATAAGTATCATTTTCCAAGGATTGATGATTTGTTCGACCAGTTGAGGGGAGCCACTGTGTTCTCTAAGATAGACTTGAGGTCCAGCTACTATCAGTTGCGAGTTAAGGAATCGGATGTGCCTAAGACAGCTTTCAGGATGAGGTATGGTCATTATGAATTTCTTATCATGCCGTTTGGGCTAACAAATGCACCGGTCGTATTTATGGACCTAATGAAAATGATATTTCGGCCATACTTGGACCAGCTAGTCATTGTGTTCATTGATGACATTTTGATTTATTCCAAGGATGAGACAGAGCATGCGAAGCATCTAAGAACTGTGTTGCAGACCTTACGGGAAAAACAATTGTATGCTAAGTTTAGCAAGAGTGAGTTTTGGCTCCAAGAAGTTGGGTTTTTAGGTCATATTGTTTTGGGTAAAGGCATCCGAGTTGATCCAAGTAAGGTCTCTGCTATTGTTGAATGGAAACCACCTAAAAATTTAACCGAGGTTAGAAGCTTTTTGGGCTTAGTTGATTACTACCGAAGATTTGTGAAAGGATTCTCCATGATAGCGGCTCCAGTGACAAGGTTGCTACAGAAAGACGTTAAGTTTAAATGGACAGAAAAATGTCAATAGAGTTTCGAGAAGTTGAAGACACTACTGATTGAAGTTCATGTTCTAGTATTGCCCGAGTCAAGAAAAGAGTTTGTGGTCTATAGTGATGCATCCTTAAATGGATTGGGTTGTGTACTTATGCAAGATGGCAAGGTGATAGCTTATGCTTCACAGCAGTTGAAGCCACACGAGAAGAATTATCTGACACACGATTTAGAGCTTGCCGCCATTATTTTTGCCTTAAAAATTTAGAGGCATTATTTATATGGTGAGACTTGTCATATATTCACAGACCATAAGAGTTTGGGGTATTTGATGACTCAAAAGGAATTGAATCTAAGACAGTAGAGATAGTTAGAATTAATTAAAGATTATGAGCTGATCATCGATTACCACCCGAGAAAGGCGAATATGGTCGCCGACGCATTAAGTAGAAAATCTTTGTTTGCACTGAGGGCCATGGATGCTCGATTGGCGTTGCTTGATGATGGTTCAGTCTTGGCAGAGCTAAGGGCTTGACCGACATTTCTTCAAGAAATTTATGATGCTTAGACTAATGATAGTGACCTGCAAGATAAAAGAGCTCAATGTGAGTTGGGTATTGAATCAGATTTTCAGATCAGTCCTAATGGATGTTTGATGTTTAGAGATAGGGTTTGTGTACCCAAAGATGATGAGATTATTCAGAAAATTTTGCAAGAGGCACATGATAGTCATTTGTCTATTCATCTAGGAAGTACCAAGATGTATAATTATTTGAAGAAAATGTACTGGTGGAACAGCATGAAAATAGACATCTCTGAATTTGTATCAAAATGCTTGATATGCCAGCAAGTCAAAGCTGAACATCAAGTACCTTCAAGTTTGTTACAGCCTGTGATTGTCCCCGAATAGAAGTGGGACAGAATCACTATAAACTTTGTGACAGGATTACCATTGACCCCGAAAAAGAAAGATGCCATATGGGTTGTGGTGGATAAGTTGACGAAGTCGGCTCATGTTATTCCGGTAAGGATAGATTACTCTCTTGATAAGTTGGTCGACTTGTACATATCTAAGATTGTGAGATTACACGGGGTACCGCTGTCGATTATATCAAACAGAGACCCAAGATTCACTTCGAGATTCTAGAAGAAGTTACAAGAAGCCTTGGGTACCAAATTGAATTTTAGTACGGCTTTTCACCTACAGACCGATGGTCAGTCTAAGCGGATGATTTAGATTCTTGAGGATATATTGCGATGTTGCGTCCTCGAATTTCAGGGTAGCTGGGAGAAATACCTGCCATTGGTTGAATTCGCCTACAACAACAATTTCCAAATGAGTTTGGAGATGGCGCCTTATGAGGCCTTATATGGCAGAAAGTGTCGAATTCCATTGTATTGGACAAAACTCAAGGAGAGTCAGATTCACGGAGTTGATCTGATCAAGTAAACTAAAGAAAAGGTTAAAGTGATACGTGACTGTTTGAAAGCAGCATCGGATAGGTAAAAGTCATATGCTGATCTGCAAAGAAAAGAGATCGGATTTCAAGTTAGAGATAGAGTATTCTTGAAAGTATCTCCATGGAAAAAGGTATTGAGATTTGGCCAGAAAGGTAAACTGAGTCCACGATTTATCAGAACATATGAGATCATTGAAAGAATTGGATCATTAGCTTATTGTTTGGCATTTCCACCCGAACTAGAGAAGATTCACGATGTGTTTCATGTGTCTATGCTAAGGCGATATCGATCAGACCCCTCTAATGTGATTTCACTAATGGAGATTGAACCGGACATGACCTATGGTGAAGAACCGGTCAAGATTTTGGCTCGTGAGGTTAAAAAAATAAGAAATAAAGATGTAGCCTTGGTAAAAGTTTTATGGCATCGACATGGAGTGGAAGAAGCCACATGGGAACCAGAAGAAACCATGAGAAGCCAATATCCAAACCTATTTACTGGTAAGACTTTCGAGGACAAAAGTCCTTAAGGGGGAGAAATGTAACATCCCGAAATAGGGCCAAGTTGGAATAGTGGTTTTGGGACCACAAATCTGACATTGAAATATTTATTTTATGATTATTAAGAGGTCTAGAATATGAGAATATGCATGTGTTAAAGTTTCATGAAGAAATTCTATGAGTAAGGTGTCTAATTGAGAAATAAGGACCAAATTGAATAAATTGCAAAACTTGGATTCTAGAAGCAATTTGTATGAAATTATTTTAGATTATTAATTTGAAGGTCTTAAAGAGCAATTTGCCCAATTTTTAAGTTTTTGGAAAAAAAATAGGCATGTATTGATGAAATTTGAAAGAAAGGGCTTGAGGGCATTTTCGTTATTTGGCTAATTAATGAAATAAAATGGGAAATTTAAGTAAAAAATCAGTCATTCTTCTCCTTCATCCAACCGAAACTCTCAAGCTCTCCATAGCTAGGGTTTTAAACATTTTCAAGCTTAATAGTAAGTGCTCTCAAGCCCCTTTTTAATGTACTTCGTATTTTTGAAATCTTGGTAACTTACTCTCTCTATTTCTACCCATATTTCATGCTAGGGTTCATGTTTAGAAATTTACCCATGCATTAGTTACTTGTATTTTGATGGTTTATGGAGGAATATGAAAGTTTAAAAGATGGTAAACAACTTTTACTAAGTGATTTTTCATGGAAATGACTTTAGGGACCATTTTGTAAAAGTTGTAAAAATGGGTAGAAAGATTAGAAATAATGGAAAAATGTGGGCTTCCATAAGAGGAAAAAACATTCGGCTAGGCTTGGGTAAGGTAGAAATTGCATGCATCTCATTATACGAGCCTAGGGACTAAATCGTAAAAATGTAAAAGGTTAGGGTCTAAACGATCATTTAGACCGGGGGTGAAATTTAGACTCGAAAGGTATACTGTGAGGTGTTAATGATTCATTTTTATTGTTATAGACCCCGAGGAACGAATCTCGCAAGTCGATCGAGGAAAACAAAAGGTTTCGGAATAATTGAAACACGATACCGAAACGAGTACTAGGTAAGTTCGGATAACTTAAAGTAACTCATAATATGCCTAATTGCATGATTTATGAATATATGATAATTGCAATTGATGTTGCCATGAAAATCCATGAAATGCATCCTTAATGATGACATGTTGATAAATGTCCCGGTTGAGGTTAAGATGAGAAATTCGATGGATAAACCATGATTTATATGTGACTTGATATCCTGCATGTGTTGCAGAAAGGATTTAGCCCAGACGAGTAATCCATTGATCTCAAATATAGAAAGGATCTAGCTCAGACGAGTGTTCTTGAGTGATCGAGCCTCCCAAAGAATATGTGTGCATTGTGGATTTAGCCTGGATGGGTAATCCGATTAGGTTCTGAACTTAGTTTGGACTGGTAATTCAAATCCGAGCTCATTAAGGGTGTTTGCCGCTATAAGGGATTTAGCCTAGCCTGGTAATCCTGACATCACCTTATAAGTTTATGTTACGAGGATTTAGCCTGGACTGGTAATCTCTCTGTAAGATGTGAGGTTCGCGGGAATGCATACATGAAATGATCACTCTTATGACTTGACGGTAAATAGAAAATCCATCGAGATTTCTGAGAAACTTAACGGGATAATATGAATCTAAGATTAATTACGTGGTGCATTGTTATGTGACTAACTTGTTGATTTAGTGCATGTGATAGGGAAACCATTCAATTCTTGTTGGTTTTATTTCCTAATATGGTTGTATGCTAATTAATCGGTAAGTTTACTTTCTAGCTATTTGGGCTTACTAAGCATGTAAATGCTCACCCTTCCCTTTTTCCCTATCTTATAGAGCTCAAGGACTCGTAAAGATTGAAAGACGGTTGGAGTGTCAACACACTATCTACTAGTCCAGCTTTGGTATATAGACACTTTTATTTTGTTTAATGGAATGTATAGAGCTTTTGTTTATTTTGTTATATGTGTCATTTGATTTGTCAAAATGAAGGCATGTAAAGGTATACACATCCATTTGTAAATGGCCATGGGAATTGGCTCATTGTAATGTAGGTTATGACCTACAAATTTGTGCATGTTTATGTCTAAATGTTCTTGTGATATTTAAATGTGGCATATCACAATTAGGCTTAAGTAATGTGACCTAATTACATGGGATGGCTTGGCCATAATTGGCAATGAGTTATAATAATGAGCCAATCTTAAAAGTGTTACAAGGAATAGAAATCCTTAACACAAGGGAAATAGCCTAGCATGTGTAAAACCGATGAAATGAGGTTTATCAAGGTCATTTAAGTATATAATCAGGCCTTGTTATGTATTATGGAAACCTATAAGTGAGAGTAGATTATAAAGGGTGACCAAAGGCTTGGAAAATAGCCAAACAAGGTCCACACAGGTAGACACACGGGCTTGTGTCTAGGCCGTGTGTGACACACGAATTGCTCCATGGGCATGTGGTATGGCTATGTGTAATGCCCCCTTACCCGAGACCATCACCGGAGTCAAGTATGAGACATTACTAAACTTATTTTAGCATTTAAACAAGTTCAAACAATTTATTTTAGAATTTCCAAACAAGTCGGCTAACTGTGTCACAGTCACTAAAAAAATCATATCTCGAGTTACAAAACTAAAAATCCAATTCTGTAAATTTTTCCTAAAACTAGGCTCATATATCTACTTACTAATGATTTTCTAGAATTTTTTGCCAGGCCAATTAGTACAGTTTATTAGTTAAAGTCTCCTCTGTTTCAAGGTTCAACTACTCTAACCCCTATGTATTACATATCAGATATCTCCTTGTACAGAGTTTCAATAACTATGCTGTTTGTTTCTAATAAAACTAGACTCAATAAGGATTTCATACATGTAAGGTAAAACTCCTAATTGTTTTTGTAAAATTTATGGTGAATTTCTAAAGTCATAATAGTGGAATTTAGAGATTGCTCTGACCCTATTCCACCAAAACTTAAATCTCTCGTAAATTATAACTCATTTACCTGTTTTGTTTCTTCCACATGAAAATAGATTCATTAAGCTTCAATTAAATATTTTATTAGTCATCAAATTCCATCTCTACTATTTTTAGTGATTTTTTAAACTCACATCACTGCTGCTAACTGATTTTGTTTTGTGGTCAATTTTACCTTTCCAAGGATTTTCATGGTTTAATTAAGACATAAAGCATACATGTTATCATATATAAAATTGATTATCCATTCCAATAGCTAATCATTCTCAAACATTTCCAATACATCTATGGTCATATCTTAAGATTATACACACAAAATAATTGGAATGCTATACATGCCATATTTCCAAAAATTACAAGTTATTATACCGCAATTATCCAGTGATAGTGTGAGCGTGCCTCCGACCATCCCGATCTCCAAATTGACTTGTCAAAACTACAAAGAATGAAAAGAAGGGAGTAAGCATAGATGCTTAGTAAGTCCATATTCAAATAATAAATAACTTAACAAAGCAGCTATACCAATCAACATTAGCATAATATCACCAAAACATATATCACATTTCTATTCATCATTCATCATCTTACCATATTATTGTTGTCGTATCAAGTCTCAACCCGAGGGTTAAGTACATACCTGTCCAAAGTGCCCATTCCACAACACTTACCAATACATCACTTGTATCTTGGGTAATCTTCCATATTACTAGAATTTTACCCGTTGAACACATCGGAATATAATTCGGATACGTAGAAAGTTTGCACATAAGTGCCACATATGTAGCCAAGCTACAATGTAACCTGCCCATAAGCGAACTCGGACTCAACTCAATGAGCTCAAGCATTCGTATCCATAAGTGAACTCGAACTCAACTCAACGAGTTCGGATGCCTAGTTACATCTCACGAACTCGGACTCAACTCAACGAGTTCGGACATTTGCATCCATAAGTGAACTCAGACTCAACGAGTTCGGATGCCCAAGTATCCTAATCTATTCCTAAGGTTCAACGGGATTTTCCTCGTTCGTACTCCTTTACCATTCTCCTTGGAATACCAGTGACGATACTTCTATAGTCTTTCACATTTTTCACATAATTCATAAAATTTTTGTATGTTGTCCAACAATTACCACAAAGCATAGAATCGCATAATAACAATCATAATATCGTATAAATATCATTAAATGATTGAAAATACCGGTTATATTATAATATTTACATATGAACTTACCTCGGTACAATATGTTAGAAATCAAGCCTATTCTTTGGAAACTTTATTTTTCCCTCGATCACGACTTGAATCTCGTTTCTCTTGATCTATAATAACAAATTTAGCTTATTTAATACTCACATTTATTAAAACAGTCATTGACTCAAACTTTGGCAAAATTACATTTTTACCCCTAAACTTTTGCATATTTACACTTTTGCCTCGAAGCTCGAAAATTAAAGTTCATCCTATTTTCTTACGTTTTATGACATGATGATCATTTTTCCCTTCTATAGCAACACCATATTCACACACTATCATGTATTTATGAACATTAGGTATTTTTACCGATTTTGTCGTTTTACTCGTTTTCACGTAAAATCGCTTAGGAAAAGTTGTTTAACACAATTTCAAGTTTCATATTCTACCATAAAACATCAAAATAAACACATTTCACCTATGGGTATTTTTCCAAATATAAACCCTAGGTTAAATTATTGGTAGAAATAAGCTAAATCAAGTTACCGGGACTCCAAAAACGTAAAGAACATTAAAAACAGGGCTTGGAATCACTTACTATGGAGCTTGGAAGCTTGAAACAAACCCTAGCTATGGAGAACCCTTGAAATTTCGTCCTAATGAAGAAGATGGACATATTTTTCCATCTTTTTCCTTTTTTTAATCTTTTAATTACCAAAGACTAAAATACCCTTCATTACTAAACTTTCAAAATTTCCATCCATGTCTAATTTTTGTCCAAAACTTAGAAATTGGTCAAGTTGCTATTTAAGGTATCTTAATTATTATTCCAAAGCAATTTCATACTAAAAACTTCTAGAATGCAAGTTTTGTAACTCATTCAATTTAGTCCCTAATTTCAAATTAAGCACTTTATGCATAGAATTTCTTCACGAAATTTTCACACAATCATGCAATCATATCATAGACCTCAAAATAATCATAAAATAATTATTTCTATCTCGGATTTGTGGTTTCGAAACCACTATTTTGATTAGGCCCTAATTTAGGATATCACAACTCTCCCCCCTTTAGGGATTTTCGTCCCCGAAAATCTTACCAGTAAATAGGTGTGGGTATTGATTCCTCATAGTTTCCTCGGGCTCCCACGTAGCCTCTTCTACTTCGTGCTTTTGCCATAATACTTTCACGAGAGCGATACTTTTATTTCTTAGTTGCTTGACCTCCCGAGCTAAAATATTAATTGGTTCTTCATTGTAAGTCATATCTGGTTGTAGCTCAATTTCCGTCAGTGAAATTACATGTGAAGGATCCGAACGATACTGACATAACATAGATACATGGAACACATCATGAATCTTCTCTAATTCTGGTGGTAGTGCTAACCGATATGCTACCAGTCCAATTCTTTCAATTATCTCATACAGTCCAATGAAACGTGGACTCAGTTTACCTTTACGACCGAATCTAAGAATCTTCTTCCACGGAGACACTTTTAAAAACACTTTATCACCAACTTGAAACCCAATCTCTTTTCGCTTCAAATCTGCGTAAGATTTTTTCCTATCCGAAGCTGCTTTCAAACAGTCTCGAATCACTTTCACTTTTTCTTCAGTCTCCTTGATTAAATCAATTCTGTAAATCTGGTTTTCTTTGAGTTCAGTCCAATATAGCGATGTCCGACACTTGTGACCATACAATGCTTCATAAGGTGCCATTTTCAAACTCGTCTGATAACTGTTATTGTAAGCAAATTCCACCAACGGTAAGTACCTTTCCCAACTTCCTAGGAATTCCAACACCCAACATCTGAGCATGTCTTCAAGAATCTGAATTACTCTCTCTGATTGTCCATCAGTCTGTGGATGGAAGACAGTGCTAAAATTTAACTTCGTACCTAATGCCTCTTGCAGTTTTTGCCAAAATCGCGAAGAAAACCTCGGATCTCTATCCGAAATAATCGACAAAGGTACTCCGCGAAGTCTAACAATCTCACTGACATACAATTCATCCAATTTATCAAGAGAATAATCAGTGCGTGCCGAAATAAAATGGGCTGATTTAGTCAATCTGTCGACTATTACCCAGATGGCATCTTTCTTCTTCGGAGTTAGCGGCAATCCTAACACAAAGTCCATGGTAATTCGATCCCACTTCCATTCGGGAATCATGATAGGCTGAAGTAGACCCGAAGGCACCTGATGTTCAACTTTTACTTGCTGACAAATCATACATTTCGATACAAACTCGGAAATATCTCTTTTCATTCTGTTCCACTAATACATTTTCTTCAAATCATTGTACATTTTTGTACTGCCCAGATGCATTGACAAACAAGCACTGTGTGCTTCGTGCAAGATTTTCTGAATCAACTTCTCATTCTTTGGTACACAAATTTGATCTTTAAACATCAAGCAACCATCAGAACCGATTCTGAAATCTGATCCCGTATCAGCCTCACATTGCTTTCTCTTAGCTTGCAATTATTGATCATTTTTATAAACTTCACAAATCTCTTGTAAAAACATCGATCTTGCTCTCAACTCTGCTAGAATCGAACCATCATCAGATACTATCAACTGAGAGTTCATAGCTTCAAAGCAAATAACGACTTTCTACTCAAGGCATCGGCAACTACATTCGCTTTCCTCGGATGATAATCAATCACAAGCTCGTAATCTTTCAATAATTCTAACTATCTCTGCTGTCTCAAATTCAAATCTTTTTGTGACATCAAGTACTTGAGACTTTTGTGGTCGGTATATACTCGACACTTTTCACCATACAAATAATGTCGCCAAATCATCAAAGCAAACACTACAGCAGCCAGTTCCAAATCATGAGTCGGATAATTCCTTTCATGAGGTTTTAACTGCCTTGAAGCATAAGCCACAACCTTTCCTTCTTGCATAAGTACACATCCCAATCCATTTAGAGAAGCATCAATATACACCACAAATTCTTTACCTGATTCGGGTTGTACCAACACTGGTGCTTCAGTCAGTAACTTTTTCAATTTCTCAAAACTCTGTTGACATTCTTCCGTCCACTCAAATTTAACATCGTTTTGGAGCAGTCTAGTTATAGGAACCTTTCACAAATCGTCGATAATAACCAGCTAGACCTAAGAAACTTCTAACCTCAGTCACATTCTTCGGTGGTTTCCAATCAACAATAGCCGAAATTTTACTGGGATCAACCCGTATACCATCACCTGAGACAATATGACCCAAGAATCCGACTTCTCGAAGCCAAAACTCACTTTTACTAAACTTCACATACAACTATTTATCTCTCAAAGTTTGCAAAACTATTCTCAAGTGCTCAGCATGCTCTGTCTCATCCTTCAAATAGATCAAGATATCATCAATAAATACCACAACAAACTTATCCAAGTATGGCCGAAATATGCGGTTCATTAAATCCATAAACACAGCAGGAGCATTTGTCAGACCAAATGGCATAACTAAAAATTCATAATGGTCGTACCTTGTTCTAAAAGCAGTTTTAGGGACATCTGATTCTTTTACTCGCAACTGGTATTACCCAGACCTCAAGTCAATCTTTGAGAACCATGTCGCTCCTTTCAACTGATCGAATAAATCATCAATTCTCGGCAACGAATACTTGTTCTTGACTGTCACCTTATTTAACTGCTGATAGTCTACACACAATCTCATTGAACCATCCTTCTTTTTCACAAATAATACGGGAGCACCCCAAGGTGAAAAACTCAGTCTCACAAAACATTTGTCAGTCAACTCTTGCAACTGTGACTTCAATTCTTTTAACTCTGTTGGTGCCATTCTATACGGAGCAATCAAAATCGGAGTTGTTCCTGGTATCAACTCAATACTAAATTCTACTTCTCTGACAGGAGGCAAACCTTGCAACTCTTCTGGAAATACATCCGTGAATTCACACACAATCGGCACTGATTCCACTTTCTTCTCAGATTCTTTTGTATTCAATACATACGCCAAATAAGCTTAATAACCCTTTTTCAAATATCTCTGAGCCGACATCGAAGTAATCACACTAGGCAATGCCTCTGATTCGTCTAGTTCAACCCGCAAAATTTCACCATTTTCACTTCAATTCAATAACTTTCTGTCTACAATTCACTATAGCATCATGCAATATTAACCAATCCATACCCAAAATGACATCGAATTCATCAAACGGCAACAACATCAAGTCAGCCGGAAAATAATGACCCCTAATTATTAAAGGACATTTCTTGCATATTTATCAACTATGACACATTTGCCTAACGAGTTCGACACTTTAACCATAAATTCCGTAGACTCAACAGGTATGTTCATATTAGACATCAATTTCATGCACACATACGAATGAGTAGAACCAGGGTCGATCAAAGCAATAACATTAATATCATAAAGAGAAAAAGTACCGGTAATCATGTCGGAAGACGAAGCATCTTCACTCGCCCTTATGGCATAAGCTCTAGCCGGAGCTCTAGTTTCAAATTTTGGCACTGATTCTCTGACTACATTCTTGCTGCCTGCCTCGTTCCCAGCATTTCTCAAAAATCTTCCTCTCAAAACAGTACCACTTGCCTTTGCACTTTGAAATTTTTCTTTCTCGATCCTCTCTGGACAATCTCTAATAAAATGATCCAAAGACCCACACTGGTAACATTCATTAGTTCTACAAGGACCAAAGTGACTTCTACCACATCGTTGACACTCGGGTCTAGCAATTCTCAAATTTCCTATACTAGCCACTAAAGTAGTCTGAGATCTTGAACCCGCATTTTTCTTCTCATGATCCCCATATGAATGTCCCGCTGATGCCTGAGAACGAGAATACATATCCCTGGACTTTCTAAACTGCGGTGGGAGTGTACTGCTCATCAGTCTTTTCTTCTAATTTCTTGTCTCAGCCTCTGTCTTTTTCTTCTCTTTAACTAGTTCTTTAGCCTTGCAAGCCCGATCAACAAGTACCACAAATTCTTTCAACTCAAGAATGCCCACAAATACCTTAATATCTTCATTAAGTCCATCTTTAAATCGTCTGCACATTTTAGCTTCTGAAGGAATATATTCTCGAGCATACTTGCTCAATTGAACGAATTCTCTTTCATACTCGGTAACTGTCATGTTACATTGCTTCAATTCAAGAAACTCTTTACGCTTCTAGTCTATAAATCTTTCGCTGATATATTTCTTCCGAAATTCTTCTTGAAAGAATTCCCAAGTCACCTTCTCTTTCGGCACCACTGAAATTAATGTTTTCCACCAATGATAAGCCGAATCCCTCAGCAATGATATAGCACACTTCAAGGACTCTTCAGGTGTACAAGATAACTCATCAAATACCCGAATAGAATTTTTGAGCCAAAATTCTGCTTTTTCAGCATCATCATCAATATTTGCCCTGAATTCTTCAACTCCTTGTTTGCGGATTCGGTCAACTGGAGATCTATGGAATTTCATCAGATCCATACCTGAAGGTATCTGGGGTATAGGTTGAGGAATCTGGGGTGGTGGGGGAGGTTGTTGAGCAGTAGGGTTCGTACAAACGAACTCTGTATACAAAGCATTCATCATTTGGAGAAAGGCTTCCCAAGCCCTATCTCCTCCTCCTTGATCAACAGTAGGAGGCCGACTTTCAGTTGGCACTGCCCCTTCAGTAGGAGCTGGTGCATTGCTCTTTACATCACCAGCCACAGTTGGATCGAGATCCATTTACTATAAAAAAAATCATTTACAAAGGTCAGGAGTCGTCACACTATCACAAAATCTATATATATGGCATGTATAGCAAAATCCGTACTTACACCATGTTAGCCCGAGAAGCGACTAAACCTACTCTGATACCACCAAATGTAACGCCCCCTTACCCCGAGACCATCGCCGGAGTCGAGTATGAGACATTACTAAACTTATTTTAGCATTTAAACAAGTTTAAACAATTTATTTTAGAATTTCCAAACAAGTTGGCTAACTGCATCACAGTTGCTAAAAAAATCATATCTCGAGTTACAAAACTCAAAATCCAATTCCGTAATTTTTTTCCTGAAACTAGACTCATATATCTACTTACTAATTATTTTCTAGAATTTTTGGCTGGGCCAATTAGTACAGTTTATTAGTTATAGTCTCCCCTGTTTCAGGGATTAGCTATTCTGACTCCTGTGTATTATGTATCAGATATCTCCTTGTACAAAGTTTCAATGAATATGCCGTTTGTTTCTTATAAAAATAGACCCAATAAGTATTTCATACATGTAAGGTAAAACTCCTAATTGTTTTTGTAAAATTTATGGTGAATTTCTAAAGTAATAATAGGGGATTCAGAGATCGCTCTGAACCTATTCAACCAAAACTTAAATCTCTCATAAAATATAACTCATTTACATGTTTTGTTTCTTCCACATGAAAATATATTCATTAAGCTTCAATTAAATATTTTATTCATCATCAAATTCTATCTCTACTATTTTTAGTGATTTTTCAAACTCACATCACTGCTGCTGACTAATTTTGTTCTGTGGCCAATTTTACCTTTCCAAGGATTTTCATGGTTTAATTAAGACATAAAGCATACATGTTATCATATATAAACTTGATTAGCCATTCCAATAGCTAATCATTCTCAAACATTTCCAATCCATCCATAGCCATATCTTAAGATTATACACACAAAATGATTGGAATACTATACATGCCATATTTCCAAAAATTACAAGTCATTATACCGCAATTGTCCAGTGATAGTGTGAGCGTGCCTCCGACCGTCCTGATCTCCAAATTGACTTGTCAAAACTACAAAGAATGAAAAGAAGGGAGTAAGCATAGATTCTTAGTAATTCCATATGCAAATAATAAATAACTTAACAAAGCAACTATACCAATCAACATTAGCATAGTATCACCAAAATATATATCACATTTCTATTCATCATTCATCATCTTACCATATTATTGTTGTCGTATCAAGTCTCAACCTGAGGGTTAAGTACATACCTGTCCAAAGTGCCCATTCTACAACACTTACCAATATGTCACTTGTATCTTGGGTATTCTTCCATATTACTAGAATTTTACCCGTTGAACACATCGGAATATAATTCGGATACGTAGAAAGTTTGCACATAAGTGCCACATATGTAGCCAAGCTACCATGTAACCCGCCCATAAGCAAACTCGGACTCAACTCAACGAGTTCGGATGCCTAGTTACATCTTACGAACTCGGACTCAAACCAACGAGTTCGGACATTTACATCCATAAGTGAACTCGGACTCAACTCAACGAGTTCAGATGCCCAAATATCCTAATCTATTCCTAAGGTTCAATGGGATTTTCCTCGTTCGTCCTCCTTTACCATTCTCCTTGGAATACCAGTGACGATACTTCTGTAGTCTTTCACATTTTTCACATAATTCATAAAATTTTTGTATGTTGTCCAACAATTACCACAAAGCATAAAATCGCATAATAACAATCATGATATCGTATAAATAGCATTAAATGATTTAAAAAACCGGTTATATTATAATATTTACATATGAACTTACCTTGGTATAATATGTTAGAAATCAAGCCTATTCCTCGAAAACTTTATTTTTCCCTCGATCACGACTTGAATCTCGTTTCTCTTGATCTATAATAACAAATTTAGCTTATTTAATACTCACATTTATTAAAACAGTCATTGACTCAAACTTTGGCAAAATTATATTTTTGCCCCTAAACTTTTGCATATTTACACTTTTGCCTCGAAGCTCGAAAATTAAAGTTCATCCTATTTTCTTACGTTTTATGACATGATGATCATTTTTCCCTTCTATAGCAACATCATATTCACACACTATCATGTATTTATGAACATTAGGTATTTTTACCGATTTTGTCGTTTTACTCGTTTTCACGTAAAATCACTTAGCAAAAGTTGTTTAACACAATTTCAAGTTTCATATTCTACCATAAAACATCAAAATAAACACATTTCACCTATGGGTATTTTTCCAAATATAAACCCTAGGTTAAATTATTGGTAGAAATAAGCTAAATCAAGTTACTGGGACTCCAAAAACATAAAGAACATTAAAAACGGGGCTTGGAATCACTTACTATGGAGCTTGGAAGCTTGAAACAAACCCTAGCTATGGAGAACCCTTGAAATTTCATCCTAATGAAGAAGATGGACATATTTTGCCATCTTTTTTCTTTTTTTTAATCTTTTAATTACTAAATGACTAAAATACCCTTCATTACTAAACTTTCAAAATTTCCATCCATGTCCAATTTTTTTCCAAAACTTAGAAATTGGTAAAATTTCTATTTAAGGTATCTTAATTATTATTCCAAAGCAATTTCATACTAAAAACTTCTAGAATGCAAGTTTTGTAACTTATTCAATTTAGTCCCTAATTTAAAATTAAGCATTTTATGCATAGAATTTCTTCACGAAATTTTCACACAATCATGAAATCATATCATAGACCTCAAAATAATCATAAAATAATTATTTCTATCTCGAATTTTTGGTCCCAAAACCACTATTCCGATTAGGCCCTAATTCAGGATATCACACTGTGTGTCCCCTGTACCTAAAATTTTGAAGTCAGAATGCATTGTAGTAAACACACGGGTAGAGACACGGTCGTGTGTCTCAACCATGTGGAGGGCACAGCCTAGTACACGGGCGTGTGTCTTGGCCGTGTGCCCCTATATGCATGCTGACGTGATAAACAGAATGCTTGAGTTTTTCGACACGGGTGACCACACGAACGTGTCTAGGCCGTGTGAAAGACACGAGCTAGGGACACGGCGTGTGCTTGGCCGTGTAAAAACCCCTGTAGGTTCGAAATAGAAAATAAATTTAATTAATTCCATATGGGTAGGGGACACGGGCGTGCCCCAAAACACAGGGGAATGTGCATTGCCTTCATATGAGCGTGTGAGGCTTTACCTAGAAAATTTTTATGAACTTTTGTAAGTTCTCAGTTTAGTCTCGGATCATTTTCATTGTGTGTTTAGGGCCTCGTAGGCCCATAATAGGGACATTAAGATGAAATTTGATTAGTTTTATATTGGAATGAACTTTTATAACCCGTATTTCTCGTAAATGTTCAAGTACATGTCTGGTAAAGCCTCGTATTCGGTCCCAGTCTCGGGTACAAGTAAGGGGTGTTACATGACCCCCTAATGGAACTGAGACAGGATTACTATGGATTTTGTGACAGGGTTGCCTTTGACATCGAAAAAGAAAGATGTTGTATGGCTTGTGGTTGATGGGCTGACAAAGTTAGCTCACTTTATTCCAGTACGAACCGACAATTCACTTGATAAATTGGCTGACTTGTATATTTATGTGATTGTGAGATTACACGGAGTACCATTGTGGATGATCTCAGATAGGGACCCGAGATTCACTTCGAGATTTTGGAAGAAATTACAAGAAGCCTTGGGTACAAGGTTGAGCGTTAACACGGCTTTCCACCCACAGACGAATGGTCAATTTGAATGGATGATTCAGATACTTGAGTACATGTTATTGTGTTGTGTTCTTGAGTTTCAGGGTAGCTGGGAAAATTACTTACTAGTGGTAGAGTTCGCCTACAATAATAGTTTCCAGTCAAGTTTGAAAATGACACCTTATGAGGCTTTGTATGGCCGAAAGTGCCAATGTCTATTGTATTGGACAGAACTCAAAGAACACCAGATTCACGGAGTTGACTTAATCAAGGAGACTGAAGAAAAGGTTAGGGTGATATGTGATTGCTTAAAGCGGCACCGGATAGAAAAAAGTCGTATGCTGATTTGAAAAGAAAAGAGATTGAGTTTCAAGTTGGAGATAAAATATTCTTGAAAGTGTCCCCATGGAAAAAGGTGTTAAGATTTGGCCGGAAAGGCAAAATGAGTCCGCGGTTTATTGGACCATATAAAATCACCGAGAGAGTTGGACCATTAGCCTACCGATTAGCCTTACCATCCGAACTGGAAAAAGTTCATGATGTATTCCATGTATCCATGTTGCGAAGATATAGATTAGACCCCTCCCACGTGATTTCACTAATTGAAGTTGATATTAGACCAGACATGACTTATGGTGAAGAACCGGTTAAGATTTTCGCTGGAGAAGTCAAACAGTTGAGGAACACGAATATTGCCTTGGTAAAGGTGTTGTGGCATAAGCATGGAGTTGAAGAGGCTACATGGGAGCTTGAGGAGGCCATGAGAAGCCAATATCTGAACCTATTTACTGGTAAGATTTTCAAGGACGAAAGTCCCTAAGAGGGAGAGCTGTAACATCCCAAATTAGGGCCTAGTCGGAATAGTGGTTTTGGGATCACAAATTTGACGTAAAATATTTGTTTTATGATTTTTTTGAGGTCTAGGGCATGAAAGCATGCATGTGTGAAAGTTCCATGAAGAAAATCTAGGTGTAAAGTTTCCAATTGAAAATTAGGGACCAAATTGAATAAATTGCAAAATTTGTGTTCTAGAAGCAATATGTATGAAATTGTTTTGGATTGTTAATTAGGATGTCTTAAACAGCAAATTCCCTAAATTCTAAGAAAAATGGGCATGCATGGGATGAATTTGAAAGAAAAGGTTTAAGGGCATTTTAGTCATTTAGTAAATTAAATGAATTAAAAGGGAAAATAAGCCAAAAATCATGCTCATCTTCTCCTTGGCTGCCGAAATTTGTGGAGAACCATAGCTAGGGTTTTCAAACTTTTCAAGCTTGGAGGTAAGTGTTCCCTAGCCCCATTTTTAATGTTCTTTACATTTTTGAGATCCTCGTAACGTGCTCTATCCATTTCTACCCATATTTCAAGCGAGGGTTCATGTTGGAAATTTGATCCATGCATGAGATTTTTTTCTTTGATGATTTATGAAAGAATATGAAGGTTAGATGATAGATAAACATCTTTTACTAGGTGATTTTCATTAAAACACCTAAAGAGGACTAAATTGAAAAAGGTGTAAAATGGGTAACTAAAAATCTATTTTGAAAAGAAATATGGGCTACTATGAGTGCTTAAAATATTCGGTTAGGCTTGGGTATGGAAGGAAACGAGTACATTTCATTATACGAGCTTAGGGACTAAATTGTAAAAATGTGAAAGGTTAAGGGTAAAATGGTCATTTTGTCCTAGAGTGTATTTTTGGGGCTAAAATGAATAATGTGATAGATTAATAATTTATTTTACTTATATAGACCCCAAGAGACCAATTCCTAACGTAGATCGAGGAAAACAAAAAGTTTCAGAATAACCAAAATTTGAATCCGAAACATCTTCCAAGTGAGTTCATGTAACTCGAAGTATACTTTTAAAATACTTAAAATGTATATTCTTGAATGTGATAGAAATTTTGATACTCAATGTATAATAATTCATGAAACATGATTGTATTGATAAAAAGAGGATTTAAATATCCCGGTTGAATGAAAAGGGTATTTGATGGAATTCTTAAAAATGAATTGACGGTACAAAGGATCTAGCCCGGGTAGGCATTCCTAATGTGATCTAGCCTCCCGAAGAATATGTGGTAAAAATGGATTTAGCCCAGATGGGTAATTCGAACTAGGGTCTGAGTTTAGCCTAGATTGGTAATTCAAATCCGAGCTCATTAGAGTACTTATCGTTGCAGGGGATTTAGCCTGGACTGGTAATCCCGACAAAGCTCTATGAGTTTATACTGTGGGGGATTTAGCCTGGACTGGTAAGTCCGCCGTAAGAAATAAGGTTCGCGGGAGTGCATTCTTTAAAAAGGTCACTTACATAAATTGATGGTAATGAGTTAGAACGCTATAAGTGTACTAAAGAATATCCATCGAGATTCCGAAAAATTCAATGGGATTTGTATGAGGAATGGAATGGAGATTCTTCTTATGATGAGCTCATCTACAAATTGATTATTATCATGTATTATTATGTGTTTAACTTGATGATTGAGTACTTGTGTTAGAGAAAATATTCTATACTTGGTGGATTGCCTATTTAATGTGCTTATATGTTAAAATAACAGGTAAGTTTACTTTCCTGTTATATAGACTTACTAAGCATGTCAATGCTTACCCCGTTTCATTTTTACCTATTTTATAGAGCTCGTGGACTCGTGAAGCTTAGAAGACGGTGGGAGCCTTGATTACACTATTAACAAGTCACGTTTTGGTATAAAGAAACATTCATTTTGGATATAATGGCATGTATAGGGCTTATGGTCACTTTTGGTTTATATGTGTCATGTTGGTTAGCCAAATGAAATGGCTTATGATGGTTGGATAAATTATTTTGCATATGGCAATGAGATATAGCTCATATTGTTATGGGTTGTATCCCTACTATTTGTGCATGCTTGAGTGTAATGTTTCATATAATGTGTTGATGTGTACTAGTATGGATGGATGTGTGAGATGTGACCTAATTGCTTGAGGGTGGATTATGGCATGAATGTCACATGTTTATAAGAAATGGTCTAAGTATAAAATGTGGAATGTGTTAATGATAACCCTAATGCAAAAGTGTAACTTGAACAAGTGAAATGAAGGTTACATGTATGAATCATGTCAAGGATGTTTAAGTGTAATTATATGCCATGTTAAGTGTCTTTGAAGTATATGAGTGTGTATGGATGAAAATATGTGACCCATGGCTTGGAAAATAGCCTCCAAATGGTTCACAAGGATAAACACACGAGCATCTGTCTGGGCCGTGTGTGACACACGGTTAACCCTATGGGCGTGTTGTCCGACCGTGTGTCCCCTGCACCCTAGTTTTATAAGTTAGTATGCATGGTAGTAAACACATGGGCAGAGACACGGCCGTGTGTCTCAGCCGTGTGGAAGGTACGGCCTTAGAACATAGGCGTGTCCCCAGGCCGTGTGAAGTCTGCAGTTAATTTCAAGAATTTAATTTGCCACACGGCCTAAGCACACGAGCGTGTGACTTGGCCTTGTGACCCTAATTGTATAATGACGTCATAGTCAAAGAGTTACACGTCCCAGAAGCACAGGCGTGTCAAGGGCACACAAGTTTGTCCTTGTACCCACACGGCGTGTGACCCTGATTTGTGAAAAAAACTTTCTAAAATTCACTGTTTAGTCTCGAACCACCCTCGATGTATGTTTGGGGCCTCGTAGGTCCATATAAGGGACGACATGCATGAGTTTGAATAAATTTTTAATTTGAATGAAATTTTATGGCCTGGTTTTGATTAAATGTTTATGTTTAAGTCCGGTAACGCCTCAAACCCTGTTCCAGCGTCAGATACGGATAAAGGGTGTTACATGGTCAACAAGTTAAAGGGGTATTAACATGTGGCAAAAATGTTTTTTACCATTTAAAATGTAATTAAAAAGCTCCATTTCATCTCATCACCAAAATTTCTTAAACATAACCTTTATCATATTTCCATTTCCATGTTGCAGCAAATTATAAATTTGTAATCATTGATTGTAGATCATATTTCCATTTCCATTTCCATTTCCATTTCCATTTAATGACTCTAAAAGATGGTGATTCATTATTTTTCACTTAATTCATTAATTTTCATGGTTAATTTTAAGTTTTTACTTTATATTGATTTTATCAATAATTAATCGAAATTATCAAATCAACACATATTTGACTTTAGTGTCATTACTAATATTTGAAAATTTAGTCTCTTTACTTTTAAATCTTTCCTATTTAATCTTTGAAGTGATTTTGACCATACTAATTCATATTCCAAATTATTATTGTGGCAATAAATCAATAATAACTCACTTTTCATATTTTCATCAAAGTGATTTTAGTTCTCAAACTTTTCAAAAATTACGATTTGTTCCTTTCATCTCTTTTTCACTTCAAAAATTGTTTTCATTAATTCTATTATCTAAAATCACTTTATTTTATAAGAATTTCTTTGTCCGGCAAATTTTTCAAATTTTTTATAACTTTACTTTTATTATCGGAATAGTGCCACATGTATAGTAGAAACTTTTGGAGTTTTACATGACCATATTGTATGGTTAAGTTATTTGGAGTTATTATTTTAATATTTATAGTTATAAATATATAAGTAATTAATTTTAAAATAAAATAAATATTTGGGCCAAAGAGATACAAGCGCGGACATGAAATTGTTTTTAAATTTTCAATAAATCTTCAAATTTGAGCTTGTAGCACAACTATAAACAAGACTACCTTAGCCACCATATCCTATCTCCCAATTTTCCAATGCACTAAAGGTAGTCTGAATCGAGTTATTCGAATTATTTGAGTCAAATTGAATAAATAACTTAAGTTTAGAATTTAAATCTAGTTGAATTTTATAATTCGATTAACAGATTAGTGTAAATACATTTTTAGTCCTTGTCAAGTTTAAACATAAACAAATTAGCCTCTCTCAATAAAAATTACAAAATAATTTTCTATAATTCAAAATAAGTTTTAAAATTCAAAATAATTATAAAAATCAAAATTTATATATTTTAAAAATTATAAAAATTTCAAAAAATATTAAAGAAATTTAAAAAATGAAAAATTTTCTAGAAAAATAATTTTGAGGACCTAAATGAGTTAATTAATGATTCAAGTTTATCATATTAAATTATTTTTTATTATTTTGCTTTGAAAAAGCTTTCAAATATATATGGTTTCAAATTTAGGTACTCGAATAAGGAATTAGTTATACTATAATAAGATTTTAATTTGACATGTTTAATTTTTATTTTAACTCGAACAATTTCACTATATTCGACTCGACTGGATTTGAAAAAAATTCAAATTGAGTTAAGATGATAAAATAGAATTCGCCATCTTAAATTTTTTTCACTCAATTCAACTCAACGCTCACCCTAGAGAGAAGGTCTATAATTGGCCAAACTAGTTGGTATTCGATGTCTCCTATTGATAATTTGAATGACTGTTGTGATAATGTTAATAAAGGTTTGACTATGGATGATTATGAATAAAGAAAGGGATCATTTTGATAATATGGCTTTAATTGTTATTCTTAATAAAATTATAACATTTTGAAATTGATAATCAAGATGGGACGTAGAGAGTAGATTGTTCAAGCTTGTTGCCACCTAACCATAATTAGCACAACTTAGATGGTGTTAAGCCAGCGTTGTGCCTTTCAATATTCTATGAAATCTGAAATTTTCCATTTCAGAAAACTAGGAAGTGCGAGATTATTTTCTTAAATAACAATTACAGGTTCAAGCCTCTTAATGTTTGGGTTAAGTTACTTCTTTCGTTAAGGGATAGAAAACTAATCCTTTGCTGTCATGCATTATTTAACTTTTAGTATGGTGACAACCTTATCAAACAAGACCGTTGAAAGGTTTAAGACTAGTTTAATATTGATTGTTGGAAAATATTTGGATCCCAAAAATAAGCTTATTTTGAAAATATGGTGAAAGATTTGGAAATCCAGCTTCAACTTCCGACCTAACTGGACCATTGTTGTACCGAACATTGCTTCAAAAACTTTGTGTCTCGTCCCCTTCCAATCTCAACTCTTACATTCCAACATCACTAATTTATTTTGGGATTTACTCCTTTGTATGTTTTTTCTCTTGGTAATTCTCTGCACAATAATTGTTAGCGATCACCATCAAATCGATACCCGAAGCCGAGAAATCACATTGAAGATGGAAAAGAAGATGCAAAAAAAGTCCATCATGCGTGGTAGTAATTACGATTACCAGCACCACCGCCAATTACTTCCTCGCAACAGTGACCATCTACGTAAGAGATCATCTATATTGAAAAGAAAATATTTTTCTGTAATTTCCTCCATAAAAAAGTCCATTCAAAAATGCCACCGTCGCCTCATTGAGTTTTTCTCCAAATTGGAGGGTGCAAGACGCCGAGGAAAAGGCTTTGTTATCCTCCATCGGAAAGAGGCTGGCGGATGCCAAACCAATTTGAGCCCTAGACTTCAACTTGAATTCAAGGATGATATTGATCTACCTAACATTCTTGCACTGAGAGAAAAAAATGGGACCCGATTGCTTCCTCCGTTAGCTTCATACAAAACGAGAACCATCGTTCTCGATTTGGATGAGACACTAGTTCATTCAAGTCAAGACCCACCTCCGAAAACATATGATTTCATGATTAAACCAAGCATTTATGGTTTAAGGATGAACTTCTACGTATTGAAACGACCCGGCGTGGATGAATTCTTGGAAGCAATCAGTAAGAAATACGAGGTGGTGGTTTTCACCGCTGGGCTTGAGCCGTACGCCTCATTACTGCTCGATATTCTAGACCCCAAGGGCTTGATATCTCACCGTTTATACAGAGATTCATGCAAGCAATTAGGTCGAGGAAGATTTATTAAGGACTTGTCGAAGATCGGGAGAGACCTCAAACAAGTTGTGATTGTTGATGATAACCCTAAATCCTACACTTTGCAACCTGCAAATGCGATCCCCATAAAAAGATTTGAAGATGACATAAAAGACAGGGAATTGGAGAAGCTGATGGTGTTCTTCGAAAGGAATTGCGATGGTTTTAAGGACGTGAGAGATGCGGTTAAAAAATATTTAGATGGCAATGATAGAATGAGGCAACCTCCGAGTTTATGAGAGGCATCCTCTGTCATCATTTAAGTTCATCAAAAACATCAAATCAGTAAGAATAAATGCATATGCACAAAGTGAAAAGGAAGCGTTTCAATACTTCTGTTTGGATGATTTTTTTTCTTTTCCAAACTTTGCAGAAAAATATTACAGATATTTTTTCCCCGTAATAAGCAAAACCACTTTTTTCTCCTATTTTTGAATGACTTATGATGTAATGAGACGAGTGGTTTTTTTTTACCCAACAATACAAATATTATAAAAAATTTCAATCTAGAACATGTTTTTGATTAATTAATAAACTAGTACGCATTTCTCGAGACAACAGTTTAGGCCGAATCATTGTTGCATTTTATACACTCACCAACATCAATTTCAATTTCCAACATTTTACTTTATCGATTTAAGTAATAAATAGATAAATTATTGGTTTTGATCAAAATGAAAGTGAGCGGTAGATGTGGCTAAATCAGTTTAAATCACATTGATTTTTATCTTTTTCCATTTTTAACTCAGTCAGAATAGATTGATTGATGTGAGAGAAGTGGGCATTAAGAAAATAAATTCAAGATAGATTTCAAGGGAATTGAGTCTCTACTAATTTTTTTTATTAAATTTGATGAAAATGTTAAATTTAAAAAATTTGGGGAATGAATTAATTTTAAAGTATTTAAAGAAATAAGTTGATCTTGAAGAGAAAAAGAGAAAATGTGTCTAACTAAATATGTTTTTTATTGAGGTGGCTACAGACATGCATTTTAGGACACACTTATCTGCTAACCCAGTTGAAAACGCATCCTATTGGATCTGTTTTCCTACCATGTCAGATGAAAATCTGTCCTATTGCACATGCTTTTAGTTTCTCTCTCCTCGACCTTTTTTAAAGGGTTTAGGGTTTTTTTTTATAGTTTAAGTTGGAAATTTTGGGAGAAAGACATGACTGCATTTGTGTTTGAGGTAGACATTGTGATAGCTTAAAGATATATTTGAGTTAACAATGATGCAATAGTGTTCGAAGACTAACACATTTCATTTGTCAAGTTGAGATGGAATCATTACCTTAGAAGCCCATCACATCGTACCTTAGGCTCAGAGTTCATGGTGCTTATATGATTAGGGGTTGAAGTATAAGTAGGGACCCTAGTTTACGATGATTATGCAGTCACGGGTTGGAGTATAACTAAAAACCCCCGTTGATAGTGGTTATGTGCTCATGAGTTCAAGTTTTATGATACCTGAAGTGGATACTTTATAAACCCGATACATAAGTTTGAAATCATAATCATAGGGAAAAACAAAATGGCTTTCCAGTATAATCAACTTATTTTTTTCGCTATCTCCACGAAAAGTAGTATCCTAAACCTAATTGTCCAAAACTTATGAAAGAGTTGAATGCAAGAGAATTGTCAAGGGGGAGTGACTGTGGCAGTGGAGAAAGGTAAAACTTGAGTCTAACTGACAGTGGTTGTAGTTATTAAAGAGTTCTTTAATCACAACAATCACCTTCGCCCCAAAAGAACCTTTAGCTTTTCTCCATCAAAACAGTCACTCATCTCCATGAAAGTCCAGTTAGCTTTAACTCCGTCACAGTTTCGAACAGGGAGGTTAAGGATACTACTGGTGGATATGGAGAAAAAGAATAAGTTGGTTATACTAGAAAGACCATTAGTTTTTCGTTATAATTATGGTCACAAACTTATGTATAGGGTTTATAAAGCATCTTATGACCGCATACCACCGTCAACTAGGCTTCAAATTTATACTTTAACACGTGATCGCATAACTATCATCAACTAGGACCCCTACTTATACTTCAACCCATGACTATATAACCATGTGAACTAGAGGTCAACTTGCAATGCAATAGGCTTCTAAGGTGATGGTTCGATCCCTATACTATAGATGAAATATAAGGGTCCTCGAGCGCCACCGCTTCATCGTGAACTCAAACACACTTTAAAACTATCACACTGTCTCCCTCAAACATAAATTAATCTTTTCAGCTAAAAATTTCAACACTTAGCCAGAAAAAAATTTAGGAAATATATTTTAGGGTTTAGGGATGATGGTTGAGAGAGTTGATGGCGTAGAGGGAGCAAAACCCCCTATTATATAGGTAACTGGGAAGGAAAGAGAAGGAAAAAAATAAACAATGAACCAGTTGAAATTGAAAATTATCCTAAGATTCCAGAGGTGTCTAAAAACTATCCTGAGTTTTGAAAATTTTTTACGAGTTAGGGCTTAGGTTGAAAATGGAAGAGGGGAAATGCTCCCATGAAAATTTCCAAGACCCGAGATAGTTTTTAGACACCCTAGGAGTCCTAAGATAATTTTCAGACTGAGAAGCCCAAAATGTTTTTAAAAATGCATGTAGTAAGATGCATTTTAGAAAAAAAAAACACTCAAACTTATCATGTCAAATATTTTCCAACATATTGAAGTTATGTTTGATATCTGGGGGTAGTATTTGCTATAAAACAAGCCACCATTTTGTTGGAGAACTTTTATATTGTAATTTCGAGCAAAATGTTTTTATAAAGAGAATTGCAACACCATAAGATTGTTAATGTTGAAGACTTGAATTTCAAAAAATTTTCAAACACACTAAATTAGATCATGTAAGTTTCGTTGTTGTTATTGAATAATTAGTACTCTATTTTTGTTCTATATAATGTTTTCGTTTTAGACACACACTAAATCAGATTCCATACAAAATATACATACTATCCTCATCAAACATTCATACAATAATAGATTTTCTTTAGTAATCATTCATATGGATGCATACGTATCATATTCATACTATACTTTTAATGGTTTCAGATTCATAGTGTGATCAATTTTCCTATCGATATGCTTCGGTATAAACAATATACATGCATGAGTTAGCATAAGTGTAAGAGCCCATTTTTCAATAGTGTTGAAAATGATGGTTTCGAGACCACGATTTTGATTTGTAAGTTAGTATTTTATTATTTTTTATTATTTATAAGGTTATTAAAGTGTTATACTAAAATTTGGTTAGAAACTTTTAATGATTAAATAGTTAATTAAGTAAAAAGGACTAAAAGATGCAAAAGTAAGCCATTATTGAGTTATATGTGTTAAATGAATATAAACACATGAATGGAGGGTTTTAATTTGTAATTAGACATTAAGTTCTTATAGTGGACAGTTTAGGTAAGGTATGTTTTGAAATTTCATATTAAAGGGTAAAATGGTAAATAAATTAATAAGTATAAACTTAATAAACAAAACTTGTTCATCTTCTTCCATTTTTGTTTGAGGAAATCAAAACCACCATTGCTAAATTCCTTTAGTATTCGACCAAGCTTAATTTGATTCATTGTATGTTTTTTTTCAATTCGTTTTTAGTAATTTTTATGTTTTTAAAATCATTGTAACTTAAGCTAACTAACCCTAGAATTAATTTGTAAAACTGTTAAATGTTTAGAATTTTACAATAGATGAATTTGTGTTGTTCTTGAATTTTTGTGATAGATTATTAAGTTTGATAGTTAAATAAGACTTTTGTAAAGTGATTTTAGTTACTTTTAAAGTTTAAGGACTAAGTTATCAAAATTTAAAAACATGTCATTTTTGTGATAAAATAGTAAAAGTGGGCTGTGTAACGCCCCCTTACCCGAGACAATCGCCGGAGTCGAGTATGAGACATTATTAAACTTATTTTAGCATTTAAACAAGTTCAAACAATTCTCATAGTAAACTGTCCATCTGTGTTACAGTCGCTAAAAAAATCATATCTCGACTTAAAAAACTCCAAATCCAATTCTGTAAATTTTTCCTGAAACTAGACTCATATATATACTTACTAATTTTTTTCTAGAATTTTTGGTTAGACCAATTAGTACAGTTTATTAGTTAAAGTCTCCCCTGTTTCAGGGTTCGGCTACTCTGACCCCTGTGTATTTCTAATCAGATATCTCCCTGTACAGAGTTTCAATGACTATGCCGTTTGTTTCTATAAAACTAGACTCAATTAGGATTTCATAAATGTAAGGTAAAACTCCTAATTGTTTTTTTACAATTTATGGTGAATTTTTAAAGTCAAAATAGGGGATTCAGAGATTGCTCTGACCCTATTCTACAAAAACTTAAATCTCTCATAAAATATAACTCACTTGCCTGTTTCGTTTCTTCCATATGAAAATAGACTCATCAAGCTTCGATTCCACAACTTATTCATCATTTAATTCCATTTCTACTATTTTTAGTGGTTTTTCAAATTCACATCACTGCTGCTGACTGATTCTGTTTTGTGGCCAATTTTACCTTTCCAAGGATTTTCATAGTTTAGTTAAGACATAAAGCATACATGTTATCATATATAAACTTGATTAGCCATTCCAATAGCTAATCATTCTCAAAAATTTCCATTCCATCCATGAGCAATATCGTAAGATTATACACACAAAATGATTTGAATGCTATACATGCCATATTTCCAAAAATTACAAGTCATTATACCGCAATTGTCCAGTGATAGTGTAAGCGTGCCTCCAATCATCTCGATCTCCAAATTGACTTGTCAAAACTACAAAGAATGGAAAGGAGGGAGTAAGCATAGATGCTTAGTAAGTCCATATGCAAATAACAAATAACTTAACAAAGCAACTATACCAACCAACATTAGCATAATATCACCAAAACATATATCACATTTCTATTCATCATTCATCATCTTACCATATTATTGTTGTCGTATCAAGTCTCAACTCGAGGTATAAGTACATACCTGTCCAAAGTGCCCATTCCACAACACTTACCAATACGTCACTTGCATCTTGAGTATTCTTCCACATTACTAGAATTTTTCCCGTTGAACACATCGGAATATAATTCAGATACATGGAAAGTTTGCACATAAGTGCCACATATGTAGCCAAGCTACCATGTAACCCCCCATAAGCGAACTCAGACTCAACGAGCTCAGGCGTTCGCATCCATAAGTGAACTCGGACTCAACTCAACGAGCTCGGATGCCTAGTTACATCTCACGAACTCGGACTCAACTCAACAAGTTCGGACATTTGCATCAATAAGTGAACTCTGACTCGACTCAACGAGTTCGGATGCCTCATAATTCTCACGAACTCGGAACGCAACTCAACGAGTTCGGATCTCAATTTCCTAGTGACATGTCACTTGTATCCTAATCTATTCCTAATGTTCAAACGGGCTTTTTCTCGATTACACATCTTTGCCGTCTTCCATAGAATGTCGAAACCGATACTCGGTAACAATTCATATTTATCAAGTAGCATACATAATTTGAATATTACTCAATAATAACCACAAAGCATAATATTTCATAATATTAATCATCATATCATATAAATATCATTAAATTACTTAAAATGAAAATTATGTTACCACATTTACACATGAACTTACCTCGGTACAATATGTTAGAAATCAAGCCTATTCCTCGGAAACTTTATTTTTCCCTCGATCACGACTTGAATCTCGTTTCTGTTGATTATGGAGCTTGGAAGCTTGAAACAAACCCTAGCTATGGAGAACCCTTGAAATTTCATTCTAATGAAGAAGATGGAAATATTTTGCCATATTTTTCCTTTTTTAATCTTTTAATTACCAAATGGCTAAAATACCCTTCATTACTAAACTTTCAAAATTTCTATCCATGTCCAATTTTTGTCCAAAACTTAGAAATTGGTCAAATTTCTATTTAAGGTATCTTAATTAATATTCCAAAGCAATTTCATACTAAAAACTTCTAGAATGCAAGTTTTGCAACTTACTCAATTTAGTCCCTAACTTCAAATTAAGCACTTTATGCATAGAATTTCTTCACGAAATTTTCACACAATCATGCAATCATATCATAGACATCAAAATAATCATAAAATAATTATTTCTATCTCGGATTTGTGGTCTCGAAACCACTATTCCGATTAGGCCCTAATTCGGGATATCACAGGCTGCATAGGGACCCTATAGAATTTGGCAAAAGAGTTTTGGGTTGATTTATAATAATTGTGAGAATTTTGGTTCTAGGGACTAAATTAAGTAAAAGGTGAAATTTAAGGTAGATGTGTAAAATGTTATAAAAGGTTTAATTGCATGAATTTTGGTATTTTAACATGTTTAGAGTAGTTAATTGAATTAAATTATTATATTTAGATAAAGAAATAGATCAGTTTGCTAAAAAATGGGGGAAGGAAAAAATCATTGAGTGATCGTCGTTCTCGTGTCGATAGTTGTCACATTTTGGTAAGTTCATATTACATTTATTATATTATTAATTTTAAATTTATTACATTTTTGATAATATGAAATTTAATGTTGTGATGATTAATGATTCGGTAAGATACAGTTAAGTATGAAATGTCTTAGAAAAAGCAAAATAAGGCCGTGTGAACTTAGTGAATAGATAGGATACAAATGGCATGTGATTAGAGTGTATCAGGCTTTGTATCGGTGTATATTTAGCATGGTTCGAGCCAGTGTATATTTAGCAGGCTTTGAGCCGATGTTTTGTTTAGAAGGTATTATGCACCGATGATAGATATTGTTTCGATGGCTTGAGGTCTTGCATGTGTTGCAAATTCTCTGAAGCTTGTGTGAGCAATATCACATATCAGTTAATGTTCTTATGTTAGCTTGGATGAGCATTATCCTCTCGTGTATCCAAACTTGATTTGCTACTGTTCTCCGGGAAAAACAATTGCCTATTAAAAGGAAAAATGGAATGAGATATTGATGAACTTATATATTGATTTATGATTATCTAACATTGTCTTTTAATGAAATGAATCATATAGGTTTAACTATTTCGGGTAGTTGGATTGATGGAATATGATAAAAGGAACTATTATGCATTGTTATGTACGATTTATATTTAAATTGATAGGTATGATATATTTGATTTTATGAACTTTCTAAGTTTATTTGAAAGCATACTTTATTTGGTTTATTTCTTTGTAGATTGTCAGACTTTTGCTGTTGATTGGAACGTTGTTAGAGATCACACTATCCGACAATTCATTCGGTAGTTATTCCTTAATTTTGGCTCGGTTATAAGTGGCATGTAAATAGGTTAGGGTTATGTAAATTATAAGTATTTTGGTTGTATGGTGTGCACTTAAAATTGTGGTGTAAATTCTAGTTGGTAAATGGTTTGTTTATGATTGTGATGGTGGATGCAAATGGTGATGTCTAAATGCATTCAAATGGTTATTTTGGTATGTTTAAGTTAATGTGCAAAATTTTAAATGTTTGAATATTGTTAAATGGTAAAATTGGTTATGTTAGGTTATACCTTTAGAATAAGGTATTTGAACCTTTAATGGTTTGGTTTGTGGATGAACTTTGATATTTGCTATTTAAATTTTATAGGATATTTGAATAAAACCAATTGGTGTACATGTTGTGATTTAATGATTGTTTTATATATATTTGAATTGTGGTGCCAATGATGAAATATTGGTTAGGCACTTAGGTCAAGTTTGAATTGATATGTTATGACTCTTTTAGGCACATTTTGAATAGGTTTGGTTTTTTGTTATTGCATTTCTTAGAGCCCAAGTATTTGAATGTGAGTTAGCATGATTTTGAAGGAAATTTTGGGCACACACAGCTTGTGGCACAGGCTACCATACAGTTGTGTGTCACAGCCGTGTGATTCTTTAATCTTGGTGCAACTTTTTCCCACACGGTCACATGTTGTTCCATGGCTTGATGACACGGTGGTGTGACCTTATTTCAAATTACACATGGCCTGGCACACGGTCTGCCGACACGGGCATGTGACCTTATTTTTGAACTGTACACACTCTGGCAACACAACCATGTCCCTGAGCCACACGGCCGTGTAGCCCCTGTTTTCAAATTTTTTTTCTACATGTTCTGTTTTGTTTTAGATTAGTCCCTAATTGTTTCCAAATTGATTTTTAAGTTCCATACACTCGATTTAAAGCTTGTTTCTGTATGAATTCCATGAATGATGATTGGTTATGAATAAATAGTATTTAAATTAATATTTTATAACTTTTTATGATGTAATGAGAGTCATTATGTGTTGTAATACTTTGTAACCCTAATCTGACAACGGATATGAGTTAGGGGTGTTACAATAAGAACTCACTTGACACTCACCTATTGTAGTTTAAAGACTTCAATTTTAGATATCCTTCTTGAACTAGTAGTAACCACTACTAGATAGAACATAGGAACATCGTCAAATACTCACTCAAAAACAATTTGTAACACTCCAAAAATAGGCCTAAAAGTTTCAAGGATATTTTAGGAATTTTAGCTTATATGTGATCAGAATTTCGTAAGCTTGGTAATCAATAATGTTTTCGACAATGGCTATTAGGAATTTAAGTCAATTTTTGAAAATGAGTTTTAAATACCTTTAATTCTAAAAGTAGAACTGATTTATAAAAGAGTTAAAATTGAGAGTTTTTATGAAGCAATTTTCCCAAAATTTTAAAATCAACCTAAAAACCTCTATTCTCCAAAATGATTTCACGATAGTTTACTCCCCATAGTTGTTCTTGCCGTCCATTCTATTATCCTAACTCTCCCAATCAAATTTTACCGTCCATTCTATTATCCTAACTCTTCCAATCAATTTTTACTTCCAAATCCTAATCCCTCTTGATTTTCAACATTCTTTGAACCATAAATCCCCATTTAAACAAAGAAAAACACTCAAAAACCATACTAATCTCATTATCTTCTTCAAGAGTGGGTTTTATTTGATTTACGAAAAAGCTCGTATTTCTTCCATCAAAGGTAACCACTCGTCTCTCTAATAGTTTTAAATGATATCTAGTCTCTTAAACTGAATTTTTAGCCATTAAGACGTATGTTTTAAATAAAAGTCAAAAAGTTGGTTGTTAATGGTGGATTTTGAGATTGTGGATTTCGAGATTGTGAATTAAAATGTGGTTTCAAAGTGTTTTTCAACTTGTTTTAACATGATTAGAATGTTTCTAAAGCCACATTGAAGTTTCATTGAGATTTTTTTTGAGTTTTAATGAATTTTCATCATAATGACCAAAACTTGCCGAAAAATGTCGATACCATGAATTGAGTAGTTTTGTGTAGTTTAATGGTTGAGAATTAGTCATAGATGAATATGTAGATGAATGGAAATTTTTTTATGTGAAAATATTAAGTGTAGGCTGAGACATATGGATTCAAAGTATTTTATGTTGAAGGTTTTGGTTAAAAAAAGAACGTAGCTTAGGCCATTATTTTTTTACTATTTAAGGTGAGTTAATGACTGATTGTTGTTTGTATGTTTTTGTGGTTTGTCTTGTTGAAGTTTCGGAGTCAATAGGACCTTTAACGAGTAGAGACAAAGGCAAAGGAAAGCTTGTCTGAGCTTTCGACTTTTTGGCGAAAACATATTTCTGGTGAGTGTTTTGGAATTGCTACTCGTAGATGATTCATTGTGTAATTGAGAATTTAGAGTTAGCCTAAACCCCAACTCTAAATTCAAAGTGTAAGTGTTTTCACACCTACGATTAAATGTGAGCTTGTGCAATTGTGAAAATATGAACATATATGAGATCCTATGACATGTGTCATAAGCTTATGATGACTGTTGTTGTAACAGCTCGTTTTTGGGTCAAATCAGAATAGTGGTTTCGGGACCACAATCTAAAGTAGAAATATTTATTTTATTATTTCTTTAAGGTCTACAGGATGATAGAATGATTGTGTGAAAATTTCGTTAAGAAATTTTATTGATTGAGTACTCAATTTGTCTAGAAGGACTAAATTGTAATAGGTGCAAAACTTGAATTCTATAAGTTAAAGGTGTCTAATTGCTATGAAATTCTAAATTGGAGGTCCTTAAATGATAATTAGACCATTATATTTCTTAGTGGACAAAAATGGGCATGAAGTAGGTAAAAATTCAAAGTTTAAGTGAAGGGCATTTTGGTAATCTAGTAAATAAAGACAAAAATAACTAAATAAAAGTGTCCATGTTCTCAATTTAGTCCCCTCTTAGCCGATTTTGAAGAGGAAACCATAGTTAGGGTTTGGCCAAGCTTCCAAGCTCGATTTTAAGTCTGTCTTTGTCCCGTTTTTAATGATTTTTACATTTTTTGTTAATGTTGTAACTTGATCTAGCTATTCTAAGGTCTAATTTGAAAGAAAATCAAAGTCTAAATATTTACCCATGTTGAACAAGCTTGTATTTTGATGTTTAATGGTAGAAAATGCATGTTTGTTGTTAGTTAAACAACATTTACAAAGTGATTTTTGATAAAAATGTCAAAAAGGGACCTATTTGTAAAAGGTTGTAAAATGTGTGGTAAAATATGAATAAATGGAAAATATGGGCTTTCATGAGCATGAAAAAGGTTCTCCTAGGTTTGGGTACTGAAGAAATCAAATGAAAATCATTTTACGAGCCTAGAGACTAAAATGTAAAATGTCAAAAGTTTACGGGAAAAAATGTAATTTTTGCCATAGTGTGTTTTTGGATTGAATTGAATAATGTGATGATTAAATAAGTTGAATTTGATATTATAGATCAAGAAAAAAGAAGTTCGAGTTTAGACCGGGGAAGGAACAAAGTTGTGGACTAAATCGAACTAATAGCCATTTTTGTAATTAAGGTAAGTTTGTATGTTAAATAAGATTTAATATAATTGTATTTAAATACTTTAATATTGCATGAACCATATGACTGACTATGTGGACGAATTTAATTCTATGAACTAGTTCGACGATGATTTGACAAGTAAGAAATCCCCGTTTGAACCTTACGAATAGATTAGGATACAAGTGAGATGTCACTAGGGTTACCATGTGTTACATGATTATGCGATTCGGGTGCTGGTCTTGTACGTCCTACCGTTGGCTGAGTACACTAGCATATGTTACGGTTACTTGACAACTTGTGTGAGCAACACCGTGTAGTTACGTCTTGACTGACAGCTTGTGTGAGCAGGCCCGTTGTTAGCTCGAGAGTGAGCAACTATGTGGTATGAGATTATGGTAGCATTGGCTACGTATGTGGCACTTAGTGTGCAAATTTCCAAGTATCCAAGATTATTATTCTGAGTGGTTCACAGGTATGTCAAAGATGAAAATAAGTGTAAATTCATTTCGAGATGGTACACGTATGTACATAAAGCTTTTATTTATTGAATTTGAGAAATGATTAATCTAGGGTAAGTTTGTGAAAAAATGAATTATGATTGTAAAACTTATGGTAAATTACATCACCTTATATTATTTTTCTTGAATGTTGATTGTATGGTAAGGTTTGCTTATTTCTTGCATACGGGCTTACTAAGCTATATAGCTTACTCCGTTTATTTTTCCATGTTTTATAGTGTTGCCAAGCTAGCTCGGATTGGGGATCGTAGGAGATTCGCCTCACACTATCAAAACTATCATTTTGGGTATTGATAAAATTTAGCATTTTGAGTATATGGCATGTATAGGGACTTGGTTATTTTGTTATATGTGTCATTATGAATTTAGCCAAATGTATTGACTTGTAATTGTCAAAGGCTTGTTGTGGAAATTGGCCATGTAATTTGGCACATTTTGGTTAACTTGGTTGTAAGTCTACTTATATGCATGTATGTGCTAATGCTTTTTAGTGATGTGGTTTACATTGGTTTGCTACTTGTTGATTGTGGTTTAATGCCTTGTTGTGAAATGGATAAGTTGGTTTATTAATATGCTATAACACCTTGATGAGTGAATACAAGTTGATAGTAGTCTTAGTGGGGGTTTTTGGAATGTAAAAATGGTATGTTTGATTTCGCTTATTAAAATGTCATGTGCATGTTAGATGATGGTATTACATTGACATGTATTTTTTTGCCTAAGTATACCATAATTTATGTCATTGAAATGGTGTATGTGTTTGAGCAAATGAGGGTGGAAAATGGCTTGGTAAATAGTCTTTATTTTGTCCACACGGGTAGACACACAGACGTGTGTCTAGGCCATGTGTGACACACAGTCTGCTCCATGGGCATGTGTTCCGGCTGTGTGTTCCCTGCACCGTAATTTTGAGAAACAAAATGCTCAAAACGAAGCACACGGGTAGAGACATGAATGTGTGTCTTGGCCATGTAAGGGACACGACCTCAGGCACAGGCGTGTGTCCTGGGCGTGTGAAGTCTGCATCAATTTTATGAAAATTTAATTAACCACATAGCTTAGCACACGGGCGTGTGACTTGGCTGTGTGACCTCAATTTGTTCATGCATTGCAAAACAGAGAGTTACACAGGTTAGAGACACGGATGTTTATTACCACACGACTTGCCCACACGGGCGTTTCCTAAACCACATGGGCGTGTGACCCCTATTTATAGCAAAAATTTTCTAGGTTTTGTAAAAAAATTCTAAAGATTTCAGTTTAGTCCCGAATCACTTCCAAAGCATGTTTTGGGCCTCGTAGGCTCGTATTAGGGACTTTTTGATTGAATATGAATGGTTTTAATTTGGACGAAAATTTATGACTCGATTTGTATGATTGTTTGTGATGAAAGTCCAGTAATGCCTCGAGCCCTGTTCCGGCGTTGAATACAGGTAAGGGGTGTTACATTTAGTGGTATCAGAGCTATGGTTTAGTCGATTCTCAGACTAACGTGGTGTGTGTAAGAGTCTAACTATACATGCCATATATGAATTATGATAGTGATGATTCCTGACAATTTAAATTGTGTTTTCACATAGTAAATGGATCCCAACAGAGAAGTAGCTAATGATGTTGAAAGTAATGTGTAAACTCCTGCCCAAGGGACAGCGCCATATGAAAGTAGATCGATCATGATTAGTCAGGGAGGAGAGGCTAGGGAAGCCTTCTTCCAAAGGATGAATGAGTGGTTTGCCAAGTTTGTTCGAACAATTTCAGCTGCCCAACATCTTCCATCCCTACCTAACCCCCAACTGGTTCTCGTAGCTCCCCAAGGTGTGTAATTTTTAAGACTAAATAAGCCTCCAGTTGATAAGATTCGAAAACAAGGGGCTAAAGAATTTAGAGCCAATATTGATGATGATCCTAAGAGAGCAGAGTTTTGGTTGGAAAACTCTATCAGGGTATTTGATGAGCTTTCTTGCATACCAGAGGAGTGTTTGAAATGTGCTATATCATTTCTGAGAGACTCGGCATATTAGTGGTGGAATACTCTTATATTTGTGGTACCGAGGGAAAGAGTTACTTGGGATTTTTTCCAAGATGAGTTCAGAAAGAAGTATATCAGTAAACAGGTCATTGACCAGAAACGCAAAGAGTTCTTAGAGCTGAAATAGGGTTGTATGACTGTGACTGAATACGAGCGTGAGTTTGTTAGACTCAGTAAGTATGCTTGGGAATATGTATCAACAGAAGCTATCATGTGTAAGAGATTCAAAGATGGGTTGAACGAGGATATCAGACTGCTTGTTGGGATTTTGGAATTGAAAGCATTTGTTGTGCTAGTCAAATGAGCTTGCAAATCCGAAGAGTTGAGCAAACAAAAGAGAAAAACTGAGTTTGATATTAGAGATTTGAGAAGGAGGCCGATGAGTAAGCCGTTTCAATATTCGTCAAAGAAATCGAGGGATTTGTATACTCGTTCAAATGCTTCAGCTAAGTATCCCAACAGAGAGCGTGAGAAGCAATATTCGGGTTCTAAGGACCAAACTATGTCAATAACGAGTGTTGGTAATGCTAGGTCTAATAGACCTGAATGTCAACACTGTGGTAGACAACATCCCGGTGAATGTAGAATGAATATCCAGACTTGCTTTAAATATGGCTCCCAAGATCACTTTATTCAAGACTACCCTGAAATGGCTGAGACAGATGATTTTTAGAATGCAAGACCGAGCAACACTGCCACCAGAGGGAGGCTACCAAGAAATACGGGGAATGGGACTAGTAGTAAATGTGTATCAAAAGATTTAACTGCGAGATCAGAGGCCAGAGCACCTATAAGAGCCTACGTTATTCGCGCTCGCGAAGATGCGTCATCCCCTAATGTGATCACTGGTACATTTTCTCTCTATGATATTAATGTAGTTGCATTGATTGATCCTGGATCAGCTCATTCTTATATTTGCATGAATTTGGTATCTAGTAAGAATTTACCTATTGAGTTTACTGAGTTTGTGATTAAAGTGTCGAACCCCTTAGGCAAATATGTTTTAGTCGATAAATTTGCAAGAGCTGTCCTTTAGTGATTCAGGGTCACTATTTTCTGGCTGATGTAATGCTTTTACCATTTGATGAGTTTGATGTAATTCTTGGAATGGATTGGTTGACTCTACATGATGTTGTAGTAAATTGTAAACAAAAGACTATTGAATCAAAATGTCAAAATAATGAAATTCTTCAAGTTGAACCGGATGAGTCGGGTGAGTTGCCTATTGTGATTTCGTCGATGTCGGCTCAAAGATATGTAAGAAAAGGTTGTGAAGCATTTCTTGCGTATGTACTGAATACGAAGGTGTCAGAATTGAAGATCGAGTCTGTGCCAGTAGTTTGTGAATATCTTGATGTGTTCCCAAAAGAGTTGTTTGGATTACCACCGATCAGAGAGGTGGAGTTTGCTATTGATTTGTTATCAGGAACTTCACCGATATCAATAACTCCATACAAAATAGCTTCGACTGAATTGAAAGAATTGAAGTCTCAGTTGCAAGAGTTGACAGATAAGAGTTTTGCAAGACTGAGTTTTTCCCCCTAGGGTGCACCTGTGTTATTCGTTAAGAAGAAAGATGGATCCATGAGACTTTATATTGATTATCGTCAACTTAACAAGGTTACAATAAAGAACAAGTATACTTTACCAAGGATTGATGATTTGTTTGACCAGTTGAAAGGGGAAACAGTGTTCTCGATGATATATTTGAGATCCGACTATTATCAGCTGAGAGTTAAAGACTCAGATGTGCCGAAAACTGTATTCAGAACGAGGTATGTGCATTATGAATTTCTTGTTATGCCTTTTGGATTAACTAATGCTCCTACCATTTTTATGGATTTGATGAATCGGATCTTCAGACCGTATTTGGACAAGTTTGTAGTTGTGTTTATTGATGACATCTTGATTTATTCCCGAGATGAGTTTGAGCATGCCGAACATTTAATAATTGTATTGCAAACTTTAAGAGATAAGAAATTGCTTGCTACGTTTAGCAAAATTGAGTTTTGGCTCTGAAAAGTCAGATTCTTGGGGCATATTATTTCAACGGAAGGTATAAGAATTTATCCGAGTAAGATTTTAGCAATTATGGATTGGAAACTGCCGAGAAATGTATCCGAGGTTAGAAGCTTTTTGTGCTTAGTTGGTTATTATCTGCGTTTTGTCAAGGGATTCTCGATGATAGCTACACCTATGATAATATTGTTACAAAAAGATGTTAAGTTTAATCGTCTGAGAAATGTCAAAAGAGTTTTGAACAGTTGAAAGCATTATTGACTGAGGCATCGGTATTAGTGCAACTTGATTCGGGAAAAGAGTTTGTGATTTACAGCGACGTGTCACTGAATGGCCTAGGTTGTGTGTTGATGTAAAAGGGCAAAGTGATAGCTTACACCTCGAGATAGTTGAAATCGTATGAGAAGAACTACTCGACACACGACTTGGAATTGGCTTCCATTGTGTTTGCTTTAAAATTTTGGCGACACCATTTATTCGGTGAAAAGTGCCACATCTTTACCGATCACAAGAGCTTAAAGTACTTGATGACTCAAAAGGACTTGAATCCGCAACAATGGAGATGACTCGAGCTATTAAAATATCATGAGTTGGTAATCAATTATCATTCGAGAAAAGCGAATGTAGTCGCTGATGCTTTAAGTAGGAAATCTTTGCTTGCTTTGAGAGTAATAAATATGCGACTAACTTTATCTGATGATGGTTCGATTCTAGCTGAGTTAAAAGCTGGACCGTTATTTCTTCAGCAAATTTGTGAAGCTCAGAAATGTGACTTAGAACTTCAAGCTAAAAGAGTTCAGTGCAAATTGACTAGTGATTCAGACTATCAGATTGAGATCGATGATTGTTTGATGTTTCAAGGTAGGATTTGTGTATTGAGAAATACCGAGCTTATTTAGAAAATTCTTCACGAGACACATAATGGTTGTTTATCTATCTATCTTGGAAGTACAAAGATGTATAACAATTTGAAGAAATTGTATTGGTGGTCAGGTTTACGTCACAATTTTGGAAGAAATTGCAAGAAGCGTTGGGTATAAAGTTGAATTTTAGTACTGCGTTTCATCTACAAACCGATGGTCAATCTAAGTGATTCAAATTCTTGAAGATATGCTTTGTTGTTGTGTTTTAGAGTTCGAAGGTAGTTGAGAGAAATATCTACCTTTAGTCGAATTTGCTTATAAAAATAGTTTTCAATCAAGTATTAAGATGGCACCGTATGAAGCATTGTATGGCCGAAAGTGTTGAACTCCGTTGTACTGGACCGAGCTTAGTGAGAAACAGATTCACGGGTTGATTTGGTTAGAGAAACCAAAGAAAAAGTGAAAGTAATTCGTGATTGTTTGAAAGCAGCTTCAGATCAATAGAAATCATACGCGGATCTAAAATGGAAGGATATTGAATTTCAAGTCAGTGATAAGGTATTTCTGAAAGTGTCTCCATAGAAGAAAATTCTTAGATTTGGTAGCAAAGACAAGTTGAGTCCTCATTTTATTGGTCCATATGAGGTTATTGAAAGAATAGGGCCGGTGGCATATCAGTTAGCTTTACCAACAGAGTTAGAAAGGATCCACAATGTGTTTCATGTATCGATGTTGCGCCATTATCAATCAGATCCTTTGCACATAATTTTTCCACAGAGGTTGAGATTCGACCCAATAGAACATATGGTGAAAAACTGATCAAAGTGTTAGCTCGAGAGGTTAAATAGTTGACAAATAAAAGCATAGCTCTAGTGAAAGTTTTGTGGCAACGACACAGGGTTGAGGAGGCTACGTGGGAACCTGAGAAAGCTATGAGAAAACAGTACGCTAACCTCTTTTCTGGTAAGATTTTCGGGGACAAAAATCCCTAAAGGAGAGAGAGTTGTAACAACCCATTTTTGGGTCAAATCAGAACAGTGGTTTTGGGACCACAAATCCAAAGTAGAAATATTTATTTTATTTCTTTAAGGTCTACAGCATGATAGAATGATTGTGTGAAAATTTCGTTAAGAAATTTTATCGATTGAGTACTCAATTTGTCTAGAAGGACTAAATTGCAATAGGTGAAAAACTTGAATTCTATAAGCTAAAGGTGTCTAAATGCTATGAAATTCCAAATTGGAGGTCCTTAAATGGTAATTAGACCATTATATTTCTTAGTGGACAAAAATGAGCATGAAGTAGGTAAAATTCAAAGTTTAAGTGAATGGCATTTTGGTAATCTAGTAAATAAAGACAAAAATAACTAAATAAAAGTTCCCATCTTCTCAATTTAGTCCCCCTTAGCCGAATTTGAAGAGGAAATCATAGCTAGGGTTTGGCCAAGCTTTCAAGCTCGATTGTAAGTCCATCTTTGTCCCTTTTTAATGATTTTTACGTTTTTGTGAATGTTGTAACTTGATCTAGCTATTCTAAGGACTAATTTGAAAGAAAATCAAAGTCTAAATATTTACCCATGTTGAATAAGCTTGTATTTTGATGTTTAATGGTAGAAAATGCATGTTTGTTGTTAGTTAAACAACATTTACAAAGTGATTTTTGATGAAAATGTCAAAAAGGGACCTATTTGTAAAAGGTTGTAAAATGTGAATAAATGGAAAATGTGGGCTATCATGAGCTTCAAAAAGGTTCGCCTAGGCTTGGGTAATGAAGAAATCAGATGAAAATAATTTTGCGTGTAACACCCCTCACCCGTATCCAATGCCGAGACAGGGTTTGTGGTGCTACCGAACTTAAACTCAACCAATATTAGAAAATCGAGCCATAAAATTTCGATCAATTTAACACTTTTTATCTCAAAGGCAATCTGTCCCTTGATTGAGCTTACGAGGCCTAAAACATACATTCGGGGTGGTTCGAGACCAAATCGAGGGCTTAAGAAAAACTTAGAAGATTTCATACTTTAAGGCCCCACACGCCCGTGTGGGTATATGGCACACGCCCGTGTGCTAGGGACATGCCCGTGTGCTAGGGTCACGCCCATGTGCTGCACCCATGTGGCCAATTTGATTTTTACAACTTTCATAAAACAAGTGCAGACTTCACACGCCTGGACACACGCTCGTGTCCTTTGCCCGTGTCCTTTCACACGGCCACAACACGCCCGTGGCGCAGCCCGTGTGTAAAAACCTGGGTATTCTGTTTCTGACATCAGCTTCATACGACCATGGTACACGCCCGTGTACTAGGCTGTGCCCTTCCACACAGCTGATACACACGGCTGTGTCTCCACTCGTGTGATAAATACCATGCATTCTGACTTGAAATTTCTAGGTGCAGGGGACACACGGCGTTCTCACACGCTCATGGGGCTGTCCGTGTGTCACGCATGGCTTAGACACACGCCCGTGTGTCTATCCATGTGGACAATATAAGGATATTTACCAACCCTCATTGCCACCCTAGCATACCTATTTTCATTTCAATACCAACCAATACCAAATCAAGCATGATAGACATTCATTTAACCTTGAAGATGCATCTATTATAAACTCAAAATGAATGTTACCCTCATTCAAGGCTTAATGTAAAATGTGGAAACTATTTCAAGCCAACACATTTGGCCAATCCAACTATACTGAGTATTACGGCTGATAGTGTGATCGATATCTCTGACCTCAAGGGATTTTTTGAGCTAATTAAGCGGCACTGAAAGAAAAAAGGAAAGGAAAAAGAGTAAGCATAAAGATTAGTAAGTTGCATATAAACAAATATACAACAACAATTTCACCATTAGTCATCATGCTCATAGCTCAAAGGTAAGGATAAACTTGACTTAATCATTACCGTCCACTCAAGTCACATTTTCTAATTTTGAGCTCACTACTCATGCATACCAAATAGGTACCTGTACCACTCACAACATTATTATACTTTCCTTATTAAATCACTTTTGTAACCTTTAAAGTTGAACCTTTTGGAATACTACCGGATATTTTATAAGCCTCAAACATGGGATAAGTTGCCGATGCCATGTCCCAGACATGGTCTTACACTAGCTATCATCATCCAGGCAGATGCATGTCCCAAACATGTCTTATACTGGTACTCCTCTCTACGCTGATGCCATGTCCCAGACATGGTCTTACACTGGCTCTCATAATGTGGCGAATGCATGTCCCAGACATGTCTTACACTGGCACACAAGTAACCCAAATGTCAAGGCACAAATATCCAGTTTGTTTCCTAAGGTTCCAATGGGACCTTTCTACTATCTCAATTATTACTATGCACTCTCAATTCACAATCTAGCAATTCATGCTATATCAATTTGATGACAATTCGAATATAGGTATTAACAATGTAGTTATATTATTTACATACAACTTACCTCGGTTTACAAAATGTACTTCGACTAGTCGATTTAGTCGATTTGCTTGGCTTTCCCCTGGTCTAGGCTCGGATTTGGCAAAACTTGATCTATAAAAACAAAATATTCTTATTCAATCACTAAATACAATTAGGAATTCATAAATTCACTTCTTTGGTAAAATGACCATTTTGCCCCTAGACCTTGGCAAAATAACCATTTTGTCCCTATGCTCTCTTTATTTCTTAAGGCTAGCCGAACCTCTTTGACTCTTATAGCAACTCCAAATTCCTACTATTTCACACATTTATCAACTATTTTGCAACTTATGCAAAATAGTCCCTTTAGGTGTTTTCATGCTAACACCCTTCACAAAAGTTGTTTTTAACACAACTAGGACTCATATTATTCCATAAAAACTCAGCAACTATCATAAATCCATTCATGGAAAAACTCTAAACTCTTAATCATTTTTCAAAATAGACTCCTCATTTGAAAGCTCATGTTTAAGGGTCTCAAAAATGCAAAAATCATCAATAAAGGACGTGGAAATCACTTACTTGTTGAGGTGATAAGTTGCTAAAATTTCAAAGCTTCAAAAACTTCTCTTTTGCTGATATTTTAGGTGGAGAAAGAAATGGGAAGAAGATGATATCATTTTTTTCTTTATTTTAGTCCAAATAAGTCACCTAACATACCAAACATAAAAGTTTTGTCCCCCCTTTGACTCAATGGCCGGCCAAGCACCCTAAAATGGGTCTAACTGCCTTTTAAATACTTCAAATTTTAATTCTCTAGTTATATAACACATTTGGGTACTAAATGCAACCTTTACCTTTTATGCGATTTAGTTTTTTTTCGCAATTGAGCACTCAAACGTCAAAATTAACATACCAAAATTTTCATGCACTAATGAAATCTTACTATAACCCCATAATAATAAAAATAAATTTTCTAACTTCGGATTTGTGGTCCTGAGACCACTGTTCTGACTAGGCCCTAATTCGGGCTGTTACATTTTTCTCCCCTTTAGGGATTTTCGTCCTCGAAAATCTTACCCGTGAATAAGTTCGGATACTGATCTCTTAGAGACTTCTCGGGTTCCCATGTGGCTTCTCTGACTCCATGTCTATGCCACAATACCTTCACTCGAGTTATATTCTTATTTCTTAACTATTTGACCTCTCGAGCTAAGATCTTGACCGGCTCCTCACCATAAGTCATATCCGGAAGAATCTCAACTTCAGTTGGCGCAATTACATGAGAAGGGTCTGATCTGTACCGGCGTAACATGGACACATGAAACACATCGTGAATCTTTTCTAACTCTGGTGGCAAGTCCAATCGGTAGGCAACAGGCCCTACTCTCTCAGTAATCTCTTACAGTCCTATAAAACGGGGACTCAACTTGCCCTTTTTACCAAACCTAAGGACTTTTCTCCACAAAGAAACTTTTAAAAATACTTTATCACTGACTTCAAACTTAATTTCCTTTCATCTCAAATCCGCGTAGGATTTTTGTCTATCCGATGCGGCCTTTAGGTAGTCACGAATCACTTTAACTTTCTCTTCAGCCTTTTTGACCAAATCAACCCTGTGAATCTAATTCACTCTCAACTCAGTCCAGTATAAGGGCATTCGACACTTTCGCCCGTACAAGGCCTCATAAGGAGCCATTTTCAAACTCGACTGATAGCTATTGTTGTAGGTGAATTCAACCAATGGCAAGTATTTTTCCCAATTTCCTTGAAATTCAAGAACACAACATCTCAATATGTACTCTAAGATCTGTATCACTCTTTCTGATTGTCCGCCAGTTTGCAGATGAAATGCCGTGTTGAAGCTCAACTTGGTTCCCAAAGCCTCTTGTAACTTTTTCCAAAACCTTAAGGTAAACCTCGGATCTCTATTTGACACAATCGACAATGGCACTCCATGAAGCCTTACAATCTCGGAAATAGATAAGTCGGCTAATTTCTCGAGGGAGTAGTAGGTACGCACTGGTACGAAGTGTGCTGACTTAGTTAATCTGTCGATAATAACCCATACTACATCTTTCTTTTTCGGGGTTACTAGTAAACTGGTCACGAAGTCCATAGTGATACGATCCCATTTCCACTCAGGGACCATAATAGGTTGAAGTAAACCCGAAGGTACTTGATGTTCAGCCTTTACTTGCTGATACACTAGGCACTTGAAAACAAATTCTAAGATGTCTCTTTTCATACCCGACCACCAATACATTTTCTTAAGGTCGTTGTACATTTTCGTACTACTCGGGTGAACAACTAAGCAACTACCATGAGCCTCACTCAAAATCTTTTGAATAAGTTCATTGCCTTTGGGTACACAAACTCTGTCTCTGAACGTTAAACATCCATCGGTACCGATACGAAAATCCGATTCAATTTTTGACTCACACTGATTTCTCTTGGCTTGCAACTTCTCATCACTTCTCTGAGCTTCTCAGATTTCTTGTAGAAATGTCGATCTAGCCTTCAACTCGGCTAGCATCGAACCATCATTAGATACAATCAACTGAGTATTCAAGGCTCTTAAGGCAAACAACAACTTCCTACTCAGGGCGTCGGTGACTACATTCGCCTTTCCCGGATGGTAGTCGATAATTAACTCATAATCTTTTAACAACTCAATCCATCAGCGTTATTGCAAATTCAATTCCTTTTGAGCCATCAAGTACTTTAAACTCTTATGGTCGGTGAATACCCGACATTTCTCTCCATACAAATGGTGTCTCCAAATCTTCAATGCGAACACTACAGCCGCGAGTTCCAAATCATGGGTTGGATAATTTCTCCCGTGTTGGTTTAGCTGTCTCGAGGAATAGGCTATAACCTTGCCTTCTTCCATGAGCACACACACCAAACCACTTAAAGAGGCGTCGCTAAAAATCACAAATTCTTTGCTCGACTTTGGTTGCACTAACACTGGGGCTCCCGTTAATAAGGTCTTTAATCTCTCAAAACTTTTTTGACATTTTTCGGTCCATTCAAACTTGACGTCCTTTTGTAGCAGCCTAGTCATCGGGGTAGCTATCATAGAAAAGCCATTTACAAATCGTCTGTAGCATCCAGATAAACCTAAAAAGCTTCGAACATCCGTTACATTCTTCGACGATTTCTAATCCACAATAACGGAAATCTTTTTTGGATCAACTCGGATTCTGTCACCCGACACAATATGTCCTAGAAACCCGACCTCTTGAAGCCAAGACTCACTCTTGCTGAACTTGGCGTATAATCTCTTGTCTCTCAAGGTTTGCAACACAACCCTCATATGCTTGCATGCTCTCTTTCATCACGCGAGTAGATCAGTATGTCATTGATAAAGACGACAACAAACTTATCTAGATACGACCTGAATATACAGTTCATCAAATCCATAAATACTGCCGGGGCATTAGTCAAACCAAAGGGCATGATGAGAAACTCATAATGCCCATATCTTGTCCGAAATGCAGTATTCGACACATCTCACTCTTTAACCCTTAACTGATAATAACTAGACCTCAAATCGATCTTAAAAAACATGATAGCCCCCTTCAACTGATCAAACAAATCATCGATCCTTGGTAAAGGGTATTCGTTCTTCACTGTTACCTTCTTGAGTTGCCTATAGTCGATGCATAATCTCATTGACCTATCTTTCTTCTTCACAAAAAGTACCGGAGCACCTCACGGGGAATAGCTTGGTCTCGCAAAGCCCTTGTCTGTTAGCTCTTGCAACTGTACTTTCAATTCTCTCAACTTCGTTGGAGCCATCCTATACGGGACGATCGAGGTGGGTGCCATTCTAGGAACTAATTCGATCTCAAACTCAACTTCCCTCATTAGAGGTAATTCAGGTAACTCTTCTAGGAACACATCTTTGAACATGCAGACTACCAGCACTGTTTCAATCTTTAACTCTAACTCTCGAGTATTCAGTACAAAAGCTAAATAAGCCTCGTACCCTTTTCTCAAATATTTTTCAGCAGTTAAAAATGATACTATTACGGGCAATCTATCTGACTCATTTGGTCCAACTTGAAGAACATTCTCGTCTTCACATTTCAGCTTAATTACTTTTCTTCCACAGTCTACTACAACACCATGGAAGGTCAGCCAATCTATCCCAAGAATTACATCGAATTCATTAAACGACAACAACATCAAGTTGGCCGGGAAACAAAGGCCTCTAATCATCAAGGGACAATATCTATATACTTGGTCCACTAATACATGCTTGCCTAACGGGTTGGACACTTTTATTACAAACTTAGTGGACTCTACTAACACATTTATACGAGGTATCAATTCCATACAAATGTAAGAGTAGGTAGATCCCGGGTCAATCAAAGCAATAACAGTTATATCATAGATAGAAAAGGTACCCGTGATCACGTCGGGAGACTCTGCCTTTTCTCGGGCACGTATAGCATAAGTTTTCAGTAGTGCTCTGCCTTCAGACCTCGTCGTGGCATCTCTTGACGTGCCTCTACCACTATTCCCACTCCCATGATTCTTTTGTGGTCTACCCCTCAACAGAGTACTACTTGCCTTCATTTCTTATTTTCTCCCTCTCTTATCTGTCTCAAGATAATCACGAATAAAGTGGTCAAGTGACTTACACTTGAAACATCCCCTCTCGTTTACTCGACATTCACCTAAGTGACGTCTCCCACATTGTGGACACTCTTATCTATTTGGCCGAGCACTACCAACATAGCGACCGAAGTAGCCTGGGCTTTAGATGCCATATTCTGTTGATTCATGTTTCTCCTCGAATAACCCACCGAAGCATTCGATCGGGTAGTAAATTCTTTTGATCACTTAGATGAGGAATGATGTGCCTTCTTTAAATCCCACGACTCAAAGGCTACTTTCTTCCTCTCTTTTATCAGCTCCTCTGCCTTACACACTCTCTCGATGAGCACCACAAATTCTCTTATTTCTAAGATCCCCCCAAACGCTTGGATATCTTCATTGAGGCCATCCTCAAACCTCTTACACATGGTAGCTTTAGTGGATACGCATTCCCGCACATACTTACTGAGTTTCACAAACTCATGCTCATATTTTGTCATAGTCTTATTGCCCTGCTTCAACTCTAAAAATGCTTTCCTTTTCTGATCTATGTACCTTTGGCTAATGTACTTCTTTCTAAACTTTTCTTGGAAAAATTCCCAAGTTACTCTTTCTCTCGGTACCACAGACATGAGGGTATTCCACCACTGATAAGCCAAATCCCGTAGGAGTGACGTCACACACTTCACGCACTCCTCAGATGTGCATGATAATTCATCGAATACTCTTATGACATTTTCTAACCAAAACTTTGCCTTCTCCAGGTCATCATCTAAGTTAGCCTGAAATTCTTCAGCCCCTTGCTTTCGGATCTTGTCAATCAGAGGCTTCTCTCTTCCAAACATGTCCGCACCTTGCAGAGCTACCAGGGCATACTGAGGAATCGGAGGAGGTGGAAGAGGTGGAGTGTTCGGGTTTGCACGAACAAACTCTGTATTCCAAGCATCCATCATTCGGAGGTAGGCTTCTCTTGCCCCTCCGCCTTGGCCCATACTCACGGGCTCACTTTCTACTGGCGCGGTCCCTTCTGTAGGAGCCGGCGCATTACTTTCCACGTCATCCGCCATGGTTCTATCAGGATCTATTTACTATATAAGAAAAAACATAATTTAATTCGTCAGGAATCTTTACACTATCAATATGTTTTTATGGCATGTATAGCTAGACTCGTACTCTAGATAGGTTAGTCTTAGAACCAACTAAACTATAGCTCTGATACTATTAAATGTAACACCCCTCGCCCATATCCAATGCCGAGACAGGGTTTGAGGTGCTACCGAACTTAAACTCAACCAATACAAGAAAATCGAACCATAAAATTTTGATAAATTTAAAACTTTTTATCTCAATGGTAATATGTCCCTCGATTGGGCTTACGAGGCCCAAAACATGCATTCGAGATGGTTCGGGACCAAACCGAGGATTTAAGAAAAACTTAAAAGACTTTATACTTTAAGGCCTCACACGCCCGTGTGGGTATATGACACACGCCCGTGTGCTAGGGACACGCCTATGTCCTGCACTTGTGTGACCAATTTGATTTTTACAATTTTTCATAAAACTAGTGCAGACTTCACACGGCCTGGACACACGCCCGTGTCCTTTGCCTGTGTCCTTTCACACGGTCACAACACGCCCGTGGCGCAGCCCGTGTGTAAAAACTTGGGTATTCTGTTTCTGACATTAGCTTTACACGACCATGGTGCATGCCCGTATACTAGGCCGTGCCCTTCCACACGGCTGAGACACACGGCTGTGTCTCCGCCCGTGTGATAAATACCATGCATTTTGACTTGAAATTTCTAGGTACAAGGGACACATGGCCTTTTCATACGCCCATGGGCTTGTCCGTGTGTCACGCACAGCCTAGACACACGCCCATGTGTCTACCCGTGTGGACAATATAAAGCTATTTACCAAGCCTCATTGCCACCCTAGCATATTTATTTTCATGTCAATACCAACCAATGCCAAATCAAGCATGATAGACATTCATTTAACCATGAAGATGCATCTATTATAAACTCAAAATGAATGTTACCATCATTCAAGGCTTAATGTAAAATGTGGAAACTATTTCAAACCAACACATTTGGCCAATTCTCAAAGACACAAAATAATAAGATCTAGCCATATACATGCCATAATCAAAAATATAAATCCAACTATACTGAGTATTACGGCTGATAGTGTGACCGATATCTCTAACCTCAAGGGATCTTTGAGCTAATTAAGCGGCACTGAAAGAAAAAAGGAAAGGAAAAAAAGTAAGCATAAAGATTAGTAAGTTGCATATAAACAAATATACAACAACAATTTCACCATTAGTCATCATGCTCATAGCTTAAAGGTAAGCATAAACTTGACTTACTCATTACCGTCCACTCAAGTCACATTTTCTAATTTTGAGCTCACTACTCATGCATACCAAATAGGTACCTGTACCACTCACAACATTATTATACTTTCCTTATTAAATCACTTTTGTAACCTTTAAAGTTGAACCTTTCGGAATACTACCGGATATTCTATAAGCCTCAAACATGGGATAAGTTACCGATGCCATGTCCCAGACATGGTCTTACACTGGCTATCATCATCGAGGCAGATGCATGTCCCAAACATGTCTTATACTGGTACTTCTCTCTACGCTGATGCCATGTCCCAGACATGGTCTTACACTGGCTCTCATAATGTGGCCGATGCATGTCCCAGACATGTCTTACACTGGCACACAAGTAACCCAAATGTTAAGGCACAAATATCCGGTTTGTTTCCTAGGGTTCCAATGGGATCTTTCTACTATCTCAATTATTACTATGCATTCTCAATTCACAATATAGAAATTCATGCTATATCAATTTGATGACAATTCTAATATAGGTATTAACAATGTAGTTATATTATTTACATACAACTTACCTCGATTTACAGAATGTACTCGACTAGTCGATTCAGTCGATTTTCTTGGATTTCCCCCGGTCTAGGCTCAGATTTGGCAAAACTTGATCTATAAAAACAAAATATCCTTATTCAATCACTAAATACAATTAGGAATTCATAAATTCACTTCTTTGGTAAAATGACCATTTTGCCCCTAGACCTTGGCAAAATAACCATTTTGTCCCTATGCTCTCTTTATTTCTTAAGGCTAGTCGAACCTTTTTGACCCTTATAGCAACTCCAAATTCCCACTATTTCACACATTTATCAACTATTTTGCAACTTATGCAAAATAGTCCCTTTAGGTGTTTTCATGCTAACACCCTTCACAAAAGTTGTTTTTAACACAACTAGGACTCATATTCTTCCATAAAAACTCAGAAACTATCATAAATCCATTCATGGCAAAACTTTAAACTCTTAATCATTTTGCAAAATAGACCCCTCATTTGAAAGCTCATGCTTCAAGAGTCTCAAAAATGCAAAAATCATCAACAAAGGACGTGGAAATCACTTACTTGTTGAGGTGATAAGTTGCTGAAATTTCAAAGCTTCAAAAACTCCTCTTTTGCTGATATTTTAGGTGGAGAAAGAAATAGGAAGAAAATGATATCATTTTTTTTCTTTATTTTAGTCCAAATAAGTCACCTAACATACCAAACATAAAAGTTTTGTCCCCCCTTTGACTCAATGGCTGGACAAGCACCCTAAAATGGGTCTAATTGCCTTTTAAAGACTTCAAATTTTAATTCTCTAGTTATATAACACATTTGGGTACTAAATGCAACCTTTGCCTTTTATGCGATTTAGTCCTTTTTCGCAATTGAGCTCTCAAACGTCAAAATTAACTTACCAAAATTTTCATGCACTAATGAAATCTTACTATAACCTCATAATAATAAAAATAAATTTTATAACTTTGAATTTTTGGTCCCGAGACCAATGTTCTGACTAGACCCTAAATCGGGCTGTTACATTACGAGCCTAGGGACTAAAATATAAAATGTCAAAAGTTTAGGGGCAAAAATGTAATTTTTTCCATAGTGTGTTTTTGTATTGAATTGAATAGTGATGATTAAATAAGTTAAATTTTATATTATAGATCAAGAAAAATGAAGTTCGAGTTTAGACCGGGGAAAAAACAAAGTTATTGACTAAATCGAACTAATAGCCATTTTTGTAATTGAGGTAAGTTCGTATGTTAAATAAGATTTAATATACTTGTATTTAAATGCTTTAATATTGCATGAACCATATGATTGACTTCGTAGACGAATTTAATTCTACGAACAAGTTCGACAATGATTCGACAAGTAAGAAATCTCGTTTGAACCTTAGGAATAGATTAGGCCGTGTGTCTAGGCCATGTGCGGTTTGCCCCATGGGCAGGTGTTCCGACCGTTTGTCCCTTGCACCTTAATTTTGAAAAACAGAATGCTCATAATTGAGCACACGGGTAGAGACAGAAGCGTATGTCTCGATCGTGTACGGGACACGACCTCAGGCATGGGCATGTGAAGTCTACACCTATTTTATTAAAATTTAATTAACCACACGACCTAGCCCATGGGCATGTGACTTGGCCGTGTGACCTCAATTTATTCATGCATTGGAAAACAGAGAGTTACACGGGTTAGGGACACGGGCTTGTGTTACCACATGGCCTGTCCACACGGGCGTGACCCTAACCACACGGGTGTGTGACCCCTGTTTATAGCAAAAAGTTTCTAAGTTTTGTATAAAAAATTCTAAAGTTCTCGATTTAGTCCCGAATCACTTCCAAAGCATGTTTTGGGCCTCGTAAGCTCGTATTAGGGACTTTATGATTGAATATGAATGGTTTTAATTTGGAAAAAAATTTATGAATCGATTTGTAAGATTGTTTGTGATGAATGTCTGATAATTCCTAGGGCCCTGTTCCAACGTTGAATACGGGTAAGGGGTGTTACAGTTGTGAAAGAGAATATGTGGGTATGTTATTCATTCCTTGTGATAGTAAATATGTGAGTATGTTTTCATACCATAAGATAGTTATTATAATATGCTAACGATGTGAATATGCAGTGAATATGTGCAAAAAATCGATAAAAAAATATGTGATAATAATGTGGATATTTTGGCCTTGTGATTTTATGAGACCGTTGGATATAGTTGGCATGCCATAGAATTGTGAGTACTCACCTTTCTGATGTGATTTTGGGGCGTTGAGGCCCAAGGATAGTTTTTGGTGAGATAAGGGAATGTGAGCTAAGCTCCATTCTCTGGGATATGTGTGTTTGGTGTGATGGAGAGTGTTAGCTATACGCTTCACTTATGGGACATGTTCAACTCTATGAGTAATTTTGGTATGTTGGAGATCTATGTATCTGATGTGTGGTGATAGTGTCCACATTATGTTTCATAACCTCAAGAGCCAAACTATCATAAAATGTGACTAAATGTGATTAACTGTGCTTTATATGTGCTATGATACATGCTTAACTAATCATGTGGTTAATGTGATGAATGAGTAATAGTAAAAATGAAAGATGATTAAACGTGTGAAATATGATATTAGAGTTAAATATTAGTCGATGCATAATGACTTGTTTGCGTATTGGTTGTTCTGAGCATTCATTGAGCTTGTTAAGCTCACCCACTCCTTTTTAACCTTTGCAGATAGTAGTGTCAGTGTGAGGGGTGTGGTCTCGAAGGGTGATCCAAGTTAGAAACTTTAGTTGCTATTAGTAGGTTTTCTTTTAATAATTTTTGTTTTTGGAATAAAAGGCAATATTGTAGATATTATGTTGGGTTCGCTATGATTTTTTGTTGTTTTCATGCCTATTGTGCTTTGGAAATCTGTGGACTTTAAACATGGCATTTGGGTTTGTTATTTGAAATGTTTCGATGTTTATTTTATGAGACAATTGATGCATGATGTTTAGAACCTATTTGGAATGTATGAGCTGCTATGAGCCTATATGAAATTTGGCTAGACTTGGGTAGGGATGAATTTGCATGAATTTCATTTTACGAGCTTAAGGACTATATTTTAAAGAAATTAAAACATTAAGGGCAAAAGTGTAATTTTGCAAAAATATGAATTTAGATTGAATTGAATGAAATGATTATTAAATGGACTAAATTTATTCATTTAGATCAAGATGGTCACGACTTTAGATCGGGGCAAAGATAAAGTTTCAGATTAATCGACTCTGTTTCTACGTTTTATCATTAAGGTAAGTTTGTACGTTTAAATAGCTTTTAAAATTTTTGTTTTAAATGCTATCATGTTATATTCTCATATTGTAACAGATCGTTTTCAGTGAAATCAAAATAGTGGTTTTAGGATCACAAATTCGAAGTCAAAAATTTTATTTTATTATTATTTTATTTCCTAAAGCATGATAGTAGTACCGTATAAAAATTTCGTTAAGAAATTTTACCGTTTTCATGCTCAATTTGATAAAAAGTACTAAATCGCGTAAAGTGCAAAAGTTGAGTTCTAGTAGCTAAAAGTATTAAATAGCTATAGAACCTTAAAGTATGAGTCCTTATATGGCAATTAGACCATTAATGTTGACAGTGGATGTACATGGGTTGGATTTGTGTAATTTTTAAAGTTTTTAAAGGTTAATTAAGTAATTAATGATAAAAACAAATGAAATTAAACAAACTATCATCTTCCATTATCATCATCAATCGAATTTAGAAGAAAATAAGAAGCCATTGGAGACCTAGGTTCGGCCAACCTTAATTTGACAATAGGTAAGTGATTTTTGTCCCATGTTTAATGATTTTTATGTTTTTGAGATTGTTGTAGCTTAATCTAGCTAGCCTGGGGACTAATTTGTGAAACTGTTAAACTATTAGGGTTTTGCCATTATTGAGTATACATGATTTTTGATGTTTGATGATAGAAAATGGATGATTGTTGTTAGATAAACAATTTTTGTAAAGAGATTTTTGATGAAATTATCAATTAGGGATTAAATTGAAAAGAAAAAAAATTATACACAGTGAATTTATGAAATAAATGAAATATAGGGTTTATTAGGGACCTAATTGATATTCAGCCATATTGGGTTGTGGTGGAATTTCATGAATTTCCATTTTTATGAGCCAGGGACTAAATTGTAAAGAATTAAAAGTATAAGGGCAAAATGGTACTTTTTCCAAAATATGATTTTGGATTAAATTGAATGAAAAATATATTGAATTGAGTTAAATTTATCAGTATAGATCAAGACATACCTCGTACGGCTTTAGATTAGAGCAAAGAGAAAGTTTCGGATTAATTGCCTTTGTATCTACGTAAACTCGTCAATATAAGTTCGTATGATTAAGTTGTGATTATATGTTTTATTTTGAAATATGCATGAATTGTAAATTTGCTATATGTATACACTGTTGCATATCCAATGACATATGACAATTACCAAGCCCCGTTTGAGCCTTAGGAATTCATAAGATACAAATGACATGTCATTAAGGTTTACATGATTCAAGTACTGAACCTGAATGTCCTACCAATGGCTGAGGTCCTGCATGTGTTGTGGATGCTCCACAGCTCGTATAAGCAGCATTGTGTAGCTACATTTCGACCCACAGCTCGTATGAGCATACCAATTTACAGCTCGTGAGAGCATAACGATCTACAGCTCGAGTGAGCATACCGATTCACTACTCATATGAGCATACATGTACAAGATTTGATAGATTACAGTTATATGAGTTAGCACACTATGCGTGAGCTATCCTGTTTATCCAATGGTATTCTAATGGTTCAGCGGGTATTACTCTGATATGAAATGGTAAGGGTTCATTATAGACTATTATAGGGATTCATATGAATTATATGGAAATGTTGTTACATGGTATTTGGAAATGGAAATGTATGATACATGTATATGAAACATAATTATATGATGTGTTCATCCAAGTTTGCTTGGTTTATGTATCGTTTACATGGCTAACTTGTTCGATGTATATGCATAGGCTTTGGCCAAATTATGGTTGGAATATGCTAAGTTATTTACCTAATTTGTGATTAAATGGTAAGTAATGTTCTATGTTATACGAACTTACTAAGCATTAAATGCTTACTTTGTGTTTATTTTCGTGTTTTATAGTGAATCAAAAACTCGTTCAGGTTAAAAGCTTGTCGGAGCTATATCACACTATCCATTGGCTCTTTTGGTACTTTAGGTTGTTTTGATTTTGGTTACAATAGCATGTATAAGTATTTTGGCTAATGTTGGCCTATTGTTTTGTTGTGTATGGCCATTTGATTTGGCTTGTGTTTTGGCATATTTTGGTATGTATATAAGTAGCCTTGACATGGTTAATATGTGGCTTGTTTTGTGTTTGAATAGTGAAAGGTAAAATGATAGTTAAATGTGTTTTGTAATATGATGAAATTATGGTGAATTGGTACTTTAGTATGTATGACATATATGGTGATTTGGTGCTAGTTTAGAATGGCATATTTGGTACCAATTGAGAAGTTTTGGTATGTTTTGGCAAGTAAAATAAATGGCATGAATTTATGCAAATATGCTTAGTTGTAATATCCCGAATTAGGGCCTAATCGGAATAGTGGTTTTGTGACCACAAAATCCGAGATAGAAATAATTATTTTATAATTATTTTGATGTTTATGATATGATTGCATGATTGTGTGAAAATTTCGTGATGAAATCCTATGCCAAAAGTACTTAAATTGAAATTAGGGACTAAATTGAATAATTTGCAAAACTTGTATTCTAGAAGTTTCTAGCATGAAATTGTTTTGAAATATTAATTAGGAGGTCTTAAATAGCAATTTTACCAATTTCTAAGTTTATGGACAAAAATTGGACATGGATGGAATTTTTGAAAAGTTTAGTAGTAAGGGCATTTTGGTCATTTAGGGGTAAAATGAATTAAAATACAAAATTAAAAGCCAATTTTCCTCATCTTCAACCCCATGGCCGAATATAGCAAGGAGAAACCATGGTTAGGGTTTTTCAAGCTTCCAAGCTTGATTGTAAGTCCATTCAAGCCCCGTTTTTCAAGTTCTTTACGTTTTTGGAGTCCTGGTAGCTCGATTTAGCTTATGCTAGCAATAATTTAACCTACGGTTTATATTTGGAAAAATACACATAGGTGAAATTTGTGTATTTTGGTGTTTTATGATAGAATATGAGGTTTTAAATTATGTTGGACAGCTTGTGCTACTCGGTTTTAAGTGAAAATGAGCAAAAAGGGTTTAATCGGTAAAAATACCTAATAGTCATAAGTATATGTTAGAGTGAGAATTTGATGTTGCCATAGAAGGGAAAAATTATCAGCATGTCATAAAACATAAGAAAATAGGCTGAAGTTTAATTTACGAGCTTTGGGGTAAAAGTGTAAATATGCAAAAGTTTAGGGGCAAAATTGTAATTTTTCAAAATATGATTTTGGGTCAATTTGAATAATGTGAGTCCTAATTAGACTATATTTTAAATGATAGAGCAAGAAAAACTGAAATTCGGGCTAAAATGGGGAAAATACCAAGTTGTGGACGAAATGGTAAAAGTATCCATTTTCGCATACTAGGTAAGTTCATATGTAAATGTTGGTAACATAGTTATTATTTTAAATGTTTTTATGTTATTTAAATGATATGATAATTATTATGAAATATTATACTCGTGATAATTGTTTGATAATATGTCAAATTATGTGATATACTTGGAAAATGTGAAATACTACCGAGTATCGGTATCGGTATTCCGTAGAAGATGGTTGACACATGATTGGGAAAAAGGTCCCGTTGAACCTTAGGAATGGATTAGGATACAATTGACATGTCACTGGGATATTTGGGCATCCGAACTCGTTGAGTTGAGTCCGAGTTCACTTATGGATGCAAATGTCCGAACTCGTTGAGTTGAGTTCGAGTTCGTGAAATGTAACTAGGCATCCGAGCTCGTTGAGTTGAGTCCGAGTTCACTTATGGATGCGAACGCCCAAGCTCGTTGAGTTGAGCCCGAGTTCGCTTATGGGCGGGTTACATGATTGCTTGATTTCATATGTGGCACTTATGTGCAAATTATCCACGTATCTGAATTATATTCCGATGTGTTCAACGGGTAAAGTTCTACTCAAATGGAGGAATACTCAAGATGAAAGGGACGTATTGGTAAGTGTTGTGAAATGGATACTTTGAACAGGTATGTACTTAACCCTCGGGTTGAAAAATCGATATAACAACAATATGGTAAGATTATAAATGAAAATATGATATGAATGTCTTGGTGATGATTATGCAAATTATGTTTTATGTTTGCTTATATGGTTATGTTACTTGCTATTTGCATGTGAACTTACTAAGCATTTATGCTTACTCCCTCCTTTTCATTCATTGTAGTGTTAACAAGCCAGCTCGGAAATCGGGAACGGTCGGAGACAAGCTCACACTATCCGTATACCATCTTGGCATAATGGCTTGTATATTTTGAGTATGGCATGTATAGCATTATAATCATTTTGTATATATGGTCTTATGATATGGTTATTGAGTAGTATAAAAATTCTTGGTAATGATTAGCCATTGGAATGGCTAATTATGATCATATTTGGTGTTATGTATGTCAAATTGCTAGTTAATCCATGGAAACCATGAAATAGGTAAAATTTACCATAAAATAGATTCAGACAGCAGTAGTGACGTGAATTTGAAAAATGATTAAAAATAGTAGAGATATAATTAGATGATGAATAAAATATGGAATCGAAGCTTGATGAGTCTATTTTCATATGGATGAAACAAAATAGGTAAATGAGTTATATTTTATGAGATGTTTAAATTTTTGTGAAATAGGGCCAGAGCGATTTCTGGATCCCCTGTTCTGAATTTGGAAATTCACCATAAATTGTATAAAAATAATTAGAAGTCATAATTTATATGTACAGATTTATTATTGAGTCTAGTTTTAATAAAACAAACTTCATAGTCATTGAAATTCTGTACAGAGAGATATTTGATTCGTAATACACAAAGGTCAGAGTAGTCAAACCCTAAAACATGGGAGAATTTAACTAATAAAATGTACTAATTGGCCTAGAAAAAAATTCTATAAAAATAATTAGTAAATAGATATATGAGTCTAGTTTCAGAGAAAATTTACGGAATTTGATTTTGAGTTTCAGAACTCAAGATATGAATTTTTAAGCGACTGTGACGCAGTTAGCCAGCTTGTCTGGAATTTCTAAAATTAAATTGTTTGAGCTGTTTAAGCAATGAATTAAGTCTGTTAACACCTCGTGTTCGACTCTGACAACGGTCTTGGGTACGGGGCATTACATTTGGTGGTATTAGAGCAGGTTTAGTCGGTTCTCGGACTAACCTAGCATGTGTAAAAGTTTAGCTATACATGCCACTGATCTGTGATAGTGTGATGTCTTCCGACGTGTATGAGTACCGTCTTATTTAGACAGGGTACTCTCCAACCGAGCTGCGCCGACCATGTTCAACGTTATGTGAAGGTATTTGAGTAAAATTATGATTATGATAAATATCGGTTCAGAAAAGTATGAATAAAGGTTTATGATACATATGTGATAAATATTCATATTTGCTTAATGCTCATATGGTGTAGTGTATATGGCTTACTTGATAAGATGAACGGAATAAATAGAAAGTAGTAGAGGTATGAATAAAAGTCATAATATTATGATACGAATGAAAATGTCCTTGTTTTGATTTGGACGTCGAATGTTGATGAATGCTAATGATATGTAATTTTTATGAGATAAAGGATTATAATGAAATGAACTTATTTGTGTTAAATTGTTGGACTGAATTATATGATTGTAATGATATGTACATGATGATGCACGAAATGAAAGTTATGATTGTGGTGCAAATATCTATGTTTGTTTGGCCTTATATGATGTCATGAGCATGACTTAATTTAATTAAATGAATGGATAAGTAAAGCTATCTAGAAAACATAGAATGTATGCATAAGTATATTGTCTAAATGGGACAATAGGAAAATTGGTGTAAGCCAACATGAATGAATGACATGATTTTGATGATGTTGTTATGATGATGGAAGTTGTGTCATATGTGTATGTATAAGAAAGTCGAGTCAAAGGTCCTACAACCCCTCCCCCTTACCGAAGTGGTACTTATAATGGAATTTCATGAGATTTGTATTGAATAAGTTTCCGGTTGAGAACCCAAAGAGGTCAGTGATAGAATAATTATAAGTATGATCAGAGATTGAAAATGAGCTGATAAGTAAAGTCAGAGCCAGTAAAGTATCGGATTGACGTAAAGATTATTGGAATTATGCCTTCGCTCGAGTTAGAAAAGGAATTCTCCTTGGTAAACCGAATTACTCAGTGCAAGGTCGAGAAAAGTGTAAATCGAAATTTATTCAGAATCGGCCTTCTTTAGTGAATGGTTTAATATGAAATTTTGTGACTACAGAACTAGTTGGGGAAATGATATTTGAAATGTGAACTATCCGAGTGTGATAGTTATGATTTGGATAGATTTAGCAGTCTCTTTTGAGATGTTCTATGTGTTTACCCGCCCTCAGAAATATTTCTATGGCTATTGATCTTCTGAAGAAATTCTTGTTATATGGGAATGTCTTTTAATCACGGTGTTGGATGAAAGCATTGGTAGTCTCGACTGGTTTATAATTTATATTGCTCTATTTCATCGGGTATTCTATTTCATTTAAATCGATAAAAATTGATGAGAGAATACATATGATATTATGATTCTGTTTCTTCTACTTGATGCTTTATCTGATATATATGTATGGGAAGATATAATGTTCTTGTTATATTTGATTCCAGTGGGATTAAATGATGTTTTCTTTTGGACTTTCTTTCTTTGAAGAATTATCGTGGTATTCCGTATTTTCTCTATGAGTTTGTTTTCGATTCTCCGGCTTGGTTTTCGATTCTCCAACATAGTATCGTATCTTGGGTTTCTTTATTCTGGATTTCTTTATTCTGGATTTCTCTATTTTGGATTTCTTTATTCGGTTTTCTTGTTATCTTTGTTCCATAATTTGTCAATTATAACTCGTGTTCGAAGTGTGTTCTTCAGCTCGTGATAATCATGTCAAATATGACTATACTTCTAATTTGATCTTGGTAATGTGGTGATTTTAGTATTGGGGTTTTTTTTCTAATTTCTGTGTAAGGGTTTGACATCAGTAAAGGCATAAGTGATAAAAGCGCGAGTTTCAGTCGGTATGGTGAATTATCTATTTGAAAGATTTCATGTGACAATTATTTCAGGATTATTTTCCCAAGTCCGATAATAGAATTTCATTTTGTACGGATAAAAGAGTAAATAGTCCGAACGAGAAGTGTATATTTATTAGAAAAAGTTTGATATTAGTTAAAGTCAAGACGAATGATAAGGTTTTCATTTTGTAAAAGCTGAAAAGTTTATTACATGTTGACAAAGTTCGGATAGATGAGAATATTGGTAATCAAGCGCCCGAACTAGACTAGTCTACATTGAGTAAAGACTTCGACTTTCAATAATATCTTGTTGTATGAATTGTGATGTGTTTCAAGACAGTAAGGTAATGTGATAGTTTAGAGCATTCGATGTTACATAAAATCGAGTTGTTAAAGGGTTAAAGCCGAGCATTGGGATCTATCAAAATTATCCTTGTCGGTGTTGATATTGGGATGGAAATGAGAAGGATTATTCTTGAGGCCATATCGAATTATTTCCATGGCGAGAAAGAGGAAAATGTGATGTATCCTATTGTTAAATGTTTGGCGAGATCTATAAATCATATCTGTATTGAATGAATTCCTACTCATCAGATTTATGGAAATTCGTGTCTCTTTGATTGTTGGATTTCTTGGAATTCGGTCTCCATTAATCAAGTTAAGATCGGGTTTTATGTCATGATATCATGGGAAAGCGAGAAGGGTTGAAAATTTAAGAACAGTTGAGAGTTGAGATGTAAGCTTTCAGATCATATGAGAAATTAAAGAGATGTATTGGAGGTACAGTCTAAGTGAAAGTTCTTCGGCACCGAATATGAGATTAAAAGTGAAGACCACTTTTCTGGTAAGATTTTCGGGGACGAAAATCCCTAAAAGGGGGGAGAGTTGTAATATCCCGAATTAGGGCCTAATCGGAATAGTGGTTTTGTGACCACAAAATCTGAGATAGAAATAATTATTTTATAATTATTTTGATGTTTATGATATGATTGCATGATTGTGTGAAAATTTCGTGATGAAATCCTATGCCAAAAGTGCTTAAATTGAAATTAGGGACTAAATTGAATAATTTGCAAAACTTACATTCTAGAAGTTTCTAGCATGAAATTGTTTTGAATATTAATTAGGAGGTCTTAAATAGAAATTTTACCAATTTCTAAGTTTATGGGCAAAAATTGGACATGGATGGAATTTTTGGAAAGTTTAGTAGTAAGGGCATTTTGGTCATTTAGGGGTAAAATGAATTAAAATACAAAATTAAAAGCCAATTTTGCTCATCTTCAACCCCAAGGCCGAATATAGCAAGGAGAAACCATGGTTATGGTTTTTCAAGCTTCCAAGCTCGATTGTAAGTCCATTCTAGCCCCGTTTTTCAAGTTCTTTACGTTTTTGGAGTCCTAGTAGCTCGATTTAGCTTATGCTAGCAATTATTTAACCTACGGTTTATATTTGGAAAAATACCCATAGGTGAAATTTGTGTATTTTGGTGTTTTATGATAGAATATGAGGTTTTAAATTATGTTAGACAGCTTGTGCTACTCGGTTTTAAGTGAAAACGAGCAAAAAGGGTTTAACCTATAAAAATACCTAATAGTCATAAGTATATGTTAGAGTGAGAATTTGATGTTTCCATAGAAGGGAAAAATGATCAGCATGTCATAAAACATAAGAAAATAGGCTGAAGTTTAATTTACGAGCTTTGGGGCAAAAGTGTAAATATGCAAAAGTTTAGGGGCAAAATTATAATTTTTCCAAAATATGATTTTGGGTCAATTTGAATAATGTGAGTCCTAATTAGACTATATTTTAAATGATAGAGCAAGGAAAACTGAAATTTAGGCTAAAATGGGGAAAATACCAAGTTGTGGACGAAATGGTAAAAGTATCCATTTTCGCATACTAGGTAAGTTCATCTGTAAATGTTGGTAATAGAGTTATTATTTTTAATGTTTTTATGTTATTTAAATGATATGATAATTATTATAAAATATTATACTCGTGATAATTGTTTGATACTTGGAAAATGTGAAATACTACCGAGTATCGATATCGGTATTCCGTAGAAGATGGTTGAGACACATGATTGGGAAAAAGGTCCCGTTGAACCTTAGGAATGGATTAGGATACAAGTGACATGTCACTGGGATATTTGGGCATCCGAACTCGTTGAGTTGAGTCCGAGTTCACTTATGGATGCAAATGTCTGAACTCGTTGAGTTGAGTTCGAGTTCGTGAAATGTAACTAGGCATCCGAGCTCTTTGAGTTGAGTCCGAGTTCGCTTATGGGCGGGTTACATGATTGCTTGATTTCATATGTGGCACTTATGTGCAAATTATCCATGTATCCGAATTATATTTCGATGTGTTCAACGGGTAAAGTTCTACTCAAATGGAGGAATACTCAAGATAAAAGAGACGTATTGGTAAGTGTTGTGAAATGGATACTTTGAACAGGTATGTACTTAACCCTCGGGTTGAAAAATCGATATAACAACAATATGGTGAGATTATAAATGAAAATATGATATGAATGTCTTGGTGATGATTATGCAAATGATGTTTTATGTTTGCTTATATGGTTATGTTACTTGCTATTTGCATGTGAACTTACTAAGCATTTATGCTTACTCCCTCCTTTTCATTCCTTGTAGTGTTAACAAGCCAGCTCGGAAATCGGGAACGGTGGAGACAAGCTCACACTATCAAGTATACCATCTTGGCATAATGGCTTGTATATTTTGAGTATGGCATGTATAGCATTATAATCATTTTGTATATATGGTCTTATGATATGGTTATTGAGTAGTATAAAAATTCTTGGTAATGATTAGCCATTGGAATGGCTAATTATGATCATATTTGGTGTTATGTATGTCAAATTGCTAGTTAATCCATGGAAACCATGAAATAGGTAAAATTTACCATAAAATAGATTCAGACAGCAGTAGTGACGTGAATTTGAAAAATGATTAAAAATAGTAGAGATATAATTAGATGATGAATAAAATATGGAATCGAAGCTTGATGAGTCTATTTTCATATGGACGAAACAAAATTGGTAAATGAGTTATAGTTTATGAGATGTTTAAATTTTTGTGAAATAGGGCCAGAGCAATTTCTGGATCCCCTATTATGACTTTGAAAATTCACTATAATTTGTATAAAAATAATTAGAAGTCATAATTTATATGTACAGATTTCTTATTGAGTCTAGTTTTAATAGAAACAAACTTCATAGTCATTGAAATTCTGTACAGAGAGATATTTGATTCGTAATACACAGAGGTCAGAGTAGTCGAACCCTGAAACAGGGGAGACTTAGGTCTATTTGATTTGAAAACTTTGGTAATGCTCCGTAACCCTATTTTGACGACGGATATGGGTTAGGGGTGTTACACATATTATGTCTCGATGGAAATTTCCAGTGATGTATCAACGACTATCGACTATGAAAAGGGATGGTAACGACCATCCATTATGAAAAAGGATAGTTTTGACTATCAACTATGAAAAGGGATAGTTTCGACCATTGACTATGAAAAGGGATGGTGACGACCATCAACTATGAAAAGGGATGGTAGTGACGACCATTAACTATGAAAAGTGATGTGACAACCATCGAATATGAAAATGGATAGTTTTGACTATCGACTATGAAAAGGGATGGTGACGACTATCGATTAATGAAAAGGGATGGTTTCGACCATCATTAGCATACTTCGTGTGAGCTTCGGTAAGAGTTTTCGATGCAATTCACTTTGTTATGATGGAAAGGTAGGAAGTATGTGTATTCATAATTATGGATAGTATGAGTTCATATGATTTACACTTTTGAAATTTATCTTATCATGTGATGATATTGAAGTTATGTGATTAAGCACTAATTTATGTTGTTGATGATGCTTAGGCTTGTGCCAAGCTTGTGTTGGATTGATCCATATTTATTTTTAAGCTTATGCATTGAAATGGTAAGCATTGTTTATGAATTACGAACTTACTAAGCATTATATACTTACTTTGTATTCTTTTTCTATGTTTCATAATTAATCAGAAGCTAGTTTGGGTTGGAAAATTGTTAGAGACCTATCACACTATCCATCGGCTATAACAGTAGATTTTAACGTTTTTAAGTCATGGTTATAATGACACGTATAGGTGTTTTGTACTTGATGAAATAGCCATTATGTTTGGCTTGTAAATGTGGTATTTTGGTTGATGAATTAGTTGTCATGTTGACTTGTATATATGTGGTTTTATGATTGTTGATAATTTGGCATTTTGGTGCTCTTATGGTTGATGTTGGAATGGTCAAGTTACCATTTTGGTATATCTGAATGTGATTTTGCATGTGATCATGGTGGTATGTTTGTCAAGGAAATTAGATTAGAAATGTATGGTTGGTTAATGGCTAGATTATGCAATTGATTAAACATGTTTGGTTGTTGTGATCAAGGTGCCTTTGGGGCATATTGGTTGTATAAAAAAAATGTCATATTTTCCTAGCTTTATAATGCATGTTTTAGGTACATTTTGAATGCTTGAATGTAGGAGTAAATGGATTGAATGTATGAGCTTGTTTGGGTGAGAGAATTGGCTTGAAAATGGCCTATTTCTTGTCCACACTGCCTAAGACACGGGCTTCTATCTCAGCCTTGTGTGACACACGACCGTGTATCCCCTATAGGTTTCAAAAGGCTGCAAGTTAGGCAGTTACACGGCCTAGCACACGGCTTGGCACACGGGCGTATGAGGCCATTTCGAGAGTTACATGCCTAGAACACAGATGTGTGGCTTGGTCGTGTGACCCAAGTTAGAAAGTTATACGGGCACAGACACGGGTTGGGACATGGCCATGTGTCCGTACTTCGAATTTCCACATGGCTTGAGACACGGGCATGTGTCTCAGTTGTGTGACCCCTACAGTATGAAAATTTTTATCATTTTCCATGAAATTCCATATGTTTCCGAATTAGTCCCGAATTGTTTCTAAAGTGTTTCTAAGGCCTTGAAGGCTCAAATAAGGGACATTATGCATGAGATTGATTGATATTACCATGATTTATAAAATGTTTAGAATCAAATGTTCTCAGTTTTAAATTTCCAATAATGTTTCGTAATCCTATTCCAGCAACAGATATGGGTTAGGGGTGTTACAGTAATGGGTAGTAATTAGCTTAAATGAAGTTTTTATTCAGGGACAAAAAGGTAAATTAATAAATGTAACTTAAGAAAAATGATAAAAATAACATTATTATCTTCCTTAGTACATTGTTTCACCGAAATGAAGAGGAAACACCATTGTTGAGGAGCTTTGGGTTCGACTAACACAATTTCTTTGCAAGTAAGCTTGTTTTAATTTCGTTTCTTGTAATTTTTATGTTTTTGAGATCGTTGCAACTAGGTCTAGCTAGCATATACCTTCATTTTTGAATCTGTTAAAATTTTTAGAAGTTGCCATTAATGAACCTTGAAAGTTTTTTATGATAATTAGGTGTTTGAATCTTTGCTTGAGATATTTAGTTGTTTTGTGAAATGATTTTTGTTAGATTTTTGTTTAAGGATTAAATTGTTTAAATGTCAAAATTTCAAGGTTTGGTAGTGAATTTGATGTATAATAGGGACTGTTAAAGAGCCTAGAATATTCGGTTGTAATTTGGTACTTAGAAAATGGTCAAATTTGATGAATATCGGGTTTGAAAAAGTTATAAATGTTTAGGGAAAATATGTAATTAGTGAAAAGTTAAGGGTCATATGCATTGAATAGAATGTGAAATATGTATGAAATTAGTATATTGTATTTAATTATTATACAGATCAAAATTTGGATAAAAAAGAATAACCGATGAAAGGGAAAATAGCAAACTAGCCCCTACATGTTGTTCAGAATTGGTTATTAGGTAAGTTCATAGTGTTTCAATATGTAAATGAATTTTTAGGTAAGTTCATAGTGTTTCAATATGTAAATGAATTTCTACTTGTACTTTTACATTATAGCTCCTTAGTTAAATGTCGAAAGTTAATTATTGAATGATTGCACATACATGCCCCTGTTTGTACTTCGGTACCCCTGATTGCACATACGTGCCCCTATTTGTACTTTGGTACCCCTATTTGCACATATGTGCCCCTGTTTATACTTCGATACCCCTAATTACACATACGTGCCCTTATTTGTACTTCGGTACCCCTAAACGCATTTATGTGTGTTATTTATACTCTAGTAAACCTGAAATATAATAGTATATGAATTATATTTAATTGTGTTCAATTGAATGTAATACTATGATCTTACTAAGTTATGTAAACTTACCAGTTCTTGTGGACTGTTTTGTAGAGAACTGTTGCTGACATTTTGGAAGGATCAATCAACCGGCTCACACTATCCATCGAAAATGGTAAATATGTGGCTAAATATGTTGGTTGGTACAATTTTATACTTTACTAAACAATGTCAATTTGTATTTTAACATGCTTGTAAATAGGTTTCTTTTTGGTGTAATTAGAATTGTATAAAAGTGAATACTTGTCATATGTTTTGGTATATGTTTGAACTAGGTTACTATGCATGAAATGAATCAATGTTGATATGTTTTAACTATTGATGTTTTGATATAATTGTGGTGTTTTCGAATGGCATATTGGTTAGTTGATTTTAAGACATTAAAATTGCATGTTTTTGTAGCGGTGAATGATATTTATGTTCATTGGATGCATGTTTAAATGGTTAGATTGGTTAGGTGTGAATTGCTTGTGGAATGGCTAGATTATAGGTACATTTTGGGTTCACACAACTTGAGACACGAGCGTGTAACTCAGCCGTGTGAGACACACAAACTGGCGACACGACCATGTTCGTCTGAAGGTTTCAAAAGGTTCAAGTTAGTGAGTTACACGGCCTAACACACGGCCTTGTGAATGGGTATGTGGGGCAACTCAGAGAGTTACACGACCTGGCATACGGGCATGTGACACGACCGTGTAACCTTACTCAGAGAGTTACACGGGTGAGGACACGGCCATGTGTCCCTAGTTTGATTGTTACAGGGCATGAGCCATAGGCATGTGTAACAGCCTGTTTTTCAGTGGTGTTAGAAACAGTGGTTTCAGCGCCACCAAATCCGATGAGTAAGTTTGTAAATATTCTTATTTAATATTTACGAGTCAAACATGGTTTTAAAAAGGTTTTTGATTTGATAATTTGGGTTATATAAACGATTTATTAAGTTCAAGTGGTAAGACCGTAAGGTAAAGTGGTTTTAGAAAATGAGGTATCGGGACCTCATTTCTATAAACCGAGTCATAAATATTTTTATAAAAATTTACGGAGTGTCATTAAGGTGGTACTAAAGTTTCGTTGAATAATTTTAACGATCCGATAGTTAATTAATTAAAAGGAATTAAATCGTAAAATATGTAAATTTTGATCACTATTTGGTTTGAGTGATTTATTGGCTTATTAAATAAAGGAAAAGGGACTTAAATGGTAATTAGACCATTTAGGAATGTAGTGGACAGTTTTGGGCAACTAATAGCATGAAAATTTGATGATTATTATGTTGATAAAATGGTAATTTGATAATTAAATAAAATAAAATAAAACCAAAATGTTATATCATCATTTTCATGTCTTCTTCACGAATTGAAAGAAGAAAGAAACCATTTATACCTTCAAGCTTCGGCCATGCTTTGGATGTTGCATGTAAGTCCATTTTAGTCCCGTTTTTAATCATTTTTATATTTTTGAGATCGTTGCAACTAGGTCCAGCTAACCCATACCTTTGATTTTGAAATTTTTAATGATTGTGAATGTTTCCATTGATGAATATAGTGATTTTTTATGTTAAATTATGAATTTGAAATATTAGTTGGTATTTAAAAGTATTTTGTCAAGTGATTTTTGATGAATTTATTGATTAGGGACAAAATTGTTAAAATTATAAAAATACAAGGATTTGTTGTGAATTTTTTGCATAAATGGGCTGTATTGGATGCCATAAGCATTCGGCTAAGCTTAATTTTGGGTAAGAATGGTTAAATTGCATGTTTTAGTCTTAGGGACTAAATTGAATAAAAGTAAAACTATAAGGACAATTTTGTAAAAAAATTCAAAATGACTAAATGGCATAAAATACATTGATTTACTGTCTAAATTAATAGATTGAATGAAATTATTAATTTAGATCAAGATCGGGTAGAAAATTGAGAATGGAAAATTACCAATATGCCCTTGTACTTTGACATTTCTGCAATTTTGCCGGGTAAGTTCGTATGAACTGTACTATGTATAATTTTGATTAATTTGAATGTTATTATATGATTTTATTGAAAATGAATTAATATTATACAATTTATCGAGTAAAGAAACGATGAAAATTCTACAACATACGATAACTATCAAGCCTTGTTTGAACCTTAGGAATATATAGGATACAAATGACATGTCATTGGGGTTACCATGTTTCGAGTGTTGGTCCTAAACGTCCTACTGGGGGTTGAGTTCTAGCATGTGTTGCAGATACTTGACAAGTTATGTGAGCAGCACCATCTAGCTACGTTTCAACCGACAGCTTGTGTTAGTAGACCTATTTATGGCTTGGTGGAGAACATCTATGTAAAGGAAAAATAAAGAAATGGTTGTGACTATGGTTAATGTTATTTTTTTGTCTTATGTGTTATGCAAATGAAATTGTAAGTGTTCAATATGAATTAAGATATGTATGCATGAAACTTATTGAAATGGTGATACATGGAAAACATGATATGTTATGAGATGGATAATAAATCCAATTGAATTATGCTCAAGTATAATGGTTATCCCTGTTAAATTCATATGAATCATGTTTAAGTGAACTTACATGTGTTGTTGATGTGTTTAGGCTTATGCCAAGCTTGTGGATATGATTGATGTTTATGATTATACTTATACTATGCATATGAAATGGGTAAGAAAATAGAGTGATACGGTAAGTACATAATTGGGATGAATTATGATGTTATTAAAAATTTTAATGAGATAAATGATATATTAATATGTTAGTAAATTGTTTATGCATTGAATGAATCTATCTATGTCATGGATAAATATCTTGAATTGAGAAATAATAATGTTGTTTAGGATTCTGATAAGCATTTAGGAAAGAAAAGGAAATTAAGTAAATAGAAAGATATATAATCTTATAAAAAGGTTGATGATTATATATTATGTCTCATGAAATCCTATCATTTTATGAATGGTCATTAAATATGCGACATTAATGAACTTACTCATTTGTGAGTTGATGAATATGGTTTGATAAATCTTGAGACATTAATATAGGTTTACTTTTAACCTATAAATTTCATTATTGAAATGTAATATTATGTTTACTGTTTATACGAGCATACTAAGCATTCGTTGCTTACATAGTTATCTTTCCCTTACTTTATAAATTATTCGGTTTTATGTTTTTTACTGTTAACATTAAGAAATCTGTGATGAAGCAGGGGTGGCATTTTAACTAGCCCGAAAATATGAAAGTGGTCTAGCAGCCGTTTTAGCAAAATACTCTCTGAAAATAGTTTTCTGGGATTTCTACCGTTCATTGTCAGTCGGGTGGACTACGTAGAGGCCGACATCGAAAAAGGTTGCGGCTTGGTTCGATAGTGGTTCACCATTCCTGTTGCCTAGGCGTCGCTGTCTACTCAGATTGAAGTTTCGGTAAATTCGAAACCTTTTTATCACCCCGATTCGTTCCTTACACATGGATCCTTGGTTTGGATCGCCGGGTTTTAATTTTTCGCTGCGCCTTGGTGGCACCGGTGTTCCAACAGTGGTATCAGAGCCACTTGTGTAATACGGACTCGGGCTTAAATACTTGGATGATGCAATTGTATGAGATGCATGTTTCAATTTTATTATGTTATTCCTGTTTTAATCGTTTAAATAAAATCTGATAATTGTTCCTTTCGATAAGTGATTAAATGTTAATCATGATGTTATGGCCTATTCGGTTTTATGTTTTTTATTGTTAACATTAAGAAATCTGTGATGAAGCAGGGGTGGCATTTACAATTTCCAGTAACAGATTACTGGCCAGTGGAACAAGGGTTGTTCCGATATGAAACCTTAAGGATTAAAATCCTAAAAACACGATTCTGTTGATAAAAGTTATCAAATCGTGAGGTTTCATTTGACTGGGGTTCGCGGTTCGTACTGCGGCCTGGGGATGGGGATCTGACGGGGGCGACCAGATCCCCATCATCTTCCAGTATGTTTTGTAATAAATAAACTTAATGGGCCATAAAAGGTTGAAAGGATATTTTATAATTCATTTAGTAAAACGTTGTATAAAGTATACTATTTTTGAAATGCACGGTGTTTGAAATGCATAGTTATAGCCCGATGACCCTTTTGATAAAAGGTTGTAATTTTACAAATACGGCTTACATGTCGTGCCTTACTACTATTCTTTTGTATTTCTCTTCTCATCTTACTCCCTCGTATGTAAAACGAGTTTCTGAATTTTGTAATTTGTAAAAGTTGCTGTGGACTAGACGAGAAGAAAGATGGGCCGACTAGTGTGGATCGACATCTTGTGAAACGGCTTACACCTTTAGGTTCCCTTTTGTTCTCCCATTGGCTTGGGTTGAACCACCATAGTTTATGGGCTATAACTATTGCATTTATTTATTGCTTTACTTATTCATGTATGAGATGCTATGGATGTCTAAAGCATGCAAATTTGGAAATAATAAACCCCATTAATTGATGAGATCAATTAAAAGATTAAATGGACTAAAGTAGACCATAATTGGTGAGATGTAACACTCTAATAAAATCCCTCTATTAAAATATTAAGTTAACATGGCGTTCCAATTTATGCCCTCGTTAAGGCCTCGATCAATACTATGTAGGTTTTGCCAAAGTGAAGTACTAGTATTTATCTTGGTTAAACGCGAAGAATAAACAAGTGATATTCACCGGTTAAAAATTGGTTAATGACTTAACTAGGTTACTCTAATAGGATTAGAAACCTAGAGGCAAATTATTTGGATAAATCATAAGATGATTAGAACAAGAGTTGTTCACCAAATTGTAGGAGTTACATATGATGTAATTAGCAAGTGTTGCTTACCTAAATAACCATAATCTTGAGAGTAAAGCCAAAGCTGACTTAAGAGGAGGTGAAATATGGATCCTTAACCCATTAGAAATACTTTCAAGAAAGTCTTTCCGAAATTAATATATGGGGGTTATTAATTTTGAAATAAAATAGTAGGAACATCTTTTAATAAAGTCCTTTTAATGATTTATATAAACTTGGTAAATTTTATTCACACGCATATTTTATTGTTGTAGATATATTATGGCTGCAAACACTAATACACTCTCATTACGATCGGTCCTTGAGAAGGACAAATTGAATGGCTTGAATTTTCTTGACTGGTTCCGTAACTTGAGGTTTGTCCTCAAACAAGAACGAAAATTATATGTCATTGAAAAACCACTTCCTGATGAACCACCGGCTAATGCCTCGAGGGCTGATAAAGATGCTTACAAGAAGCATCTCGATGAAATGGTAGACGTTGGATGTCTTATGCTTGCCACTATAAATCCTGAGCTTCAAAAGCAACATGAGGATATGGTTGCTTATGATATGATCGAGCACTGAAAGAACTATATCAAGGGCAAGCAAGGCAAGAGAGGTTCGATATCTCTAAGGCCCTATTCCAATGTAAGTTTGGTGAAGGAAGCCCAGATGGGACCTCATGTTCTTAAGATGATTGGTTATATTGAAAGCCTATCTAAGCTTGGGTTTCCATTGAGCCAAGAGTTGGCCATCGATGTTATTCTCGCAATCGTTGCCGGATAGTTACTGACCAGATTTGTCCTCAATTTCAATGTGAATGAAATTGACAAGACTCTGCCACAGTTGCTTAGTATGTTACGAACTGCTAAAGGCAACATGAAAAAGGTTGGACCCAAGCCCATACTGATGGTCCGTAACAACAAGGGCAAGGGAAAGGCTAAAGTCCCGACAAAGCCCAAAGGCAAAGGTAAGCCCAATCTTGGAAAGGGAAAGGCTACACTGAAACCTAAAGGTGGGGTGTCTAAGGAAGGAAACTGTTTTCATTGTGGTGTGACTGGACATTGGAAGCGGAACTGCCCTGTCTATCTTGAGGAAATCAAGAAGGTCAAAGCAAGCAGAACGCCTTATATTAATAAACATGATAAACCAAGTATGTTATTACAACCATCTCGTGATTGATCTTTGGGCATACTCTTACAATCTCCCACTAGCACTAAGACCAATCACTTATATATCTAATACCAAGTGACTTAGTGTGACGATCATGCTTCTGCTGTGTCAGAGGCTTGGTCAGGGGATCAGCAATGTTATCATCTGTAGGTACTCTGCATATCTCTAAATCAAGAAGGAACATACTATTTATGTACAAGGATGTTGTACACATAATCAGAACATAATTTTATTGATATATGAATTTAGTTCGTATATAAGTTTAAATAAATATAGTTTACCGAAATCTTTATTATAATTAATGTAATTATAATTTTTCGGTTAAACATTATTATATTTATTTGAATGATAATTATTATGTTTGGATTAATTTTAATGAATTAAAATTCATTATAAATATATACCAATTAAGAGGGAGTTATATATAGAAAGGGTAAAAAAACCCTAAAAAGATATATATATATAACTAGCCCGAAAATATGAAAGTGGTCTAGCAGCCGTTTTAGCAAAATACTCTCTGAAAATAGTTTTCTGGGATTTCTACCGTTCATTTTCAGTCGGGTGGACTACGTAGAGGCCGACATCGGAAAAGGTTGCGGCTTGGTTCGATAGTGGTTCAGCATTCTTGTTGCCTAGGCGTCGCTGTCTACTCAGATTGAAGTTTCGGTAAATTCGAAACCTTTTTATCACCCTGATTCGTTCCTTACACATGGATCCTTGGTTTGGATCGCCGGGTTTTAATTTTTCGCTGCGCCTTGGTGGCACCGGTGTTCCAACAGGTCGTGGTTATAATGGCATGTATAGGTAGACATATATCTAATGTTTTAGTTAATGATAATGACATGTAATGTTGCTTTGAATTTGTGAAACTTATGATATTTGATGCCTTGATAATTGGTGTGCTTTTGGCACTTTGATGTTTAAAGGTTGGTGTATATAAGATCAAATTGAGGCATGGTTTTATGGACAAAGCGGTAAGAGTTGGCATGTTTGCAAAGTGATCATTTAGGGCATTTTTTGATATGAAATTTAGTCAAGTTTGTTTATTTGAATTATGATCATTTGGACATAGTTTGGTATGTATTTATGTTGGTTATTGGAACCATTTGAAATTGGTTAGAATTGTGACATTTAAATGGTTTTGATGCATGTGAGAGGTAGCCCCAATGGTAAGGTCATTTTGATATGTTTGATATAGAAACAAGTTAATCTAAAAATGGTTAAATATGCAAATATATATGTATTTTGTGCTTGATGATATAGCCATTATGTTTGGCTTGTAATTATGGTATTTTGGATGATACATTAGTTGTTATGTTGGCATGTATATGTGGTCTTATAATGGTTGATACTTTGGCATGATGGTGCTTAAAGGTTGGGAGTTGGAATGGTATATAAAATGCATGCTATGACATGTTGTTTTGAGTATGATATTGGTATGTGAACATTGTAGTAAATGTTGGCATAAAATTAGTTATAAAGGTTAGTTGATTCGTGGTTAAACTTAGCAAATGTATAATCATGTTTTATTGTTATGGTTAAGATGTCTTTTGGGTATATTGGTTGTATGATTAAATACTATGATTATCTAGCTTGAATATGCATGTGTTAGGTACATTTTGAATGCTTGAATATATGTGCAAATGACTTGTAAGTGTGTTCTTGAATTGGGTGAAAGAAATGGCTTGAATTTGGCCTATTTCTTGTCCACATGGCCTAAGACATGAGCGTTTGCCTCAATCGTGTGTGACACATGGCCACGCGACACGGCCGTGTGTTCCTTGTAGTTTTTTTAAAGGTTTCATTTTGAGAGTTACACGACATGGCACACAGGCGTGTGACTTGGCTGTGTGACCCAAATCAGAGAGTTAAACAGGTATGGACACAGGCTGGGACACTGCCGTGTGTCCCTACTTCAAATGCCCTCACAGCCTGAGACACCATTCAATTCTGAATCTCTAGAATCAAGGGTATATTCAAGGAATGCGTCGCTACCTTTTCGTATCAATATCTGAGCAGGAAAAGCTGAAATAATTCTAACAACATCTTTCAGACTCTCAAACTCAACTGAAAGCATCTCTTCAGTCTGACATTTCAAATCAATATGTTTCTGTCTACAGTTTACTGTAGTATCATGCAACGATAGCCAATTCATACTCGGAATAATATCAAATTCTTAAAAGGGTAACAACATCAAGTCGGTAGGGAACTCACAGCTTCTGACTTTCAGTGGACAATTACGACAAACTAAGTTAACTTTCACACTATGACCTAGTGGATTAGTAGCTTGAATATCATAATTAGTAGATTCAACAAGTAATTTCTTCTCCGTTACTAATGCAGTGCAAATATAAGAATGAGTTGACCTAGGGTCAATTAATGGACACACAGTAACATCAAAGAGATAGAATATACCAACAATCACATTAGGAGTAGCAGCTTCCTCTCTAGCTCGAATAGCATAAGTGTGAGTAGGTGCTCTAACTTCTGACTGAACAACGGTGTCTTTTGTCCCTGCACGAACAGTTTTAGCAGCACTATTCTGACCCAAACGTTTACTTTTCTAAGATGTTGTCATTTGCTTTTCATTCTTATCGTCATTTTCTTTTAACTATTTAGTACAATTTTGAAAGAAATAATCAATCGACCCACATCTATAATAGGCTCCCATCTTAGTCATACATTCGCCAGGATGATATTTCCCACAATGTCTACAACTGGGCTTCGGAGCATTTCGTACAATTCCCACACTATCAACCGGTTTAGGAGGAACTCTGAAATCATGTTGAATCATTTTGTTTTTGTTCAGATGTTTAGGCACTAATGTAGCTCGGCTAAAATCATCTTTAGTCTTTTTCACTGGTGATGCAAAAAATGACTTGGAAGAACTTCTCTTGTGAAACTCTCAAATCCGTCTATCCCGTTGTATCTTGCAGTTGTAAACTTCTTCCATTTTCTGTGCACAATAAGATAAAACAACAAATTCCCAAATTTCATTACCTCCGATCATCATTCGGATTTCATCATTCAGGCCATCTTCAAACTAGATACACATTTCTTCTTTAGTAGGTACAACCTCTTGGGCATACTCATTGAGATATTCAAACTCTCTCTTGTACTCGGCCACTAATTTATTTCCTTGATGTAATTCAAGAAATTCTCTCTTTTTCTTATCCAAATACCTTTTCCCAATATATTTCTTTTTAAACTTGGTCTGAATGAAATCCCAAGAAATTTTCACCCTTAGTACCATAGCCACTAGTGTAGTCCACCGACTATATGCTTCCTTTTTCAGTAATGAAACAAAAAATCTAAGATAATCATCCCGAGGGCAAACCATTTCTTTAAAAACTCGCAAGATGTTCTGGAGCCAAAACTCAACTTTAACCGGATCATTTTCTGATCTTCTCTGTTGGAATTTGTCTACTAGGCACAATCACAGAAGGAAGTGGAGGTACAGCTAGAGGTACACAGGTGGTATAACAAATGATACAATAGGGGGTGGAGGTTGCTGAGCTGGAATTTTCATTTGTATAAACTCGCTTAACCACTAGTTCATATGCCCAAAGAACATATTTTTAAGCTCATGTTCTTGAGTTAGAGGAATAAGAACATTACTACTCGTCCCATGATCAGAAGTAGATATATTACTGCTAACCTCATCATTGTCAGCATGATCAGATATGTTTGACATTTTTATAATCTATAAGAAAATGAAGGTTAGTTCAGATCAAACACATCACACTATCGCAAATTTATATGGCATTAATTCTAGACATTTTACAAGTTACGTTCAGTCTGAGAATTGACAAAACTGTAGCTCTGATACTACTAAATGTAACACCTCTAACCCTTATCTGTTATTGGAATAGGGTTATGGAGTACTACTAGACTAACATAATAGTAAACTAATAAATTCATACATCAATACAAACATAATCTAATTACATTCATAATGTCTCTTAATCGAACCTTTGAGGCCTTAAAAATAGTTTGAAAATAGTCTGGGACTAAATTAGAAACATTTGGGAAATTTTAAGAAAAATTTGAGCTGTAGGGGTCGCACGACTGTATGGCTAAGTCGTGTGACTCACACAGCTGAGACACACACCCATGGCTCAAGCCGTGTGGACATTCGAAGTAGGGAAGTACAACTGTGTCCTAGCTTGTATCCATGCCTGTGTAACTCACTGACTTGTGTCAAACGGCCAAGCCATACGCCTGTGTGCCAGGCCATATACCCCTCGAAATGACCTCACACGCCCGTGTGCTAGGCCGTGTAACAGCCTAACTTGCATGTCTTGAACCTATAGGGGATACACGGCTGAGGCACATGCTCGTGTCTCAGGCCATGTAGACCTAAAATGTACCTTATTCAACAAGTTTACCATTTCAAGCTTACTTAGAACCTAAGCAAACCATTTACCAATCAAAATACCTATCTAAACTGACTTTAATCATGCCAAAAACATGCCAAATCAACCTAATTCCGTTCCTAACCAATGTACTCTCATTAGTACCACAAGTATACATAAATTTATATCAAAACATAACACCAATTCAACCTATCAATTCAGTCAAGATATCACCTATCAACACCAACTCAAACATACAATATCTTAGCCACTTAACAACCAATTCATCATATACTCTTTTAATCATTCCAACAAGTATCAAATGACCATACTAACACATATTGATAAAGCACCAAAAGTACCAAAAGAAAACCAACTAAATCAATTTGTACAACCAAATTCATATTTAACTATTTACATATCTAAAACATTAGTATCATCATACAACCTATTACATGCCATATAATCTGAAGTAAATATTCAAAAGCTACCGAATTAAGCTAGAGAGTGTAACCGCCCGATTTAGACCCTAATCGGAATGGTGGTTTCGGGACCATGAATTCGAGTCAGAAAAATGTTTAAAAATTATTTTCTGTGTTTATTTTGTGTGAATTTATATATGTGAAATTTTCGTGATTTAATTTTGTCGTTTAGGTATCCGATTAAATAAAAGGACTTAATCGCGTAAATTAAAAATTTGACGGTTAAAAGCATAAGGGCTGAATTGTTAGTGGCTTTTTAAATGGAAGCCTTTATGTTGCAATTAGCCCAATTGAGGAAAGAATGGACGGTAATGGGTATGTATTATATGATTTTATAATTTTATTTCTAAGGTTATAATAGTAAATTAGGGAATAATAAGTATATAATATAAACATATAATTAAAAGCCAAAGTTTTATTCTTATTCTCATCACTGAATATGAAAAACAAAAAGAAAAGAATAAGTTCTCAAGGGTTCAGCCATCTTCCAAATTGATTCAAGGTTCGTTTTTACTCGATTTTTTATAATTTCTACGTTTTTGAGATCGTTGCTTCAAGTACTTCAAAACCCAAGCTTTAATTTTTGATTTTGATGAATATTTTGAATTGTGTCATTGTTGATAACTTGTGATTTTTGTTGTTTGATGATGAAAAATGGAAGATATGTTTTAGATTAACATGTTTTGTATTGGAATTTTTGATGATTTTGAGTAATTAGGACTTAATTGCAAAAATAATAATTTAAGGGACTAAAATGTGAAATAAATTAAATATATGGACTTGTTTGAGAGTGGGTAAAATTCGACCCAACATAAGTATAGGGAAATTTTGTGTTTTGTGCAATAGGGACTAAATTGTAAAAATTATAAATGTCAGGGGTAAAATGGTAATTTGCCCATTTATGTGTTTTTGGACTAAATTGAATGAAAATATGTTTGAATGAGCTTAATTTGAATATGTTTAGATCAAGAACCAAAGAAATTGGATTTGGATCGGGGAAAAACGAAAGTTGTCGACTAGTCATTCTGTTCCGTTTTACATCGTCCGAGGTAAGTTTATAGGCAAATAGAAGTGTTTAATTGTAGATAAATGCTATATATATATATATATATATATGCTGGTATGAAAAATATGAATTTATATATGCTTATGCCGAATGTGAATAAGCATGGTAACCAAGTTAAAGCATTCGTTTCGACCGAGTTTCGATGTCCGAAAGCCCCGTATGAACCTTAGGAATAGCTAGGATACATATGTCATGATATAGGATTTCGATATGTGATGTGCGAGGAAGACCATGGCTTCGATATGTGACTCCGATATATGTGTACGAGTAAGACCCTGTCTAGGACAGTGGCATCGATATGTGGTTACATGTAAGACCACGTCTGGGACGTTGGCATTGTACGATATATGTGTGATTATCCGAGTGTCCTATCCATTTCTGAATCGTTCATCAGGCATCGATAAGCTATGATCAAATGTACAAAAGTGAGTTAAAATGATCAGGTATGAATTGGTTTATTACCTATTTTAAATAAAGTGAGTAAGTTACTTAATCTTTGATGCAAAACATATTTGAAGTAAAGTAAAAATTATATGTGAATGTGAAAAAAAAAAGTATTCAGCCTTGTAAATATTTAATATGAACATTATTGAAATTATTTTTGGAATATATGCAATTGGTAGTATATTCGGCCATTAATATAAATATTTGTATGATTGTTATACTTTGACTTACGAGTGTATGCATATAAATTTATATGTATTTGGTATGAAAAATGTGTTTTGGCTTGGCCATTGAAAGATAGTTAGTAATGTATCTTTATATATAAAAGTGTTCATTCTGTCATTACCATGTTTATGCATAAGGTACTATATTTTAATTTATAAGTATATATATATGTGCTCACATATTGATGTATAGCTTTGAAATTGAAGGATATTTTGCTTATAAATATGTATGTGTATTAGGCCATATAATATAAATATGTATGTGATTATTATCCTTGACCTATGAATTTATGCATATAAGAGTATATGTACTAGTTATGATAAAGATATTTTGGTTTGGAAATTGAATGATAGTTTGATGAAATATATATATGTTCATTCGGCCATGAATAATATACATGTGGAAGTACATATAAAATACATGAATTTGTAAGCTTAAGATTTAAAGTAGCTATGATAGTATAATTTGGTTTAGTTTAAATGATTTGATTATGTAATTGCGTTGTTTATTTGCTTATGACTTACTAAGCTATAGTAGCTTACTCTGTGTGTGTTCATGTTTACCTCTGTTTTATAGATTTTGGATTCAAGTTTCGAGCTCGGGAATCATCAGAGAAGCTTATCACACTATTGACTGTCTTCGGTATTTTATAAGCTGAGTTTTTGAACCTATGGCATGTATAGGCTAGATTATATTTTGAAATGTTATAATTTGGTTTTGTATAATCTAAGCCATGAAATGGCTTGTTAATAAAGTTAATGTTTGCATATTTTTGGGCATGATATAAGCATATTCTGGGAAGTATGTTTCATAGAATGTGTGTGTATGGTGATTTTGGATACGTATATTTGGATGATCTGGTTATGATAATTGGATAGATAAGCATGTATGGGAATTCGGTTGTCATACCTAATGAAGGTATTATATGTGATTTAGCATTAATGAGTATTTGATTATGTCCGAATAAGGTAAAAGGTTATTATAATATACTTAATACTTGGAATATAAGTTTTGTGTGTTTGGGTAAATATATTTGAAAATTGGTTAAGTGATAAAATATAAGTGAAGGATATTAACTATATGAGTTTCAGCTTTTATGTTTATGAAATATGATAAATGGTTTTGTATATGGATTGGCTAACGTGAGTAGTAATATATGAAATGGATATGCCATGTGTTTAAAGTTTGATTAGTGTCTTGGTGAGGTGTTTGCATTTTAAATAAATGTTTGTGATCCTTATCAGTTTGATTATATATTATGCTATAAAAGTAACTTGTTATAAAGGTATGATGCATATTAGGCCATGAAGTTAGCTTAATTTAGAAGGTGTGTTTTTCTTTGATGCGTTTCGGTGTGATGTTTGGACTTATAATTCTACTTGGTAATGAGATAACAAATGGATCTATGTTCAGTATATGGTACGTGTTAAATTGGTTAAGTAATGTATATGTCATTGTTGGTATTTGGCTATTAGGTTCGGTTAGTGAAGGTAAGAAATGAATATGCTACTTGACTGTTTTGGTTAAGTGTTTTGGTATAATTTTAAATGGTAATTGAGGATTATGATTTAGGTACGTTTTGGTTAGCTTATAATGAAATATTTAAAAGTGTAAAATATGAAGTTTATATTTGAATAATGATAGGAAAATTATGTATAAATAAATATATGATATGTTTTGTTTGTGATTCGATTTTTAACGTCAGTAGACGAATTAGTACTAATATGGTCCCGTGGAATTGGTTATTTATTAATGAATGATAAATGGTGCATATTCATATTTGGCTATAGATAAGTAATTGAATATATTTATAAATGATGCATATGACATGTTTGCATATGATTCAGTTTCTAATGACAAGAAAAATATTTGTGTCATGAATGATTTGGTTTGATTACATGAATGATATATATTAAAGGAGTTTTAATGCCATAATATTTAGACAATAAGTTCGGCTAATAAAACTATAATGTTCTTGTAAAATGATGTGTTGAAATTGGGAGTTCGAATATGGTTCAATTGATAAGTACATATGTGCAAAATTTTGTAATGAGAAAATGGGTATATTTGTTCATATTGACTATTGCTAATGCTGTATATGTGAATGGATATTAAGTTGTGTAATATGGCTTATTTGGTTTTAAAATGTGCATGTGTATTGATTTCGAAGTATGGAATGTAATGAATGTCTGTTTGAGTTGTGATATGACTAGTAATGCCTCGTAACCCTATTCCGACGATGGATACGGGTTATGGGTGTTACAGATAGTGTAACTTGACTGTTGATCCAATAGTCCAACCTTCCGATTATCTACAAGAATAAAGTTTAACACAAGTAAGCTCAATGAAGCTTAGTAAGTTTGACATATTAAATCGATAAATCTTATCGAAGAGAATACAACAATTCAAAAACAATAATAGAACAACCCTGAAAGTTTCCTGTCATCCACAATCCCAATTGGTAATTCATAATTAATCAATTCAAATTCCAAGTATATAAGAAAAATTCATCAAAGTTACCCAACAAGTTCACTTACCAAGATTTTCAACTCAAAGAATGGCTTACGGATAGAAGTACATCATCAATCCAACCAAACACACCAAATGCTCACTCGAGCCAATCCATCCATCACACCAATGCTCATAAGAGCTAATCCAACCATCACACAAATGTTCATAATAGATAAACCAACCATCACACCAATGCTCATAAGAGTTAATCCAACTAGCACACCAAATACAGAGTATAACACGAAAGTTCACAACACATGATGAACCTCGGTTTACTCGGGAAATATTCAAATATATCCCTCCAATACCATCTCCACTCCAAACCACCATAACGCACCAAATCACAACTGTACTCTATCCTGTGTTCAAATCGTTCTAAACATCAATTTCAATTACTTACTCAAATAATCATTTAAAATCAAAAAATATATTTACCTATTATGTCATGATATATAATTTAACAATTCATATAGATATTAGAATTTTGAATCGTACGAACTTGGACCAAATTGTAGAAGTTGTAGAAGTGCAGGGACTATTCTGAAATTTTTCCTTTTCCACGAGTATCTACGTGATCTTCATCTAAAATGTAAAATTCTTTATTTATTAGCATATATTTCATTTCCAATCCAATTTACAATTAATACCCTTTTATTTTCCAAAATTACATAATTACCCTAAACTTTTACAATTTTTGCAATTTAATCCTTTAACTCTAAATTCATCAAATTAACCATTTTTTCTCAAATAAATATTTATCTAAATATAATAGGTCCTCAAAAGCCCCTAATAAATATCAAATTCATTATTAAACCCTAATATTTTGAGACTTTCACAATTTAATCCTAAAATCAAAATTTAACAAAAATCACTTTACAAAATCATCAAATAACAAAATCAAAGCTCCCAATACATGGTATTTATCAAGAACATTCAATATTAATCAATGGAAACTTCCAAAATTTTTAATTGAATAAAAAACAGAGGTACGAGCTAGCTAGACCAAGTTGCAATGATATTAAAAACATAAAAATTACAAGAAACAGAATTAAAACTGACTTACATGCACGCTCCCAATGCTAGCCAAATGTAAAGCTTCAAAAATGGTGGAAATAGCCTAGGATTTTCGGCAAGAAGATGAGAAAATGATGATTTTGGCTTTTGGTTTTATTAAATTTTAGTCTATTTACTAAATTACCTAATTACCCCTTAATTAAAACCTTTTTAAAACACCATTTAAAGCCCATTATGGTCCATTAATAATCATATGGGCTAATTATTATTTAAACCCCTTTTTATATCATAAATAAGCTATTAAATCTATGGCACTCAAGATTTACTAAACTTTTGCACCTTTTTCAATTTAGTCTTTTTTCTTTTAATTAACTATCTAAACGTTAATATTTATAAACAAAATTTTAATACGACTATAATGACTCTATAAATATTCTAAAAATAATATTTATGAGTCAATATGATGAAAATTTGTGGTCCCAAAACCACTATTCTGTCACCACTGAAAATCGGGCTATTATATACTTGCACATTCCGTCACAATCCACTAATCTACTACTCTTTAAAAAACTCATAAGGTGATATTTGTAGCCTTTGCTAAATTAACATATAAAAGACAAGCATGCCTTCAATAAAAATCTGATTTGAAGATAGTTTGAATGCAAATTATGCTTGAGCAATTTGCCTCGTCAAGGGTTGAGGTCGTGTCATCCTTAACAAATACTGCATTTTGCTCTTTTAGTCTCTCAGCGTTGCGACAATGGCCTTTGGTGTCACAACGTTGTCCCCAGAGGAAATGCCTGCATCATCTGCAAGGGTTGTGTTCGGTGTTGCAACATCAACGACTCAATGTAGTGACCATGAGTGCTAGTGTCGCAACATCAAGTCCTTAGTGTCACAAAATTGGAGAAAGTTCCCTCGATTGTGCAATTTGGTGAAGTCCACTCCTTGGTTGATAGAAAGACATTGGTGTCACGACCTTGGTTTTAGTTTAGGATCTTCTTCTCATTTTTGCATCCAACCAAGTGTTTGAAACAAGCTCAGCTCAAAGTTTAAGTTCCTAATGGCATAAACTTGCCATTTTATTCCAAAAAGCATAGCTGCATAAAAGTAATAAAAACAATATAAAATACTCAAGAATAAACTCTTTAAGTGTCTAAAAAGCTTAATTTGACGAATACAAATATGTTAGATCAAACCCCCTACACTTAAGTCTTTACTTGTCCTCAAGAAAACACACCAAACACACAAAAGATGTCCCTTGAAATATATTGACAATAAGATACATGGAAATTAAATATTGAATATGCATAAACATATCTAACATACAACTTAGGGTTGATGTTTAGCTAACTTAAGTACTTAAAAAATAAATCTACCTAGTCCACTAAGTTAAAGAGCTATCAAACCTAGAGGCAATTATAGTATATAGATACAAAGTAGACAGAAAATGTGAATAAAAAAATCATTAAGCTAATTATAAACAACCTAAGAAGATCATGTAAAAGAAATGTTTAGGTCCCATAGGCTTTTAGGTTTGTAACGTACTGAGGCTTAGGATGGTTTGAATTCAAAGTAAAGGATTGCTAAAAACAGTTCAAGCACTAGAAACTATAAATCACATAACATTGTGCCCTTATCTTCCCCAATTTTAGCATTGTTTTCACATTCTTATCTTTCCTTCTCTCATATCCATTTTATCTCCAAATTATGGAGGATACATTTCAATATTAATACGCACAAAAGCTAGAAAGTTTAAGTGCATTATAAAAGTAAAATGACTTTTTAAGCTCGAAGATTTTTCGTCTTTTGAGCACATTCTATTAAATCTCATCTTTCACACACTATTCTTTTTACTTTCACATTACTTTTGTTCACTCATAAAACTTTCATTTAAGCTCATTTTATCAAGAATTTATACCTAACATATTGAAACATTTCCTCACTTTTTATATTATTTCTACCTAACCTTTAATATCCATGCCCCAGTGTCCATTTCATGGTACAAATAAAAAATAAGAACATGAAAGGACTGAGTTACAAACACATTTTAAGTTTAAGGTTTCAAAAACACATGTTTATCAAGAAAGGATAATATAGGCTCAAACATGGGAAATCAAGGATGCACAGTATAAAGGTAAGTCATTTAGGCTATGGGCTAAGAAAACAATGCCTTATCTCATCCTTAAATACTTCACATTCACACAATTTCTATCATGTTTCACAATTACACAAATGAATGGCAAATGATTCAAATATTTTCTATCTACAACCTATCTATCATTTGGCACAAAATCTGTCACACCCTAAGTCTTCTAGGTCGCGTATTGGTTGGTTGACTAGGTGGGGTTGACATTGACTCGTGTATGAGCTAGTTAGTTCTTATTGGTTGTTGAATCTCTATTGGCCAAACTTGACCAATATTCATATCTGAATTGGTCACTCGTCCATCTATAACCATTGATAGTCATGATTAAACATAGTTTTCAACAAGGAAAACAAAAGAGAAACCATAAAAAGAAAACAAAATACAAGGAAAATAAAAGTATTTAAGAATCCCTTAATCTTTCAATCAATATTTCCTAGCAACCAATTTACTTGACAACACATGGAACACTCTTTACTCGACCCGATCGTCAGGTTTGAGTTACTGAATGTTACACTCATTTTGGAGTAATAACAATTGAATATATGTTCAATTTATGTCATTATACATTTAAATACAAGAAAAACATGCATATGATTTGATATACAATCAATTTTTGGTCTTACATGGGCTTACGAAAACTCTTATGTTAATCTGGTCTTTAACTATTCCTGGAATAATCTGAGATTAGAGGATCCACTTTTGGTGTCATACTAAGTTTAAATTTTGATACTCAATTAGAATTATCATGTAATGGAGATTCCAATAAATTAGTCCAATGATTTAAGTACAATAATTAAGCATATTAGTGCATAAGCAAAGATATGGCCATAAAAAAAGTGCCAAATATGAATTCATAACAAAGGATGGTGCCATATGAAAGTTAATTGTTTAAGTTAAGTCCAAAAATATAACATATGGCATTGTAATCCTTTGATAACTTTAAAATGTATAAAAATGTTCAAATATTTATTATGTCAATTTTAATGTCTACAAAAATTCAAGGGTAATTACCTAAAAATTTATTGTGTCATCTATTGTCTATAATAAATCAAGACTCCCATTTTACAAGTATAATTATAACAAGTGGTTGATAATTCATTTTAGCTCAAATGAAGTGTATAAAATTTACTTTCGTATTTGTTAAGAGTTTCACCTTTTCACCTCAACATAAAAAACTTAGAAGAACATAATAAACTTAAAAAACTCAAACTTAAATGAAAAAGACATATTAACTATAAATAACTTAATATTTTTGTAAATATAGTGAAGAAAATAAAATGAAGAAAACAAAACAAACAATAAAAAGAAAATTATTTTGATTTTGATTTCTACTTTAAGATGTCTCTTATGCTGAAAACTAAAGGCAATTTATAAAGGTTTAGGATGAGCAAAATGATAATGCATAACACATTGACAATAATAATTGCTAAACCCACTTATTTGCCATCTTTTTTTTTATCTTATCTTTTGAAATATTTTCTTATGCTACTTGATGGCCTATTTTGTGTAAGGTAATGACTCCAATTGGGAAAGGTCAAGAAGGATGGCTAAAAGCTTTCTATTTTAAGATGCACTGTCCAAATACGAAAATACATAAGAACCGTCAAAACACATAAAACTCGTAGCTTTCTATTTATTTTTTATTACTTCTTGATGCAATTTGGCATCTTTATTTTAATATTTGGATAGAGATTCAAATTTATTTTTTTGAAGATTTAAAGTGCACCAAAAATGGAGTCTTAGAGCTTAATATATAATCGAAACATTGAGAAGTGTTTATGTAACAACCCATTTTTAGTCAAATTAGAACAGTGGATTTAGAACCACAAATATGAGGTCAAAATATTTATTTTATTATTATTTTGAGGTCTACAACATGATGGTATGGTTGTATGAAAATTTTGTTAAGAAATTTAATCGTCTGCATGCTCTATTCGATAAAAAGGACTAAATTGCGTAAAGTGCAAAAGTTGTGTTCTAATAGCTAAAGGTGTCTAATAGCTATGGAACCTTAAAATAGAGGTCCTTATGTGGTAATTAGCCCATTAATAAGTTAGTGGATGATAATGGCATGGCATTTAGTGAAATAAATAATGTTTATAAAGGTTAATTTTGTAATTTAGTAATTAAATGATAAATTAAATAAAGTAGAATAAGCTTTCATCTATTATGGTCTTCTTCAACCGATTTTCACAAGAAAAAATAGCCATTTTTGAAGCTAGGGTTCGGCCATGCTTGTTTGGTTAGATTAGATTAAGAAAAGCAGTGTACGGATCTAGATCTAGGGAAAAATAAAGTATTGCATTAGTCGATCCTATTCTGTCATTTTTGTGATCGAGGTAAGTTCGTATGTTAATAAGCATTAATGTAATTGTGCTTTAAATGCTTTATAATTGCATTATTGATGAATATGACTTTACAGAAATGTTCGAGGAAGATTTAGTGACGTGTGAAATCCTGGTTGAACCTTAGGAATAGATAGGATACAAATGACATGTCATTTGTAACACCCCAAACCCGGCCCAGACATTATGGCCGAGTCTGGTGTGTCACATTAAAGTGTTTTAGCGAAAACCATGTTTTCATTGAAAACCCTTCTTAAAATAAAAGAAACCTTAATTAACTTAAAAAAACACACCTTTCAGTTGCAAAAACCTTGTTGAAACATTTGATTTAAGAAGACTTTTCATTTAAAAATTTAATTGCGGAAATGTTGAAAACATACTATAATTTAGAAAACCCATGTTCAACTTCTTGTAATTACATTGAAAATAATAGTAATTTAAGTAATAATAACACAGTGAAAACCTTATTACAATCTGGTCTGGAACATACTTAAAAAGAAATAAAACCTTAAATGCTTAAAAAAAACCCAAGTCCAAATCATCTTGCTAGCTGGCCACTTAGAGTCCCTCCTAACATCGAACCTTTTACTGAGCATCACCTGAAAATAAAATAAAAGAAGGGGTGAGTTTTCGCAAACTCAGTGTGTACAACCCTCGAAGAAAACAAGCATTAAAAAAAATATTATTCATCATTCATGCAATGCAATCCCATCCAAATTATCCATCCGCTACACATTGTCTCCGTCCCCCGTCACACCATGTGGGGATATAAATATTGACCCAACCAATCCACACACCATGGTAGCCCAGTTGCAGAACTACCATCATTTACATATTGGGCTTTAAAAGCCGTCGGTGGATCCATGATTGTTAAGCAACCATGCAATCCTCATATACTTCCTCCGCTCCATAATTCCCAACCCATATGCAACCTAAGCAGAATATCATATGTATGCATGTCGCATCCAAAAAACTTACATTCAACACCTAGGGGTATTTTGGCCATTTTCGCCCTTAGAGGCATTTCAATAATTTTCCCTTAATTATGATTTTCACTTATCTTGGCCCGCTAACAAGTCCCGTGAGCTAAGATGAACGAATACTATGCACCAGGTAGGATTCTAGAGAAAAGGAGGTGGGTTATTAAGACTGCTTAAGTACCAAGCTCTCCCTAGATCCAATCCTAGACATGCATATACCCGTTGCCACACCTTAACCCTTTGACTTGTCCACGGTCGCAATATATTAATTAAGTCTTATTTGGATATCATATACTAGGCCCAAAACCCCTTACAAAGCCCAAACAAATTCACATACTTGTATCTGGCCCATGAAGCCCAATCATATTCATATGGCCCATTAGGTCTAAATCACCTGTATATGGCCTATTAGGCCCAAATCTCATTTATATGGGCCGTTAGGCCCAGTCACATTCATATTCATGCTCACATACAAACTTTCTATCACATAGCATCAATACTCAGTTTTTGCCTATTATGAGCCCAACAGCTCATTGGGCACATTTAGCCCATTCCGGCTCATATGGCCAGATCACAACTCAAGTCCACGGAATTGCCTGTGGGCCTCAGGCAACCTATCGGTTTCCCTCTTAGGAGTGTTCGCGCACTCGCAAGACTACCGTAGCCAAACTTTTTGGCTTTTCGGCTTTTCAGCTTTTGCCGATTCATTGTGTGTGTGCAGTGTATGTACACACCTGGTAAGCAAGCGTGATGCGATCTCCTTAGCCCAAACCTACAATCGATATCACCCTTCAATTAATCGCATGCTTAATACTTATTTACTCAAAAATCGAAACCTCACCTTAACCTTACCTTGAGCCCAATCCTTAATCGCTTTTTCCTTGATCACGTATTTTCTAGATCTACACAAATCTTAACTATTAAAACCCGAATAATAGGTGGCTCGTATCCAACACAAGTCTCCTTACCATAACTATGACCATTCGGCCACCTTAGCCAATGGGACAAGATTACTTACCAAAACCGCAACACCTTAAGGTGCAATTCGGTAAAGAGCTAAAAACCAAGATCCGATACTAATTCCTTACCAAAGTTGATTAGAAAGAGTGAGGGACAATAATTGATGCTAAACAAAGAAAATCAATTGGAAGAGCAAGACTTACACTAGATTCGGTCAAAAAGTATTCGGCCCTTAGAAGATTTGGTTTTTCGGCTTTTTAAACTAAGTATGGTGAATAAGGTTTATTTGGTACAGATTAAAGAAGAAGAGTAGTAGAAGAAATCGGAAAAAAAGATTATGTAGAGGAGAATAGAAATCGGCAGAAAGAAAAGAAAGTAAAATAGAGGGTTTTTGGCTTTTTGGATCTTGAAGAGAAAAGGGTTCTTGGCACAAAGTGAAGGGAAATTCGTCATTAACTTTTCAACCCTCCCCTTCGACACCTATTATAGCCCTATAGTCAAATTCTTAAAGCCAAGTTCCCAATTCAGCTCCACTTACTCCTCACTTCTCATCTCCTCATTTTTCTCCCTGATAACCCCTTTATCCTTTCCTTAATTTTCTCTTTTGAACACTCCACTTGGAGTCCATCTTCACGCCACTTCCATCCTTCTAGAAGGCCAAAATTAAATTCTAAAAATACTAAGCTAGGATTCAAACCTTGGAACCCCTTGCTAGCTACTAACGCCACCTCACTACACCTTATGTGGCGTCACTTAGCCACTCTACCACAGGCTTGTTTTGGATCCAATTATTTCTTTATTTATTCAAAAGCCCAACTACTAGCCAACCCTAATTCTTTTAATAATTAAATTATAATTTCTTTTACCCCTTAATTCAAACTCAAATTTAGCTAAGACCTACTAAAATTATTGCTTGGATAAGAATATTAAACACAATTTTCATCAAAATCGAAAATAAAGAAAATTCAGGATTTCAGGATTTTTGGATTTCGGGATTTTTGGGGTGTTACATCATTAGAGGTTATTGTGTTTTGGATGCTGGTTTGTATAGCAAGGAGATCCAAGGTTCGAATCCTAGCTTAGTATTTTTAGAGTTTAATTTTGGCCTTCTAGAAGGATGGAAGTGGCGTGAAGATGGACTCCAAGTGGAGTGTTCAGAAGAGAAAATTAAGGAAAGGATCAAGGGATTATCAGGGAGAAAAACGAGAAGATGAGAAGTGAGGGGTAAGTAGAGCCGAATTGGGAACTTAGGCTTGAAGAATTCGGCTATAGGGCTATAAATAGGTGCCGAATGGGAGGGTTGAAAAGCTAATGATGAATTTCCCTTCACTTTATGCCAGAAACCCTTTTCTCTAAAAAGCCGAAAACTTTTTTTCTTTTCTTGCTTTGTGCCGAATTCTTATCCCTCCTCTACTCAATATTTTCTTTGCTTTAGCCGATTCTTCTTCCTCTCTTCTTTGGTGTTGAGTAATCAATTGTTGCCATTCAAATCTCTAAGAGCTGAATACCCTTCGTGCTGCCACTACTCTTTCCACCCAGTTGATTCTAGTGTAAGTGTTTGCTTTCCCAATCGGTTTTTGATAAGTATCGAGTATTCAGTTCCTCACTTCTTTCTAATCGACTTTTGTAGGGAATTAGTGTCAGATCTTGGTTTTGGATTCCTGCCGATTTGCTCTTCAGATCTGAGAAATATGCGTGTTTAGTGATCAAAGTAAAAGATAGTAAAGGCTTGGCGTTCAGGCAAGGTTAAGGTGAGATTCTGGCTTTTGGTAAAGTAATCGATAAGTACGTGTGATTAATCTTTGAGTGATATCGATTGTAGGTTTGGGCTAAGGAGATCGCATCACGCTTGCTTACCAGGTGTGTACATACACTGCACACACACAATGAATTGGCGAAAGTCGAAAAGTCGAAAAGCCAAATTGCCGAAAAGTTGAAAGTTTGGCTACGGTAGTCTTGCGAGTGCGCGAACACTCGTAAGGGGGAAACTGATAGGTTGCCTGAGCCCCACGGGCGATTTTGTGGACTTGGGTTGTGATTTGGCCATATGGGCCGGAATGGGCTAAATGGGCCCGATGGGCTGTTGGACCCATAATTGGCAAAAACTGAATATTGATGCTTTGTGATAGGAATTTGTATGTGAGCATGAATATGAATGTAACTGGGCCTAACGGGCCATATACAAGTGATTTGGGCCTATTGGGCCATACGAATATGATTGGGCTTAATGGGCTAGATAAAGGTATGTGAAATTGTTTGGGTTTTGTAAGGGGTTTTGGGCCTAGTATATGATATCCACATAAGACTTAATTAATATATTGCGACCGTGGGCAAGTCAAAGGGTTAAGGTGTGGCAACGGGTATATACATGTCTAGGATTGGATCTAGAGAGAGCTTGGTACTTAAGCGGTCTTAATGACCCACCTCCTCTTTTTTGGAATCCTACCTGATGTATAGTATTCGTTCATCTTAGCTCACGGGACTTGTTAATGGGCAAAGATAAGTGAAAACCGTAATTAAAGGAAAATTATCAAAATGCCCTTAAGGGCGAAAATGACCAAAATACCCCTAGGTGTTGAATGTAAGTTTTGTGGATGCGACATGCATACATATAATATTCTGCTTAGGTTGCATATGGGTTGGGAATTATGGAACAGAGGAAGTATATGAGGATCGCATGGTTGCTTAACAATTGTAGATCCACCGACGGCTTTTAAAGCCCAATATGTAAATAATGGTAGTTCTGCAACCGGGGTGCCATGGTGTGTGGGTTGGTTGGGTCAATATTTATATCCCCACATGGTGTGACAGGGGACGGAGACGATGTGTAGCGGATGGATAATTTGGATAGGATTGCATTGCATGAATGATGAATGATGTTTCTTTTAATGCTTGTTTTCTTCGAGGGTTGTACACACTAAGTTTGAGAAAACTCACCCCCTCTTTTATTTTATTTTCAGGTGATGCTCAGTAGAAGGTTCGATGTTTGGAGGGACTCTAGGTGGCCAGCTAGCAAGATGATTTGGACTTAGGTTTTTTTTTTAAGCATTTAAGGTTTTATTTCTTTTTAAGTATGTTCCAGACCAAATTGTAATAAGGTTTTCACTGTGTTATTATTACTTGAATTATTATTTCCATTGTAATTGCGAGAAGTTGAACATGGATTTCTTAAATTATAGTATGTTTTCTACGTTTTCGGAACTATGTTTTTTTTTAAAAATCAAATGTTTTAAACAAGGCTTTTGTAACTGAAGGTGTTTTTTTAAAGTTAACTAGGGTTATTTTATTTTAAGAAGGGTTTTCAATGAAAACACGGTTTTCGCTAAAACACTTTAATGTGACACACCAGATTCGGCCATAGCGTCTAGGTCGGGTTTGGGGTGTTACAAAATGGTCAGGAGATATCACACTATCACAAATTATATAATGGCATGTATAGCTAAACTCGTACTTGCTACGATAGTCTGAGAATCGGCTAAACCTGGCTCTAATACCAATAAGTGAACACCCTCAACCCATATTCATCGCCGAAACAGGGCCACAGAGCATTACCAGAGTTTACATATCAATTAAAAGAAATTATGTCATTTACTATTCATATTTGAAATCAATCATATCGTCCTTTAATTGGGTCCTCAAAGCCCAAAATACATGTTAGAATCAAATCGAGACTAAACCAGAAACTCAAAAAAAAATTCGTGAAATATCAAAATTTTTCTTAGGTGCAGGGGACACAAGCCCGTGTGGTTAGGCCGTGTGGCTCACACAGCCAAGTGACATGCATGTGTCCCAAGCCGTGTGGGCATTCGATGTGAGGCACACGGCCGTGCCCCAGTCCGAGTTCATACCTGTGTAACTCTCTGACTTGAGTCACACGGCTAACCACACGCCTGTGTGCTAGGCCGTGTGGACAATTTAAATTTCAAAAATTAGGTGTAGAATTCACACGGCTAAGACGGACGCCCATGTGTTGAGCCGTGTGTTTCACACGGCTGAGACACACACCCGTGTCTCTACCTTTGTGACCAATTCTAAGCATTCTATTTCTCAATTTTTAAGATGCAGGGGACACCTGACCAAACCACACGCCCATGCACATGGCCGTGTGTCACACACACCCGTGTGTCTACCCATGTGGATGAAAACAATGCCATTTCCAAGCCTTATTTCTCACCAAATTTTTCCTTGTACCTACATTAATACTTACATATATATACCAACCAATTCAAGATGTTAAAACCAAGCCAACATTAACATTATACTTGATATATCATCACATGTATTCAAACTTACCTTTTGAAAGACATATATGTTTACCATAATTCTATCTAACCATATCAAGCACACATATATTAACCATATTATAATCTCAAGTATATATTTACTAATAATACCATTACAAGCCATTCCAGTGGCTAGATTACAAACAAACATTTACATGCCAACATTGGCCAAGTTAGCCTATACATGCCATTATACCAAAATAAATTTGCTATTTATACCAAAATGTGCCAAAGGATAGTGTGATGATGCTCCGACCAATTCCAACCTTTACGAGCTTTCGAGCATTATATAATAGAGAAACGAAAACCAAGTAAGCATTTCAAATGCATAATAAGTTTGTATAACAAGAATTTAACTTACCAATCATGTACATTCAAAGTAAGTATACAAATTTGCATCCCAATCATTATAGCTATTTGCCTGAACACATATGATCTCAAGAAACTTGTAAGTCATGTATATCATGTAAACATCAAAAATCAAAGATGAGTTCATCATGTAATAACTTTCATAAACATGTGATTTTCATATCATATTTCCATATAACATGTGCATTTCTATAATCAATCATATTAAGTTCAATTCAACCATGTCAAAATTATTCTCGTTGAATTTATTTGAAATATCGATGGATACACATGTAGTACACTCAATGTGTACAAAATTGTAAGCCGTCAACTCATATTCAGGGGTACCCAATTAGGGCACATAATCAGGAAGCACTCTCTCGAGCCATATAACAGGATGCTCATGTGAGCCATGTAACAGGAAGCTTATTGGGCTAAATCAGGAAACTCATAAGAGTTTAAAACAGGAAGCTCATTGAGTTTAACAGGTAACTCCAAAGAGCTATTATCAGGGAGCTCCGAATAGCCATATAACAGGATGTTCAAGTGAGCCAGGTCAAGAAGCTCACAAAGAGCCTATATCAGGACGCTCATAAAGAGCTGCGTTTGTGTCCGTAATATATGTAGGATCACAACCGACCATATAACAGGACGCTCACAAAGAGCTGCGGTAGTCCGCAACACATGCAGGATCACCATCGATCAGGATGCTCACAGGAACCACGTAACAGGAAACTCAAGAGGGCTTACAACAGGATGCTCTTTCGAGCTAAAGTGTATCTGCAACATATGCAAGACTACAACCAATCAGGAAATCCTGTATCCATCGAATTCCATCTATTCAAACAGTACTCATTATTTATCGGGCATAATTGGACATGAGATCAATTTCATATATAATGCATTTATACAATTCACATCTACCACACTCAAATCAAACATATAAATACACACAATTTAGTTACACAAACTTACCTTGTCACTTATTCATATACGGAAATCTACTAATCCGACACTTTTTTTCCTCGATCTAACTTCGTATTTGAGTTATCCAGATCTATATAAATGAATTTAATGTCAATTTAATTCATTTCATATTCAATTTAATTCAATTCACATCCTAAGAAAAATTACCATTTTGCCCCTATACTTTTCATAAATGATAATTTCGTCCCTAGGCTCGGAAAATGAAATTCATGTAATTTAATCCTTATTCCAAGCCTAACCAATTTTTACATATAACATTTACAGCACATATATTTCATAAAAATAAAAAATTTTCCATGAATTTTACATCTTTACAATTTAGTCCCTATATCACAATTTAATGAAAATTCACTTTACAAAAGTTGTTTATCTATCAACAACCTTTCATTTTCTACCATAAATTTCAAATTTTTAGCATATTCATCCATGAAAAAAATTCAATACTTTAATATCTTTCCAAATTGATCCCCAAAATAGATAGATTAGGTTATTCCGATCTCAAAAATATAAAAATTACTAAAAATGAGACATGAGTACTTACCTAATTAAGCTTGCTTGATTTTCTTTCTCTTTCCTAGGGTTTCCATTGAAAATTTGGGGAAGATGATGAAATAAGATGATATTAGGCTATTATCATCTTTATTTATTCCAAATTCCAATTTAGTCCCTTTTTTTCTAATTTTCCATGGATGAATCATAAAAAATATCTAATAACTTTTCTTAATGGTCTAATTATCATATAAGGACTTCAAGTTTTGAATTTCATAGCTATTTGATACTTATAGCTACTAGAACTCAACTTTTGTATTTTATGCAATTTGGTCCTTTCTATAATTAAACATGTAATCGGTAAAATTTTCTTATCAAAATTTTTATACGTCTTTTCTATCATAATGCAGACCATGCAATATTATTAAAATAAATTTTTTTCTGTCTCGGATTTGTGATCCCAAAACCACTGTTCTGATTTTAGTGAAAACGGGCTATTACAAGACACATGCAAGAATCTCGCATCTGGCAAGTCTTCTTCAATTACACGCGATGCCCTCACAAATAAATTGTGGATGTACATCTCTAAAATTCGATCTTCGACATGATTATATAAACATAAAAAAAATTATATATTTCATAATGTTAACAACTTAATAATGAGCTTAATTAAAATTTAAAAATATTTTTTTACCATTTGCAATTGGACACCGAAAATGTGCTTCATCGAAACGAATTAGTAGAATTGCCATTATAAAAATCAATTAAAAATAAATAAATTATGAAATATAAAATTAAAAAACAAGAATTTTAGAGAAATTATTTTTTAAAAATTGAGAACTAAAAACTTTAGAGAATTGAGACTTAGGAGAATGAGATTTGAAAGCAAAAGGGATAAAAGGCTTAGGTTTATATAACAAATAAACTAGTTTTTTTAGTCCTTGGAAATAATTTGCCTGTTAGAATTTTTTACCGTTGCTTGAAAGTGCATCCAACGGGATAGGTTTTCAACTGATTTGGCAGGAAAGCATGTCTTACTGGGTGTGCTTTCAAACACTTCAGTAAAAAAACACATCCAGCAACACACATTTTCTCTCTCTCTCTTCAAAATAGGCCTATTTCCCTAAATATCCCAGAAACCAGGCTATTTCATTTATTTTTTTAAAAAAATCTCTAAATTAATCAAATTTTCTTAATATCTAAAATAATTTGAAAGATAAAATAAAACTTAACCCAAACTCTATAAAAAAAAAATAACCATCTCCTCCCTCGTTTGAACCCTCCTCCCCTCCCAAAAAGAAAAAACTTGTAATACTCTTATGACAAAAGAATTTCGATGAATGTTTTGCAATAAAAAATCTGCTACTAAGTTATGAAATTATTATTTGTTTTATATTTTAAAAATATTTTGTGATTTTTATCTTAGAAATTAATTAGAATTTATATTTATAATATTATTGTTTGAAGTTTATTTTTTATTTTTCAATCATTTGTATATATAGACATTTAAAGATGATTTTGAATAAACGGTGTGTTTATCATTAATTAGTGTAAAAATAGTGATAACAATAAAATTAAATAAATATTGTAGTGTAAGAAAAAAAACTAAATGTACTACATTACACTTCGTCACCGATCTAATCCCAACCTAAATTTATAAGAGCGCAATAGTTTATTTTCTTTTATTTTTCTTAATCGATATAATTGGAAGTGTTTTTAGAAATCCATATAATTTTATTATATTTGGAATTTAATTAATAATTTATTTAATTAATAATAGTGCTGTCATGATTTATTGCCACAAACAAATTTGGTACATCGAAGTTGATGTTTTATTCGGAGATGTCAGATTAATGTGAGGTTTAAAAGGAGCACTAATTTTAAAGAGTTGAAATTGAATATTAGCACAAAAAGCACATCATGTTTTTGGAGGATAATATTCACAATTTTATATAGGTTTCTCACGTCATCAAATCCTTATCAGGATTCTTTTACACATTAACCAAAATGTATAACTAAATTTTTGTATAACTAAATTTTTAGTTATTGATTATCTAAGATTTAAGTAATACTGAGTTGCATTATATGATTAGATTATAATTTGAGAAGATAACTTATATTATTAGGTAATTTAAATTGTTTATAGTCCACAAAATTAGATTGAGCAAATTATTCAAATAATAGGAGATACTTATGTCATTTATAAGTCCAATTGGGGAGAACTTATCTTGGCTATTGAAGGAATAACTCCCAAAAATATAGACATTGATATGATTGTCTAAATTGTTAATACATTGGAAAAGACCCAAACTGAATTTATCCTAAATTCATTTATGATTTATTTATTTGTGATGTTCATGGTATAACTTACCTAAATTCTGAGTAAGTGATAAACTATGTGTGTATAACTCATTTACTTTGATGTATTAAAAACATGATCTCTCATGGTAATGGGTCATGTAAGAACAATAAAATAATATCTGATATAAAACATAGCAAACCATAAATCAAGATCTGTCATGTCAAACCATCAAGAATAAATCTAAATGTGAAAGCGTACCTGAATCCATGGATTTTTTGAAATCTTCTGATCTTATGGTTTTGATATTCTAAATTAGCACACAAGTAATTTTGAGAATGTGACTCTCTCTTTTCTAAAGATGAGATATTAGAAAAGTTACCTATGTGTAATTTGGGGACCATAAACCTAATATATAACTTTTGCACATTAATCCTAATTTCTCAGCCCATCATCAATTAGAAATTAGTTACTAGAGTATCGACACTTATTTAATCCATACTTTATTTAATAACTGAAGCCCAATAAATCTTAACCAAGTTTGGTCGCTTTTAATTTGAGCTAATCCTTTATGATAGTAAATAATAATATGTAACTACTCTTATTATATATGTGATATCCATATTTTCCAACAGGTCATAAGTTGGTATGTTGCATAAATAACTTATGCATGGTATGACATCGCTTACAATAATGGAATTCATAGCTTGAATAAAGAGTAAATTATATTCTCTCATTGGAACTATATTGATTATGAAAATTGAAATTAAAGGTCATTTTTCTAAAGCAAATGATTTTATCATTACTAATCTGAGTAATGATCATTTTCATTATAGAAGATATAATGGTGACCATGAGATAATATGGATCAAATTAGGTCAACAAATTTAATCTAAAGGGATCATGAATACCTTTTGAGGGTAACACATATGATAAGGTCATTAGACTAAAACCTGAAATGAGTAGCTTTCATAATAGTATATAGTAGGTGTGAAAATTGAATATCGATAATGACAATGAATAGCAAAGAAACAGAGAAACGAACACACATAATTTTATGTGGAAACCCTTTTGAAGGGAAAAGCCACGGCTAGTGGAGAAGAAAATTTACTATGTCAAAATTTGAATGATACAAGAGGAGAGACGATTATGTCTATTTATAGGTTTAAAATCTTATTCTAATCAAAGTAAAATAAAAGTAATGCAGTAAGATTAAAACACCTTATTCTAATCAACATTAAATAGAGGGAGTAAACTTTTATACAAATTTTACTTGTATAGCATGTATTTAGCTTATTGGGGATCTACGATAGGCTGCAGCCCTAGCCCACATGCAGCCCATTGTAAATCCTTTATCTTACCACTTATATTTTATTTTAATAAGAATTTACGTGACACGAATCTAATAAAAAAAAATTCAATTATGATACTTTAGTAAATGACCATTGACTAAATTTGTTTCTATTTTTCTTGATCGTTAGCAATGTCTTGACTGTATTAAAATACAATGTCTAGCACCTAACCTAGTCAAATGTCGAAATGACATGTTCCATTAAATGATTCCACTAAGAACACCACACATAGCATTCTTATCCTTGTTAGTATAAATGACGAGGTTGACATCTCGACTAATCTAAGCTTTGATATCATTTCAGCACCACACCAATATTCAATAGTGTTGGGACTTTAGATGTCCCATCAAACAATTTTTTGAAATGTTTGTTCATTTTAATGTTTGAACAGATGTCCAAACAAACTTTTGGATAGTAGTCCAGGTATTACTTCAAGAAAATTCAAGTGGAGTTACGTCTTGGCATTTTAGACTTTCACCTCCATGATTATTTTCTCTATTAGCAAATGATTTTATAGCATTTTTTTTATCTCACCCTAAACAACGGTGATCAAATTTAGCTATTGAAAAGTTTAGAAATCTACATGTGTTATCTAGTAAGGCTTACCTTAGAAATCTACATGTGTTATCTAGTAAGGCTTACCTTATCCTTTAAGCCTTTATCTTGGAGAATAAATTGTGGATTTTAATTGATTAATAAAGTTTTATTTTAAAATAAATATTGGAGGTTTTTATCCAAGATTATTATGAACTAAATTGATGAATTTATCTTCACAAATTCTGCTTAGAGAAGCTGTCTTATTTTGCCAATAAATGGGTAATTTATTCGCATGTTGAGATAAATCTTTTAGAGAGTGCTTGTGCCGAGTTTGTTTGTATACTTGTTGTTAATTTTCACTTGTATTTTACTTAAGAGTTTAAATATCATTGTAAGTGAGGTATTTTGAGTGAATGGTTGTAACAAATTAAGGTTATTTATTGGGGCTGAAATTACTTATGTAAGGGTAAATTAAGTTTTAGCCAATAGAGTATTAAATCAACTGTTAAATAAATCATTCATTGAGTAAGAGTCTATAGAGTAGGATTATTTTCGAAGATAAAATATTTAAATTAAATCATTCATTGATGTGCAAGTTTTTGAAGAGTAGAGGCAGAAGTGTTGAAACCATCTTTATGTTTTGAAAAAAAAGGGATCAACTTTTAAAAGAAATATGGAGTCGCCACCAATCCTTTTTATTTAGGTATGATCAGATCATTTATAAAATATTTTATTTTATTAAAATATTGATTTTGGCCTATGAAATTCAAGAAAACGAGTTCGGGAGTCGGTTGCGTGCGAGGAAGGATTAGCACCCTCGCAGCACCCAAAATTGGTATCTTATTGATTAATTAATGTCTTAATGTCGAAAATTCGAAAATATTTTAAAATACAATCTTGAAAAAAAAGTTTGCATAACTCGAAATGGATATTAAGATTCTCTTGTTCTGAAGAAATAAAATATTATATCCAACACGTTAGGATACGACATTTCAAAACCTTCGATACCAAGATCATCTCATGATTCCCGAAACTCATGCATTGAAATTTTAAAAGGATATTCGGTTATTTGGTCAAACGGGTAAATCGAAACCCAGCACGTTAGGGCACGATTTCTCGAATTTCCAAACACGAAATATTACCTTATTTTTTTTATTGAAGAAAACACGGACGGAATTTTAAAAAGGGTATTTGGTCATTTGGTCAAACGAAAAATCGAAACCCAGCACATTAGGGCACGATTTTTCGAATTTCTAAACACGAAATATTGCCTTGTTATCGAATTTTTTTTTGAGTAATAGTAGATGTGGTGTTTAAAACGGTGCATATTTATTTTATTTAAGCATAATATAAACATTGATACACAATAAAAATATAATATGGCAAAATGTGTAGAACATTAAAATAATATATGTAAAGTAAATAAGGGGTATTATAATAATACTAATGTAATTAATAATATTATTACTGATGATCAAATTATAATAATAATAAAATGAATAAGGAAATTTAAAAATAAAAATGGAAAATGCTTAATAAAAAATAATGTATATGCGTGTATATATATAAGTAAACTATGACAGTGCCAAAATAATGAAGGCAATATACAATAACAATAATATATATATAAAAGAGGAATAATAATGACAATAATACTAAATAATCAAAGAGATGCACAAATAAAATATATAAACCATATGATTTAAAAAAAAATAAAGAAATAATACATAAAAAAAAAGGAGTTTGTAAAAGATTGGTATAAAAAAAGGATTTAATCGAAGTTCAAATAAAAATAGAGGCCTAAATTATGAAAAGGAGAAATAGAGGACTTAGAACTAAACACGCAAGAACAGCATGGGTCACATGGGCAATTATCCCGAACCCCTTTACCTGCGCATCGTTTAGGACTAAAAGAAAATAAAAAATTAGAGGGATAAATTTTAAAAAGAAAAAGTAAAATAAAGGCCATATTGAAAAGCTTCTTAAAAGCGAAGGGACCATTCGCGCTAATAACCCGATTAGTAGAAACATGTGGATCCTGATGCTTGCGGGTCGGGTACACGGATCTGGCGCCTAAACAGCGTCGTTTTAGGGTATTTTGCAGCTAAATGAAACGGCGCCGTTTGGTAGTATTATAAAAGGGCAAATTTTTGTAAAAAAACCTCATTTTTCCTTTCATTAAAAAAACAAAAGCTTTTCTCTCAAACCCTCTCCCTCCGGCCTAACTCCGGCCTAGGATCCCGGCGAACCTCCGTCGTGGCTCCGCCGTAGGCGATGGTCGGAGGCACACAAAAATCGGGCTTTTTCAGCCCTTTTTCGATTTTCTTTTCCCATCTTTTAAAGGAAATGAATAAAAAGGCTTAAAATCTCTTTTGGTTTAGAAAATAATAGAAAAAGAAACGATTCGAAAATACAACAACCCCCCCTTTTTTTGCCCTTCGAACCCACATCAGAACCCTTATGGGCTCTTGGGTATTCAGATATTGACGACATTCAACGGAGGGGAAGGCGAATCCACTCTGGTAAGATTTCTAATATTCACATTTATTTCAAAAAGAAAAATATATATATCTAAAAAAGGCACCTTTTTTTATTATCTTGGATCTGATTATTTATTGCTGTTGTGTGCGTAAAAAAAATTACAATGAAAAAGTTCTTGGCTTTATAGCCGAAATAAAAAAAGAAAAATACATTATTTTTGCTATTTTGTGCTGCTGTCATGTTTTGGTTTTGCAGGTACGGGGGTACGGGGCCAACTGTGGCGTACGGCGTGTTTGACGTGGAGGCGTGGTCGTGGTTGTGGTGCAAGGAGGTCGTACATGGGCGAGGGCAGCGGCGCTCATTGCTGCTAGGGTTTGCTGTTTGGCTAAACCTAGGTTTAAGTTTTGGGCCATTGGGCCTAGTTGTAAATGGGTATTTGGGATTGGTTTTGGGTTATGAATTTGGGTTTAGGATTTTTAATATTGGGCCTGTGTAATATTTGTATTTTGGGCCACAAGTTTATTTGTAATTGGACTGTTTTAATTTGGTTTGTTTTTTATTTATTTTGGTTTATGTTTGTACGGGCCCGGGCAGATTTGGGCCTGTACAAGAAGCAATAGAAATTGAATATACTTTTTAATCTCCTAGATTAAGACTAAGATCAGAGGTATTGTTCTCTATTTAAATTATTGTATTTAATTAAATTCTCATGTGTGAAAAGTTATAATATCGTGCATTTAAGAGTTTAAAATATTTAGATTAAATATCTATAACCAATAAAATATGACATGTATGAAAGTAAAAGAAAAAGAAAAAAATAAAAAGGTAAATATTTGAAATTTTTTATATTTATTTATATAATTTATTTTTTATTACATTTTATAGTATATTTGTCAAACTCTTAATTTATTTATGGAATCTAAATACTCCACTGACAGTAATATATTAAATAATTTTCCAAAATAAAATATTGTCATATCATCCTCTATATAAGCATAGAATATTAAAAACATTTCAAATTAAGGGTTTTAATGGATTTAAATCATAGATTAGGTTTTATTTAATTATAAAAATAAGTAAACATGCCATAGTTTGAGGGCTTTACCTTTAATTTTTTTTTGTTTAAATTTAATTTTTAGGTCTATCATTTTTGGGTAAACTACATTAGCAATCATTAAATTATATATTTTTTTCTAATCATTCAATTATGAAATGTTACAAAAATGTCATCCAATTAATAATTTATTTGTTTTTTGGTCACCTTATAAAAAGTTACAAAATAATCAATCAACTATTTAATGTTGTTTTTTTTCATCCAACTATCTTAGATTTTTTAGTATGTTTATTTATACATTAGTCCGTTGATAACTAAAAAAGATAAAATTAATAATTAAGTAATTATTTTATAATTTTTTATAATTGAGTGATAAAAAAAATTAATAATTAAATAATTATTTTATAAATTTTCATAGGAAAGCAAATCATAATTGAATGATTTTTATTGCAGCTTACTCATATTTTTATCAAAATCCAATATCTAATATAGTCGGACTTTTGAATATTTGAACTTTTTATCTCAGAAAAGTAAGTAATAATCGACGTAAGAAAAAAATAATTTAGTCTGTGGCTCAATAGTAATTTACCACAGCTCTACTCCGAACCTAACTTCATGACCGTTACTCCGAGCCAAAATTGAAAATATAACGGACTACAGACCGAGCCTCGCCTTTCTCCAAAATCCCCGTTAAAGGAAACCTTCGGGTTGTGTTTCCAAAATCTACCAACTTTTTCCTTTATATAATATATATTTTTTTCATTTTTGTTGTCTGGCTGATAAGAATAATACAGAACACTGAAAAAATGGTTTCCAAGATTATCAAGAGAACTCCGCCACGATCCATCAAGCGCCACAGGAGAAAGACTTCTCCGACTAAGAAGAATGCTTCTGTCACCGTCATTGCCTCCCTCAACAAGTCCATTAAGATATGCCATCGCCGCCTTGTCAGGCTTTTCTCCAAGTTAGCCCACATAGCAACTCCTTCTACCACCAAACGCCGCTACAAGGGGTTCAAAATCCTCAAACAAGATCAACTCGAAAGCAATTCCATTGTTCCTCGAACTCTAGTGTTCGACCGTTGCTTGCTTCCGCCGCCGATTTCGGAGACAAAAAAAACCATCGTCCTTGATCTAGACGAGACCCTGGTGCATTCAAGCCCCGACCCACCTCCCAAAATGTATGATTTTGTAGTAAGGCCGAGCATCGATGGTCAAATCATGAAATTTTACGTGTTGAAACGTCCTGGTGTCGATTCTTTCTTGGAAGAAATCAGCAAGAAACACGAGGTGGTGGTGTTCACGGCCGGACTTGAGCAATATGCTTCGCAGGTTTTGGATAAGCTTGACCCTAAGGGGCTAATATCGTACCGGCTTTATCGGGATTCCTGCAAGGAAATGGAAGAGAAGATGGTTAAAGACTTGTCGGAAATGGGGAGGGATCTGGGCAAAGTTGTGATAGTTGATGATAACCCAAATGCTTACACTTTGCAGCCGGAGAATGCTATCCCCATCCCACCGTTTGTGGAGGACGGTGAGGATAGGGAGCTGGAGAAGTTGGTGCAATTCTTTGAGTGGTGTGAACCGTTTGAGGATATGAGACTGGCCGTCAAGCAGTGTTTCAGCGGTGGGAACGACGGTGGCAGCAGTGGTGCTGCTGATGGCATAGATTTATGAAATTTTGAAAAGTCTGAGTGCTTTTTCTAGTATTTTGGCCCAAACTTTATTAACAATCTGTATTGAACTGCAAAAGAATAAAAATAACCACAATAGCAATGATTTTGCAAGTACCCAGGGTCCAAAAATCCAATTTAACTCGATCGGAATTTTGTTTCATTTTATTGCTTATTTTATGTTTGATACAAATCAGTTGGAATAATTTACGAATAAATGTTAGAAAAAAAAAATTTCCTGAATAGTTCCATTTAGGAAAAATTATGGGAATAGACCAATTTTTTTAAAACACTATCGGTTGGAAGTATTTTTCTTCCAAGGGTCAAAATAATCACTACTTTTTCAACGACTATTTAATTAGTCGCTAGACACTCCCAAATGTTTATATTTTATTTTCCTATAAACCATCCCTTCTTATTTCATTTTTTTTTTTCCATTTCAAGCTCAACCATCTCTCAAATTCTTCTCAATACCCACTTAAATTCACTCAAATTTTTTTCTCTCAATTTTATTTGAATTATCTTAACATTTTCTTGAATTATTTTTTCTAATACAAAGTATTCAGTTTTTTTTTCGAAATTATCAATGACAAGTTCTCTAATCTATCATGATAAGAACCACATTTTCATCAATCAATTGCAAATAGTAAGAATATTTATTATTATATTTTAATGTACTCTAATTTTTATATTTTTTGTTATATTTGAATTTAATATTTTGTATATTTTTTCCTTGAATAGGCGAAAGATCAAATTTTACAAAACAACATTCGTAATCTACCTGCTTCTCCATCACCATTGATCGAACCCTACTTGAGAGAAGTCAATTTTTTGCACGTGGCCCTTGTATGTAACGGGTGTAAGTTGGACCCGACACTCGTAAGTGCGTTGGTGGAAAGGTGGATGTAACACCCCTAACCCGTAACCGTCACCAGAATAGGTTAAGAGGCATTGCCGGGCATGTAACTGAATTCAGAACAATCATATATCCAATTTCATCTTATTTCAATAAAAATTATTAATTCACATTCAATAAGTACTTAAATCAAGCATACAAAGCTTTAGTCATACATTTGGGACTAAATTGATAACATATAAAAATTTCAGAAACTTATAAAGTTTTCAACATTTCAAATATCACACGCCCGTGTGAACAGGCCATGTGCTTCACACGGCTAATGGACACGCCCGTGTCTTAGACCATATGGAAACAGGGCATACATACTGACTTGCACCACACGGCCAGAGACACCCCCGTGTGCTAGGCCGTGTGTTACACACGACCAATAGACACGCCCGTGTGTCTAGGCCGTGTCAAAATTGTAGGGTATACTGACTTTAATTCGTAGGGTACCCTAGGGGACACACAACCATGTAACATGACCGTGTATCGCACACGACTGAGACACATACCCGTGTCTCTGCCCGTGTGGACAAAAATAGGCCATTTGAAAAGCCAAATTTACCACCCTAGAACATAAGCATTTATAATCATATTTGACCACATTTATGCAACTCAATTGGCAACCAAAATAATCATTTCAATACACATTATAAGCCATATCAAGACTTACCATTTACATAATTTCATTCCATGTTTCCTTGCTAAAACATACCATAATTGAACACTTCAATTCAACCAAAATATAACATCAAAATAAGCCAAATCACATGGCTTAACATATACACAAAAATATGCCAAAGTCAAGATATCAAGTAGCATGACTATCATCCCTTAAACTAGCCTATACATGCCATATTTACAAATTCACAAGTTCAAAAGTACCAATCAAAATTTGGATAGTGTGATGTGCAACCCCGACTTGTCCGGAACGAGCGAGCTAACGAACCTCTATAAAACATAAAAAAAGAAATAGAGTAAGCTTATAGCTCAGTAAGCCTATATAATTTAGAATTAAACTTACCAATTATACATAATCAAAGTAATACAATTATGCAACCAATTTAATTAATCAACACCTAAACACACATATTCATCCAATGTTAGTTATTGTAAACATACATGAAATCAAGGCTTCATCATTTTAGATTCATAAACCATGTATAACATTAATAACATTTATAAACTGTATCTCGTCAATATAACATTATTATGGCCCGTTGAACATATTAGAACCTCAAAGGATAGTCGAGTGAACAATATCAGTAATCCGTCAATTCATAATCATACATGCTCTTTCGAGACATGGTCGATAAGCTCTTCATGAGCTGACAATTAGTAAGCTCTATTGAGCTGAAAACAGTAAGCTCTATTGAGCTGAACAGTAAGCACTTTCGAGCTGAATCGGTAAGCTCCAACGAGCTGAAACAGTAAGCTCTTACAAGCTATGGTGAGTCCGCAACAAATGTAGGAGCTCGACCATTACGGTAATTCCAGTAACATGTCACTCGTATCCAATGAATTCAAATAGTTCAAACGGGACTCGATAACACATATAATATAACAAGAAGACATTCATACTTCAAATATCTCAATTATACACATTCTTTTCAATAATCACAAGTATAGAAAAGTTTGATTCCAATTATACGAACTTACCTCGTAATTGCTCGTATAATCGTCGTTTACTCGTCTACCTTTCGTTTCCCCCGATCTAATTCTGGTATTTACTTATCTTGATCTAAATGATATCAAATTAACTCATTCAAACTTTCATTCAATTCAATTTAGCCTAAAACATTCATTTTGGCTAAGTTATAAATTTACCCCTAGACTTTTAACTATTTTGCAATTTAGTCCTTAACACATAAAAATGAAAAATTGCACAATTTAATACCAACCCATGTCTAGTCGAATTTCCTATATACTACTAGCAGACCATATCTTTCATTATTTCACACTTTTAACCACAAAATTTTACAATTTCACAATTTAATCCCTATTTTGCATTTTTGTCAAAAATCACTTTACAAAACTAGTTCAACCATCATCAAGCTTCCAAAATCTATCATTAAACTTCAAAGAACTCAAGTATTCAACAATAGCACATTTCAAAATCTATAACAGTTTCAAAAACGAAGGTATGGGCTAGTTAGATTAAGCTGCAACGAACTCGAAAACGTAGAAATCATTAAAAATCGAGCTTGTATGCTTACCTAATTGAGCTTAACAATGGCCAAACCCTAGTTGAGCTTCAATATTTCTTTTTCTTTTATTTTTCAGTAAGAAGATGAACAAAATAAGCTTAAAATTGATTTTTGTTTAATTAATTAACCTTTAATATAAAAATTACCATTATAACCTTATAATTAAACTTAATATATCATGTAATTCATGGACATAAATGTCCACTAACCTCAATCATGGTAAAATAACATTATAAGGACTTCCATATTAATAAACCATAGCTATTTAATACCTTTAAACAATAGTACCCAACTTTTACGCGTTACATGATTTAGTCCTTTTCACCGAATTAACTATTTAAATAGTAAAGTTTCTTAACGAAAATTTCACATAATTAATCTATAATGCTGTAAAAATTATTAAAATAATAAAATAACTATTTTGACTTTAGATTTGTGGTCTCAAAACCACTATTCTGATTTGACCTAAAAACGGGCTATTACAGTAGAGACTCGAGACGCATACTTTCCATCTTCCATGTGGCAAGTGTACTATCACTCTAGAGGATATGCAGTAACAACTCAGGTTACCAGTGGATGGGTTCGTAGTGACTGCGACTGTTCAAGCAGACGACTGGAAAGTAGTATGCGACGAACTTTTAGGGCTGGTTCCGGAGATAATTTTTGGAGGCCAAATAGAAATGGCTTTGTTAAGAAGAAATTTCGGTGAGCTCAATGAGGATTTGAATGAAATCGATAGAGAGCAACACACTCGAGCTTACATCCTTATGATAATTAGGGGTATCCTACTGCCAAATAAGTCACAAAATCTCGTCCATTTAAGATGGATGCTAAAACTCGTCAACTTTAGAAAAGCAGGCGAACTCAGTTGGGGGTCTGCCATGTTGGCAACCTTGTATCGGGAGATGTGTTGGGTGACACAACCATAAAAAATTAAAATTAGTGGTTGAATGCTAGTATTGCAGTTATGAGCGAGATACCGACTTCCATTTTTATGTCTTGAAGCAAACCCTTACACGTTCCCACTCATAACAAGGTAAAATTCATTAGATAATGTATTTACCATAATAAAATAATTTAACGTTTAAATTATTTTGTTAACAAATTATTTCAATAGGTGGAATCATGGGCCAAGTTACGCGAGACTAATGAAGGAGCTACGAGATATACAGCTCCTATTAGACCAACGATCTGAAGAAGAGGTAAGTTTTTTCTTTTAATTTGAATTATATAATATTGACATATTTGATTTGAGATTTAATAGTGTATATACAACTAATTATTTATTATTTTAATATAGTTTTAATGGACACCATACGAGGATCTGACAATTCAAGAATGCATCTCGTTGAATTCTTGGTGAATCACAGCATCTGGTACATTGGTAGTGTACGCTACTATAGAGATTCATGAGTCAAATAAGGTCTTGCGGCAATTCAGGTTCAGGAAATTGATTCAAGTGGCACCTCAGGACCTCGATGATCTGCATCCTATCGACTTGTGAGGGAGGCCAGAAGTGTAACAACCCGATTTTGGGCCTAGTCGGAACAATGGTTTTGGGACCACAAATCTGACAAGAAAAAAATTATTTTTATTATATCTTTATGGTCTACGGTTTCACGAAATGATTTCATGAAAGTTTCATTTGAAAATTTTGACGTTTGGGCACTCAATTTAGTCAAAAGGACTAAATTGTAAAAAGTGCAAAAGTTGAGTTCTACATGTTAGAGGTGTCCAATTGTTATAAAATTTTAAATTGGAGGTCCTTAAATGATAATTAGACCATTGGTTAATTTTTTGGACAAAAATGGATATGAAATAGGTGAAATAGAATTTTTTAAGTTAGGGGCATTTTGGTCATTTAGTAATTAAAATGAATTAAAAACAAAATTAAAAGCCAATTTTTGTCCATCTTCAACCCCATGGCCAAATTTATTAAGTGAAAATCATGGCTAGGGTTTTTCAACCTTCCAAGCTCGATTGTAAGCTCGTTCTGTCCCCGTTTTTAATGATTTTTACATTTTTGAGATCCCCATAACTCGATTTAGCTATTTCTACCCTTATTTTGAGCTTGGGTTTGTGGTTAAAAATTTACCCATGGATGAAATACATGTGTTTTGATTTTTTATGGAAGAATATGAAAGTTTGGAGTGTGATAAACAACTTTTACTAAGTGATTTTTGATGAAATTTCATAAAAGGACCTATATGTAAAAGTTGTAAAATATATGTAGAAAATGTGATTTAGTGAAAAATTTGGGTTTATATAAGAGGGAATATGAATCTTTAAGGCTTGCGTATTGAGAAAAATGGATACATTTCATTTTACGAGCCTAGGGGAAAATTTGTAAATATGTGAAATTTTAGGGGCAAGAATGTAATTTTTCCATAATATGATTTTTGGATTGATTTGAATAGTATAATAATTTAATAAGTCGAGTGTGATATTATAGATCAAGAAAAATAAAGTTCAGACTTAGAACGGGGGAAAAACGAGTATTGGACGATTTGGTCCTTTTTGACATTTTAGGTCGAGGTAAGTTCGTATATTAATAAACATTATTGATTTGTGTTAATTATGCAATATTATTATATATTTAATTAAATTGTGAAAATTAAAGTAAACATTTGAATTGAGTAAAAACGCAAGATCGATCACGATCGTTGCGTAGTGTAATATGAATTGACGGTAAAAGACCATGGTAAGACTATGGCAATGTGCTAAGTGAAATAAGTGATTCGCATGTAAGACCTTATCTAGGATATGGCATTGTGCTAAGTGAAATAAGACCATGACATCTAAGTGAAATAAGTCCATGGCAATGTGCTAAGTGAAATAAGACCATGGCATCTAAGTGAAATAAGTCCATGGCAATGTGCTAAGTGAAATAAGACCATGGCATCTAAGTGAAATAAGTCCATGGCAATGTGCTAAGTGAAATAAGTCCATGGCATGGTGCTAAGTGAGAAATTTTTCGGTTGAACCTTAGGAATAAAATAGCTTTGGACACAAGTGTGGCACTATGTGAAGGCCACTTAGTGAATATAATAGCTTTGGACACAAGTGTGGTACTATGTGAAGGCCACTTTGTGAATAAAATAACTTTGGCTACAAGGGTGGTACTATGTGAAGGCTACCGTGTATCTGTTATTATTCCGATGTGTTCAACGGGAAATGACTAAGTGTAAACGAATATGACTATGTGATGATTAAATGTGAAAGAATTATGAGCCAATAATATTATTTGATGTTGAATTGAAATAATGTGTTTTCATTGAGGTTTAAGTGTATCAACTGACATAGCCAATATGAAAAATGAAAGTATAATTGATTTAAGCAATACAGGTACATACGAAATCTATGTGAATGTTGAATGAAAGTTAATACAAAGAAAACGTGAGAGAGTAAAATTAGTAATAAAACAGTTTTGGATAGCAGCAGTTTTGTGAATTTGAAAAATCATAAAAAATTATGGAAACCGAATTAGATGTTGAATAAGATATGAAATTAAATATTATTGAGTCTATTTTCACATAAAAGAAACGGTGTAAGCAAAAGAATTTCATATTATGAGATATTTGAATTTTTGTGAGATGGGGCCAGAATGATTTTAAAATCCCCTATTTTGACTTTGGAAAATAATTAAAAATTGTATAAAAATAATTATTGGTTAGATTTTATATTTTTGAAATTATTATTGAGTATATTTTCAATAGAAACAAATGATAACATCATCCGAATCCCATACGATGAGATAATTAATTTTTAATGAAGAAGGGTTGAAACTATCAAACAGCAGAACATGAGAGACTTTAAAGAATAAACTGTACTTATTGGCTAGACCAAAAATTTTGAAAATTTTATGGTAAGAATATATGTGAGTCTAGTTTCAGGGAAAATCATCGGATCTTAATTTGGAGTTCTGTAGCTCAAGATATAAATAATTTAGTGACTGTGACTTGAGTAGACAACTTGAGATGAACAAGAGTAAATAATGGAACTATGTGCAATTATGATTGTATTATCTTGAGAACATATTGTGAGAATTGGTAAAAGCATGTTAATAAATTTCTTATTATTTACATACCAACTTACTAAGCTATATAGCTTACTCCATTTATTTTCTGTGTTTATAATGTCCTCAGGTTAGCTCGGGTTGGAAGTCGCCGGAGAACCTATCACACTATCAAACTAACAAATTGGGTATTGATGATTCTTATACTTAAGGTCATGGCATGTGTAGGGGACTTGGTTATTTTTATGTGTCATAATTGTTTTGGCCTAAAATGTTGGCCTATGCTATTTGAAAGTCCATTGTTGTGTAAAGCCATTTGATATTGGTATATTGGCTATATTATAAGTCCATGATGATGCATTTCAAGGATGTGTATACTTACATATGTGGATGAATGAGTGGTGATATATATGTGTGACGTAAATTTGTACGCAACAGCAAGTCAGATTAGTGCACGGGCTAGGGACATGGCCATCCGAGCCACACGGCTGTGTCCTAATATCACACGGGAGTGTGCCCCTATTTTTCATGAAAATTTTCAAAGTTTTCTAAAGTTCTCTGTTCGGTCCCGAACCGTTTCCAAAGCATGATTTGGGCTTCGTAGGCCCATATTAGGGACTTTAAGATGAAATGTTGAAATTTTTAAATTTGAAAGCAAATTCATGACTCGATTTTATACGGTTGCATGTGTTTATGTCCAGTAATGCCTCATACCCTGTCCCGACGTCGGACACGGGTCTTGCAGCAATTCGGGTTCAGGTAATCGATTCTAGTGGCACCTTAGGACCTCAATGATCTGTATCTTATCAACTTGTGAGGGAGGCCGGATGAGAATTTGATTAGATTCCATGCCAAATATATCAACATGTGGAACAATCGGTACAAGTTTTTACCTCCTCATAAGGCCATTGTCGCTCCGGAGTTAGCTTGCAATCTAGAGTACATGCTTTGGTAGTTAACTTACAATAGCTTGCAATCTAGAGTACATGCCTTGGTAGTTAACTTACAATCTAGAATACTTGCCTTGGTTTAGGATTTTTGGCAAGCCACACTTGCTAAGTGAAGAAGATAGGAGTGGGCAACTGCATACAAAGAGGCCACGACGGCCACTGACACATCCAAGGTCTAGTGAGGCGGGTTTGTCGTATGCACCTACGCAAGAGCCGACACCGACACCATTGCCCACACCCTCTTGGTCAGTATGTGTCGTCCTATTCTAGTGCGTATGGAAACCCTATCATTTTCACACAAGCATAATATATTCCACCACATTTTTCTACTTCTACTTCGATGCCAAGTTTTGTTTTCAAACCTCCGTCCTCAGTACAATAGATGTAGATGCCATTGACATTTCTGGCGATGATGATGTATATGCTATCCATGTTTTGGCCACCAACCAAGAGTTCAATTGCCACTGGTGTACGAAACACAATATAGTTATGCCCCTACGCCAATGGTGACACAAACACCTCCGGGATCATTGTTTTATCCAAGTGTATCATCTTCCCAACCACCTAATCCTAGACTAGAGGATGCACGATGGCAGCTGAGAAGCAACCGATCACAATCAACTATGAATGAAGGCAAAGAAGAGGAGAGGCCTGTACCACAACCTACGCTGAAGGTTGAACCAAGAAGGAATTTGGCTCGCAACCGTCAACCACTCTGATGTGGCACACATGCTCACACCTGATAATAGTTGATTTACTTTATTATTGTACTTATCATGTTAACATTTTTCAATAAATATCAAATGTGTTTATTGTATCGATGTCATTAAAATAAAAATCATTTTTAATTAAAGTTGGTCATTATTATAATTTATTGATTTTTATTGTATGACAAAAACGTGCTTTTGAAAAGTACAACAAGTTGATTGTAGTGAACAATTTAATAAATCTATTAATGAGGTGTTGAACTTGTATCATCCCTTCGGTGTGTACATGATGGCGTTGTATGCCCGGGCCATGTAATTATTTTCTATTTATTTGAATGATGAATAAATAAATAAAGTTAACTTCACATTTTACTATTATGTTTTTTTGTATATTTTGTCTTTCATATTTTGCATGCGTTGTGAAATTGTGACTAAGCATGTTGTGATTTACCTAAATCCTGAGTTAGTAACTGAGCATGTTGTTGGGAAATGTGTCCATATTGTAGTAAACATGTAACTATTTTCTATTTATTTGAATGATGAATAAATGAATAAAGTTAATTTCACATTTCACTATTATGTCTTTTTTATTTTCTGTCTTTTATATTTTTCATGCATATCGAAATTATTACAAGTAAATATTAGCTCATTGATTGTCTAAAGTTCAAACTGAAGATAAGTGGCATTGTAAAGAACATTTACATTATGAGAAAGACAACTTACTTTAGTAGATAATCTAAATGAGTTTGCAATCCTGTAAAAGAATCGAAGTGAGTATTTTATTCAAATACTGAGAAGGATTCTTATGTCATCTACAATTCCAATTAGGGAGATGGCTAGTCTTGGCTATTGGAGCAGTTGACTCCATGAGTAAAGACATAGATGTATTAATTGGTAGAATGATACATTAGACTGGACCCAAGATGAATTAATTATGAATTCGTATGTGAATTAATTCACTTGTGACGTTCATGGTGATTTACCAAAATCTTGTGTTAGTCACTGACCATGCATATTCAACTCGTGTGCTTTGATATAAATGGAGGCTTATGCTCTAAAGATGATCAAGCCTATAGCCGGTATGTTGGGTACATGACTTGTGTACGCACGGCTTTACTAGCAATAGTGAAATTCATAGCTCAATTAAAGAGTTAATGATATCTTCTCACTAGCATTGTGTAGATTAATAAACATGAAACGTGGTCACAGGTTGCTTATTCTCGAACGAGCAATTTATCAAAGCCATTTATTAGCAGTGATCATATTAATCATTAAGAAGATACAATGGTGACAATGAGATAAAATAGGAATGTATTGAGTGAACGGATTTAACTTAAAGGAATCAAGGATATCATATGATGATAACACACACATGACAAGGTCACTAGACAAAATAGTTGGATGAATTGCTTTCGTAAAGAGTATACAATAAGGAGTTTTCAATCATGATATTTCTTGTGGACTGACTCCATGATTAAGTAATTGCGAATTATCAAAACGATTCTTTTGGACATAATTGCAATCACTAAAACTTAATTGTATATGTCCGATTGGTCCCTTCACTGGCTTAACAAAAGCTCGATTAGACTGCATTTGAATCAAAAGATAATTCTACGACTTTAGGAATAATTTAATTGAGTCGATTTATTCGATGGGGAATTAAATTAGGTGGTCGTAAGAATTGTTCACCAAGAGAATTTGATTAAACAATTTTCTTGAAAAATTAATTTGGAAAATCTAAGTGATTTTTGGAAAAATTAATTTTGATCAAGTAAAATTAAATTAATCAAATTAATTAAAATTAATATGATATTTTTAGAAATTAATTTTCAAGTCAGACAATTGGCCAAATGGGTAATTGAACTTGAAAATTGGACCTGAGATCGTAAATTGGGCCCGAGAGCCAAAAATTGAGACTAAGACCCAAAAACTGGTCGAACTGGGCTCGATATGTGAAACTGGGTCGACGGTCCAACTGGTGGCTAGACCAGATCGGTGGGTCGTCATTGACCTGGACTGAACCAGCAGCAGCCAGACTAGCTAAGGGTGTCGTAAGCGGCTAGCACCTGCATCACCAGACACGGCGATGCTGGTGGCTACAATGGTAGTGTCCCGGTGGCCGACGGTGGTTTGTCATCGATGGTTGAGTAATGAAAGAGTTACACTCTTATTGGGACTCTACTAGAGAATTTGATTTCAGATTAACTATTACAAAAATAATATTATTTTAATAGTTTAATATTAAATTAAATTTAATGTTTATCTTAATAGTATGTTATTAATTTAATATTAAAGTGATTATCTTTATATTAAATTAAATTTAATGTTTATCTTGTAGATAAATATTCTATTGTTTTAATAAGATTTAATATTAAATTTAATAAAATATATATCTTGATAAATATTATAATAATTTAATATTAAAGTGATTAAGTTTAATCATAGTTAAACTTTCTAAACTCTCCCTATATAAAGTGATTATTTTATAAAATTTCTAGATATATTTTTCTTATTTACAACTTGACCAAAAAGTTTAGAGAAATTACAAAATTACCTCACTAGTAATTTTTGTGAAAAATTTTCTGATTTGAAGTGAGCCCACACTCGGTAGACATGAGGTTGAGGATGACGGAGAAGACTACTCGGTCGAAGCGCTCATCCTAGATTAATAGAAAATGTACAATTTTGATTAAGTGTTTATTACTTTAGATATCATAAACAAGATCTTGTTTTGGAAAAATTTTGAAACTCTAGTTTTTCCCTAAATTTATTTTCTGCTGTGTTTTCCTAACTCATATTTCCAAAAGTTAGCATTAGAACTAGGTTGTGTTCTATCTATAAGTATACACAGATAATTAAAATAAATTTCTCTTCTTCTTGAATGTTTTGATTACATAAAAAGTGGCATTCTTTAGATCTTATATATGTTTTGAGTTATATATGGGAATGGATGTGATATTATATATTTGTTATATAATTGTTTTTTGCCGTGGTTGTGGTTCTTAGGAAATAGACTGTGGACTATCATCTCCATGTAGGGTTTTTTTTTTTTAAATTCATAGAATTCTTATGAGTCGAAAACGAACATAAGACTTGAATGTATTTTTTTCTAAAAGGAGCCCCTGATGATGAAAAGATGTGATGACAGTTGAAGACCCAAGGAATGCCTTGTGATTAAAAATTATTTAATTTTATTTTTCTGTTTATTTTCTAGAAATAGAACCATGAAAACTTTGGCTGGTAATTTTATTTTAATTACCGATCTCCTTATATATATATTTTATAACTTTTTATAATATTTATATTATGTAATGTTATAATTGTGATATATATATATATATGAGATGATCCATAGTTGATCGATTAGAAATAAGAAGTGTGGTAATGAAAAATAACATGTGTTGTATTGTTATATTCACTTCTTTAGGTTATTCAATAACTGTGAGAAGTGTGGTAATGAGAAGGTGCATGTCTAGGATTGGCTCTAGCTAGGAAAGGTCTGGTTTTTAAGCGATTGAATTTTACTCACCTCCCTTTCCTTAGACCCTACCTGGTGTACGGTTCGCATTCATTTCTTCGATTTTTCCCTTAAAAGAAAAATTGTGGAGAACCAAAATTGTTTGTTTTAAGATTGATTTATTCTTGTGAATGAATATTATTGGCATAACATGTCATGCATATATTGGAAGAATGTCATTTAGATTAGGTAAGAATGCCACTAGGACTATTGTATGATTATTCTTGAAATTTGGGATTAAAAAACCTTACATGCTTTTAAAATATTGAATGGGAGAAGGTCCTTGAACAAGACCTATGACCTCCATCCATGGTCCCTAAGTGATAGCATGATAAAATTCAAGCCAGTTTCTTACTTGGCCGCACCCCAATGTCAATTTTTTCATATGGGTTCACTATATGAGATCTCCTTTTAAGGACTTCTAGTCATGCATGACTTTCGAAGAGATTGTCCCAAGATGACTTACAAATAAAAGCATGTTCATGATGGGTGTTGAGTCAACGATTGCACAATCAAGATCATCTCTTATTAAATAGTTGCCCAAGAAACGATATTTAAGCTAGAGATGATGGTCAAATGTTAAATGGTCGTTAGTTCATGTGGAGTCTTGAGAATTAACATTCACAAACTGATTGGAGACTTCCATGTTCTTGCTAGTTAATAGGTGTGAGAATGACCATAGTAATAAAAAAATACTTTTTCAAGGTTTTAATACAAGACATATGTATCATACTGCATTATTGATATGTTGTTGAAACGAAAAATATTTGCTTAATAAAAAGATAGTAATTAATGAAATCTTTATTTTTTTTCAGTTCAAATATGTCTCCTACTCCTCTTATTAGTATTCTCACTAAAAATAAATTAAATGGGGATAACTTTTGAGAATGGAAATGGAACTTGCTAATAGTTCTCAACTGTGAGAAACATAAATTTGTTCTTGATGAAATGTGCCCTCCTGAAGCTCAGCCTAAAACAAGAAATCGCTAGAGAGATTCTGACTCGATTGCTCAATGTTATATGTTAGCGAGTATAAGTAGTGTGTTGCAAAAGCAATACGAGAATTTACGTACTACCAAAGAGATCATGATAAATTTGAAGGATTTTCTCGGAGGCCAAGTTATATTGGCTCTACAATCCGCTATTACAAATTCGATGAATTCTCGGCAAAAACCTGGCACTCTGATAAAAGAACATATGCTTAAACTTATGGGATTCTTTTCAGAAGTGGAGGACAATGGGGTTGAACTAGACGTGAACACTCAAATTTAAATAGTGTTCAAATCCTTAACCAAGGAGTTTGCTGGTTTTGCTTACAACTTTGGGAACAAGGCATTTACCTTGACTCAGCTTATGAAAGAATCACAATCCTATGAATTGATGTTCAATGGTGGTAAATCGATTTAGGAGAAACTTGAGGCAAACTTAGTTGTGGGTCCCTCATCCTTTAACGAAAAATAAAAAGCTAAGGGAAAGAAGAAGTCGACTAAGTCTTTGGTTCCACCTCGTGTGGCTAGGAAGAAGGCTAAGAAGTCAAAAGATCCTAAAAAGATCAAATGTTTCTTCTACAATATAAAAGGACATTTCAAATCAAACTGTAAGGAGTATTTGGATTACCTAGCCGAAAAGGGCAAAGGTATAGAACTCTTTGTAGTTGAAGCTTGCTTAGTAGAAGAATCAATTGACAATTGGGTTATTGATTCTGGAGCCACTAACCATATGTGTGTTTCTTTACAAGGGTTCAGCGAAATGAGAAGTCTTTGTAATAGCCTGATTTAGACCCTAATCGGAATGGTGGTTTCGGGACCACGAATCTGAGTCAGAAAAATATTTAAAAATTATTTTCTGTGTTTATTATGTGTGAATTTGTGTGTGTGAAATTTTCGTGCTTTAATTTTGTCGTTTGAGTGCCCGATTTAATAAAAAGGGCTTAATTGCAAAAAATGTAAAAGTGACTAGTTAATTGTGTAAGTGCTTATTTGAATTTGTCTTTATAATATGAAGCATTTAAGATGCAATTTGACCATAATTACAAAGGATGGACGGTAGTAGGCTTAGTATATAAAGTTTATAAATTAAATAACAAAGGTTAAAATTGTAAATGAATAAATTAATGTAATAAAATAACATAAAAAAAAAACTACATGTATTCATCTTTTAGATAGCCGAATATTAAAGAAAGAAAACAAAGAATAAAAGCTTTGAAGTTTCGGTAAAGGGTTAACTTGATTAAGGTATGCAATTAGTTTGATTTTTTGATAATTTGTATGTTTTTGAGATCATTGCAGTGTAATGTACAAAGCCCATGCTTGAATTTTTTTATTTTGATGAATATTTTAAGTTATACCATTGTTGAAAGCTTGTGATTTTTGTTGTTTGATGATAGAAAATAAAAGATATGTGATAGATTAACATATTTTGTATTGGAATTTTTGATGATTTTGAGTAATTTGGACTAAATTGCAAAAATAATAAATTGAGGGACTAAAATGTGAAATAAATGAAATGTATGGACTTGTATGAACACAAGGAACATTCAGCCTAAGCATGGTGTGTGCAAATTTTGCATGTTTTGTGTTTTGTACAATTTGGACTAAATTGTAAAAAGTGTGAAATGTTGGGGTAAAATGGTAATTTGTCCATTTATGTGTTTTTAGACTAAATTGAGTAAAAATATATTTGAATGAGTTTAATTTGAATATGTTTAGATCAAGAACCAAAGAAATCAGATTTGGATTGGGGGAAAACCAAAGTTGCCGACTAGTCGTCCCGTTCCGTTTTTCATCATCTGAGGTAAGTTTGTAAGCAAATAGATATTGTTAACTTTAAATAAATCTGAGTTTTATATGCTGAAATGAATTATTTGGAAATATATATATGTTAGCCGAATGTAAATAAGCTTGGGAGCTATGTCAATGAATTTGTTTCGACTGAATTATGATGTCCGGAAGCCCCGTATGAACCATAGGATTCCGATATGTGTTTTCGAGTAAGACCACGTCTGGGACATTGGCATCAATATATGTTGTTACGTGTAAGACCATGTTTGGGACATTGACATTGTATTTGATTTGTGTAAGACCCTGTTTGGGACAGTGGCATCGATATGAGATAGCGTGTAAGACCCTATCTAGGACAGTGACATCGATATGAGATAGAATGTAAGACCACGTCTGAGACGTTTGCATTGTATGATATATGTGTTTATCCGAATATCCTATTCAATTTTGAATGGTTTAATGGGCTATGATAAGTTGTGAACAAAGGTGTAAAACGAGCTAAAATGATCAAGTATGAGTTAGCTGAATACCTATTTGAAAAATAAGGTAAGTTGGCCATTTGATATGTGATACTAATCATATAAGTTATTAATGTGAACATGTGTGCACTTGCAAAGTATATTCGGCTATAGGTTATGTATATGTATGTGAAGTTGTATTTTGATTCATAAGTATATGTATACGTGTGTAAACACATTCGATTATATAATGATGTTATGTCTTTGAAATTGAATGATACTTTGAATATATATCTATGTACAATCGGTGAAGATAAGGTTATTTATGAAAGCATATGTTAAATATGAAATGTTAAGCTTGAGATTATATGTAACTATGATAGTATAATTTGATTTGGTTAAAATAGGTTGATAATGTCATTGAGTTGTTATTTGTTTATGACTTACTAAGCTTTAATAACTTACTGTGTGTTATGTTTGCCTCTGTTTTATATATTTCAAGATCTAGTTACAAGCTCGGGGACCGTCAGCAAAGTCTATCACACTATCAACTGTCTTCGATATTTCATAAGCTGAATTTTCAAACCTATGGCATGTATAGGCTGGATTATATTTTGAAATGTTTGATTTTGGTTAATGTAATCATGAGCCATGCAAAAATGGCTAATTCGATATCTAAATATTTGCTATCTTGTTCATAATTCTTATGTGTGCTCAGCTCGGTTTATATGTTTTTACCAAATGACGATATGTTTATTTTTTGTTTTAGTGATTTGGTCATGATATACTTTGAGATGTGGTTGGTATAATTTTGGTAAGCCTTAAGTTTGATTATTTTTAGTTGTTACGGTAAATATGTGTGGCATATTTAATATGATGCAAATGATAAATAGCTATGGTTTGAGGTATCGGTAATTGGTTGTAATGAAATAGATATGATTAATGAAAGTGAGATGTTCATGATTGATACATATATGTGAACCTTGTTATGCATGTTCTATGCGTGAGATATGCTTGAAGTTAAGAATGAATATATTAGGCAATTGACATAGAAATGGAAATTACTATATGATATGTGGCAATTGATATTTGGATTTATCACTGATATTTGATTTACCTAATAGATTACATGTAAAATGAGTTATTGATTATTGATTTAATTTTATGCAATGATACATGTGTATAATTAGATTTAGTAAATAAAGTGAACATTGAATAAATTATGTGTACAAAGCATGAATACATTCGGCTAAGGCTTTTTAAAATAACCAAATATAGTATTTTAAGTTATATCATGAGTGTTTTGTGCAAAATAGGTATATGTAGATGGTTATAAGTACTTTAAGAGATTGATCATTTGGTGTTCTTTTAAAATATGTTTATTTTGATATATGATCTATTAGTTATGCGCATGAATATTTAGATGAATTAGTAAGTATACTTGTTCATGTCTTAATTATTTAAAACTATGTATAGCAATGCACATTAGGCCATCATTGATTTGATTAAACTTTGTATAATTATATATATTTTTTATAATATGGTGCCGAATGGATAATGTCCATAATGATATATATTTTAAATATGTTTGCTTTGTATAATTTATGTTGGTTATAAATGATTGATTTATTTGTATTATTTTGAGATGCACATATGTTATGTGGTAAAATGTTATAATCGGTATTATTTGCTTATGAATTATGTATTTGGTTATATGTTTGAAAAATGTTAAGATATCGTTGGTAAAGAAATTAAATTAGTTATATATGTTAATATTTGATTGATTTATGTGTTTGAGCTAGAGTATGTTTATGATTATTTGGAATCTATGTCTTGTCTAGTAATACCTCGTAACCCCAGTCCGGCAACGAATATGGGTTAGAGGTGTTACAGTCTTTGTGACAGAAGCCTCTCGTTGTGGACCGGAGATGGGAGATATGTTACTTTGATAATTTTAGGAAGATTGTTTTAAAGAACATGTTTTTTGTACCTCATTTTAAGAGGAATTGCTATTCACAGAAATCGTTCTTTAATATGCATGTTTTATAGTCGGTATGTTGGGTACATAGCTCAATTAAAGAGTTAATGATATCCTCTCATTGGCATTGTGTGTATTGATAAACATGAAATGTGGCCACGGTTTGCTTGTTCTTGAACAAGCAATTTGTCACAGCCATTTATTGATAGTGATCGTATTAATCATTAAGAAGACATAATGGTGACAATGAGATAAAATATGATTGTATTGAGTAAACAGATTTAACTTAAAGGAATCAAAGATATCATATGAGGGTAACACAAACATAACGAGGTCATTGGGTAAAGAGTATACAATAAGGAGTTTTCAATCATAGTACTTGTTGTGGATTGACTCCATGATTAAGTAATTGTGAATTATCAGAACGATGCTTCTGGACACAATTGCAATCATTAGAGCCTAATTGTATATGTCCACTTGGTCCCTCCGCTAGCTCAACAAAAACTCGATCGAACTGCATTTGAATCAAAAGAAAATTTTACGACTTTGAGAATAATTTAATTGAGTTGATATATTTGATGTGGAATTAAGTTAGGTGGTCGTAAGAATTGTTCAATTAGAGAATTTGGTTAATGAATTTTCTTGAAAATTTAATTTGGATAATCTAAGTGACTTTTGGAAAAATTAATTTTGATCAAGTAAATTTAAATTAATCAAATTAATTAAAATTAATATGATATATTTGTAAATTAATTTTTAAGTCAGACAATTGGCCCAAGGGGTAATTGAACTTGAAAATTGGACCTGAAATCGTAAATTGGGCCCCGGAGCCAAAAATCGAGATTGAGACTCAAAAATTGGTCGACTTGGGCCTGGCATGTGAAATTGGGCTAATGGTCCAACTGGTGGTTAGACCAGACCGATCGGGTTGTCATTTACCCAGACTGAATCGACAACAACCGAACCGACTCAGGGTGCTATTGTAACAACCCGTTTTTAGTCAATCCGAAACAGTGGTTTTGGGACCACAAATACAAATACAAAATCAAAATTATTATTTTATTATTATTTTAATGTCTACAACATGAAAATATGTTTGTGTGAAAATTTCGTTAAGAAATATTATCATTTGATTAGTTAATTTGATAAAAGGAACCAAATCGCATAAAGTGTAAAAGTGGAGTTCCATCAACTAAAAGTATCTAATAGCTATAGAACCTTATAGTTTAGGTCCTTATGTTGTAATTAGACCATTAAGTAATGAATGGACATATATGTACATGTATTTAAGTATCTTGATGGTTACTAATTAAGGTTAAAAAGGTAATTTGGTTAATTAAGTTAAAATAAATAAAACAAAATGAAACCATTATCTAATATCATCATCTTCAACCGTACATAGCAAAAAAGAAAAGCCATTTCTTTAGGGTTCATTCGGCCAAGCTTTCATTGTCTATTAAGGTACGATTTTTGTCCCGTTTTTAATGATTTCTACGTTTTTGAGATCGTTGCAGCTAGTACTAGCTAGCCCAGGGACTATTTTGCAAAACTGTTAAAGATTTTGAAAGTTTCCATTAATGAATATGTAAGTTTTGTAAAGTGATTTTTAGTGAAAATGTAAAATAGGGATTAAATTGAGAAATGTGTAAAGTTAATGGCTAAAATGTGAAATAAATGAAAAATATGAGCTGCTAGGGACATAATAGTAATTCGGCTAGCATGGGTCTATTGTGAATTTAATTAATTTGTGATTTTATGAAATGAGGACTAAATTGTAAAAAATGTGAAATATTAGGGGCAAAAGTGTAAATGTGTTTTAAAGTGTGTTTTGGACTAAATTGAATGAATAGATGATTAAATGAGTTAATTTTGAATATATTTAGATCAAGAAAGGAGAAATACAGACTTAGATCGGGGAAAGAATAAAGTTACAAAATGGAAGACTCGATTCACCATTTTAGCATCTGAGGTAAGTTCGTATGTTATAATTTCATTTCAAATGTATTCTATATGCTTTGATATAGCATAAATTGTGATTATGTGATTTCGGAGAAGTTCTGGAATGATTTGATAGTTGGAAGCCTAGTTGAGCCTTAGGAATAGTTTAGGATGCTAGTGACATGTCATTAGGGATATTTTGAGTTGGCTTCGGGCCATGGTATAGCACTTTGGGTGCGAGATAAACCGATTTGGCTTCAGGCCATGCATATCAGTTGATTTGGCTTCGGGCCATGATATCAGTATTATGGATAAGTTACCTTGATTTGGCTTCGGGCCATGGTATAGGTACTTATCGTGTTAGACCCTTGAGTATCTAACTTCTATTCCGAATGGTTCAACGGGTAAATGAAAGATGAGAATGTATATGAGGTTGGTATGAGATGATACAAGTATGTGTATAAACTATTTTAGTGTTGAATGGAAGAAATGAAAATGGAAGTATATAGTTTTGTGAATCAGCATTTGAAAGGTTTGATAGTTAAGAAAAGCCACATATTGATGTATTCAAATTGTTGATTTATGTTTATGTGATTGCATTAAGTTTATCTCATACGAGCTTACTAAGCTTTATAGCTTACTTTGTTTATTTTCCCGTGTTTTATAGTGAATTCAAAGCTAGTTTGGATTCGGGGATCATCAGAGACATCGTCACACTATCCACCTATCTCTCGGTACCTATGAACTTGATATTTTAAGTATATGGCATGTATATGCTTTTTGAGTCATTTTGATTATGAGTTGATAATGATCTTGGATATTTGTAATGTCTTGTAAATGTACATGTTTTGGTTTGTATATATAATCATATGAGTTGGCTTATGATGGTGAATTTGATGATGTATATAAGTGTGCAAATGACTTTTGTTTTGAGTTGGTAAATGACCTATATTGTGTGATTGAAGTTGGATTCATGATGCTTGTTGTGAATAGGTAAATTGAATGTCGATACAGTGATGATTTATGAATTGATATGTTATTGAAATTAGACCAAATAATGCATATTTAGGTTTAGCTATATTGATATTGAAGTAATTGGTATTTGGTATGTTTTGAATGAGTAAAACATGAGTCTATAAGCATGTTGGTTGTTAGTATTGGAAATGGTATGAATTATCCTTGATTATGGCTAAATAGGATCTTCAATTATGCTATGAATGTGTATAAATTGAATTGTGTAGGTGTGTACCTTTTGGGGTGGCAAATTGACTTGGTAAATAGCTTATTTTTGTCCACACGGGCAAAGACAATGGCGTGTGTCTCAGCCGAGTGTGACACACAGTCAAGTACATAGTCGTGTGTCCCTTTGTGTTGAAATTGAAATCAAGTTAGTATGCTACACACGGCCTCACACACGGCCTGGCATGGAACACCTCTTACCCATATTCAACACCAGAACAGGGTATAAGGCATTAGCAGACTTACCACACAAACAATCATACAATTCCGAGTCATAAATTTACGTCCAAATTAAAACCATTCACATTCAATCATAAAGTCCCTATCATGAGCCTAAGAGGTCCAAAACATACTTTGGAAGTGGTCCGGGACTAAACTGAGCATTTAGGAAATTTTTACAAAACTTAGAAAATTTTTGCCCTAAACAAGGGTCACACGCCCGTGTGGTTTGGGACACACCCATGTGGGCAGGCCATGTGGCCACACACGCCTGTGTCCCAACCCCATGTAACTCTCTGACTTGTAACCCATGAACAAATTGAGATCACATGGCCAAGTCACATCCCCATGTGCTAGGCTGTGCAGAAAATTAATTTTCATAAAATAGGTGCAGACTTCATACAGCTAGGGCACACGCTCGTGTTTGAGGTCGTGTCATCCACATGATTGAGACACATGCCCGTGTCTCTGCCCGTGTGCTCAATTCTGAGTATTTCGTTTCTCAAAATTAAAGTGCAGGGGACACAAGGCTGGAACACACGCCCATGGGGCAGACTGTGTGTCACACACAGCCTAGACACACGTCCGTGTGTCTACTCGTGTGGAAAAAATAGGGGCTATTTACCAAGCCATTTGCCACCCTTATTATTACAAACACTTATACTAATTCAATAGCACAAATCCATGGCTCACTTAGGCAACCAAACAGCCACAATCATGGCTAAATCATATCAATACAATACCATCCACTATCATACTCACAACATTTATCATGTCCCAAAGTAACCATGCTAATTTCACATAGACAAGGTATCATTAAACTACTTTCATAACACCTATTTGTGCATAAGATTATCATCTCACCAATAAAGCACATTTCCAAACATTTCACATTCATGCTAAAAATCACACTTTATCATACACTAAGAATGCTATGACCATAACACCAAAGACATTAGCACATATACATAAATAAATGGGCTTACAACCATTATAGCCAAAATGATTCAATTACATGACTAAATACCAAATTAACTTAAACAATTATGAGCCAATACTTTTGGCCAAATCAAATGACACATATAACAAAATGACCAAATCCTTATACATTCCATACTTTCAAATTACTAAGATCATCAAATACCCAAAGTAACAGTTTTGATAGTGTGAGGCGAATCGTCGATGATCTCCGATTCCAAGTTAGCTTGGCGACACTATAAAAACATGGAAAATAAATGGAGTAAGCTATATAGCTTAGAAAGCTCGTACACAAGAAATAAGCCATCCTTACCAAGCACATAAGGTTTAAATAATATAACATAATTAACGTAAACCTACCATAATTTCATGATCATAATCTATTCCATCACAAAACTTACTTTATATTCACCATGTCACACATTTAATAAGCATGAGCTTTATGTACATACCTGAGCCATCTCGAAATGAATTTACACATATTCTTATCTTTGACATATCCGTGAACCACTCGGAATAATAATGTCAGATACTCGGGAAAATTTGCACACCGAGTGCCACATATGTAGCCAAAGCTACCTAAGTCTCATATCACATAATCGCTCACTCTCGAGCTATCGATGGGCCTACTCACACAACCTGTCAGTCAAGACATAGCTATACGGTGCTACTCACACAAGCTATCAAGTATCTGTAACATATGCCGGTATACTCAGCCACTGGTAGGATGTACTAGACCAGCACCCGTATCACATAATCACATAACACATAACTACCCTAGTGACATGTCACTTGTATCCTACCCTATTCCTAAGGTTCAAATGGGATTTTGGCTTGTTGATTCATCGTGAACTCATTCGTAGGATTATACTCATTAACAAAATAAAACATACAATTCATGCAATATTAAAACATTTAAATACAATTATTCTAAAGCTTATTTTTAACATACGAACTTACCTTGGTACAAAATGGCTAATTGTTCGATTTAGTCCACAACTTTGTTCTTTCCCTGGTCTAGGTCAGAACCTCATCTTTCTTGATCTATAATATCAAATTTAACTCATCCAATTATCACATTATTCATTTTAATCCCAAAAACACCTTATGGCAAAAATTACATTTTTGCCCTTAACTTTTCATTTTTTTACATTTTAGTCCCTAGGCTCTTAAAATGATTTTCATTTGATTTCTTCATTAACCAAGCCTAGAAAAATCTTTTTCATGCTCATAGTAGCCCACAGTTTTCATTTATTCACATTTTTACACACATTTTACAACTTTTGCAAATAGGTCCCTACTTGACATTTTCATCAAAAATCACTTAGTAAATATTGTTTATCTAACACCAAACATTCATTTTCTACCATTAGACATCAAAATACACAAATATTCAACATGGGTAAAATTTTAGACTTTGATTTTTTTTCAAATTAGTTCTTGAAATAGCTAAATCAAGTTACAACAATCACAAAAACGTAAAAATCATTAAAAATAGGACAAAAACAGGCTTACAATCGAGCTTGAAAGTGGCCAAACCCTAGCTATGGAGAACCTTGTGAATTTTGGCCATGGGGGGGCTAATTTGAGAAGATGACATCTTTTTATTTGTTTATTTTGTCTTTATTTACCAAATGACCAAAATGCCCTTAATGCCAAACTTTGAAATTTCACCTAACCATGCCCATTTTTGTCCAACTTAAAGTATAATGGTCTAATTACCATTTAAGGATCTCCAATTTAATAATTCATTTCAATTAAACACCTCTAGTTTCTAGAACACACATTTTGCACCTATTACAATTTAGTCATATTAGTCAAATTGGATACCCTATCGATAAAATTTCTTAATGAAATTTTCACACAATCATTAAATCATATAGTAGACCTTAATGAAATAATAAAATAAATATTTCTACTTCAATTTGTGCTCTCGAAACCACTATTCTGATTTGACCCTAAAACAGGCTGTTACATGGCACACGGGCGTTTGTAGCCATTTTTAGAGCACACGAGCTAGCCACACGGGCGTGTGTGTTGGCCGTGTGACCCAAGCCAAAGAGTTACACAGGTTTAGACACAGGCTGGAACACGACCATGTGCTTCCATTTCGAATGTCTACACAGCCTGTGACACAGGCGTGTCTAGTGGCCGTGTGAGACACACGGACTGACCACATGGGTGTGTGTCCCCTATTTTAAGGAAAATTTTATAAGTTTTGTAAAATTTTTATAAGTTATCAGTTTAGTACCAAACTAGTCCCAAAGCATGTTTAGGGCCTCGTAGGCTCGTATTAGGGACAAATTAATTTAGAATGAATGACGAATGGTTGAATTGAGAAAATGTATGTTAAATGAATGTTTAATTGTATTGTGAGTCCGGTAATACTCCATAGCCCTATTCTAGCGATGAATATAGGTGAGAGGTGTTACATTTATTGGTATCAGAGCTACAGTTTAATCAATTCTAGGAGTAACGTAGTGTGTGTGTGAGTCTAGCTATATATGCCATATATAAACTATGATAGTGTGATGACTCTTGACATTTTAAAATGTGTTTTCATATAGTAAATGAATCCCAATCGAGCTATAGCTAACGAGGTTGAGAGTAATGTGTTCGCTCCTACTCAAGGGACAGTGCCGTCTGATTTTAGACTCGTGTTGGGTAGCCAAGGAGGAGAGGCTAGAGAAGCCTTCTTCCAAATGATGAATGAGTGGTTTACACAGTATATCCAAAAAAATTCGGCTGCTCAACAACCTTCACCCCCTCTTAATCCCCAATGAGTTCTTGTATCTCCTCAAGGATTCGAGCTTTTAAGATTAAATAAACCATCAATTGACAAGATTCGTAAACACAGGGCTGAAGAGTTTAGAGCTAATGTTGACGATGATCTTGAGAGAGCTGAGTTTTGGCTTGAAAATATGATTAGAGTGTTTGATGAGCTTTCTTGCATACCAGCTAAGTGTTTAAAATTTACTATATCACTATTGAGGGACATTGCGTATCAGTGGTGAAATACACTAGTATCAGTGGTGCCGAGAGAGAGAGAGAATCACTTGGGAGTTCTTTTAGACTGAGTTCCGGAAGAAATTCATAAGTCAACAGTTTCTGGATGAAAAGTATAAAGAGTTTCTAGAACTAAAACAGGGCCGTACGACCGTAACAGAGTATAAGAGGGAATTTGTGCAGTTGAGTAAATATGCTTGAGAGTATGTTTCTACCGAAGAGATTATGTGTAAGTGGTTTTTTGACGGGCTGAACGAAGACATTAAACTTCTAGTCGGGATTCTAGATGTGAAAGAGTTTGTCGTTCTGGTTGATGAGCTTGCAAAGCTGAAGATTTTAGTCGAGAAAAGAAGAAAGCTAATTTAGAGGCTAGAGATTTAAAGAAAAGATCAATAAATAAACCATATCATTCTTCATCAAAGAAATTTTGAGATACGTTTAATCGATCAAATGTATCAGTAGGATATCAGAATAAAGATCGTGGAAATTAACATGTGAGTTCTAAAGCTCAAGCAACTTTTGTCTCGAGCGTTGGTAGTGTAAGAAACAACAAACTTGAGTGTCAATAGTGTAGGAGGAAACATTTTGGAGAGTGCTGGAATAAGAATAATAGAGCTTGTTTCAAATGTGGCTCACCAAATCATTTTATTTGAGATTGCCTAGAGTTATTCGAGAAAGATAAATTCTAGAATGCTAGATCAAGTGATACGACTACGAGAGGGAGACCACCAAGAAATACGGGGAATGTCTCCAATGGTAGATGTGTGACTAAGGACTCGACTGTGAGATCCGAAGCCAGAGCACCTACTAGAGCTTACGCTAATCATGTTCGCGAAGAAGCATTGTCGCCAGATGTTATCACTAATACATATTCTCTTTATGACACTAATGTGATTGCATTGATTGATCTTGGATTGACTCATTTGTATATCTGTATGAATTTAGTGTTTAGTAAGAAATTGCCTGTTGAGTCTATAGAATTTGTAATTAAAGTATCAAACCTCTTAGGAAAGTATGTTCTAGTTGACAAAGTATGCAAGAACTGTCATTTAATAACTCAGGGTTACTGTTTTCAGGCTGACTTGATGGTTTTTCCATTTGATGAGTTCGATGTGATTCTGGGTATAGATTGGTTGACTCTACATGATGCCATTGTGAACTGTAGACAAAAGATTATAGAAATGAAATGCCAGAATAATGAAATTCTTCAGATTGAATCTGATGAATTGGGTGGATTACCAGTTGTGATATCGACTATGTCAGCTTAGAGATATGTGAGAAAAGGTTGCGAAGCTTATCTCACATACATCTTAGATACAAAAGTATCTGAAAAGAAGATTGAATCAATACCTGTAGTTTGTGAATATCTGGATGTATCCCAGAAGAATTGTCCCGGTTACCACCGATAAAAGAGGTCGAGTTTGCTATTAAATTAGTACCGAGAACTGCACCGATATCTATAGCTCCATATAGAATGGCTCCGACAGAGTTGAAAGAGTTGAAAGCTCAGTTACAAGAGTTAATAGATAGAGGTTTTGCATGATCGAGTTTTTTGCCCTGGGGTGCACCTGTGTTGTTTGTAAAGAAGAAAGATGGGTCATTGAGAATGTGTATTGACTATCGTCAACTCAACAAGGTTACGATAAAGAATAAATATCCGTTGCCAAGAATAGGCGATTTGTTTGATCAGTTGAAAGGTGTAATGGTATTTTCAAAGATTGATTTGAGATCTGGTTATTATCAGTTGCTAGTTAAATACTCAGATATGCCAAAAATTGCATTCAGAACAAGGTACAGACATTATGAATTCCTTGTTATGCCTTTTGGATTGACTAATGATCCTACCATTTCTATAGATTTGATGAATTAGATATTTAGACCGTATTTAGATAGATTTGTTGTTGTGTTTATTGACGACATTCTGATATATTCACGAGATGAGTCTGAGCATGCCGAGCACTTGAGGATTGTGTTACAAACATTGAGAGATAAGCAACTATATGCTAAATTCAGTAAATGTGAGTTTTGTCTTTGGGAAGTTAGATTTTTGGGACATATTGTTTCAGTGGATGGCATTCGAGTTAATTCGAGCAAGATTTCTGTAGTTATTGATTAGAAACCACCTAGAAATGTATCTGAGGTCAGAATTTTTTTGGGATTGGCTGGTTACTATTGATGTTTCGTTAAAGGGTTCTCGATGATTGCTACACTGATGACCAGATTACTACAAAAAGATGTAAAGTTTGAATGGTCCGAGAAATGTCAACAAAGTTTCGATCAATTGAAAGTGTTGTTAACTGAGGCACCAGTGTTGGTTCAACCTGAGTTGGTAAAGAATTTGTGATTTACAGCAACGCATCATTGAACGGTTTGGGTTGTGTATTAATGCAAGAGGGAAAAGTTGTAGCTTATTGTAACACCCCTAACCCGTATCCATCACTAGACTAGGGTTAAAGGCATTACCAGACAAATATAAACACTTTGCATTCATTTCACAATCATCATAGCATCACAAGTCATACGTCAATGTAGAGTCCCTTACATAGGTCAATGTGACCTTAAACATGCTTTAGAAGGGGTCAGGACTAAATCGAACACATAAAATTTTGCAAAACTTAACAAAATTTTCAAAGTTAATGTCACATGCCCATGTGAACGGGCCATGTGCCTTACACGGCTTTAGACACGCTCATATGTCTAAACTGTGGCAAAACAGGGCATACATATTGACTTAACCACACGGCTACAAGGCACACCTGTGTGCCTTAGTCGTGGTCAAAACTGATTTAGGTCACATGGCCGACTACATGCCCTTGTGTCTAGCCCGTGTACCCTTCGAAGTGGCCACACATGCCCATGTACCAAGGCTGTGTGACTCACACAGCCACCAAACACGCCCGTGTGTCTAGGCCATTCTCGAGAATGACTTGAATAGCTAAATTAAAACAGACACACGGTCGAGACACACACCCGCGTGGGGTGAAATTAGGCTTGGTTTAAGCCACATTTCTTGTAAGAGTCCAGTTTAGACCCTAGTTGAGATAGTGGTTTCGGGACCACAAATCTGAGTTAGAAAAATGTTTAAATATTAAATTCCATGTTTATGAAGTGTGAATTAGCATGTGTGAAGGTTTCGTCTGAAAATATAATCGTTTATGTGTTTAATTTTGAAAAGGACCTAATCGCGTAAAATGTAAAAGCTGTGTGCTAGATGTTAAAAGTGCCTATTTGACTTGGCTTGTTAATTGTGAGGTCCTTATGTGGTGATTTGACTAAAGTTATGATTAAATGACATTGGTGGACACTATTTGATGGCATATTAATGATCTAATGCAAGGGTAATTTGGTAAAATGCATATTAAAGTAATATTATTATAACAAAACATGAAAAATATGGCCATTATGTATGTCCATCCACCGAAAATAGAAAAGAAAAACTATGTTTGGAGAGCTTTAAGTTTCAGCACACACAAGGCTTAATTAAGGTATGAGTTTTGTTCGGTTTTTGATAATTTCTACGTTTTTGTAATTGTTGCTTCGTATACTATCAAGCCCATGCTTAAATTTCTGATTTTGATGATGAATTTGAGATGTGCCATGGATGAATTCATAAGCTTTATGTGGTTAAATGATGAAATATGAAAGTTTGATGTTGGGTTAACTGTAACACCCCTAACCCGTATTCGTCACCGGACTAGGGTCACGAGGCATTACTGAACAACAAAAAAAATTCCATACATTTACATATTCACTCAAGTCAAACTCATTTATAATTAAAAAAATAAACATATCACAATTCAAAACATATGTTGATTTACATCTTGCATATACAAGTCACAACCAAATTCAACGTATTACTTACTGCATATAATGTATTTATATACACAGCATTAACTATTACCAACATGGTCAACATACTTCTAATACCACTATTGTAATTATATGTATAGCCACCAAATCACATGCACATTCTTATAACTTAATAAGCCATAATACATATCTTAAACCACATACATATGCGGCTTAGGTCATAATCAATTTGAACTTGCATGCTTTACAGTTTAATACTAATCGAAAGATTCAAACAATAATAATCATGCATTTCCATATACTTCTTTTAAAGTATTAATCATTAAAGACTATACATACCTACTTTAGTCATTAGATTATATGCATTTGACCTTAGTAAATTTAACCATTTCATGAACACACCACTAAAAAGTACACTTATTATAAATGCTAGTTATTATGTCTAAAATTACATATACAACAACAAGGTAATAATCAATATTCAGACATCTTAGACTATTGTTCACTTAATGTTATTTATGACCTAACTTTATTAGCAAATTCTTAGTAACCATGTTTAAACATACGATCATATTACATAATACACAACTTACCCTAAAATAATGATCACACTTAGCATGGAATACATACTAAAACAATTGACCAAATATTCATGAAACACATGCAATACTTACCACTTAGCAACCGAACCAATCATGCTAGTATATATTTATTCATCACTTTTAATTGAATCACATTTGGTATATCTTTCACGAATTAACTAATACACTAAATACAAATTATGCTTTTATAGCTGAATTTTATTACCTAATACCACATACACATCCAGAGCTTCCATTAGCAATTTAACAATAATCAAGCTAGTTAAACATTTGAACCAAGAACATATAAAACCAAATTTAAACATGATAAACAAACCATTTTCAAAACATATAGTACCTATCTCAAACTTCATTTGTTCATATCTCAAAACATTATAACCAAAATGATTTCAAATCACAATCAAACATAACTGAATTATTAATACCAAGATTATTAAACATTATAACTAAGCACACATATAAAACTAAGACTAAGCATAATTAACAAGCCATTTTCGCATGGCTTTAAATACATAACCAAATTCAACATTTAAAAAGTATGTCCAACCTATACATGCCATAGTTCAAATTCAAATATGTAAATACCAAAGCAGTGGATAGTGTGATAAACTTGGTGACGATCCCTGAGCTCGTAACTTGAATCCAAAATCTATAAAACAGAATGAACATGAAAACACAAAGTAAGCTATAGAAGCTTAGTAAGTCATAAACAAATAAACATTCCAATGATATAATCGACTCGTTTTAAGCTAATTCAAATTTCATTATCATTATCAAAATTAACCTCAAATCTACAAATGAGATAAATAACACATTTTCATACACAAAATCTACTTTGACTAAATGCTCATTTAATCAATTTGACCTAATATTATTCAACTTTCAAAGTCAAAATAGCTAAATATAATCAAACGTACACATACGCATTTATATAAGCTCAAGAACCATAATATAACATCTTGTACATATACCACTTATATAGTCAAATGTACATGATCACATATATGCACATGTAACGCCCTGATTTTTGGGCCTGAAAGTATTGGGCCTTGAGTCTGGGTTCGGATAGAAGACGGCCAGAATAAATAGGATGATTTAATTATTATTATTATTTAGTATGTTTAGTTTAGTAATTAAATAAATTACGAAGGGTTTATGGTGTGGGAAAAAGTCCAGGGCTCAGCCCATAGCTTTTGCAAAATTCTTAAATTTTGCCTCTTAAGGAAATCTGGGCATAAGGCCTTAAAAATAAGTTGGGCAGAAACTGGGCATAAAGGAACACCCGGCCCAGTGGTTAGGCACTGCTGGACACACAGGAAGGAAGGCTGGGGTTCGATTCCTAGCGTGCGCAAACATGTTTTTAAGTTAAGGGCTGTCGCCGGTAGGCCTTATAAGTGGTTTGGTCTGGGATTAGACACAAACAAGCACCTAGCCCAGTGGCTAAGCACGCTAGGAGGGCGTGGGAGGTGCCTGGGTTCGAGGCACGGTGCGCGCAAATGGTTGTTTTTTTAAGTATTCAGGTTGCGGGTAAAATAGGGGTTAAGAGGAGTTGCGAGCATAATCCAACACAAGGAGCGCCTGTGGCGCAGTGGCAGTAGCGTGCTAGGCATGCCAAGGGGATGTGGGTTCAACTCCAAGGGAAGGCGAAATTTTGATTTATTTTTTAAGTAGCCGTGACTGCAGTAGTTAAGCCTTAAAATTAATTGTGAGAAGATTATGTCATGAAAGGAACTTCGGTGCAGTGGCAAGCAGCGTATGTGCGTGTTTAGAAGGTCGCAGGTTCGAGTCCTTGCGCGAGCAAATTCTGTTTTATGTTTTTTTAAACGGACAGGAGCTTCAGCAGGTAAGGTTTATAATTAATTGTGACCCTATATTAGTAAAGAGAAAAGCGTGGTGCAGTGGCCAGCAGCACGGGCGAAGGCGCACCGACGAACGGAGGTCTGGGGTTCGAGCCTCACCTCGTGCACGAAAGGTTGGGTTTTTGCTGCACACGTGGGGAAGGAGTTGGAGTCTGATTAGGACTCTCTTAGCAGTGTGCTGAAGCGGTGCAAGGGGTGGATAAGGCTGCTAAACAGTGGGAAGGAGTTTGAATGAAATTCAAACTATGCTAAGGGCTAAAATTGAGGAGCAAAACAAGGCATTTGGATATGGGAAGGATGGTGGTGCCGAAATAGAACTCATTCGGCTTTGGGCAATTCGATGCTGAAATAGCTCTCAAATTTTGGCTAGGATGAATTGTTTTTTTTTTTCAGCTCAAATTCTCTTATCATATTTTTTTATTTTATTTTATCAACTTTCATTCCTTTTGATCCATCTTTCTTTTTTTCGTCGAAGCCTAAATCTTCTACTGCTATTCTTAAAATTCTTTCCTTTTTCTTTTTCTTCTACCGATCTCTCTCAAACCATTGCTAACCGATTACCCTTTGAAAGGCCAAACCACACTACATGATAGCCGACTTTACTCCTTAGCTGAATCCTCTATTCTTTTTCTTTGTTATTCTTCTATTTTCTTCTTAAACTGAAATAAGCATACCTAAGAATAAGTTCTAAAAGCCAAATCACTAGATCTGTTCTATCCTTGTATTTTGGGGATTTGATCTACATCAAATCGGGAATAGGAAGGTACTTCGGAAAGTTTCTGGCAAGTAGATCCTCAGTAAGTGCTCAGATCTTTCTGTCCATTTGTTCTTTCAGGTTTATTATGAAAAGCCGACAAGTCCTTAATCACTTAGGGAGACTGTCGTTTTAGAATAAAGGCTTTAATAGCCTCTTCTTTTGGTTTCATATGTATTTAGTGTGGATTTAAGGACAAGCAATCAAGGAGCATAGAGGGTTGACACTGTTGGAGCATCTAGATCTGGTAGTTGGAGATCGATAAAGGTAAAGGTTAAAGATGCGGACTATGGCCAAATATGGTAAGGGTTTGATGTGTTAGTCATTATCGAGTTTTAATTTAATGTTATAGTAACCGATTGTAGGCTGCTCGTATGTGGAACTTGTTAGCGTTTCATCAAAAAATAGGTGTGTAAATGACACCCACTTATAGTCTAGATTGGCAAAAGCCGAAGCCGAAACGCCGAAGAGCCGGCATTTTATGAACTTGCGAGCGTGCGAGCGCTCGTGAGATAGTTTGTTTGTTAATCCTGGTAATCTCAAGCGGTAAGATTACAGAGTGCGCAATTTCGTGCACTTCGGTATATTTTGGCTTAATGGGCCGAAATCAGGTTAATGGGCCAACGGGCCCAATTCAGTAAAAACGCTCGGTAAGTGTTTCCGTTAATTCGTTAATGGTTGTAATATGCATGAAAACCCTAAAATAGTAAAGTTACTAGAATACCCCTAAGTATGAAAATTACCATTATACCCCTAGGTGTAAAATGACCATTATACCCTTAGGTGCAAAATGACCATTATACCCTTTGGATTAATTCTGTTTGAAACACATGATATTCTGTTTTCATATGCTATATGCCGTGACATGCATATCTGTTGCATGGGATTTGGGTTTTGTTATGAAGGAAGAACCCGTTCTGGTGGCTATGCCACAAATATCTGTTTCTGGTGGCTATGCCACAAATATCTGTTCTGGTGGCTCTGCCACAAATATCTATATCTGGTGACTCTGTCACAATATATGTTCTGGTAGACATGCTGTAAATTCTGTGACGTGTAGCGGATGGGTGGGTCGAGTTGTCTCCCACATGGTGTAAGGTTGGTACGGGGGTGTATACGGATGGATATGGGTTGGTTTCTGCATACATGCATAATATATGTTCTATTACTGTAATGGGCTTAAGGGCCACACTGATTTCTGATAGGGCTTAGGCCCAGTAAAGCTTGAACTGATTTAGGCTCTAGTTGGGTTTATTTTACACACTGAGTTTTCCAAACTCACCCCTTAATTTCATCCATGCAAGTAATCCTCAACCATTGTGGACTTGGAGCCGTGAGGAATTCGGAGTGGCCACATGTTCTGCAAATTCGCTTTTTTTTTAATTGTTTTGGGTTTTTAAGTTGTAACAAGGCCGCTTTATTTATTTTTAATTGTTCTTAGTATTTTTTGTTAGCCTAGAGATGATATTGTTTTGATTGTTTGAAGTTGAACAGCTCTAGGGCGCATTTTAAAAAGGTTACTTAATTTCAAAATATCACGTTAACAAAGCAAAGCTTCTGCAACGAAAACGTTTTCAAAATTAACAACCTTTTCAAATAGTTTTAAATGAATTAGTTTTCCCTGAACAATCACTCAGTTAAAGTGTGGCAATGGTTGTGTGCACAGCTAATTGACTCAGTTAAAGGATTGGATCCGTGGAGAGCTGAGTACTGAAGCAGTCTAATTGACTCACCTCCTCTTTTCTGGCATCCTACCTAGTGCACAGCTTCCATTCACTTTAATCTATAACGAAGATATTCTTCAAACACTAAGAAAGACTTTAGATAAAACACGACTTTTCTAGTACGCTTCAATGTGACACGCCGGATTCGATCGTAACGTCTGGGCCAGGTTTGGGGTGTTAGATTTAGTGGTATCAGAGCTCAGTTGCAACAAATCGACTGTGGATCGGGTCTGAAAAGCTTTTCAAATTCTTTTTGCTAAACTTAGGCCCAAGAAGGGTATTTTGGAAACGGTTTTGGAAAGTTCTTTTCAAAGATATTTTACAAGGTATACATGTTTTAAGGTTCAATCTTAAAATGGTTTAAGTTTTTCTGGGTTTCTGAAATTTGATAATTGAAGAAGTGGCACACTGAATCTCCGGCCCAATTCTGTAAGTATTTCTGTTACTCATACTACACTGTATTAAGATGTTACTGTAGAGACCATATCATGACACTATAGCTAGGGTAATACTAAAAACCCTAGAATACTGAGACTGTAGCTAGGCTATGATTCTGTGAAAATAGAAACTTTAAAATACTATATCAGCATAAAACATATGAATAAGTACTACAATTATTGAATCGAGGCCTTGGTAGTTATTTGATACGTATGCTGATAATGTAGAGTATTGATATGGATTCTGAGGGTAAGCAAAGTCTGCCAACTTCGGGTAGCAGTAACTCGGAGCTTGGTACCGAGGCATTGGCCGAGATAGTAAAGAAAGTGGTAGAAGAGGTATTGGAGACCAAGGTTAAGGAAATTAGGGAAACCCTTCAAGTAGGGTGCTCGGAGTGTAAGAAGAGGAAGGATTCTAGTTCTTAGAAGATCGAGCCTCGTTCTGTGAAACATGTTAAGACACAACTAAACTTTCCAACCTGCAAGAACTACAATGGGCGTCATCCGGGTGAATGCCATAGGAAGACAGGAGCATGCTTTAGATGTGGGTCCAAGGAGCATCGAGCTCTGGATTGCCAAGCTTATTCTATTTAAGTGTGTGTTACGAGTTGTATGCGTGTCTGATAAATGTTTCTTTACTTTGGTAATTAGATGTTCTGGGTCTTACTAAGAATTATTTTTAATCAGAGTGCGCAGTGAAAGCATAATGGTTTGACTTGAGTAATACGGTTAGTTGATAGTTGGAAAATTTCGAGGACGAAATTTTTTTAAGGGGAGTAGAGTTGTAACGCCCCGATTTTTGGGCATGGAAGTATTGGGCCTTGAGTCTAGGTTCGGGTAGAAGACGACCCGAATAAATGGGATAATTTAATTTTTATTATTATTTAGTATGTTTAGTTTAGTAATTAAATAAATTACGAAGGGTTTATGGTGTGGGAAAAAGTCTGGGGCTCGGCCCATAGGTTTAGCAAAATTCTTAAATTTTGCCTCTTAAGGAAATCTGGGCATAAGGCCTTAAAAATAAGTTGGGCAGAAACTGGGCATAAAGGAACACCCGGCCCAGTGGTTAGGCACGCTGGACAGCAGGAAGGAAGGCTGGGGTTCGATTCCTAGCGTGCGCAAACATGTTTTTAAGTTAAGGGCTGTCGCCGGTAGGCCTTATAAGTGGTTTGGTCTGGGATTAGACACAAACAAGCACCTAGCCCAGTGGCTAAGCATGCTAGGAGGGCGTGGGAGGTGCCTGGGTTCGAGGCACGGTGTGCGCAAATGGTTGTTTTTTTAAGTATTCAGGTTGCGGGTAAAATAGGGGTTAAGAGGAGTTGCGAGCATAATCCAACACAAGGAGCGCCTGTGGCGCAGTGGCAGTAGCGTGCTAGGCATGCCAAGGGGATGTGGGTTCAACTCCAAGGGAAGGCGAAATTTTGATTTATTTTTTAAGTAGCCATGACTGCAGCAGTTAAGCCTTAAAATTAATAGTGAGAAGATTATGTCATGAAAGGAACTTCGGTGCAGTGGCAAGCAGCATATGTGTGTGTTTAAAAGGTCACAGGTTCGAGTCCTTGCACGGGCGAATTCTGTTCTATGTTTTTTTAAATGGACCAGAGCTTCAGCAGGTAAGGTTTATAATTAATTGTGACCTTATATTAGTAAAGAGAAAAGCGTGGTGCAGTGGCCAGCAACACGGGCGAAGGAGCAAGGGCAGACAGAGGTTTGGGGTTCGAGCCTCACCTCGAGTACGGAAGGTTGGGTTTTTACTGTACGCACGGGGAAGGAGTTATAGTCTGATTAGGACTCTCTTAGCAGCGTTCTGAAGTGGTGCAAGGGGTGGATAAGGCTGCTAAACGGTGGGAAGGAGTTTGAATGAAATTCAAACTATGCTAAGGGCTAAAATTGAGGAGCAAAACCTAGAATTTGGATATGGGAAGGACGGTGGTGCTGAAATAGAACTCATTCGGCTTTGGGCAATTAGATGCCACAATAGCTCTCAAATTTTGGCTAGGATGAATTGTTTTTTTTTCCAGCTCAAATTCTCTTATCATATATTTTTTTATTTTATTTTATCAACTTTCATTCCTTTTGATCCATCTTTTTTTTTTGCGCCGAAGCCTAAATCTGCTATTGCTATTCTTAAAATTCTTTCCTTTTTCTTTTTCTTCCACCGATCTCTCTCAAACCATTGCTAACCGATTACCCTTCGAAAAGCCGAACCACACTACGTCATAGCCAACTTTACTCCTTAGCCGAATCCTCTATTCTTTTCTTCGTTATTCTTTTATTTTCTTCTTAAACTGAAATAAGCGTACCTAAGAATAAGTTCTAAAAGCCAAATCACTAGATCTGTTCTCTCCTTGTATTTTGGGGATTTGATCTACATCAAATCTGGAATAGGAAGGTACTTCGAAAAGTTTTTGGCAAGTAGATCCTCGGTAAGTGCTCAGATCTTTCTGTCCATTCGTTCTTTCGGGTTTATTATGAAAAGCCAACAAGTCCTTAATCACTTAGAGAGACTGTCGTTTTAGACTAAAGGCTTTAATAGCCTCTTCTTTTGGTTTCATATGTATTTAGTATGGATTTAAGGACAAGCAATCAAGGAGTATAGAGGGTTGACACTGTTGGAGCATCTAGATCTGGTAGTTGGAGATTGATAAAGGTAAGGGTTAAAGATATGGACTATGGCCAAATATGGTAAGGGTTTGATGTGTTAGTCGTTATCGAGTTTTAATTTAATGTTATAGTAACCGATTGTAGGCTGCTTATATGTGGAACTCGTCAGCGTTTCATCGAAAAATAGGTGTGTAAATGACACCCACTTATAGTCTAGATCGGCAAAAGCTGAAAAGCTGAAACGCCAAAGAGCCGGCATTTTGTGAACTTGCGAGTGTGCGAGCACTCGTGAGAAATTTTTTTGTTAAACCTAGTAATCTCAAGCAGTAAGATTGCAGAGTGAGCAATTTCGTGCACTTCGGTATATTTTGGCTTAATGGGTCGAAATCGGGTTAATGGGCCAACGGGCCCAATTCGGTAAAAACGCTCGGTAAGTGTTTCTGTTAATTCGTTAATGGCTGTAATATGCATGAAAACCCTAAAATAGTAAAGTTACTAGAATACCCCTAAGTATGGAAATTACCATTATACCCCTAGGTGCAAAATGACCATTATACGTTTTGGGTTAATTCTATTTGAAACACATGATATTCTGTTTTCGTATGCTATATGCCATGACATGCATATCTGTTGCATGGGATTTGGGTTTTGTTATGGAGGAAGAGCCCATTCTGGTGGCTATGCGACAAATATCTGTTTTTGGTGGCTATGCCACAAATATCTATTTTGGTGGCTCTGCCACAAATATCTGTATCTGGTGACTCTGTCACAATATATGTTCTGGCAGCCATGCTGCAAATTCTGTGACGTGTAATGGATGGGTGGGTCGAGTTGTCTCCCGACATGGTGTAAGGTTGGTATGAGGGTGTATACGGATGGATATGGGTTGGGTTTCTGCATACATGCATAATATATGTTCTGTTACTGTAATGGGCTTAAAGGCCACACTGATTTCTGATAGGGCTTAGGCCCAGTAAAGCTTGAACTGATTTAGGCTCTAATTGGGTTTATTTTACACACTGAGTTTTCCAAACTCACCCTTTAATTTCATCCATGCAAGTAATCCTCAACCATAGTGGACTTGGAGCCGTGAGGAATTCGGAGTGGCCACATGTTCTGCAAATTCGCTTTTCTTTTAATTGTTTTGGGTTTTTAAGTTGTAACAAGGCCGCTTTATTTATTTTTAATTATTCTTAGTATGTGTTTTTAGCCTAGAGATGATATTGTTTTGATTGTTTGAAGTTGAATAGCTCTAGGGCGCGTTTTAAAAAGGTTACTTGATTTCAAAATATCACGTTAACAAAGCAAAGCTTCCGCAACGAAAATGTTTTCAAAATTAACAACCTTTTCAAATAGTTTTAAACGAATTGGTTTTCCCTGAACAATCACTCAGTTAAAGTGTGGCAATGGTTTTGTGCATGTCTAGGATTGGATCCGTGGAGAGCTGGGTACTTAAGCAGTCTAATTGACTCACCTCCTCTTTTCTGGCATCCTACTTGGTGCACAGCTTCCATTCACTTTAATCTATAACGAAGATATTCTTCAAACACTAAGAAAGACTTTAGATAAAACATGACTTTTCTAGTAATGTTTCAATGTGACACGCCGGATTCGGTCGTAACGTCTGGGCCGGGTTTGGGGTGTTACAACACATATCCAAGAATCAATTCTACAATATTCATGCCATTTATTTACAAGGCCGAATACACATACTAAATTCACATGTAATCTTCATTTGTATCACACATAATTAGTAATAAGTATCAAGTTACTTATTTACCTTAACTCAAGTAAACAACAAGCTAATTCATACCTGACCATTTATCTTGTTAAACGTATTCAATAACCACTTCAGCATAAAGTCTTTTAGGCATAAACTTATAATAATTCACTGGCATAAAGCCTGCTAGGCCTAAGCCTGTATCACACACTAGCACAGGGCCTGCTGACTCAAAGTCTGATTTTATACACCGGCAATAAGCTTGCTAGGCATCAAGCCCGATTAAATTCACTAGAACAAGGCTTGCTAGTCTCAAAGCCCGAATATCATTATTATAAAGCTGTCTCATAAACAATTCATATATCGAACATTTAAGATATTCCATACAGTTCATACAGACTTTCAAATATTATAACTCAATCGAGTTAAACTCAAATATGTTATTTCTATGCTTTATCACATTCGACTATCTCTACTATAAATCCTTGAATTCCAAATCAGCGTATTAAACTAAGTTACATTCAAAATTAACGATGTTTAATTGCTTAAAGACTTACCTTGAATATCGACGAATGATGTAAATCGACTATTCAACTATTTTTGTTTTTCCCCGATTGAAGTCTAATTTCTTTTGTTCTTGATCCATAAAATTTCAAATTAATCTCATTCAAACAAAATTTCATTCAATTTAATCCAACAACACATAAATTGGCAAATTACCATTTTACCCCTGATATTTCATACTGTTACAAATTAGTTGTAATTGCATAAAACAGAAAATACACAAAATCTCCCAACAACATAGTTAGGCCAAATCTTCCTTATACTCATACTAGTCCATATATTTCATTTATTTCCCATTTTAGTCCCTCAATTTATTATTTTCACAATTTAGTCCTAATTACTCAAAATCATCAAAAACTCAATACAAAACATGTTAATCTAAAACATATCTTTAATCTTTCATCATCAAACATCACAAAACACAAATATTCATCAATGGCATAACTCAAAACTTTTATCAAAATCAGAACTTCCAGCATGGGTCGGATAGTATTCGAAGCAACGATCTCAAAAACGTAAAAATTATAAAAAATCGAGCTAGAAGTCACCTTAAATTAAGCTTCAAAATTGCCGAACCATAAGATTCTTTATTTGTTTTTCTTTTCTCTTTATTTCGGTCATAAGAAAAATGAAGAACATGGCTTAAATTATTTTATGTTTTATGATATATTAACATTTTAATAAGTTTACATATTTAACCTTTAAAATAAAATTATAAAACCATTATACACAAGGCCACTACCGTCCATACCATTTAAATATGGTTTATTTACAACATCAATGCATCATGAAATGAAGACATCATCAATTTAGCCCTTTTAAAAATAACCACCAAATTTTCATTTTACGCGATTAAGTCCATTTATTAAATTAAGCACACAAACGATCAAATTTTCATACGAAACTTTCACACATTAAAATTGACATATAATAAACACAAAAAATAATATTTAAATATTTTTCTAACTCGGATTCGTGGTCCCAAAACCACTGTTCCAACTAGGGTCTAAATCAGGCTATTACAACTCTGCCCCTTTAGGGATTTTCGTCCCTGAAAATCTTATCGGTGAATAGGTTCAGATAACATTCTCTCATTGCATCTTCTGGCTCCCACGTTGCTTCCTCAAATCCATGTTTATGCCACAGTACTTTAACCAACGAAATTTTCTTATTTCGTAATTCTTTAATCTTGCGAGCCAGAATACGAATCGGTTCTTCCTTATAAGTCAAATCTGACTGAATCTCAATCTCTGATGGACTAATCACATGTGAGGGGTCGGATCTATATTACCGAAGCATCAAAACATGAAATACATTATGGATCTTTTCTAACTTAGCTGGAAACAACAATCTATACGCAAGCGGCCCAATTCATTCGATAATCTCATACGGCCCAATAAATCTCAGACTCAATTTGCCTTTACGACCAAATCTAAGTATTTTCTTCCACAGTGAGACTTTCAAAAACAGTCTATCCCCGATCTGAAACTCTATATCTTTACGTTTCATGTCTGCATACGATTTCTGACAATCTGATGTTGCTCTCAAACTTTCACGGATCATTTTCACTTTCTGTTCAGTTTCTCTGATCAAATCGACCCTGTGTATCCTGTTTTCGCTGAGCTCAGTCCAATATAAAGGTGTACGACATTTACGACCGTACAAAGCTTCGTAAGGTGCCATTTTAATACTCGATTGAAAGCTATTATTGTACACAAATTCAATCAGAGGTAAGTATCTTTCCCACGTACCTTCAAACTCGAGAATGCAACATCTCAACATATCCTTAAGTTTCTGAATGATTCGCTCGGACTGACCATCACTCTGGGGATGAAAAGTAGTGTTAAAATGCATTTTAGTACCTAATACATCTTGCAGTTTCTTCCAAAACCGCGATGTAAACCTGAGATCTCTATCCGACACAATAGAAACAGGTTCTCTGTGTAATCTTACAATCTGAGAAACATATAACTCAGCAAGTTTATCGAGCGAATACTCTATACGAACTGGAACAAAGTGAGCTGACTTAGTCAATCTATCTACAATAACACAGATTGCATCTTTCTTGCTTGGTGACATCAGTAAACTGGATAAAAAATCTATCATGACTCTGTTCTATTTCCATTCAGGTATCATGATCGGCTGAAGCAATCCAGAAGGTACCTGATGCTCGGCTTTTACTTGCTGACAGACTAAACATTTCAATACAAATTTAGAAATGTCTCATTTCATACCTTGCCACCAATAGTGTTGTTTCAGATCATTATACATCTTTGTACTACCCGGGTGAATAGATAGTCGACTGTTATGAGCTTCATTCAAAATCATCTGAATCAACTCTGTATTTCTCGAAACACATATTCAATTTCTGAATCTCAAACAATTATAAGCATCAATTCGAAACTCTGAATCAACATTTGATTCATATTGAACTCGTTTTGCTATCAACTCATTATCAACCTTCTAGGCATCGCATATTTGTTGAACAAATAATGGTCTTGCTTTCAATTCAGCTATTATTGGACCATCATCAGACATAACCATATGTGCATTCATTGCATGCAAAGCAAATAATGTTTTTCGACTTAAAGCATCAGCAACAACGTTAGCCTTTCCCGGGTGATAGTTAATCACAAGCTCGTAGGCTTTTTGTAATTCTAACCATCAGCGTTGTCTCAATTCAAATCTTTCTGAGTCATCAAGTATTTCAGACTTTTATGATCGGAATAAACATGACATTTTTCATCGAACAGATAGTGGCGCCATATTTTCAACGCAAACACAATAGCTGCCAATTATAGGTCGTGTGTCGGATAGTTCTTTTCATGTGGCTTTAACTATCTAGAAGCATAAGCTATAACTCTACCTTCATTCATCAAAACATAGCCCAAACCATTTAAAGATGCATCACTATAGATAACAAATTCTTTACCCGATTTTGGCTGAACTAGCACTGGAGCTTCGATCAAAAGGGCTTTCAACTGATCAAAGCTTTTCTGACACTTCTCAGACCACTCGAACTTAACATCTTTCTGTAATAGCTTCTTCATTGGGGTTGCAATCATAGAGAAACCTTTCACAAATCGTCTATAGTATCTAGCAAGTCCTAGAACAACTGATCTAAATACTGCCTGAAGATCCGATTCATCAAATCCATAAAAACAGCAGGTGCATTAGTAAGTCCGAACGGCATAACCAAAAATTCATAGTGTCCGTACCTCGAACGAAAAACAGTCTTTGGAACATCAGAATCTTTAACCCGCAACTAGTAATAGCCGGATCTTAAATCTATCTTCGAAAACACTGTAGCCCCTTTCAGTTGATCAAACAAATCATCAATCCGTGGAAACGTATATTTATTCTTTATAATCACCTTATTAAGTTGTCTATAATCGATGCACATTCTCATAGTTCCATCTTTCTTTTTCACAAATAACATAGGTGCACCCTAGGGAGAGAAACTCGGTCACGTGAAACCTCTATCTGTTAACTCTTGCAAATGTGCTTTCAACTCTTTTAATTCAGTAGGTGCCATCTAGTATGGAGCTATCGAAATCGGAGTCATCCCTGGTACTAACTTAATACCAAACTCTACCTCTCAGATAGGTGGCAAACCCGGTAATTCTTCAGGAAACACATCCAGATACTCGCACACAATTGGTACGGATTCAATCTTCTTTTCAGTCACTTTACTATCAAGCACATAAGAAAAGTAGGCTTTACAACCTTTTCTCACATACTTTCAAGCTAACATAAAAGATATTACTGTTGGTAAACCACTCAGATCATTAGATTCAATCCAAATAATCTCGTTGTTCTGACATTTCAAATCAATGGTCTTTCTTTTGCAATTAACAATGGCATCATGCAAAGTCAGCCAATCCATACCCAAAATTATAATGAACTCATCGAAAGGTAACAACATCAAATCTGCCAGAAAGCATGAATCTCGAATCATCAACGGGCAATTTTTACACACTTTGTCAACCAGAACACACCGGCCCAGGGAGTTTGATACTCAAATCACAAACTCAGTAGACTCAATAGGCAAAGTCTTACTGGATACTAATGTCTCACACACATATGAATGAGTCGAACCAGGATCAATCAATGCAATAACACTAATATCATAAAGAGTGAAAGTACCAGTAATAACATCTGGGGAAGAAGCTTTCTCGCGAGCTCGTATAGCATATGCTCTAGCAGGTGCACGAGCCTCAGATCGAACTGCTGTATCTTTCATCCCTATCTGATTGCCACTCTCATTACTCGAATGCCTGGGTGGTCTGCCTCGCACTGACATATTACTCGATCTCACATTCTGAATAGTGTTTTGCTCGGCTAACATCGGGCAATCTCGGATAAAATGATCCATCGATCCACATTTAAAACAAGACCGATCATACAATCTGTAATTTTCGAAATGCCATTTACCACAATACTTACACTCGAGTCTATTCTGCGAACATTGCCAACACTAGCAATTGAAGTGGCTCGTGAACTCACAGGAGGTCGATCTCGATCTCGTCTAGAAAAGTCTGAAGTAGCTTTAGATCGATCAGAATCATCTCTGAACTTCTTCAATGCGGACTGAAAAGTTTTACCTAATGATCTTTTACGGGAATCTCTAGCTTCAAAATCAGCTTTTCTTTTCTCTTTCCCAAGCTCTTCAGCTTTGCAAGCTCACTCAACAAGTACCACGAACTCTTTGATTTCAAGTATGCCAACCAACAATTTAATGTCTTCATTGAAACCATCTTCGAATCTTTTACACTTGATAGCTTCGGTTGAAACACATTCACGAGCATATCGACTGAGTCTTACAAATTTTCGCTCATACTCGATTACGGTCATACGACCCTATTTCAATTCTAAAAATCTTTTGTGTTTTTGGTCGATAAATCTCTAGCTGGTGTATTTCTTACAGAACTCAGTCTGAAAGAATTCCCAGGTCACTCTTTCTTTCAGAACCACCGATACTAGTGTATTCCACCAATGATATGAGGTGTCTCGTAACAAGGATATGACATATTTTAAGCACTCATCTAGGGTACAAGATAACTCATCAAACACACGGATAGTATTATCAAGCCATAACTCAGCTCGTTCAGCATCATTGTCATCAGTAGCTTTAAACTCTTCGACCCCGTGTTTTCCAATTTTATCAACAAGTGGCTTAAACAATCTCAACAGATCATTCACTTGAGGTATAGTAGGTATCGAAGATGGATTAATCGGGGGTAGAGTTTGTTGTGCAGCCGGATTAGTCCAAATATATTGAGTAAACCAATCATTCATCATTTGGTAAAAGGCTTGCTTAGCCTCTTCCTCTTGGTTACTCAAGGTCGGTCAAGAATCAACCGACGCTGTCCCTTGCGTGGGAGCAGGCACTATGCTCTCGACATCATCAGCTATAGCTCTGTCGAGATCCATATACTATTAGAAAACACATTTTCAAATCTCAGAAGTCATCACACTATCGCAGTATATGTTATGGCATGTATAGCTAGACTTACACACTACGTTAGTCCTAGAATCGACTAAATCGTGGCTCTGATATCAATAAAATGTAACACCCTTAACCCGTATCTATCGCCGGACTAGGGTCACAAGGCATTACTGAACAACAGCAAAATTCCATACATTTTACATATTCACTCAAGTCAAACTCATTTATAATTAAAAAAAATAAACATACCACAATTCAGAACATACGTTAATTTACATCTTGCATATACAAGTCACAACCAAATTCAACGTATTACTTACTGCATATAATGCATTTATATACACAACATTAACTATTACCAACATGGTCAACATACTTCTAATACCACTATTGTAATTATATGTATAGCCACCAAATCGCATACACATTCTTATAACTTAATAAGCCAAAATACATATTTTAAACCATATACATATGCGGCTTACGTCATAATCAATTTGAACTTACATGCTTTACAGTTTAAAACTAATCGAAACATCCAGATGATAATAATCATGCATTTCCATATACTTCTTTTAAAATATTAATCATTAAAGACTATACATACCTACTTTAGTCATTAGATTATATGCATTTGGCCTTAGTAAATTTAACCATTTCTTGCACACACTACTAAAAAGTACACTTATTATAAATGCTAGTTATTATGTCTAAAATTACATATACAACAACAAGGTAATAATCAATATTCGGACATCTTAAACTATTGTTCACTTATTGTTATTTATGACCTAATTTTATTAGCAAATTCTTAGTAACCATGTTTAAATATACGATCATATTACATAATACACAACTTACTCTAAAATAACGATCACACTTAGCATGGAATACATACTAAAACAATCGACTAAATATTTATGAAACACATGCAATACATACCACTTAGCAACCGAACCAATCATGCTAGTATATATTTATTCATCACTTTTAATTGAATCACATTTGGTATATCTTTCACGAATTAACTAATACACTAAATACAAATTATGCTTTTATTCTTTCATAGCTAAATTTTATTACCTAATACCACATACACATCCAAAGCTTCCATTAGCAATTTAACAACAATCAAGCTAGTTAAACATTTTAACCAAGAACATATAAAACCAAATTTAGACATGATAAGCAAACCATTTTCAAAACATATAGTACCTATCTCAAACTTCATTTGTTCATATCTCAAAATATTATAACCAAAATGATTTCAAATCACAATCAAACATAACTGGATTATCAATACCAAGATTATTAAACATTATAACTAAGCAAACATATAAAACCAAGACTAAGCATAATTAGCAAGCCATTTTCGCATGACTTTAAATACATAACCAAATTCAACATTTAGAAAGTATGTCCAGCCTATACATGCCATAATTCAAATTCAAATATATAAATACCAAAGCAGTGGATAGTGTGATAAACTTGCTGACGATCCCTGAGCTAGTAACTTGAATCCAAAATCTATAAAAAAGAATGAACATGAAAACACAAAGTAAGCTATAGAAGCTTATAAGTCATAAACAAATAAACATTCCAATGATATAATCGACTCGTTTTAAGCTAATTCAAATTTGATCATCATTATCAAAATTAACCTTAAATCTACAAATGAGATAAATAACACATTTTCATACACGAAATCTACCTTGACCGGATGCTTATTTAATCAATTTGACCTAATATTATTCAACTTTCAAAGTCAAAATAGCTGAATATAATCAAACGTACAAATACGCATTTATATAAGCTCAAGAACCATAATATAACATCATGTACATATACCACTTGTATAGTCGAATGTACATGATCACATATATGCACATATCCAAGAATCAGTTCTACAATATTCATGCCATTTATTTACAAGGCCAAATACACATACTAAATTCACATGTAATCTTCATTTGTATCACACATAATTAGTAATAAGTATCAAGTTACTTATTTACCTTAACTCAAGTAAGCAACAAGCTAATTCATACCTGATCGTTTAGCTCGTTAAACGTATTCAATAACCACTTCAGGATAAAGTCTTTTAGGCATAAACTTTTAATAATTCACCGGCATAAAGCCTGCTAGGCCTAAGCCTATATCACACACCGGCACAGGGCCTACTAGACTCAAAGTCTAATTTTATACACTAGCAATAAGCCTGCTAGGCATCAAGGCCGATTAAATTCACCAGCACAAGGCTTGCTAGGCTGAAAGCTCGAATATTATTATTATAGCTGTCTCATAAACAATTCATATATCGAACATTTCAGATATTCCATATAGTTCATACAGATTTTCAAATGTTATAACTCAATCGAGTTAAACTCAAATACGTTATTTCTATGCTTTATCACATTCGACTATCTCTACTATAAATCCTCAAATTCCAAATTAGCATATTAAACTAAGTTACATTCAAAATTAACGATGTTTAATTGCTTAAGACTTACCTCGAATATCGACGAACGGTGTAAATCGACTATTCAACTATTTTTGTTTTTCCCTGATCCAAGTCCGATTTCTTTTGTTCTTGATCTATACAATTTCAAATTAATCTCATTCAAACACAATTTCATTCAATTTAATCTAACAACATGTAAATGGGAAAATTACCATGTTATCCTTGATATTTCATACTGTTACAAATTAGTCCTAATTGCATAAAACACAAAATACACAAAATCTCCGAACAACATAGTTAGGCCGAATCTTCCTTATACTCATACTAGTCCATATATTTCATTTATTTTCCATTTTAGTTCCTCAATTTATTATTTTCACAATTTAGTCCTAATTACTCAAAATCATCAAAAACTCCAATACAAAACATGTTAATCTAAAACATATCTTTAATATTTGATCATCAAACATCACAAAACAAAAAATTTATCAATGGAATAACTCAAAACTTTCATCAAAATAAAAAATTCTAGCATGGGTCGGATAGTATTCGAAGCAATGGTCTCAAAAAGTAAAAATTATCAAAAATCGAGCTAGAACTCACCTTGAATTAAGCTTCAAAAGTGCCAAACCCTAAGCTTCTCTATTTCTTTTTATTTTCTCTTTATTTCGGTCATAAGAAAAATCAAGAACATGGCTTAAATTATTTTATGTTTTATGATATATTAACATTTTAATAAGTTTACATTTTTAACCTTTAAAATAAAATTATAAAACCATTATACACAAGGCCATTACCGTCCATAACATTTAAATATGGTTTATTTACAACATAAATGCATCATGAAATGAATACATCATCAATTCAACCCTTTTAAAAATAACCAAATTTTTATTTTACGCGATTAATTCCTTTTATTAAATTAAGCGCATAAACGATCAAATTTTCATACGAAACTTTCACACATGCAAATTCACATATAATAAACACGAAAAATAATATTTAAATATTTTTCTAACTTGGATTTGTGGTCTTAAAACCACCATTCTGACTAGGGTCTAAATTGGGCTGTCACATTAACATATTTTGTTTTTAGATTTTTGGTGATTTTGAGTAAAATGGGTTAAATTGTGAAATTTGTAATTTAGGGGACTAAAATGTGAAATAAATGAAATGTGTGGACTAGTATGAGTGCGAGGAAAATTTTTCTAGGCATGTATATAAGAAAATTATATGTATTTTGTAATTTTGTGAATTAGGGACTAAAGTCTCGAAATGTAAAAATGTGAGGGCTAGTTTGCAAAATCTCCTAAATATGTGTTTATGGATGGTTTTGAATGATTTGGTGAATAAAAGGATTAATTTTGATTACATATAGATCAAGAAAAGAGGAATTTAGACTTAGACCGAGGGAAATCGAAGATTAAACAGTCCGAGTTGACAATTTCGAGTACGAGGTAAGTTCGCACGTAAAATATGATGTTACTAGTTTGTTTTGATGCTTTGGTTATACATAGGTTGTATATATATTTGGTTTGGATGAATACGATGATAAATAAATGGTATTTGGCACTAAGTGTGTGATTTAAACTAGCATAAACTATATGAGGCACTAAGTGGGCGATACCGAGATAGCTTCGATTAATTGAGATGGCATTAAGTGTGCGGAATTATGATAGCTTTGGCTAATCCTTAAAGCACTAAGTGTGCGATGTTTAAAGCATTGGTGATCTTTGAAATGCCTTAAAATATCCGAATAAGAGGTGAGAATGGAAACGAATGAATACAAGAATGTTCAAGTAAGTATAATACCTATGTGGTAGATGGTAAAATGCATAAAAAGTTATTTGAATTGGTATAAACATATGATTAGTGTTGGCATGGATTTGAAGAATAAGTTGAGAATTTTTAAGTAATTATATGTTGATGTTTCATATTTTATATACTATTGATGTTTTGGTACGAGCTTACTAAGCTTTTGAAAGCTTATTTTGTGTGTGTTTGCATTGTTTTATAGATATCGAAGCTATTGTGAGCTCGGGGATCATCGAGGATTGTCACCACACTATCGAACCTCAATTTGGTACTTTGAAAATGTATATATTAAAGTATGGCATGTATAAGCTAGTAATTATAAAATTATGTTTTGTGATATATATACTTAGCCATGTGATTTGGCTAGTTTGTGTTTGAACTCTTAGTTGATAAAGGTTTATGGTATGTGTTGCTAATGTGTAAATGTGGTAAGTTTTAGTATGAGATTGAATGATGTATGGAAAGAAATACTTTGGTATGCTTTTGATATACGTTTTGACATAGATTAGTAAGGCTTATGAGTATGGATTTAGGAGGCTATAATCTGACATGAATGGCTTATGTTTTGGTATTGAATTTGGCTGAATTGGTTGTGCAAATATTCTTGTTTCTTTGCTTGTAGGTTGACTTAATTTAGGGTGGAAAATTGGCTATTCAAATGGTCTATTTTTGTCCACACGGGCAGAGACACGGGCGTGTGTCTCAGCCGTGTGCACCACACAGCTATGTTGCACAACCGTGTGTCACCTGGGGTACCCTATTATTGTAAGTCAGGCTCGAACACGGCCAAGACACACGGGCGTATGGCTAGCTGTATGGCTCAAGTTAGTTTTGACCACGGCCAAGGTACACGGGCGTGTCTTGTGGCCGTGTGTATAAGCCAGTATGTATGCCCTATTTTAACAAGGCCTAGACACACGGGCGTGTCTAATGCGGTGTAAGGCACACGACTTGTTTACATGGGCGTGTGACCTGTACATGCTTGAAAAATGTTCAAGTTTTGGAAAAATTTTGTATGAGCTCGGTTTAGTCCCAACCACTTCCTAATGCATGTTTAAGGTCTCGATGGCCTGTATAAGATACATGATATTGATGTTTGATCTTGAGTGGTATGATGTTTGTGAAAGGAATGCTTAATATTCTGATTTGTCTGGTAATGCCTTTAACCCTAGTCTAGTGACGGATACGGGTTAGAGGTGTTACATTTCTCACCTATCTCAAGCACTCAAAATCCATAACATTTTATCCACAACATTTTATCATTATTGCGTACATTCATAGGCAACCAATTACCATTTTGTATATATTTCATGCCATTCAAATACTATCCAATTCACTACTGAATTTCACAACCAAAACATATCTAATCAATGTACCAAAATCATCACAACTTACATAAATTTCAAATACATAAATTCATCATTTTATCACATACTTCATACCTCAAACTTGCCAATTCAATATTCCATATTCAAACCATCACATGAACATTATATTCATCATATGATTTACTTATCAAACACATCATATAGGCCAACTTAAAAGTCCATACATACCAACATTTACAAGCCAAATCTCATGGCTAGATATTAACATCACAAAACATACCAAAATACTTCTAGCCTATACATGCCATATACCATATGTACAACTCTCAAAATAGTACCAAAATAGATGTCCGATAGTGTGAATGAGTCGCTGAAAATCCCTGGATCTAAGATAGCTTTATAACACTGTAAAACATAAAACATTTCACACAGTAAGCTTCATGGCTTAGTAAGTTCGTACCAAATATAATCAACAGTTTATATAATACAAAACATCAACTAATAAACACTTAGTAGTTCTCAAATCATCCATCAATTCTACGCCATCACAATTGATATGTTCCTACAAATTCATCAAGTTTCATACACATAGTATCATCTACCACATAGGTATCATACATACTTGAACTTTCTCGTATTTATTCATTTTCATTCTCACCTCTCGCTCGAATACATTAATTCATTCGGAAGTCTTTCCATACTTTAAAAGCTTGTACACTTAGTGCATTAATGACTAGCCGAAGCTGTAACGATCTTGCACACTTAGTGCCATCTCAAATAATTGAAACTATCTCGGTATTGCATACTTAGTGCCTCGTATAGCCAAAGCTATTCCAATTCGCACACTTAGTACTATTTATAGCCGAAGCTATTTTGAATCGCACACTTTATGCCGAACATAGTCAATTTATCATTGTGCTCAAACCACAGTCAAATATATATAATTTATGCATTATCCAAAACATTAAAACATATCTGTAACATCATTTATCACGTATGAACTTACCTCGTACTCGGAATTGATGATTCGGACCGTTTACTCAAAAACCTTTGATTTCCCTCGGTCTAAATCTGAATTCCTCTTTTCTTGATCTATATTTATTCAAAATTAACCCTTTTATTCAAAAAATCATTCAATTTAATCCATAAACACATATTTAGGGAATTTTACAAATTAACCCTCACATTTTTACATTTTAACATTTTAGTCCCTATTTCACAAAAATACAGAATACACATAATTTCAATGAACCCATGCATAGCCGAATATCATAAGGACCTCTAGGAGCCCAAAACTTTCATTTATTTTACATTTTAACCCTTCTATTTCTCATTTTCACAAATTAGTCCATAATAAGCAAATTCATCAAAAATTCCAAAACAAAACATGTGTATCTATCATCAAGCTTCCATATTTCATCAACTAACATTATAAAACTCACAAAATCAATAATGAAATAACTCAAAATCATCATCTAACTCAGAAATTTATGCATAGGCTTGGTAGAACACAGAGCAACGATCACAAAAACATAGAAATTATCAAAAACCGAGCTAATTACATACCTCAATCAAACAAAGTAAGTTCCAAACCCTAAGCTTGAATTTTTGTTTCTTTTTCTTTGGTATATTTGGCCAAACAAGATGATAATGGCTTTATTTTCATGTTAATTTTGTTATAACACATATTAATTATCAAATGCCAATTTTGCCCTTTGTTTAAAACATTATAATTGATCCATTTTAAGGTCATTTATGACTAATCCCACTAACCATGGTCAAATTACAACATAAGGACCTTTCATTTAATAAGCCATGACAATTAAGCACTTTTATCATATAGAATGCAACTTTTGCATTTTACACGATTTGGTCCTTTTTTCTCTCAAATTGAGCTATTAAACGATAAAATTAACTCACGAAATTTTCACACATGCATATTCACATACTGTAAACATAAAAAATAATATTAAAATAATTTATGACCTCAAATTTATGGTCCTGAAACCACTATTCCGACTAGGGTCTAAACCGGGTTGGTACACTTATGCCTCCAGACAGTTGAAACCACACGAAAAGAATTATCTGACGCATGATTTAGAATTGGCTGCTACAGTTTTCGCATTGAAAATTTGGCGTCATCATTTGTACGGTGAAAAATGTCACATTTTTACTGATCATAAAAGCTTAAAATATATTATGACTCAGAAAGATTTGAATTTGCAACAACGGAGATGGCTCGAGTTATTAAAAGACTATGAGTTAGTAATCGGTTATCATCTGGGGAAAGCGAACGTAGTCGCGGATGCTTTGAGTAGAAAATCGTTGTTTCTTTGAGAGCAATGAATACACAGTTGACAATATTTGATGATGGTTCAATTTTAGTTGAGTTAAAAGCTAAACTAGTATTTCTTCAGCAAATTTGTGAAGCTAAAAAATGTGATTGTGAATTACAAGCTAAAAGAGTGCAATGCGAGTTGACTAGTGATTCATAATACCAAATCAGGTTCGATGATTGTTTGATATTCTGAGATAGAATCTGCGTACCGAAAAATTCAGAGTTAATTCAGAAAATTTTACACAAGGCACATATTGGTTGCTTATCTGTTCACCGAGGGAGTACCAAAATGTATAATAATTTGAATAAGTTGTATCGGTGGTCAGGTATAAAACAAGATATTTCTGAGTTTGTATCAAAGTGTTTGATTTATCAGCAAGTGAAAGCTGAGCATCTAGTGCCTTCAGGTTTGGTTCAACCTGTGATGATACTGGAGTGGAAATTGGATAGAGTGACTATGGATTTCTTATTGGGATTACCCCTGTAACAGCCCGATTTAGACCCTAATTAAAATGATGGTTTCGGGACCACGAATCTGAGTCAGAAAAATATTTTTAAATTATTTTTTGTGTTTATTTTGTGTGAATTTGTATCTGTGAAATTTTCATGATTTAATTTTGTCATTTAGGTGTCCGATTAAATAAAAGGACATAATCACTTAAAAAAATCTGGTGGTTAAATGTGAGAGTACTTGACTATTGTTGTCTTTATTAATGAAGGCACTTATAATGCAAATAAACCTTTGAATCCTTGCATGGACATATTCGGTCATTTTTAGGTGAAATAAAAATGATTTAAGCTAAGGGTAAATTAGTAAAACATGTAGAAATATGTTATATTATAAAAAATATCATAATAAAATAAAACAAATATGATAGTGCTCATACTTTCTCATTTTCGAAACTCTATAATAGAAAAAGGAAGAAGACAAGCTAGGGTTCGATCAATATTCAAGCTCAATCAAGGTTCATTTTTGTTTGATTTTTGATAATTTCTACATTTTTGAGATTGTTGCTTCGAGTACTACAAAACCCAAGCTTTAATTTTTTTATTTTGATGAATATTTTGAGTTGTGCCATTATTGATAGCTTGTGATTTTTGTTTTTTGATGATGAAAAATGAAAGATATGTTTTAGATTATCATATTTTGTATTGGAATTTTTGATGATTTTGAGTAATTAGGACTTAATTGCAAAAATAATAATTTGAGGGACTAAAATGTGAAATTGATAAAATATATGGACTTGTATAATCATGGGTACCATTCGGCCTAACATGGGTGTTTTGAAGTTTTGTGTATTTTATGTTTTCTGCAATAGGGACTAAATTGTAAAAATTGTAAATGTCAGGGGTAAAATGGTAATTTACCTATTTATGTGTTTTTGGACTAAATTGAATGAAAATATGTTTGAATGAGCTTAATTTGAATATGTTTAGATCAAGAACCAAAGAAATCAGATTTGGATAGGGGAAAACGAAAGTTGTTAACTAGCAGCCCCGTCCCGTTTTACGACGTCCGAGGTAAGTTTATAAGCAAATAGACGTGTTTAATTGTTGTTAAATATTAAATATACATGCTGTCATGAAATGTTAAAATTTATATTTGATATAGCCGAATATGAAAAGGCTTGATTACTACGTTTCTGAATTCATTCCGATCGAGTTGCGACGTCCAAAAGCCCCATATGAACCTTAAGAATAGTTAGGATACATATGTCATGATATAGGATTCCGATATATGTGTGCAAGTAAGTCCATGGCATCGATTTTTGTTTTCGATATGTGTTTATGAGTAAGACCCTGTCTAGGACAGTGGCATCGATATGTGGCTACATGTAAGACCACATCTGGGACGTTAGCATTGTACGGTATATATGATTATCCGAGTGCCCTATCCGATTTCGAATGGTTCATCGGGCAAAGGTAAATCATGTATGGATTGTATAATATGAGTTAATGATCAGGTATGAGTTAACTTGATAACTACTTAAGATAAGGTAAGAAAGTACTATGTATATGTGCTGTAAATCATGTACAATACAAATGAAGAATCCATGTGTATTTGGTGTGTGTATTCGGCTTGTGAATGAATAATTTGTGTAGTATTGAAATGATACTTAGTATGTGTATATATAATTTAAGTATTCAGCTACCTAGATATTAGTTATACATGAGATGACATTTGATGATTCTTATGTTGTATAAATGAGTAATGGAGGTGTAGTTTATTGTGACTAGTTGGTTGGAAGTTGATTTATAAGTGTTAAATGGTCATATGTACATTCGGCTTAGGTGGATTATAGTTTATGAAAATGTATCATATATAGAATTTATAAGTTTGAGGTCAAGCATAAAAATGCTAATGTATTTTGTTTGGTTAACATGAGTTAATTATGATAATGAGTTGTTTATTTGCTTATGACTTACTAAGCTTTGATAGCTTACTTTGTGTGTTGTGTTTACTCTATTTTATAGATTCTGTCAAGCTATAAGCTCGGGAACTATCAGCCAAACTCATCACACTATCCACAGCTTCGGTATTTAGATAATCAAACTCGTATTATGACATGTATAGGCTGGAACATACTTTTGAGATATCAATTTTGGTTATGTATTTAAGCCATGTGAAAATGGCTTACTAATTAGGTTTAGATTTGGTTTTATGTGTGCTTGGTTACATAGTTTAGTAAGCTTGGTATTGATAATTCGGTTATGCTTTACTGTGCTTGAAATTCGTTAATTTAAAGTGTCTAGTATTATGAATGAAAGACTTTGTGGTAAGAGTTTTATGCATTGGAAATGCCTTAACTTCATGTTTGAATTTTAGTCATTTTGCTTATGGATTATGAACATCTTATTTATTAAGCTATGTACTAAGATGCATAGTAAATGTGATAGTTAATATATGTTAGAAGTGGTAAATGATTTTAATTATACTTGAGTATAATTTGGTTAAGATTATGCATGAGTATAAATGTTTATAAGTTCGGTATTTGATTATTATTATCATGTGTTATGTGCTGGAATTTAATTGAAGAATCAACTATTGCTTGTATATATATATATATATAGGTATTTGACATATTGGTCATGGTATTAATATACGTACACACTCATAGGTATATTAGTTGATTTGGCTATGGTATTTATGTATGTGTAGGAGTATTTTTGGCTTGTTAGATATGTGGTATGGTGTATGGCAAATTATATAGACATGATGTATTGAAAATGCCTTATATGACCGAATAGGTAATTAAATTATCGGTTGTGTATATGTATTTCTATTCACGTTAATTTGGCGTGTGAAATGGGTGTACTTTTAGTTGTTATATGTGCTCAAGGTGATGAGATAAAATAACTAGGTATATGGTTTGGTTTGGTTATTGAGCATACGGGTTAGATGCTTTGAAATGTCTTTGATGTTCGAAATGATTAAACAAAAATTTATAGTGGATTACTTATGAATTATTAAAGTACATGGATATATTAGTCCAATTGGTAAAGTTTAAATAAGTTTCATGCATGTATGTTTTATAAGCTATACAATAAGTATTATTTGATCTTATATATTGAATGTACGTAAGTATTTTTTTTAAATTGTGCATTGGTCAGTTAATTAATGAAATAAATACGTGATATTGAAGGCTGCAATATAGGTGCTTGGTATTTTATACGAAATGAAATGTGTTTTGTTTTAATTTTGTATGCATATAAAATTTTATTATATATGACTTTGAGTTTTCATTGATTTTGTATTATGATTTAAATTATATGTTAAATGTTTAAACAAAATTATATTTTAGTTATGTGAATATAACATATGTGTGAATGTGAACGTCTTAAATTTTGTGTCTCGTCTAGAATACCTCATAACCCCATTTTGGCGACGAATACGGGTTAAGGGTGTTACAACCCCTGTCTCCGAAAAAAAAAAGATGCAATTTGGGTTGTTGTTGATCGACTGACGAAATCTGCATATTTCATTCTGGTATGTACTGACTATTCACTTGAACAACTAGCTGAGTTGTACATTGCTGAGATTGTTAAATTGCACGGGGTGCCAATTTCAATTATTTAGGATAAAGATCTGAGATTTACATCGTGGTTTTGGAAGAAGTTGTAAGAAGCTCTAGGTACGAAGTTGAATTTTAGTACAGCTTTTCATCCGCAAACTGATGGTCAATCTGAGAGAGTAATTTAGGTTCTCGAAGATATGCTCAGATGTTGTGTTTTAGATTTCGAAGGCAATTGGGAGAAATATTTGCCACTGGTTGAATTTGCATATAATAACAACTTTTAATCGAGCATAAAAATGGCACCGTACGAAGCTTTGTATGGTCGCAAATGCCAAAATCCATTATACTGGATCGAACTTAGCAAGAAATAGATTCATGGGGTTGATTTGGCTATAGAAACCGAAGGGAAAGTGGAAGTAATTCGCGACTATTTGAAAGCAGCTTCAGATCGTCAGAAGTCATACGTGGATTTGAAGCGAAAAGATATTGAATTTCAGATCGGTGATAAAGTGATTCTGAAAGTATCTCCATGGAAGGAAATCCTTAGATTTGGTCTCAAAGGCAAGTTGAATCTGCATTTCATCGGGCTGTACGAGTTCATCAAAAGAATAGGGTCAGTGGCATATCGATTAGCCTGACCATCAAAGTTAGAAAAGATCCATAATGTGTTTCATGTGTCGATGTTGCGTCGATATAGATCGGATCCATCGCATGTAATTTCTCTGTCTGAGATTGAAATTCAATGCAATACCCCTAACCCGTATACCTAGCCGAATTAGGGTTACGAGGCATTACCTGACAAAACACTGTTCAACACGTTCATATAATTGATTTCATAATTAAAAATATATCAACTTCTTTACAAAACTTTTCAATAACAAAAAACCATATATTCATTCATATAAATCAAATTCGCATATACTGACCATTTAATCAACTAAAACCAATCATAATTATTTCTTATAATTCATAAAAAAATCATGCTTCAAATTTCAATCACATCAATATCATCGACTTATACCATTATTCGAATGCTTAACTATTATCTAAGCATATATCAAAATAACAATTTCGTTAGTTGAATAGTAACATATTAATTCATAATTTCTGCACTATGCATATAATAACCAAACTGACTACATATACCTAGCCATTTATTTCATAAACTATTTGGCTAGTACATTAACTTATAAAACTTATGCCCATTACGAATAATATAAAATTTGGTCATTCAAACATATACCTAGTCGGTCATATCATATGATTAAATTTCAATAACATAAAAGATAATAACTAGCATCATTTCCAGATTAAATATACCTCTTCTCACATTACAAATTTATGTGCATATGACATTACAATCTAAACCATTTTTCGAGCATCCATACTGAAGTATATCATGTCTATTTTCGTACTATAATTATATCTAAACATCACTTTTACAACATCAATTGGGACGTATAAAATCTAAACCTAAATACCAACCATTTAATCATGATATATATATACACACTTGACATCACAAACCAAATCTAAAAAGCCAACTCATAAGTGACTGTCTCATAAGCATATACATATTTTTACTAAGTTTAGTCGAATATAATCATGCATTGTATAACCTAATTCTTATCTCACAAAATGATCAAAGCAATTACACACACATATGACATAAACATTACTTAATCAAAATATGATATACCATAATTGAAACATGTATTCATCATTTACTTCATTGTCTAAACCGAATGAAACCATTCTTACCATTTCCCATTGCCAAATCATATACCCAAACATCACAAATTGATAAACCAAATATCAAGCTTACTAAAGTGAGCTAATTTATAAGTCATTCGTGACATACCCAATCAATACATATAACCAAAATACCCTAATCAAATATAGTTGGACTTAAGCTTCATGAACACATATGCATTATAGCAAAAACACATCCATCAATCGAATCATTACTCAACTAAAACATGTAACCAAGACACCATACATACATACTATGAAATATAATTCCCAAAATAAGCTTATACCATACCCGAATATACACAACTATTAACCTCATTAACAAGCCATTTTCGCATGGCTATATATATACAAATTTCAAAACCAAATATATCAACATAAGCCTATACATGCCACATAACCAAATCTCAAAGCATTTATTTACCAAAGTGAAAACTGAATAGTGTGATGAGGTCTCCTACGGCTTCCAACCCAAGCAAATCTCTGAAACTCTATAAACATAGGAAAAACACACAGAGTAAGCTTTAAAAGCTTAGTAAGCCATAAGCAAATAAAATCAACTCAATGATATGTATAATTCAATTTAACTAGGCCGAATTTAACAAATCTTAACCACATATACATTCATCATACTCATAAATTCATATATTACATTAAGTAACCTCATTTACCTCATTTTTCATTGAACATATAAATCTCATACATACTTGATTCATCTAGCTCATTTGTTCGTACTCACTTGCACAAAAGCACATCTTATTCTCATACATTACATCTATTACATTTACTCAAAATTCATTTACATACATTCATCATTCATTGTCATGTATTTCATATAAAATCCTTAAATACATACTCACCTTTCATTTCTAAATTTCATAAACAAAACATACATACCTGAATCGAATATACTTTCACATAGTTATTCATTTCTCAGAATGCCCGTTGAACCATTCGAAATTGGATAGGACACTCGAATAATTACACATATCGTACAATGCCAATGTCCCAGACGTGGTCTTACATGATATCATATATCGATGACACTGTCCCAAATAGAGTCTTACATGAAACAAATACGATGCCGATGTCCCGGACATGGTCTTACTCGTAACCACGTATATTGATGCCAACGTACTAGATGTGGTCTTACTCGTACACATATATTGGAATCACATATCGATGCCAATGTATTAAACATGGTCTCACTCGCACATCACATATCGGAATCCTATGTCATTACATATGTATCCTAGCTATTCCTAAGGTTCATACGGGGCTTTCGGACGTCGTAACTCGATCAGTTCAAGCTCGTAACTAATTCTCCAATGCTTAAATCATTTCGGCATATACACATATATTTATTATAAATCAATTCGATACATATAATACATTTACAATCGAATTTAACAACATTTATTTACTTATGAACTTACCTCGGACAACGATAATCATAACGAAACAACTAATCGATAACTTTGGTTTTCCCCCCGATCCAAATCTGAATTCCACTTTTGCCAATCTAATTAATATCAAAATTAACTCACTTATTCAACATTTCATTAAATTTTATCTAAGAACACATAATTTGGGCATTTTGCATTTTAGCGCCTAACATTTCACATTTTCACAATTTAGTCCCTATTTCAAAAGAACACAAATTACTCAAAATTTCATCAAACCCATGTTAGGCCGAATTTACCTTAGGTCTCTAGCAACCCATTTCTTTCATTTATTTCATATTTTGACCCATCAATTTACAAATTTCTCAATTTAGTCCTTAATACTCATTTTTATCAAAAATCACTTAATTAAACATGAAAATCAAACATCAAAGATTTATTATTCATCAGCAAACAACAATTTCATCACATTATCAATAATGAAAAATCTCAAATTCATCATCAATTCCAAAAATTAAAGCATGGGCTAAGTAATATTCGAAGCAACGATCTCAAAAATATAAAAATTATCAAAAACCGAACAAAATCCATACCTTAATTTAGTTTGGAGAGTGCCAAACCTTTACCCAAAAAAATAGCTTCATTCTTTCTTACATTCAGCCATTCAAGAAGAATATGCATGTGATTTATGTTTTTGTTTTATTTTTTTAACTTATAATACATCATTTACCTTTTTAACCTTTACAAATTAATAAGAAAACTTAATAATGGTTGTCCATCACCATCAATCCCACTATTAAATGGCATAATTTCATTTTAAGGCCTTCACATTAAAAAGAACATAGTAATATAACACTTTAACAAATATCATGCTACTTTTACATTTTATGCGATTAAGTCCTTTTTATAAAATCGAGCACACAACGATAAAATTTTCATACGAAAATTTCACACATATCAATTCACATACTTTCAGAATGGAATATAATATTAAAATATTTTTCTAACTCAGATTCGTGGTCCTAAAACCACTATTTTGACTAGGGTCTATACCAGGCTGTTACATTCAACCTGATATGACGTAGAACGAAGAACCAATTAGAATTCTAGCACATGAGGTTAAACAGTTGAAAAATAAAAGCATAGCTCTCGTGAAAATACTTTGGCAATGACATGATGTCGAAGAGGCTACATGGGAGCTAGAGGAAGCTATGAGAAAATAGTATCCTAACCTATTCACTGGTAAGATTTTCGGGGATAAATATCCCTAAGGGGGGAGAGTTGTAACAACCCGTTTTTAGTTAAATCAGAACAGTGGTTTTGGGACTACAAATTCGAAATAAAAATTATTATTTTATTATTATTTTAATGTCTACAGCATGAAAATATGTTTGTGTGAAAATTTCGTTAAAAAGTTTATCGTTTGATTAGTTAATTTGATAAAAGGGACTAAATCGCGTAAAGTGTAAAAGTGGAGTTCTATTAGCTAAAAGTATCTAATAGCTATAAAACCTTAAATTTTAGGTCCTTATGTTGTAATTAGACCATTAATGTAATGAATGGACATATATGGACATGTATTTAAGTATTTTGATGGTTATTAATTAAGGTTAAAAATGTAATTTGGTTAATTAAGTTAAATAAAACAAAATGAAACCATATCGAGTACCATCATCTTCAACCGTACATAGCAAAGAAGAAAAGCCATTTCTTTAGGGTTCGTTCGGCCAAGCTTTCATTGTCTATTAAGGTGCAATTTTTGTCCCGTTCGGCCAAGATTTTGAAACTTTCCATTGATGGATATGTATGAGTTTTGATGTTTGATGATAGACTATGAATATTTATTACGAATTATGAAAGTTTTGTAAAATGATTTTTAGTAAAAATGCAAAATATGGATTAAATTGAGAAATGTGTAAATTTAGTGGTTAAAATGTGAAATAAATGAAAAATATAAGCTACTAGGGGCATAATAGTAATTCGGCTAGCATGGGTCTACTGTGAATTTCATTAATTTGTGATTTTATGAAATGAGGACTAAATTGTAAAAATTGTGAAATATTAAGGGCAAAAGTGTAAATGTGTTTTAAACTGTGTTTTAGAATAAATTGAATGAATAGATGATTGAATGAGTTAATTTTGAATATATTTAGATCAAGAAAGCAGAAATACAGACTTAGATCGGGGAAGGAATAAAGTTACAAAATAGTAGACTCGATTCGCCATTTTAGCATCCGAGGTAAGTTTGTATGTTAAAATTTCATTTCAAATGTATTCTATATGCTTTGATATAGCATAAATTGTGATTATGTGACTTCGGACAAGTTTGGTAATGATTCGACAATGATTCCACAGTTGGAAGCCTGATTGAACCTTATGAATAGTTTAGGATGCTAGTGACATGTCATTAGGGATACTTTGAGTTGGCTTCGGGCCATGATATAGCACTTTAGGTGCGAGATAAACCGATTTGGCTTCGGGCCATGATATCAGTATTACGGATAAGTTACCTTGATTTGGCTTCGGGCTATGATATCAGTATTACGGATAAGTTACCTTGATTTGGCTTCGGGCTATGGTATAGGTACTTATCGTGTAAGACCTTTAAGTATTCGACTTCTATTTCGAATGCTTCAATGGGTAAATGAAAGATGAGAATATATATAAGGTTGGTACGGGATGATACAGGTATATGTATAAACTATTTTAGTGTTGAACCGAAGAAATGAAAATGGAAGTATATAGTTTTGTGAATAAGCTTTTAAAAGGTTTGATAGTTAAGAAAAACTACATATTGATATATTCAAATTATTGATTTATGTTTATGTGATTGCATTAAGTTTATCTCATATGAGCTTACTAAGCTTATAACTTAGTTTGTTTATTTTCCCGTGTTTTATAGTGAATTCAAAGCTAGTTCAGATTTGAGGATCGTCGGAGACATCATCACACTATCTACCTATCTCTTGGTACCTATGAACTTGGTATTTTAAATATATGGCATGTATAGGCATTTTGAGTCATTTTGATTATGAGTTAATAGTGATCTTGGATATTTGTAATGTCTTGTAAATGTACATGTTTTGGTTTGTATATATAATCATATGAGTTGGCTTATGATGGTGAATTTGATGATGTATATAAGTGTGCAAATGACTTTTGTTTTGAGTTGGTAAATGACCTATATTGTGTGATTGAAGTTGGATTCATGATGCTTGTTGTGAATAGGTAAATTAAATGTCAATACGATGATGATTTGTGAATTGATATGTTATTGAAATTAGACCAAATAATACATATTTGGGTTTAGTTATATTGATATTGAAGTAATTGGTATTTGGTATGTTTTGAAGGAGTAAAACATGAGTTTATAAGCATGTTGGTTGTTAGTATTGGAAATGGTATGAATTATCCTTGATTATGGCTAAATAGGATGTTCAATTATGCTATGAATGTGTATCAATTGAATTGTGTAGATGTGTGCCTTTTGGGGTGGCAAATTGGCTTGGTAAATAGCCTATTTTTGTCCACACGGGCAAAGACACGGGCGTGTGTCTCAATTATGTGTGACACACGGTCAAGTACACAACCGTTTGTCCCCTTGTGTTGAAATTGAAATCAAGTTAGTATGCTCTAAACGGCCTCACACACGGGCGTGTGACTTGGCCATGTGGCATAAGTCAGTATACCCTACAGGTTTGGCACGGCCTAGCACAAGGCCTGGCACACGGGTGTGTATGGCCATTTTTAGAGCACGTGGGCTAGCCATAGGGGCATGTGTGTTGGCCATGTGACCCAAGTCAGAGAGTTACACGAGGTCAGACACGGGCTGGGACACGGCCATGTGCTCCCATTTTGAATGTCTACACGACTGGTGACACGGACGTGTCTGGTGGCCATGTGAGACACACAGCTTGGCCACACGGGCATGTGTCCCCTATTTTGAGGAAAATTTTATAAGTTTCGTAAAATTTTTATAAGTTATCGGTTTAGTCCCGAACTAGTCCCAAAACATGTTTAGGGCTTTGTAGGCTAGTATCAGGGACAAATTGATTTAGAATAAATGACGAATGGTTGAGTTGAGAAAATGTATGTTAAATGAATGTTTAATTGTATTGTGAGTTCGGTAACGCTCTGTAGCCCTATTCTGGCGATGAATACGGGTGAGGGGTGTTACAGCTGTAAGGGTATCACACTTGCATCACCGGACACGACAATGCTGACGGCTACGACAGCAGTGTCCCAGTGGCTAGTGGTGATTGGTCTTCAGTGGTTAAGTAGTGGAAGAGTTACACTCGTACTAGGGGCTCTACTAGAGAATTTGATTTTAAATTAACTATTCCAAAAATAATAATATTTTAATATTTTAATATTAAATTAAATTCAATACTTATCTTAATAGTAGTTTATTAATTTAGTATTAAATTGATTATCTTAATATTAAATTTAACTTTATGTTTATCTTGTAAATAAATATTCTATTATTTTAATAATATTTAATATTAAATTTAATCTAATATTTATCTTGATAAATATTATATTAATTTAATATTAAAATAATTAAGTTTAATCATAGTTTAACTCTCTAAACTCTCCTTATATAAAGAGAGTCTTGGGTTATTATTTTACACACACTTGAATTCAAGAGAAAGTTGTAGAGAGGAAATTCTCTGAAGATATTATTTTAGAAAATTTCTAGAGATACTTTTCTTATTTACAACTTGACCCAAAATTTTTGAAAAATTTTGAAATTACCCCACTAATAATTTTTGTGATTTTTTTTTTTGATTTGAAGCGAGCCCACACTCGACAGACTTGAGCTTGAGGTAGTAGAGAAGACGACTCGGTCAAAGCGGTCATCCTAGACTAATCGAAAAGGTACAATTTTTATTAAGTGTTTATTGCTTTAGATATCATAACCAAGATCTTATTCTGGAAAAAAAAAACATTAAAACTTTGTTTTCCCTAAATCTATTTTCCTCTACATTTTCCAAACCCGTTTTTTCTAACACCGGGTTCCTGCACCACCTGCATAACCTTGGTTAGTTTTAATGCTCCCAAATATCCATGTTGGCGCATATCCGAGTGGATGTTGGTCAACCTTTTGGTTTGCAACGCAATAATCTATCGGGTAACAACTTGAATAGAGCGCTTAATACAGGTGACCACCTTTTAACAACATTTTTTAATGGTGTCAAAAACAGTGATTTTGAGACTACAATTTGGATGATTGAATTATTATTTTAGTATTTATTCAATGTCTATGGGATGATATTAAGGTCGTATTAAAATTTCATTAAGAAAATTTAAAGTTTAAATAGTTAATTAAGTAAAAAGGACTAAATCGTAAAAGGTGTAAAAGTTGAATTCTATTAGTTAAATGGGATAAATATCTATGGAAATGAAAGTTAATGGACTTGAATGGTAAATATATCATTTAAAGAGTTAGTGGATAGTTATGGACAAGGTTTTATTGGCAATTTTGATTAGTAATAAGGGTAAAATGGTAAATAAACATAAAATCAAATAAGCTAAAATCATCATCTTTCTCATTTTTGTTTCTTCAAAATTGGTTCATCAATGGAAGTTTAGCTAGGGTTCGATCAAGCTTTATTCTCCCTTGCATGGTATGTCTTCAAGCCTCGTTTTTAATGATTTTTGTGTTTTTGAATTCGTTTTAGCTTAATCTAGCTAGCCCATGGGTTAATTTTCAAAATTGTTAAAGGTTGAGGGACTTTCCATGGATGTTTTTTAATGTGTTTTGATGTTAGTTGATAGATTATTAAATTTCATTGTTAAATAAATATGTTTTGTTAAGTGATTTTTGGTGATATTGTAATTAGAGATTAAATTGTTAAAAGTGTAAATCTATGGGTTTTATTGTGAAATCTTGGTAAAAATGGGTTTTTTAAAGGTCCCTTGTAACTTTGGTTAATTTGGATTTTGTAACAGCCCGATTTAGGGCCTAGTCGGAATAGTGGTCTCAGGACCACAAACCCAAAGTTAAAGAGATTATTTTATCATTATTTTGGAGTCATAGCATGTATATAGTAGTCCACGAAAAATTTGGTGAGTTAATTTTGATGTTTGTTAGCCCAATTGCAAAAAAGGACTAAATCCATAAAATGTAAAAGTTCTAGATTAATAGCTAAAGGTGTCAAATAACTAGAGAACCAAAATTGGGGGTCTTTAAAGCACAAATAGACCCCTAAAAGAAAGCATAGCTGGCCATGAGACAAGGAAATCAATTAGTCAAAGTGTTAGGTTTTGAGGACATTAGCAAATTGATTAAAATAAAGAAAAGATGTCATCTTTTCTTTTCTTCTCCTATACACCACCGAAAATTAGCAATTGAATGGGGTTTGGAAGCTCAAAATTTTCAGCCACTTAGTTGACTCATACGTAAGTGATTTCCATGTCCTTTGTTGATGATTTTTGTATTTTTGAGACCCTTGAAGTTTTGCCATGAATGTATTTGTGATAGTTGTTGAGTTTTTATGGAAGAATATGAGTCCTAGTTGTGTTATAAACAATTTTTGTGAAGGGTGTTAGCATGAAAACACCTAAAGGAACTATATTGCATAAGTTGCAAAATAGGTGATAAGTGTGTGAAATAGTGAAAATTTGGGGTTTCTATAAGAGTAAAAAGAGTTTGGTTAGGCTTGAGATAAGAAGAAATTCGATAAAAATCGATTTTCGAGCATAGGGGCAAAATGGTCATTTTGCCAAGATCTAGGAGCAAAGTGGTCATTTTACCTAAGATGTGAATTTTAAATTTCCTAACTGTGTTTAGTGACTAAATGAGTGCATTTTGCTAATATAGATCAAGAATTTCCAAATTCGAGCCTAGACCGGGGGAAGGCCAAGCAAATCGACTAAATCGACTAGTCGTATACGTTTTGTAATCCGAGGTAAGTTGTATGTAAATAATACAACTATATTGCTACTATAAGTGTTTGAATTGTAATTGAATTGATATAGCATGAATTGGTTGATTGTGATTTGAGAATGTATAATGATAATTGTAATAGTAGAAATCCCGTGGAGCCTTAGGAAATAAATCGGATATTCATGCCGTGTCATTGGGTCACTTGTGTGAGCTAGTGTAAGACATGTCTGGGACATGGCATCGGCATTTAGATGAGAGCTAGTGTAAGACATGTCTGGGACATGCATCGGCCTCGAGACGGAAGTCAGTGAAAGACATGTCAGGAACATGCATCGGCTACGAGATGTGTCAGTGTAAGACCATGTCTAGGATATGACATCGACACCGATATACGAGAGCTAGTGTAAGACCATGTCTGGGACATGGCATCGGCACCTTACCCCATGTTGAGGCTTATGGTATATCCGGTATTATTCCGAATGGTTCAACGGTAGAAATTATAGTTGTGAGTTGATAAGGAAATTATAATCGTGTTACGAGTGGTACATGTACCTAATGGATACGTATGAGAAATGAGCTCAATATAGAGTATGTGACTTGTGTGGATGGTAATGAGTAAGTTACGCGTATGCCGAACTTTGTGTTATGAGCACGATGATTAGTGATGAAATTGTTGTTGTATATTTATTTATATGCAACTTACTAAGCTTTTATGCTTACTCCATTTTTCTTTCCATTTCCTTACAGTGCCGCCTAATTAGCTCAAGGATCACCGAAAGTCAGAGATTTCGATCACACTATCAGCCGAAACATTTAGTATAGTTGGATTTATATTTTTGAATATGACATGTATAGGCTAGACCTTATTATTTTGTGCCTTTGAGAATTGATCAAAAGTGTTGGCTTGGGATAGATCTCACTGATAAACATATTAATTTACATAATTCTTGTGTTTAATTTGGTTTATTTATGAATTAATCCCTTCTTAATTGGTGTTTTTATGATTTAATTTTGTCAAGGATGCAATTGGTCAAAAATGAGCAAAAATGGGCCAAATTGAAAGACAAATCATTGAATTGGGGCCAAATCAAAAGGATGGAGAAAGCCAAGGATTTATCATATATTTTGACTTTGTAAAAAGCTAAAAATAGGAAGATATTATTTTGTTTTATTATTTATTATTTATTTTATTTTATTAATTTAGGTTAGGCTATTTTTAGTAAACCCCATGTACATAAATAGGGGCTTTTAGTTCTTAGGAAATCATTCCTTGTTTTACATTCCTATTTCAAATTGGAATTAAATTACTCTCTCTTTTGTATTTCCTTCTTCAATTTGGAATTGGAATATCATTTTTTTCTCTTCAATTTGACGTTACTTTTTGTAGCTTTGTCTCCAATTTTTGTTTCTTTTCCATAATTGGGCCAATTACTCTCCAAGTCTTACCCATTCATTTCTTCACCATAATCATCAATCTCCTTTCCAAGCTCACAAAGCATGAACAATGTCATGCTATCTTAGCTTTAGACTGGTTTTCTTTCCGATCGAGAATTGTGAGATTTGTACTCGCGCTTAAAATCCTTCCAATTGGTATTCACCTTTTTCCTAAGTATCGGGATTGACAACTCATCCCTTAAGGATAATTCAATTTCAAGTCAAAAAGAGCTCGTTGGGTTGGAGTCGTGTTTTCTGACAGTTGGAGAAACGAATCAGCCGTGCTGTATTTGGATCTTCGAGAACAAATTGAGGAAGAGGTGATCGGGTTTAAACGACCCACGCGATTGAGGCCGTTAATTCGAGTTGGGTTCTTCAGAACGCAAGGCTATTGAAATCTGGAATCGAGAACACGTGTATCTCAGTTAGACTATCGGTAAGGGTTGGTTTGTAGGGCGTACCAGGACCAGCTACGAGAGGAAGAATTGGTGGTTAGGACGTTCTTAATCACTATAACCAGCTTATCGTTGGAAGGAGAAGATCAATTTTTGAGGATCGATTCTCAACACGGAATTTACCGAGTCTAAGGCTAAGGCTTATTACATTTGATTGCAAAATCCCAATTTAATTTCTGATTTATTTAATTATTTATCTTAACAGTTTTAATTATTTAGTTTCTAATCAAATTCAAAATCCCTCGCTATACTTATTTATTTGCTTATTTTTCAGCTGGTACGTTTTGAGTCATGGGAACGACTCTGGCCACGACCCTTGACACGACATTCTGTTTATAAGTCAAACTTGGAAGTTGATTAGAGTGCCAATCCCTGTGGACTCAACCCTACTACCACTCTTACTACTATTTAGAGTATTTAGTAGGAATTATTTTTGGTTGATTCGACACCCATCCACTTTGTATTAAGCCTTGAGTGAATGTCTATTGTGGCTGGTTTCAATTTGGAAATTATGCTTGTTTGGTATTGATATGAAAATAGGTATGCAAGGGTGGCAACGAGGCTTGGTAAATAGCCTCATAATGTCCACACGGGAAGACACACGGGCGTGTGTCTAGGCCGTGTATAACACACGGTCAGCCCCAAGGGCATGTAGTCCGGCCGTGTGTCCCCTGTGCGTAAAATATTTCAAGTTAGTATACCTAGTAATAAACACACGGGCAGAGACACGGTCGTGTGTCTTAGTCGTGAATAGGACACGGCCTAGTACACGGGCATGTGCCATGGCCGTGTGACATTTTGGGGATGCTGATGTCAGAAATAGAATACCTAGGTTTTTGCACGTGGGCATGTCGTGGCCGTGTGAGGGACATGGGCCATTGACACGGGTGTGTGTCTGGCCGTGTGAAAACCCCTGTAAGTGTGAATTAGAAATTTATTCTACACGGGTGAGGGGCACGGGCGTATCCCAGGGTGCTTAGGCCATGTGAGCCACACAAACTATCAGCACGACCATGTCGATATGGTCACACCGGCGTGTTACTCTTCCATACGGGCGTGTACCCTATTTTAAAGGCAAAATTCTTAAGGATGGTTTAAGGGCCTGGAATGGTCCCGAATAATTTTTGACAGTTGAATTGGGGCTCGTAAGCCCACAATAAGAAGTTTAAAGTAGAAATTGAAAAAGTTTTAAATTGGACCGAGTCTCGGTGTCTTGAGATTGGTTGTATACATAAGATCAAGATAGGTAATGCCTTGTACTCTGCCCCAGTGTAGGTTACGGGTATAGGGTGTTACAGATTTAGGCTAAAATGAGTTATATTTAAGTTATGAGCTCAAGGACTAAATTGTGAAAAGTCAAAGTATTAGGGGTAATTTTGTAATTTTTGCATAAATATAAACTATGGATTAAATTAAATTCTAGAAGTACTTAATTGATTGTTATCTATTTAGATAAAGATAAACAACAATTGGGTTTAAATCGAGGAAAAGCTAAAGCTTCAGATTAGTTTGAATTCCACTTCTACGACCCTAGTTATTGAGGTAGGTCCGTATAAACTATGATCATTTTAATGTTAGATAAATTGATTTTTTAATATAAATGGGTCTAAATATTAATTTATCAATGTTATGAATAGTAGATAGATAACGAATCCCATTTGAGCCTTAAGAATTCTTAGGATACAAATGGCATGTCATTAGGGATTTCATGTTTCGGGTGCTAGTCTTGAATGTCCTACCGATGGCTGAGGTCCTGCATTTGCTATGAATTCTCCATAGCTCGTGTGAGCAGCATATTGTAGCTAACATTCTGACCCACAGTTCATTTGAGCAGACCCATTTCACAGCTCGTGTGAGCACTGATGTAAAGGAAATGTTACAGTTATATGGAAAGGCACACTATGTTTGAGCATTCCCGAGTATCCAATGCCATTCTAGAGGATTCAGTGGGTAAGAAAAGGAAATGAAATGGTAAGTATTCAAATAGAATGAATCATAATCTTAAGAAAAGGTTGATAAGTTAAATGATGTATATATATATGGAAATATACTTATCTTATGGTTTAATTCATTTGTATCATGGACAACTATACTAACTTGTGAGTTTGATGATGTTGTTTAGGCTTATACCAAGCTTATGGCTTTTGTAATGATTTTATGCTTAATCTATGAATTGTTCAAATGAAATGGTAAGTTATGTTTAAGTTTATACGAACTAACTAAGCACTCGTTGCTTACGTAGTAACTTTTCTTTATATTATAGATAATTGGAAGCTTAATTGGTTAGAAGCTTGTTGAAGACTTATCACACTATCCAATAACCTTTTCAGTATCTTTTGTGTATTTTGGTCAAGGTTAATAATAGCATGTATAGTATCTTTTGTACTAATAGCTTATGAATGTGTTAATGGTGATTTGGTATGTATATGCGTTGAAGTTTATGTTTGGTTTGGTGAACCTTAACACCCCACCAAGTAATGTCATTTTGGTCAGTTTTAAGTGCTTATATATAAGGTCCTTGTTGGTATGTGTGTGGTAATATGCAAATGGTCATATGTGATGTTATTTGGTAGTTAAGAACTAGGTTTGTATGCTTGGAATATGGAAACATTGACTTGTTTTGATAAATGATGTTTTAGTATAATTATGGTGCCTTTGAATGGCATATTGGTTAGATAAATTAGGATGTTTGAAATGGCACATTTATGTGTGTTTGAATGATGCTCAAATCCTTTGAATGTATGCCCAAATCGTATGGATAGCTAGGTATGATATGGCTTTGAAATGGCATGAATTTAAGGTCAAATTATGGATCAAACGGCCTGGGACATGGGCTGCCACACGGCCATGGGTCATTTGAAATTTCATAGTGATTGAAGTCAGTGAGTTACACGGCTTAGCACACAGCCGTGTGTGACAACTCAGAGAGTTACACAACCTACAACACGACCGTGTGTCCCTTTGTTCGAATGTTTCACGATCGTGTGACCCCTATTTTCACATTTTTGCATCTTTTTCTTAAAACTTCTATTTCGTTTCGACTTAATCCCGAATTGATTCTGAGCTATTTAAAGCCTCGAAGGCTCGATTTAGGGACAAAATGCATATGATTAATTGGTTTATCATAAGTTTAATTTATTTAATGTTATAATGTTAAATGTTTTTTGATTGAATGGTTATGCTCCGTAACCGTAATCCGACGATGGAGATAGGTTGGGGGTATTACACACATGGTTCATTTGGGACCAGTGGGGATATGTTTCTCCACACATTGTACATGTTTACCAGTTTGTAGACTTCATCCATAAAGCTCATGGGATTCAAACGTACACTTTTACAAGCTACAATTACATGAACGCATGGAAAATGAAGCACGTCAAATCTCCCATAGTCATAGGTCTGGTTTCTCAAGTGTACACGATACGCTGCCCCGACAATCCCTTTGTTGAGTCTATCGAACTCCGTTACCCAAAACCATACATCTTTGCACGAGTGATACACTTAATGCATACAGTTCACTTGTGTTGTTGCTTTCCTAATTTCTTTTAGTACATCCTCGCTCCAAACATGATCACCCTGCATCTGCCCAATATAATTCACCGCTCACTTTGGAAAATGTTCAACCAAACAGATGTCTCTTTGACAACCGAGATTACTGAAAAATAACGCTGTAACAACCCAATTTAGACCCTAATCGGAACAATGGTTTTGGGACCACGAATCTGAGTTAGAAAAATATTTTAAAATTATTTTTTGTGTTTTTTATGTGCGAATTTATATCTTTGAAATTTTCGTGATTTAATTTTGTCATTTGAGTGTCGATTTAATAAAAAGGGCTTAATCGCGTAAAATAAAAATTTGGTGGTTAAACATGTATGGGCCGAATTGAACTTGTCTTACTAATATGAAGCATTTAAGTTGCAAATAGACCATTGGAATTAGTGATGGACGGTTGTATCCTTGATATATATGTTTTAGTTATTTAATTATAAAGGTTGTACTTGTAAATTAATTAATAGGTTATAATATCATAAAACATAAAATAAAGACATTAGTGTTCATATTCTTTTGTTTGACCAAAAATAAAGAAAATAAGAAAGAAAATAAAGGTTTAAGGGTTCGACCATTTGTTAAGCTCAATCAAGGTATATAACTAGCTCGATTTTTGATAATTTTTACATTTTTGAGATCGTTGCTATGTTATCTACAAAGCCCATGCTTGAAATTTCGATTTTTATGAATATTTTGAGTTATGAAATTGATGAATATTTGAGCTATGTGATGTTAGTTGATGAAATATGAAAGATATGTTTTGGATTAACATGTTTTGTATTGGAATTTTTGATGATTTTGAGTAACTAGGACTAAATTGCAAAAATAATAAATTGAGGGACTAAAATGTGAAATAAATGAAATATATGGACTTATATGAACACAAGGAAGATTTTGCCTAAGCATGATATATGCAAATTTTGCATGTTTTGCGTTTTGTGCAATTTGAACTAAATTGTAAAAAATGTAAAATGTCAGCGGTAAAATTGTAATTTGCCCATTTATGTGTTTTTGGACTAAAATGAGTGAAACTATGTTTGAATGAGTTTAATTTGAATATGTTTAGATCAAGAACCAAAGAAATCGGATTTAGATTAGGGGAAAACTAAAGTTGTTGACTAGCTATCCCGTTCCGATTTTCATCGTCCGACGTAAGTTTATAAGCAAATAGATATTGTTAATTTTAAATAAATATGAGTTCTATATGCTGAAATGAATTATTTGAAAATATATGTATGTTAGCCAAATTTAAATAAGCTTAGGAGCTATGTTAACAAATTTGTTTCGACTGAGTTATGACGACCGAAAGCCCCATATGAACCATAGGATTTTGATATGTGTTTTCGTGTAAGACCACATCTGGGATGTTGGCATCAATATATGTGTTTTCGTGTAAGACCACGTCTAGGACATTGGCATCGATATATGTGGTTACGTGTAAGACCATGTAACACCCCAAAAATCCTGAAACCCAAAAATCCCGAAATCCTGAATTTTCTTTTTTTTTCAGTTCTGATAAAAAAATGTGCTAGGTATATTCGGTTAGGTAGGTAATAGTAGGTCTTGGCTACGGTTTAAGTTCAAACTTAGGGGAAAAGGAAAGTATGTGTTAATAATTAAAAGGACCTTGTTGGCAAGTAGTTGGGCTTTTAAATAAAAATAGGGGAAAAATGGCATCAAAAAGCCTTGTGGAGGAATGGCAAAGTGACGCCACTTAGGGAGTAGGGAGGTGGCGTTAGTAGCTAGCAAGGAGATCCAAGGTTCAAATCCTAGCTTAGTAATTTTTAGAGTTTAATTTTGGCCTTCTAGAAGGTTGGAAGTGGCATGAAGATAGACTCCAAGGGGAGTGTTTAGAAGAGAAAATATAAGAAAAGATCAAGGGGTTATCAGGTAGAAAAACGAGGAGATGAAAAGGGAGAAGTGATGGAGCCGAATTGGGAATTGGGCATGGAAAATTCGGCTATAAGGGCTATAAATAGGGGCCGAATACAAGGTTGCCAGGCTCCTGCCAAAATTTTTTCACCTTGTTGCTAGAAACCCTTTCTCCAAAAAGTCGAAAACCCTCTTGTTTTTCTTTCTTTTCTTTCTGCCGATTTCTATTATCCTCTATACAATCTTCTTTGCCGATTTCTTCTACTACTCTTCTTCTTTTATCCGTGCCAAATAAACCTTATTCACCATACTAAGTTTGAAAGCCAAAAAGCTGAATCTCCCAAGGGCCGAATATCCTTTGACCGAATCTAGTGTAAGTGTTTACTCTTCTAATCGATTTTGCTATGAATATATTACGCTTTTCTTCTCTCACTCTTTCTAATCAACTTTGGTAGGGAGTTAGTATCGGATCTCGGATCTTAGCTCTCTGCCAAAATTGCCTTTAGGTGTTTGCAGTTTTGGTAAGTATTCCTCTCCCATTGGCTAAGGTGGGCGAATGTTCATAATTAAGGTAAAGGGACTTGTGTTGGATACGAGTCATCTATTATTCTGGTTTTAATAGTTAAGATTGGTGCAGATCTAAGAGTTGATCGTGGTTAGTGATTTAAAAACGGGGTTGATCGCGCAACGTAAGGTTAAGGTGAGGTTTCAGTTTTAGTAAAGATATGTATTAAGAATGTGGTTAATTGAAGGGTGATATAGTTTGTAGGTTGGTGACTAAGGGAATCATAGCACGCTTGCTTACCAGGTGTGTACATACACTGCACACACACAATGAATCAGCAAAAGCTGAAATGTCGAAAAGCTAAAAAACTGAAATGTCGAAAAGCCGAAAGTTGGGCTACGATAGTCTTGCGAGTGTGTGAACACTCGTGAGGAGAAAACTGATAGGTTGTCTAAGGCCTATGGGCAATTCCATGGACTTGGGCTGTGAATTGGCCAACCGGGCCAGAATAGGCTTAATGGGGGCAAAAATTGATAATTGATGCTATGTGATAGAAAATTTTTATGTGAGCAAGAATATGAATGTGACTGGGAGTAACGGGCCATATAAATGTGCTTTGGGCCTAATGAGCCATACACAGGTGATTGGGGCCTAATAGGCCATATACAGGTGATTTGGGCCTAATAAGCCATATGAATATGATTGGGCTTAATGGGCTAGATACAAGTATGCGAATTTGATTGGGCTTTGTAAGGGGTTTTGGGCCTAGTGTATGATAACTAAATAAAACTTAATTAATCTATTACGACCGTGGACAAGTCAATGGGTAAAGGTGTGGCAACGGGTATATGCATGTCTAGGATTGGATCTAGGGAGAGCTTGGTACTTAAGCGGTCTTAATGACTCACCTCCTCTTCTTTGGAATCATGCCTGGTGCATAGTATTCGTTCATCTTAGCTCACGGGATTTGTTAACGGGCCAAGGTAAGTGAAAACCGTAAAGAAAGGGAAAATTACTGAAATGCCCCTAAAGGCGAAAGTGACCAAAATACCCCTAGGTGTTGAATGTAAGTTTTATGGATGTGACATGCATATATATAATATTCTGCTTAGGTTGCATAGGGGTTGGGAATCATGGAACGGATGAAGTATATGAGGATCGCATGGTTGATTGACAATCGTGGATCCACCGCCGACTTTTAAGCCCAATGTGTAAATGCAGGTAGTTCCGAAACCGGGCTACCATAGATGTGACGGATGGGTGGGTCGATATTTATATCCCTACATAGTGTGACGGGGGACAGAGCTGGTGCGTAGCGGATGGATTATTGGGATGGGATTGCATTGCATGTGATGTATGGTGTTTATTGAATGCTTGTTGCTCGTCGAGGGTTGTACACACTGAGTTTGCGAAACCTCACCCCCTCTTTTACTTTATTTTCAGGTGATGCTCAGTAGGAGGTTCAATGTTTGGAGGGACTCTGGGTGGCCAGCTAGCAAGGCAACATGGACGTGTTTTTTCTTAAAAGCATACAAGTGTTCATTTTATTAAGTACTTTTTCAGCCAGATTGTAATAAGGCTTCCATTTTGTTATTATTTGGGTTTGTATTTTCATGCGTTGTAATTACGAAATGTTGAACATGGGTTTGCTAAATCATAGTATGTTTTTCTACGCTTTTGCAACAGAATTTTAAAATGACAGGTTTTCATAAAATCATATGCTTTAAACAGGTTTTCGTGATTGACAAATAAAAAGAGTTTTTATAAGTTAATTAAGGTTTCTTTTATTTTAAGAAGGGTTTTCAATGAAAACACAGTTTTCGCTAAAACACTTCAATGTGATGCGCCAGATTCGGCCATAACGTCCGGGCCGAGTTTGGGGTGTTATAGACCATGTTTAGGACACTGACATCGTATTCGATTCGTGTAAGACCCTGTCTGGGACAGTGGCATCGATATGAGATAGCATGTAAGACCACATCTGGGACATTGGCATTGTTCGATATATGTTATTATTCGAGTATCCTATTCGATCCCTAATGGTTCAACGGGCAATGCTAAGTTGTGATTGAAGGTGTAAAATGAGCTAAAATGATCAGGTATGAGTTAGTTAATTTCTTATTTGATAATAGAGTAAGTTGGTTATTTGATATGAAATACAAAGTAAACAGGTTATTAAAGTAAATATATGAGTATTGTATAGTATATTCGACCATATAATGAGTGTATGTATATGATGTTATATTTTGATTCATGAGCTTGTGTATTTGAGTGTAAGCGTACTTGGTTACATAATGACATTTTGGCTTTGAAAGTTGAATGGTATTTCGTTAATATAATTATATGAGCATTCGGCCAAGGTAACATTTATGTATGAAAGTATATGTTATTTATGAAATTGTAAGTTTGAGACTAAATGTGATAATGATATTATAATTTGGTTTAGTTTAAATGAGTTGATTATATCATTGAATTGTTTATTTGCTTATGACTTACTAAGCTATGATAGCTTATTGTGTATGTATGTTTGTTTTTGTTTTATAGATTTTGGAATCAAGTTACGAGCTCGGGGATCATCAGCACAATCCATCACACTATCTACTGTTTTGGTACTTTTATAAGTTGAACTCGAACTTATGGCATGTATAGGCTAGGTTATATTTTGAAATGCTGAATTGTGGTTTGTATATGTATATAATGTCATGCGAAAATGGCTAAGTATAATGTTTAAGTTTAAGTAAATTTCGATCTTGATATATATCTATATATGTGAGGTGTTTAATATATATTTGTTAATGGTTGAGTAATATTTCTAATGAATGGTTTTAGTTGATCATGTCAAAAGGTAATGCGTATATTATTGATTAAAATATGTGTATGAAATGCATGATATTATGGATGGCTGTATTCGGCAATTAAGATTAAAAAATGGATTAATATGTGATATGCAATACATGTTTGGATAAGTTACATGTTGACTTTGCTATGTAGTGAATTTGGTTATTTGTTGTGTTTTAGTATTGACACAAAATTTGATATACAATTTGACTTGTAAATATTGCTTGGAATTGGTAAATGTCATATATGCATATTCGGTTAAATTTTCATTAATTTAATTTACGTATTTTATTGTATGTGGCTTACTTGCTTTGTTGGTTGAAAGGGTTCTAAGAGGTGTGAGAAGTCTAGGGTTCAAACTTAGGCTTTAGGAAAATTTTGGTTTTTTATTGAATAACCTTTGTTTTCGGCTAGTGGACTCTTAAATTAATGAGAGCGTTGCAAGACATGAAGGGCTTGTTAGTCAGGTGGCTTGTGGCGTGTGGTGTGTGCCTAAAGAGCTTAAGTTCGAGCTACCCTTGGCGCAAGGGGATAATAGTTTGCTGCTCTCGCAACCATTTTGGCTGAAACTTTGAGAGTGGAGTGGTTGTGTGAGAGTGAATAGCCGAATTTGAGGAGAGAATCGTGGGAGTGGGTGAGGGAGTTATCAGTTTGAATTGGTGAGAAGGAAAAATAAGAGAGAATCGAGGAAGTGGGGAGTTGAGGTGTTAACGGTTGACTGAAAGTGGGATTCCCCGCTGTTCTAATTGAGTCATAGGGTTGCTAGTACCGATTTTGTGCTGGCCATTTTAGGATAGCCGATTGTTTATTTGTGCTTTTCACCCTACTTTCTTTCTTTCAGGTTTTTGTCATTTGGGGTTTCTTTTCATTTGTTTCTAAAGCCTAGTTGTGTGTTTGTTTTGAAAGTACCCTTCGGTTCTAAATTTTCAGAATTGGTTTTGATCACTTGGTTCTTTGAAGTGATTGTTCTTTGGGGTGCCTAATACTATCCCTTTTTTGAGGTCCTTTCTATTGCTTTTGGGTTCGGCTTGGGCAAGTCTCATTAAATCTCCTTCTTCCTCTCTTTTCTGAATCGATTTCTTCTCTTGGTCAACTGCACTTCTTCCCTCTTTTTCACTTTACGATTTCCCCATTAGTTCTCCCTCCTCTCGTCTTTCTTTTCTATTCTAATCTTTAGCCGTTTCGGTACATACCTATTCCCTTCCAGTTTTTGGCTTATGTCTGTGTTCTTTCATTTTGGTAAGTACTTATGATTCTCTCTCTCTCTAGTTCTTTCTATAGAGGGGATCGTTTGTCTGACATTGCTTTCCCTTGTCGAATTTTGTTAAGGACGCTTCTTCTAGTCTGCTTGTACCTTTAACTTGTGTAGGTTAGAGTCGATTGTACTTCCTTCCAATTTGGTTTCTGCGTTTGTGGTAAGTAGACATCCATCAAAGTTTTTGACTATTCTTTTAGGGGATGATTGATAAGACTCGGTTGGTTTGCAGGTTATTCCTAAGGAGTAAGGATAGGGCTTTTGGAACAAAGTAAGATAAACAAGCCAAGGCGACTGATCTAGGAATTGAAAGGTAATTTTATGATAAAGAATTTGATTAAGGCTTGCTTTCTACTTGGATGTTAGGCATCTAACCAAAGTTTTTGATACAATAGGTTGGGAGTGCTCCTGGTTTTGTGACGTTTCACAATCAGGTGTGTAATCACACTGTCTTTAGCAATAGATTGGCAAAAGCGAAAAATGTTCAACTGTTGACACTACACAAGCGTATGCACGCACGTGTGGTGAGTCGAATGCTCGAAACATGAGCAATCGATCGAAGTGGCCACCATGAACGAATTTATGGGATTAGGCAGATCTTGGGCCACGATGGGCCAAAATAGGCCGTGTGGGCCCTACGAGCTCGTGGGACCTGCATGAAAAAACTGCACGGATGTGTAGAGATTATTGGGCCGACTGTGTAGTTGCACAGCCAAGGCCACAATTTGGGCTTAATGGGCGATATGAGCGTGTGGGCCCAGATGGGCCATATTATGGGCTTGGGCTCATTTTTTGTTATTTAACTATTAAGGTTGCACGGGTCACACAAGACGATTGTAAACCTATTATTGGGTGGGTAAGTATACCTAGACCCTAAATTATGAAGTACTGTTATACCCCTATGAGGTAAATGACTGATATACCCTTATGTGATGTATGACTATTGAGCATGCCATTCTTATCATATGATCATTTATATTATGATGTATTGCATGGGGTGGGATATATGATATTGGAGGAATTGTACTGAAAGGATATAAGCCTACCACTGGCAGCTTTGCTGCAATTACTGTAGTGCCGATACCGATACTTTATTCTGGAGTGTAGGGATGGGTGGGTCGTTTTATTTCCCATATGGAGTGTAGGGCTAGACAGAGTAGAGTGTAGAGGATGGTTAGGTAGGATCTCTTTATGCATTTCTGATACTGTACTGAATCGGGCTAAGGCCCACACTGTTACTACTACTGTAATGGGCTATGGCCCACACCGATATTATTATCGTCACGGGCTTAAGCCTGCATATTTCAACATCTTGTATGTTTGACTATTTAGTAAATAGGGATTACACACTGAGTTTCATAACTCACCATTTCTGCTTAACCGTGCAGGTAATCCTTAGGCGGGTCGATGCTGCGAGGGACTCAGAGACAGCCACACCACTGTTTAAAATTTAGTTTTGATTTTAGTAAGAGTAGCTTTATTTGGGGTATTTTATGTAATAAGGGCGTTTTAAGTTTTTATTTTTATTTGGGGATTTTATTAAACTGACTTATATCTGTTAGCTGTAGGATTCGGGTTTCAAAAGGCAAATGATTTTCAACTATCATACTACGTAACTTGATTTAAAAACTTCCGCAACGATAAATGTTTTAAAGCGTAATAACAACCTAACCTAAAATTTGGAAAAAGGATTAAACAAATCAGCTTTTCAAAGGATCCCAAACAAGGTCTTAAACAAATGAGCTTTTCTATTGAATCTGCGATTTTCAAAACCCACTCCAATGTGACATCACGGATTCGGCCATAACGTCTAGGCGAGGTTTGGGGTGTTACACGGTTAATAGTAGTTATATTAAATACGTATTCATATAACATTTGTGTTGGTGATTTGGTTGGAAATAATGAATTATGTGTATAAGTATTTTTGGCTTATTGAATATATGATACTGTATATGGTATAATTACATTTATAATGTATTGAAGATATTATAAATGACCGAATAACTATTTAACTTATTGGTTATGTGTATGTATTTTAAGTTTGGTAATTTGGCATGCAAAATGAATGTACGTATAGTTATTATTTATGTAATGCCCCGAAATTGGGCCTAGAAGTATTGGGCCTTGAGCATGGGAGCGGTTAGGAGACTGCTTAAAGATATTTTAGTTAAGAAAGAAATGACACAAATGAGTGTTTGTTTCAGTGGTTAAGTGTGCTGGGAAGTGTCTAAGAAGTCTTGGGTTCAAATCTAGGCTCTAGCAAAATTTTAGCATTTCCTCTTAAATGAATCTGGACTCTAGCACATAGGTTTTATAATTAATTATGGATGATTTTTATCACAAAAGGAGCTTGTGGGCTAGTGGCAAGGTGGCGTGTAGAGTAACCTTGAGGTCTGAGGTTTGAGGGCTGGCGCAGCATAAAAGAAGTATTTATTTTGGTACATGGGATGGCTGGTATTTGAGTTAGATGCGGACTCTAAGTTTGAATGGGTCTTGAGGAATTTGAATGGGTTGTTGGAGGAGTAAATCAAGGAAGGGGTTGGAAAGGAAATCAGGGAGTGGATTATGGAGTGAGTTGTGGAGGAAAAATAGGAAATTTGAAGGGGGAGGAAAAAGTGGAGTTTGAGGTGTAGTGGAGTTGTGGCCGAATGGGGCATTGAGCACTAAAGGGAATCAATTTTTGGGGAAAAGAATTTGACTTTGGGGGGATACACTCATTCTCTTCGGTTTCTGCTAAAGAATTCCCTTTTGCTTCTTTACATTTCTTGATTCGGGCCGAGTATTGCTTATTCATTCGGGTATCTTTTTCTATGCTTGTTTTGGTGCTCTCTTTTCGACCATCTTCCCTTTTTCAATTGATTTATTTTCTTTTCTTGTTGGTCTTCTTGTCCTGACCGATTTTCCTTAACTCATTTTTCCCCTCCACACTTTTGATTCTAGCAAGTACTCTCCTGGCTTCTTGGCTCTAATTGTGATCTTTTTAATCAATTATACCACCTCCTCCCTCCCTTTTGTCCTCAGGCCGAATAACTTATCTCTTCTCCCCTTCTCTTTCTTTTCTTTCTTTCCCTTCCATATTCTTTCAGTGTGTTGGCCGAATAGTGATTGCTAAGTTTCAATTTTGCTTCACTACTTTTGGCTGTTCTATTCTTTTCTCTCATTTGTGGTGCTCTTTCGGGTTTTAAAATTTCTCAAGGAGTGAAAAAGCCTACAAGGGTTGCAGAAGCAATCTAAACCTTTCACTTATCACTCGATTAAAGGTAACTTGACCCTTAGATATCACATGGTGAATTTGGTGCGTGACTGGTGTTATGAGGTGTTGGCCGATTGTTTTATTTCTCTTATATCTGGTTTTGTATTTTCTTTAAGCCTATTTATGACTCAAACCGTGTGTGTATGCAATCATCGGTAATGGATTTCGTTGGTAATGCAGTTTCTCGACAAGGAGGGTGTGGTCAATCTTTGTCAACGGATTAAGTAATCACGCTCGTTCAATCAAGGCAGGTATCATTGATTATTACGGTTTAAGCATTAGAAGGGGATGCGTAATCTTGTTGATTAAATGACTGATTGAGTGCCTTGCTTGGGTATAGGTTTTGTGCTCGAGGATTTCTGTGCCTTTTCACTAGCAAGGTGTGTAACCATATGCCTTGTTTTGATAATCGGCTGAAAAGCAGTAAATGTTGGTGTTGTTTACTCTGCTATGATTGTAGATCGGCAAAATGCAGAAAAGCTGGAAATATGGCACATGATGCCACACGAGCGTGTGATCGCGCATGTAGTGAACTAAGCTCACGGAACGTGGGTGTACGACGAGGAAGGCCACTATGAACGAATTCGTGGGCTTAGGCCGTAGTGGGCCACGAAATGGATTGAATAGGCCTAATGGGCCCGTGGGCCAGCTTGTGTCAAATCAGTTGCTAGGTGGAATATGGTTGGGCTTATCATGTCGTGTACATGGCATAGGCCGTCCTGGGCCACGTTGAGCCGGACTGGGTCGTGTGGGCCCAATGGGCTTGTGGGCCCACACGGATAAAATGTATGTTATGTGGCAAGTTTTGGACTGGGCTACATTGTTCGTACAACCGTGAATAGTTCTGGGTTAAATGGGTCATATGGACCAAATGGTCCCCTCCGCCCGCGTGGGTAAATTTTACTGTTAAGCGGAAAGTAGATAGACTTGTCATATTGCGCACATGACTTAGGTTGTTTTGGGCCTCGATGGGTCGAAATGGACCGTATGGGCCCAATGAGCTCGTGGACCAACACGGATAAAATCTGCGATAAATGACTATTAATGAGTCGGACTATGGTGTACACATAGCTGTAGCTAAATTTGGGCTAAATGGGCCACATAAGCGTGTGGGCCCACTTAGGCTGAGTAATGGGCGTTAGGCCACTTGCACTGTTAAGTCTATTTACGGTCTTAGGTCACTCAAGGCAACAATGGACTCTCGGTTGGGTCGTTAAGACCCTCGATTTGTAAAATAACCGTAATGCCCTGTAGGGTAAATGACCGTAATACCCTTGTATGGTAAAATGACAATTATGCCCTTATGTTCCGTTTGACTGATGTGCTTATGATTTGCATATATGATTGTACTAAGTATGATTGTGCATACACGTAATATTTACGACATGACATACTACATGGGGATGGGATTTTGATATGGAGGAAGTATTGTACTGGTGACTATGTCACATTCACTGTTACTGGTGGCTATGCCACAATTATTGATACTGGTGGCTTTGCCACATTTACGGTTTCTGGTAGCTTTGCTGCAATATTGGTGTTCTGGCTGGGTAGGTCGATTTGTATCCCCACGTAGTGTGTTGGTTGGTAGTGTGGTGTGTTGGCTGGATTTGGGTGGGATGCATAATTGCATTACACTGTACTGATATTGTATTGGGCTTAGGTCCACATTGTTGCTGTATAGGGCTAAGACCCAGACTGTACTGATACTAAATAGGGCTTAGGCCCAGACTGTTACTACATGTATTGTTTACTGTTTGATGGATAGGGGATTACACACTGAGTTTTCGTAAACTCACCCTTTCTTTTAATTGTGCAGGTAATCCTTAGCCTTAGACGGTTTGAAGTCGCGAGGGACTCGGAGGTGGCCATACGATTACTGATGTTCTACTTTTGAATTTATTTATTTAAATTTCATATTGGGTTTTTGGTTATGTAATAAGGCCATTTGTGGTTTTAAATTTTATTTGGGCTTTGATTTCTTACCTTAAACTGCTAGACTAGGAAAGGATGAGTTTTCAAGATAATAATTGTTTTCAAGGAAAGCACGCATTTTAAGCTTCAAGGTTTTTAAAAGCTTCTGTGATTTTATTCAGTTTAAGGAATCAACAGTGATAAATATGGCAATCATTTTGATAAATTGATTTCAATTAGTAACAACTTAATTTGCCAAATTTATTCAAGCAATGAAAACTAAAAGGATTTTAACTTAAATTCGGATCCTTAACAACAAGTCCTATTTTCGAAAAGCATTTTGATGTGACATGCCAGATTCGACCATAACGTCTAGGCTGAGTTTTGAGTGTTACAATTAGTGGTATCAGAGCCAGGTTACAAAACTCGACTGTGGAATGGGTTTCTGAAAATTTTTCTCAAAGTTGGGTTCTCAAAAAGTTCTTGTAAACCTTGGTTTATGAAAGGGATGATATTAAAGAATTTAGATTGTTTTAAAATGTTGACACTGGAGGTGTGGCACACTGAGTCTCCGACGCCAAATCTATAAGTTTCTTGACACTGTTTACTATTATAGACTGAAATGTTATACTATAGGTAGTGGTACTATACTGGAAACCTTAGAGTCTGAATTAACTGAGACTGTAGGAAAATTGAGGCTATAGAAGACTGAAAACTGTAGTAACATTCTACTCTATGAAAATAAAACTTTAACTTCTGCTTGATCATAAAATATCCGTTAATAATTATTGGAATTATAAACTAATTCATATGACTTTTAAACAGATAATTCGCTATCAAAATAGCACAAGAGGTATTCAAGGAAGGGGTATAGGAGGCCGCGGTAGAGGCCGAGGAAGTGCTAGAGCTTGTTCTTCAATATCGAGTCACATGTCTAATGATGAGGCTAGGGAGGCATTGGCTGCACCAGTAACTGAGACGGAGGCACTAGCTTCACCGAAACATGAGATGGTTCAGGAGACAAAAGTCAGGGTAAGTCTGCCAATTTTACGTAGTGATAACCCGAAGCTTGTTACTGAGGTGCTAACCCGGTTAGTAAGGGAAGTGCTGGAGGAAGTTAAGGAGATTGGTGAAACACTCCGGGCTAGGTGTATGGACTATAAGAAGAAGAGAGACCGCAGTTCTCTGGGGCTGGAACCTCATTTTGTGAAGCATGTTAAAACACGTCTGAACTTTCTAACTTGTGAGCGTTGTAGAAGGCGTCATCCGAGTGAATGTTGGAGGAAGTCAGGAGTATGTCTCAGATGCGGGTCTAAGGAGCATCGGGCTCGGGATTACCAAGTCACCCTTAAGTTAGGTATGTTTTGTTTAAAGTGTGATGATTTGGACATAGAAATTGTATACGTTTGATGTCTATCTGCTCCAATGGTTAGATGTTTTGGGTGTGTGTAAGAGGTTTCAAGTTCAAGTTAAAGTCTGGAAGTGTTATTGGGATCAATGTGCACAGCAGGAGCATAGTGGTGTAGCCTGGATGGTGCAACTGTTTTGATAATTGGAAATTTCGAGGATGAAATTTCTTTAAGGAGGGGTGAATTGTAACGCCCTGAAATTGAGCCTAGAAGTATTGGGCCTTGAGCATGGGAGCGATTAGGAGACTGCTCATAGATATTTTAGTTAAGCAAGAAATGACACAAATGAGTATTTGTTTCAGTGGTTAAGTGTGCTGGGAAGTGTCTGCGAAGTCCTGGGTTCAAATCTAGGCTCTAGCAAAATTTTAGCTTTTCCTCTTAAATGAATCTGGACTCTAGCACATTGGTTTTATAATTAATTATGGACGATTTTTATCAAAAAGGATCTTGTGGTCTAGTGGCAAAGTGGCGGGTAGAGTAACCTTGAGGTTTGAGGTTCGAGGGTTGGTGCAGCATAAAAGAAGTATATATTTGGCTATATAGGATGGCTGGTATTTGAGTAAGATGGGGACTCTAAGTTTGAATGGGTCTTAAGGAATTTGAATTGGTTGTTGGAAGAGTAAATCATGGAAGGGGTTGAAAAGGAAATCAGGGAGTGGATTATGGAGTGAGTTATGAAGGAAAAATAGGAAATTTGAAGGGGGAGGAAAAAGTAGAGTTTGAGGTGTAGTGGAGTTGTGGCCGAATGGGGCATTGAGCACTTAAGGGAATTGGTTTTTGGGGAAAAAGAACTCAGCTTTGGAGGGGATACACTCATTCTCTTCTGTTTCTGCCAAAGAATTCCCTTTTGCTTCTTTGCATTTCTTGATTGGGGCCGAGTATTGCTTATTCATTCAGGTATCTTTTTCTGTGCTTGTTTTGGTGCTCTCTTTTCGACCATATTCCCTTTTTTAATTGATTTCTTTTCCTTTCTTGTTGGTCTTCCTCTCTTGACCGATTTCCCTTATCTCATTTTTCCCCTCCACACTTTCAATTCTGGCAAGTACTCTCCTAGCTTCTTGGCTCTTATTGTGATCTTCTTAATCGATTATACCACCTTCTCCCCGAAAACACAAAAATTTATATACTTTTTCATACCTATTTTTACTTAAATTCGTGAAAATCCGGTTAAATTCTTGTTGAAAAATAATTAAATATTATAAAATAATTAAATATTATAAAATAATTAAATTGTGTTAAAAATATGAACATGGTGAATTTTAGTTAATTTTGTACTTAATTTTGATTAATTTTGACTATTTTCGATCGATTCACGCAAAGGGCGAAGATTGGCTCTGTTAGGCATAGGCCGTCCTGGGCCATGTTGGGCCGAACTGGGCCGTGTGGGCCCAAAGGGCTTGTGGGCCCACAAGGATAAAATGTATGTTATGTGGCAAGTTTTGGACTGATCTACATTGTTCGTACAATCGTGAATAGTTATGGGATAAATGGGTCGAATGGGCCCAATGGGCCTATGGGCTCACGTGGGTAAATTTCGCTGTTAAGGGGGAAGTAGATAGACTTGTCATGTCGCGTACATGACTTAGGTTATTTTGGGCCTCAATGGCCGAAATGGGATGTGTGGTCCTAATGGGCTCATGGGCCCATACGAATAAAGTATGCGGTAAGTGACTATTAATGAACTGGGATATGGTGTACACATAGCTGTAGATAAATTTGGGCTAAATGGGCCACACGAGCGTGTGGGCCCACTTGGGCAGAGTAATGGGCCTTAGACCTCTTGCACCATTAAGTCTGTTTAGGTTCTTAGGTCACTCGATGCTACAATGGACCCTCAGTTGGGTCGTTAACACCCCCAATTTGTGAAATGACTGTAATGCCTTGTAGGGTAAATGACCGTAATACCCTTGTATGGTAAAATGACGATTATGCCCTTATGTTTCATTTGACTGATGTGCTTATGATTTACATATATGATTGTACTAAGTATGACTTTGCATACACGTAATATTTACGACATGAAATACTGCATGGGGGTGGGATTTTGATATGGAGGAAGTATCATCATCGGTGACTATGTCACATCCATCGCATCGGGTGGCTATGCCACGATTCGAGCGATCTTGGTGGCTTTGCCACATTTACGGTTGCTGACAACTTTGTTGTGATATTGGTGTGCTGGCTGGGTAGGTCGATTTGTATCCCCACGTGGTGTGTTGGTTGGTAGGGTGGTGTACTGGCTAGATTTGGGTGGGATGCATAATTGCATTACACTATACTGATACTGTATTGGGCCTAGGCCCACACTATTACTGTATAGGGCTAAGGCCCAGATTGTACAGATACTGAATAGGGCTTAGGCCCAGACTGTTACTGCATGCATTGTTTACTGTTTGACGGATAGGGGATTGCACACTGAGTTTTCGTAAACTCACCCTTTCTTTTAACTGTGCAGGTAATCCTCAGCCTTAGACAGTTTGGATCTGTGAGGGACACGGAGGTGGCCACACGATTGCTGATGTTCTACTTTTGAATTTATTTATTTAAATTTCATATTGGGTTTTTGGTTATGTAAAAAGGCCATTTATGGTTTTAACTTTTATTTGGGCTTTGATTTCTTACCTTAAACTGCTAGACTAGGAAATGATGAGTTTTCAAGATAATAATTGTTTTCAAGGAAAGCACGCATTTTAAACTTCAAGGTTTTTAAAAGCTTCCGTGATTTTATTTAGTTTAAGGAATCAACGGTGATAAATATGGCAATCATTTTGACAAATTGATTTCAATTAGTAACAACTTAATTTGCCAAATTATCTCAAGAAAAAAAAACTAAAAAGGGTTTTAACTTAAATTCAGATTCATAACAACAAGTCCTATTTCTGAAAAGCAATTTGATGTGACATGTCAAATTCGGCCATAACTTCTAGGCCGGGTTTTGGGTGTTACAATTTGTGCTCAAGAGAGTTTAAATTATTATGGTCTTATACCCATAGCTTTATGATGAATTTTATAACTAGGTATATAGTACGGCTTGATTATTGAATATACGAATTAGATGCTGTAAAATGTTTTATGCGTGTATAGTATTAGTGAAAAATAAAGTTGGCATGGAAGATAGCATATACAATTAGTATGTTTTAAATATTCAAATTTTGTATTGAAAATTTATCGTATGAATAGTCATTTTGTTATAAGATAATAAAATAGATATATGTGAGTTTAATAAAGTTGATTTGTGCTTTGTGTATTAATGATTCAAGATTTTGATAAACTGAAATTACAAATGTATATTTCTGAATATGGTTTGATAGACTGTATGAATGTGTGAGAGTTTTATCTTTTCCAGAAATGCCTCGCAACCCTAGTCCAGCGACGGATACGGGTTAGGGTGTTACATATGATTGGTATCAGAGCTACAGTTTAGTCGATTCTAGGACTAACGTAGCGCATGTGAGTCTAGCTATACATGCCATATTATATACTGTGATAGTGTGATTACTTCTAACAATTGAAAATATGTTTTCGTATAGTAAATGGATCCTGTCAGAGTCGTAGCTGATGATGTCGAGAGTATAGCGCCTGGTTCTGCGCAAGGGACAGCGCCAGTTGATTCTCGATCGACTTTGAGTAATCAAGAAGGAGAGGCTAAACAAGCCTTTTATCAAATGATGAACGATTGGTTTACTCAGTATATCTGAATGCATCCGACTGTACAATAACCTCCACCCCCGATTAATCCTTCTCCGATACCTACTATGCCTCAAGTGAGTGATCCGTTGAGATTACATAAGCCTCCTGTTGATAAAATCAGAAAACACGGGGCTGAAGAATTCAGAGCTACTGATGATGATGATGCTGAGCGAGCTGAATTCTGGCTTGATAATACTATCCGTGTGTTTGATAACTTATCTTGTACCCCGGATGAATGTTTGAAATGTGCCATATCATTGTTTTGAGACATCGGATATCACTGGTGGAATACACTAGTACCGGTGGTTCCGAAAGATCGGGCGACCTGGGAATTTTTTTAGACTGAGTTCCATAAGAAATATATCAGCCAGAGATTTATCGACTAGAAGTGCAAATAATTTCTGGAGTTGAAACAGAGTTGGATGACCGTGACAGAATATGAGCGAAAATTTGTGAGACTTAGTCGATATGCCCAAGTGTGTGTTTCAACTGAAGCTATCATGTGTAAAAGATTCAAAGATTGGCTGAACGATGACATTAAATTGCTAGTTGGCATACTTGAAATAAAAGAGTTTGTAGTACTGGTTGAGCGAGCCTGCAAAGCCAAAGAGCTCGGGAAAGAGAAAAGAAAAGCTGACTTTGAAGCTAGAGATTTACATAAGAGATTGTCGAATAAGTCATTTCAGTCGGCATCAAAGAAGTTCTGGGATGATTTTATCCATTCAAAAACTACTACGGGTTATACAAGATGTGATCGAGACAGACCACTTGTGAGCTCAAGAGCTACCTCAATAGCTAGTGTTGGTAATGTTAGATCGAATCAACCTGAGTGTAAAAATTATGGTAAACGACATCTCGGTAGTTGTAGATTGCATGATCGGGCCTGTTTTAAATGTGGATTGACGGATCATTTCGTTCGTGAATGCCCTGAGTTAGTTGAAGAAAATCCAGTACAAAATATGAGATCGGGTAACACTACAGCTCGAGGTAGACCACCCAAAAATACAGGTAATGTAAGTAGCAGTTAGAGAGGGACTAAAGATACGATAGTTAGATCTGAGGCTTGCGTACCTACCAGAGCCTATGCTATACGTGCACGCGAGGAGGCTTCATCCCCAGATGTTATTACTTGTATATTCACTCTCTATGATACTAGTGTAATTGCATTGATTGATCCTAGTTCGACTCATTCTTATGTGTGTGAGACTTTAGTATTCAGTATGACTTTGCCTGTTGAGTCTATTGAGTTTGTGATTAGAGTATCAAACCCCTTGGGCCGGTGTGTTATGGTTGACAAAGTGTGTAAGAATTGTCCTTTGATGATTCGAGATTTGTGTTTCCCGGCTAATTTGATGTTGTTGCCATTTGATGAGTTCGACATAATTCTAGGTATGGATTGGTTAACTTTGCATGATACTATCATAAATTGCAAAAGAAAGACTATTGATTTGCGGTGCCAGAATGATGAGATTATTCGGATTAAATCTAATGATCTTAATGGTTTACTAGCAGTGATATCTTCGATGTTAGCTCAGAAATATGTGAGAAAAGGTTGCGAAGCTTATTTTTCCTATGTGCTTGATAGTAAAGTGGCTAAAAGAAAGATTGAATCAGTACCAGTTGTGTGCAAGTATCTGGATGTGTTTCTTGAAGAATTGTCGTGTTTACCACCTATTCAAGAGGTAGAGTTTGGTATTGAGTTAGTACCGGGGACGACTCCAATATCGATAGCTCCATACAGAATGGCACCTACTAAATTAAAAGAATTAAAAGCTTAGTTGCAAGAATTGACAGATAGAGGTTTCACGCGACCGAGTTTCTCTCCTTGGGGTGCACTAGTTTTATTTGTGAAAAAGAAAGATGGAAATATGAGAATGTGTATCGACTATAGACAACTCAATAAGGTGACTATTAAGAATAAATATATCTGTTGCCATGGATTGATGACCTGTTTGATCAACAGAAAGGGGCTACAGTGTTTTTAAAAATAGATTTGAGATCAGGCTACTATCAATTGTGAGTTAAAGACTCCAATATGCCAAAGACAGCTTTCCAAATGAGGTACGGGCACTATGAGTTTTTGGTTATGCCTTTTGGGCATACTAATGCACCTACTGTTTTCATGGACTTGATGAACTGGGTCTTCAGACAGTATCTAGATCGATTTGTGGTTGTGTTTAAAGATGATATTTTGATCTATTTCTCGTGATGAAATCGAGCATGCGAGATAAACAGTTGTATGCGAAGTTTAGTAAATGTGAATTCTGGTTACACGAAGTCATTTTTTGGGACATGTTGTATAAACATCAGGTATTTCGATTGATCCAAGTAAGATTTCAGCTATACTTGATTGGAAACCTCCGAGAAATGTTATTGAAGTCCGAAGTTTTCTAGGACTTACTGGTTACTATAGACAGTTCGTGAAAGATTTCTCTATGATTGCAACCCCGATGACAAAGCTATTACAGAAAGATGTTAAATTTGAGTGGTCAGAAAAATGCCAAAAAAGTTTTGATCAGTTGAAAGCCCTTTTAACCGAAGCTCCAGTACTAGTTCAACCAGAATCGGGTACAAATTTTTTATTTATAGTGATACATCCATAAATGGTTTGGGTTGTGTTTTGATGCAGGAAGGCAAAGTCATAGCTTATGCCTCGAGATAGTTAAAGCCACATGAAAAGAATTATCCGACACATGATCTGGAATTGGCAGCTATTGTGTTTGTATTGAAGATATGCTGTCACTATCTATTCAGTGAGAAATGTCATGTTTATTCTGATCACAAAAGCCTAAAATATTTGACGACCCAGAAATATTTGAATTTGAGATAGTGTCGATGGTTAGAGTTGTTAAAAGACTACGAGCTTGTGATTGATTACCATTCGGGAAAGGCTTGTAACAGCCCAATTTAGGGCCTAGTCGAAACAGTGGTCTTGGGACAATAAATTCGAAGTTATAAAATTTATTTTTTTATTATTATGGAGTTATGACATGATTATATTAGCGTATGAAAAATTGGGTGAGCCAATTTTAAAGTTTGTGAATCGTTTGCCAAAAAAAGGAATAAATCGCATAAAAGGCAAAAGTTGCATTTTTAGTACCAAGATGTGTTGAATAGCTAAAGAACTAAAATTAGGGGCTTTTAAAGAGAAATTTGACCCCTAGAAACAAGGTGGCCGGCCATAAGAAGCAAATTTAGTCAAAAAGTCAATGTTAGGTGACTTGATGACATAATCTTATGATAAAAATAATACCTATGAGCTTAACTATCAATTTATTTCTTCTCTATACCTTCTCCCCACCGAAAATATCAGTAAAAGAGGGGTTTTTGAAGCTTTGAAATTTCAGCAACTTATTACCTCAACAAGTAAGTGATTTCCATTTCCCTAGTTAATAATTTTTGCATTTTTGAGACCCTTGAAGCATGAGCTTTCAAATGAGGGGTTTATTTTGCAAAATGGTTAAGAGTTTAGGGTTTTTCCATGAATGAAATTGTAGTGTTTGCTGACTTTTTATGGAAGAGTATGAGTCTTAGCTATGTTATAAACAACTTTTGTGAAAGGTGTTAGCATGGAAACAACAAAAAGGGTTATTTTGCAAAAGTTGCAAGATAAGTGTTAAGTGTGTGAAATAGTGAGATTTTGGGGTTGCTATAAGAGTAAAAAGAGTTCGGCTAGGCTTGAGATACGAATAAATTTGATAAAAATTGAATTTTGATCATAGGGGCAAAATGGTCATTTTGCCAAGGTCTAGGGGCAAAATGGTCGTTTTACCCAAAAATGTGAATTTTAGATTGTCTAATTGTGTTTAACGACTAAATGAGTCTATTTTCCAATTATAGATCAAGATTTATCGAATCCGAACCTAGACCGGAGGAAAGCTAAGCAAATCGACTAAACTGACTAGTCAAGTACGTTTTGTAAACCGAGGTAAGTTGTATGTAAATAATATAACTATATTGTTAATACATGTATTCAAATTGTCATTGAATTGATATAGCATGAATTGCTAGATTGTGAATTGAGAATGCATAGTAATAATTGAGATAGTAGAGAGATCCCGTTGGAACCCTAGGAAACAAACCGGATATTTGTGCCTTAACATTCGGGTTACTTGTATGCCAGTGTAAGACATGTCTGGGACATGCATCGGCCACATTATGAGAGCCAATATAATACCATGTCTGGGACATGGCATCAGCGTAGAGATGAGTGTGAGTATAAGACATGTCTGGGACATGCATCGGCCTTGACGATGATAGCTAGTGTAAGACATGTCTGGGACATGCATCGACTAAGAGTTGTGCTAGTGTAAGACATGTCTGGGACATGCATCGACTAAGAGCTGTGCTAGTGTAAGACATGTCTAGGGCATGCATCAGCACGTAAGAATGAGAGCTACTGTAAGACCATGTCTGGGACATGGCATCGGCCTCGATGATGATAGCCAGTGTAAGACCATGTTTGGGACATGGCATCAGCAATTTAACCCATGTTAGAGGCTTATAGAATATCTGGTAGTGTTCCAAAAGGCTCAAATTTAAAGGTTATGAAAGCGAGTTAGTAAGGAAAGTATAATAATGTTGTGAGTGGTACAGGTACCTATTCGGTATGCATGAGTAATGAGCACAAAATAGAAAATGTGACTAGAGTAGACGTTAATGACTAAGTCAAAATTATGCCTATTTTTGTGCTATAAGCAAGATGACTAAAGGAGAAATTGTTGTTTTATATTTATTTATATGCAACTCACTAAGCTTTATGCTTACTCTCTTTCCTTTCCCTTTTCTTTTAGTGTTCCCTTGAAGTCAAAAATATCGATCACACTATCAACCGTAATACTCGGTATATTTGGATTTATATTTTTTATTACGACATGTATAGGGCTAGACCTTATTATTTTGTGTCTTTGAAAATTGGCCAAATATGTTGGCTTGAAATAGTTTCTGCATTTTACATTAAGCCTTGAATAAGGGTAACATTCATTTTGAGTCTATAATAGATGCATCTTCATGGTTAAATGAATGTATATCATGCTTGATTTGGTATTGGTTGGTGTTGACATGAAAATAGACATACTAGGGTAGCAATGAGGCTTGGTAAATAGCCTCATATTGTCCACACGGGTAGACACATGGGCGTGTGTCTAGGCCGTGTGTGACACACGGACGGCCCACGTGTGAGAAGGCCGTGTGCCCCCTGCACCTAGAAATTTCAAGTCAGAATGGATGGTATTTATCATAGGGGCAGAGACACAGCCATGTGTCTCAACCGTGTGGAGGGCATGACCTAGTACACGGGTGTGTGCCGTGGCCATGTAATGCTGACGTCAGAAACAGAATACCTAGGTTTTTGCACATGGGCTGTGCCACGGGCGTGTCGTGGCCATATGAGGAGATACGGACAAAGGACACGGGCGTGTGCCTAGGCCGTGTGAAGTCTGCACTTGTTTTACAAAAAATTGTAAAAATCAAATTAGCCACACGGGTGTAGGACATGGGCGTGTCCCTAGCACACGAGCGTGTGCCATATACCCACACGAGCGTGTGGGGCCTTAAAGCATGAAATTTTCTAAGTTTTCTTGAGCCCTCGGTTTGGTCCCGAACCACTTCGAATGCATGTTTTGGTCCTCGTAATCCCAATCAAGGGACAGATTGCCTATGAAATAGAAAGTTTTAAATTGATCAAAATTTTATGGCCCGATTTTCTATTATTGGTTGAGTTTAAGTTCGGTAGCACCTCAAACCCTGTCCCGGCATTGGATACGGGTGGGGGTGTTATAAGGCTAATGTTGTTGCTGATGCTCTAAGCTGAAAATCATTGTTTGCTTTGTGTGCAATGAATGCGCATATGGCTATGCCTGGTGATGGTTCGATAATAGCTAAATTTAAAGCAAGACCGTTATTTGTTCAACAGATCTGTAATGCTCAGAAAGTGGATGATGATTTGTTAACAAAGCGATTTCAATGTGAATGTTGATTCAGAGTGGATGATGATTTGTTAACAAAGTGAGTTCAATGTGATTCAAATGTTGATTCAGAGTTCAGAGTTGATGCTGAGGGTTGTTTGAGGTTCAGAAACCGAATATGTGTCCCAAGAAATTTAGAGTTGATTTAGATGATTTTGAATGAAGCTCACAGCAGTTGGTTATCTGTTCATCCGAGTAGTACAAAGATGTATAATGATATGAAACAACTTTACTGGTGGCATGGTATGAAAGGAGACATTTCTGACTTTGTCTCGAAATGTTTAATTTGTTAGCAAGTAAAAGCCCAACATCAGGTATCTTCTGGGTTGCTTCAGTCGATCATGATACCTGAGTGGAAATGGGACAGAGTCACAATGGATTTTGTATCCGGTTTACCATTGACACTAAGCAAGAAAGATGCAATCTGGGTTATTGTGGATAGATTGACTAAATCGACTCATTTTGTTTTGGTTCGTACAGATTACTCGCTTGATAAGCTTGCTAAGTTATATGTTTCTCAGAGTGTGAGATTACACAGTGTGCCTATTTCTATTGTTTTAGATAGAGATCCAAGGTTTACATCGTAGTTTTGAAAGAAACTGCAAGATGCACCCAGAACGAAATTACATTTCAGCATTGATTTCCATCCGCAAACAGATGGTCAGTTCGAACAAGTCATTCAGATACTTGAGGATATGTTGAGATGTTACATTCTAGAGTTCGAAGGTACGTGAGAACAATACTTACCTTTGATTGAATTTTCCTACAATAATAGCTTTCAATCGAGTATCAAAATGGCACCTTATGAGGCTTTGTACAGTCGTAAATGTCGTGCACCATTGTATTGGACTGAGCTTAGTGAAAACAAGATACACTAGGTCGATTTAATTAAAGAGACTGAACAGAAGGTGAAAGTAATCCGTGAAAATCTGAAAACAACATCAGATCATCAAAAATTGTATGCGGACTTGAAATGAAAAGATATAGACTTTCAGATCGGGGACAAAGTATTTTTGAAAGTCTCACTATGGAAGAAAATACTCAAATTCAGTCATAAAGGCAAATTGAGTCCGAGATTTATCGGGCCTTATGAGATTATAGAGCATGTCGGGCCGGTTGCTTATAGACTGTTGTTGCCACCTGAGTTAGAAAAGATCCACAATGTATTCCATGTTTTGATACTTTATAGATATCGATCTGATCCCTCACATGTGATTAGTCTGTCAGAGATTGAGATTAAGTCCGATATGACATATGAGGGAGAACCAATTCTCATTCTGGCTCGCGAGGTTAAAGAACTGCGAAATAAGAAAATTCCATTAGTTAAAGTACTGTGGCATAAACACGGAGTTGAGGAAGCAACGTGGGAGCCAGAGGATGCTATGAAAGAGCGTCATCCGAACCTATTCATCGGTAAGATTTTCGGGGATGAAAATCCCCAAGGGGGAGAATCGTAACAGCTTGATTTAGACCCTAATCGGAACAATAATTTCGGGACCATGAATCTGAGTTATAAAATATTTTAAAATTATTTTCTGTGTTTATTATGTGTGAATTTATATCTATGAAATTTTCGTGATTTAATTTTGTCATTTGAGTGTCGATTTAATAAAAAGGGCTTAATCGCGTAAAATGAAAATTTGGTGGTTAAACATGTATGGGCCGAATTGAACTTGTCTTATTAATATGAAGCATTTAAGTTGCAAATAGATCATTGGAGTTAGTGATGGATGGTTGTATCCTTGATATACATGTTTTAGTTATTTAATTATAAAGGTTGTATTTGTAAATTAATTAATAAGTTATAATATCATAAAACATAAAATAAAGGCATTAGTGTTCATATTATTTTGTTTGACCAAAGCTAAAGAAAGTAAGAAAGAAAAGAAAGCTTTAAGGGTTCGTCCATTTGTTAAGCTCAATCAAGGTATGTAACTAGCTCGATTTTTTATAATTTTTACGTTTTTGAGATCGTTGCTATGTTATCTACAAAGCCCATGCTCGAATTTTTGATTTTGATGAATATTTTGAGTTATGCCATTGATAAATATTTGAGCGATGTGATGTTAGTTGATGAAATATGAAAGATATGTTTTGGATTAACATGTTTTGTATTGGAATTTTTGATGATTTTGAGTAATTAGGACTAAATTACAAAAATAATAAATTGAGGGACTAAAATGTGAAATAAATGAAATATATGGACTTATATGAACACAAGGAAGATTCAGACTAAGCATGGTGTATGCAAATTTTGCATGTTTTGTGTTTTGTGCAATTTGGACTAAATTGTAAAAAGTGTAAAATGTCAGGGGTAAAATTGTAATTTGCCCATTTATGTGTATTTGGACTAAAATGAGTGAAACTATGTTTGAGTGATTTTAATTTGAATATGTTTAGATCAAGAACCAAAGAAATCAGATTTAGATCGGGGGAAAACTAAAGTTGTCGACTAGCTGTCCTATTCCGATTTTCATCGTCCAAGGTAAGTTTATAAGAAAATAGATATTGTTTGTAACACCCCAAACCCGGCCCAGAAGTTATGGCCGGATCTGACGTGTCACATTGAAGTTTTTAAGAAAACCCATGCCTCTCCTCAGATGCTCCACACGCTACTTGCCACTAAGCCACAAGGCTTTTTGTGTCATGTTTTATCCCCAATTAATTATAAGGTCTAAAGGCCAAAGTCCAGGTTCCCTTAAAAAAAAACCAAAATAAATTGCAAGAGCCAAGGCTTGAACCCAGGCTCCCATACAACTTCAATGACGCCACAACCACTAGACTACAAGCTTCCTTGTGTCATTTATTTAACACAATAATTTAAAAGCCCTCATCCAAGCATCCAGGTTTTTTTTTTTTCACTTAATACCAAAATTTTTGCTAAAGCCCAAGTTTGAACCCAAGATTTCTCTAACACTTCTCAGGGCCATTAACCACCAAAGCAGACATTTAATTGTGTCATTTCATTGCATAATTAAATACCTATATACAACCTCCTTACGGACCCGCACTCAAGGCCCAATACTTCTAGGCCCAAATTCGGGGTGTTACAATTCTACCCCCTTAAAGAAATTTCGTCCTCGAAATTTTTCACTCTTAGACTACACCACCACACTTTCACAAGCACTCTAATACTAGTAATACTAACATACACCCAAAACATTTGTCCATCGGAACGGATAGATTTCACATGCAACCAATTTCTACATTTTCAGAACACACATCAAATAAATACTAAATCTAAATTCAAGCGTTACAGTTTACTCTAACTAGAAAGTTCCAGTATAGTGCTACTATCTATAGTAGTTTCTCAATATAGCATTTCAATCTATAACAGAAATGTGAGTTAGATAACTTACAGATTTGGTGCCGGAGACTCGGTGTGCCACACTTCCAATAACATCTTTCCAAAAACAAGTCAAGTTTTATTGATAAATTTCAAAACAAAATTTTTAGAAAAACCCTTTTCAAATCCCAATTTCAGAAAAAGAAAAAAACAATAATAATTTTCTGCTACCCATACCCCAGCCGAGTTTTGTAACCTGGCTCTGATACCACTAATTGTAACACCCCAAACCCGGCCCAGAAGTTATGGCCGGATCTGACGTGTCACATTGAAGTTTTTAAGAAAACCCATGCCTCTCCTCAGATGCTCCACACGCTACTTGCCACTAGGCCACAAGGCTTTTTGTGTCATGTTTTATCCCCAATTAATTATAAGGTCTAAAGGCCAAAGTCCAGGTTCCCTTAAAAAAAACCAAAATAAATTGCAAGAGCCAAGGCTTGAATCCAGGCTCCCATACAACCTCAATGACGCCACAACCACTAGACTACAAGCTTCCTTGTGTCATTTATTTAACACAATAATTTAAAAGCCCTCATCCAAGCATCCAGGTTTTTTTATTTTTCACTTAATACCAAAATTTTTGCTAAAGCCCAAGTTTGAACCCAAGATTTCTCTAACACTTCTCAGGGCCATTAACCACCAAAGCAGACATTTAATTGTGTCATTTCATTGCATAATTAAATACCTATATACAACCTCCTTACGGACCCGCACTCAAGGCCCAATACTTCTAGGCCCAAATTCGGGGTGTTACATTGTTAATTTTAAATAAATATGAGTTCTATATGTTGAAATAAATTATTTGAAAATATATGTATGTTAGCCGAATGTAAATAAGCTTGGGAGCTATGTTAACGAATTTGTTTCGACTGAGTTATGACGTCCAAAATCCCCGTATGAGCCATAGGATTCTGATATGTGTTTTTTGTGTAAGACCACATCTGGGACGTTGGCACCGATATATGTGGTAATGTGTAAGACCATGTTTGGGACATCGGCATCGTATTCAATTCGTGTAGGACCCTGTCTGGGACAGTGGCATCGATATGAGATAGAATGTAAGACCACTTCTGGGACATTGGCATTGTTCGATATATGTGATTATCTAAGTATCCTATTCGATCCCTAATGGTTCAACGGGCAATGATAAGTTGTGATCGAAGGTGTAAAATGAGCTAAAATGATCAAGTATAAGTTAATTAATTTCTTATTTGAAAATAGGGTAAGTTGGTTATTTGAAATGAAATACAAAGTAAACAGGTTATTAAAGTAAATATATGAGTATTGTATAGTATATTCAGCGATATAATAAGTGTATGTATATGATGTTATATTTTGATTCATGAGCTTGTGTATTTGAGTGTAAGTATACTTGGTTATATAATGACATTTTGGCTTTGAAAGTTGAATGATATTTCGTTAATATAACTATATAAGCATTCGGCCAAGTTTAAATGAGTTGATTATATCATTGAATTGTTGATTTTCTTATGACTTGCTAAGCTATGATAGCTTATTGTTTATGTATATTTGTTATTGTTTTATAGATTTTGGAATCAAGTTACGAGGTTGGGGATCGTCAGCATAGTCCATCACACTATCTATTGTTTCGGTACTTTTATAAGTTGAACTCGAACTTATAGCATGTATAGGCTAGGTTATATTTTGAAATGCTGAATTTTGGTTTGTGTATGTATATAAAGCCATAAGAAAATGGCTAAGTATAATGTTTAAGTTTAAGTAAATTTCAATCTTGATATATATATATGTGTGTGAGGTGTTTGATATATATTTGTTAATGGTTGATGAATATGTCTAATGAATGGTTTTAGTTGATCATGTCCAAAGGTAATGTGTGTATTATGGATATAAAATATGTGTATGAAATGCATGATATTATGGATGGTTGTATTCGGCAATTAAGATTAAAAAATGGATTAATATGTGATATGCAGTACATGTTTGGATAAGTTACGTGTTGACTTTGCTATGTAGTGAATTTGGTTATTTGTTATGTTTTAGTATTGACATAAAATTTGATATACAATAAGACTTGTAAAGTTTACTTGGAATTGGTAAATGTGATATATGCATATTCGGTTAATAGTAGTTATATTAAATACGTACACATATAACATTTGTGTTGGTGATTTGGCTGGAAATAATGAATTATGTGTATAAGTATTTTTGGCTTATTGAATATGTGATACGGTATATGGTATAATTACATTTATAATGTATTGAAGATATTATAAATGACCGAATAACTATTTAACTTATTGGTTATGTGTATGTGTTTTAAGTTTGGTAATTTGGCATGCAAAATGAATGTACGTGTAGTTATTATTAGTGCTCAAGAGAGTTTAAATTATTATGGTCTTGTACCCATAGCTTTATGATAAATTCTATAACTAGGTATATGGTATGGCTTGATTATTGAATATACGGATTAGATGCTGTAAAATGTTTTATGCGTGTATAGTATTAGTGAAAAATAAAGTTGGCATAGAAAATTGCATATATAATTAGTATGTTTTAAATATTCAGATTCTGTATTGAAAATTTACCGTATGAATAGTAATTTTGTTATAAGATAATAAAATAGATATATTTGATTTTAATAAAGTTGATCTGTGCTTTGTGTATTAATGATTCAAGATTTTGATAAACTGAAATTACAAATGTATATTTTTTAATATGGTTTGATAGACTGTATGAATGTGTGAGAGTTTTATCTTTTCCAATAATGCCTCGCAACCCCAGTCCAATGACAGATACGGGTTAGGGGTGTTACAGTCGTGTTCCCTTCAACACAAAATTGATGCATTCTGTTAGGTTTGTCGTCATGTGCCCAAACCACTGACCCCTGTCGTAGAATTCTGTCTACTATTCGAAGGGTATGTTGTATAGGTAGCTTGTCCCATCATCGTTAATGGCTCGTTAGTTTCCCAACATTTCACGAAAGTGATCTTTGACGAGATCATACCCTGTCGAGAGAAGTGAATAATAGTTTATCCATAATACCCAACATTTGCTCACAAGTTAAATATCAAAAATTAATTAATAATGGCGATTACATACCCATGATGATCATTTGTGCTCATTGAGTAGTAAAGACGTATTGTTCATGGTAATTCGGTAACATGCCTTAGATAATAACAATGGTGTGTGCAGTCCCAAAGGCTTCCCTGTCGTTCAATCGCGTCCAATATTCTAGGTCCCCAATTGGAGATGACAAAAATATCGGGTTGAGGGAAAGCATGCCTTTTCGACCTAGATAGGAAGAAATCTCAATCGTCTGTTGACTCTCCAGTCATGATTGCAAAGGCAATTGACAGGATTTTCCAATTGTTGTCTTGTGCCACAGCCAACAAAAATCGATAGGTATATCTCCCTTACATAATAGTATCGTCAATTTGTACAAGTGGCCGGCAATAAAGGAATGCCTCTCGACATTGCTTGAAAGTCTAGAACAAACATTTGAACACTTGGCATCCATGGAGCAACCAATTGTTGTACTATATTGGCCTTGTTTTTAGATCAGTTACGCAACCTAGGACGTACGTCTCCAAGACCCAACACCACTGTCATATCTTGTAGTATGATGTGTTCCACCAGCTATGCATCTTCTTCAATACCTTCTGCTTTGTGACCCACGTCTTGTAGTACGAAGGCGTGTAATCGAACTAGCTATGAATATTTGCAATTAGAATCGACACAACAATTTTGGGACTAGCTTTGACCATAGGTTGTATTATGTCCATGATCATTTCTGAATCCAATTTCAGATGATCTTGTGAAATACTTGCGACAACATAAGTATGTTAAGATTAGGAATTTAACTGTGTCGTACACTAAACTGGTATTAGTGCAGTACCCGCGAGAACATATGTATGTAGAGCGGTATATTTCTTTATCGTCCATAACCCTGTCTTTTTCTTAACATGCATCATGATTTTCCATGCACATCTGCTGTCTCACATTGCACACTTCACCTTGAACTTTTCAAATATTGATTTAACCACGTGGAAGTTTAGCCTATTCATGATGTTATATTGCTTCACTGTGGCAACAAAACCATCTTTAGTTTAGAACTCGTTCCTCACTACGGTGACAAAACCAGCCTCTTGTGTGGTAGTTCTACAAACTTGAACTCATCCTCTATCTATATGTCCACATTATGCATATGGGCTAGAGGTGAGTATGTCGTGAATCGTGGTTCTTCTTCAGCATCATCACTAAGACCTTCACCATCTGAACCTCTATCTTCTAGTTCAGTCAAAATTGGCTCTAGTTTAGAAAATAATGCAAGTTCTGATCTACTAGCACCAGGATTTTGGATTCGATCGGCAATGGATTTAGCCTCCTTTTCATTCTCGACTCTACCAATATCTATTGTTTTGGATGTCCCATCACCAATGGACGTCGTAGGGAGTACATCATTCTTTCTTGTATAGTTGTTTAAACATCTCAAAGCACCTATTCATTGCCAACCTCTAGAATTTGATGTCATTCCCTTGTAAGTGTTCCTAGCGTTAAACATCGGCTAACCGAAGTTCAGATAAAAACCATTAAGTCAGTGTCGTGCAAGGGCACTACCACCAAACCCTAACTGTTGGGTATTATGGTTGTCGCGATTAAAATTTAGGGCTGAAACAGATGAGTGTCTTCCCACTAAAGATTCTAGAATATCATAATGGGAACTTTCTAATGGAGTGGTGAACCCAGTACGCAACTATGTCGTTCGACTCTTAGCTTGTTTTTCAGTTCTGGCCTCTCAAATAGAAACATATGTCGACCTCCGAGGGCCTTATCTATCTTTCCAAACTTCGCATATAATTCAAGAAATGGTGATCCATTACCAATATGTGTCTGTTCCAACCCATTCGCACCTCTGATTTTGAAAGCATCATATCTGACGGGGTCGACCGAAGTACAAAATCTATATTTAAGGGATGATACTCTCATCTGGTTGGATCTGACAATTTCTATCTAATTCTTTTCCGAAGTTCTAGTAATTCTATGTCTAGGTTAAAAGTCAATCGCACTGTGTTCTTTGTTGAAAAATGACACCATTCTCGGTGTCACCCTATTCACTATCGTAGTAAACAAAAGCATTAGTTTGTTCACTCATTTTCAAATCAGGATAACCTGTTCCACATGTTTGAAATAAAAACATCATGCAAAGAAATAGTGTTGTAATTAAATATGAACAAAAAAAATCAATGCTTACTTTACGCAAATAGGTTGCTCCAACTTATACCTTATGTGTGAACTTCTCCATTTATGATCTTCTTACGATTTTCTTTGCTCATAAATGGATTATGCCACTTGATGCTGAATTAATTTGGTTTATAGACTAGAGGTGACTTGCAGTTGGTTCAGAAAATTCCCTAGGCCTAATAGGGAGTTGAAAATTATAGAGCGAAAATGCTCCAACTAGGACGTACTGTCAACAACAGAACTGAAAGAACGGAAGCTAGAAGCGTTTTCAATACCATGTCAGCTGAAAATGCTTCTAGGTGGAAGCACGTTTAGTGCTTTTAATGATAGTGCGTCCTACTTGAAACATTTTCTCTCCATAAATTTCAACATCAGCCTTATTCCAAGAAACCCATCATATATCTCGAGATTCTCTAGATATATTTTCTAAATCTATCTACATGAAAATAATAGATAAAATTTACTGAAAAATTGGATCAAACTAATATTAACAAAGTGAAAAAAATTAATAACTAATATCTCATCCTTACCTAGTAGATTGAGTTTTGATTATGAATCCAATTCAATTTTTCAATTCAAATATACGATTAGTGTAAATATGATGCTTTTAAATTTTGAAATAAATAATTATAATAAATATTAAAAATCTCAAACAAAAACCTAAACCCTAAGCCCAAAAAACTATACTTTAAATACCCCCTAACCCTAAAAAACCAATAACCCTAATTTAAAAAAATCTGGCACTGACAAAATCATGGGAAAAGCGCTTCTAGCTAGAAGCTTTTTCAGGTGACTTAGCAGAAAGTGCTTCTTGCTGGAAGCGTTTTCTTGGCAACATATTGAAAATGCTTCTAGCTAGAAGCATTATCCAAAAATGGCATATTCATGTAATTTTCCCTAAAATCAGCCTATTCACGTAATTTTTTGGGGGCATTTATTGGTAAATTAGTCAATCAGTTGCCCTGACAAGTTTTTTGAGTTTATGTCAAACCTTTAAAGCTATTGGTGTGTATATATATTGATAAACAAAATTAATGTGTATATATAAAATGAACTATAGAGGTTGCTAGACATAAGTGGGATTGGGAGACTGTTTTTAGAAAACAACTTGATCTGTCCTGCCTTTGACTTGATATTTTTAAAAAAAATCCCATCATATTCAATCAAGTTGGATAGGAACAATATATTTTGGATTTTTGTGTTCTCTATAAATATTGTTTAAAAAAACAAGTAAAGAATTTCGGTTAAAATATTATAGACTTGGATTACATTTTATTTTATTTACTCAAAAAATGAGTAAATTTAATTTTGTACATTAGATCAAAGAATAAACTAGTTCTTTTTATTAAAAATTACACTTATTTCTACTGTTAAAAACTTGCATGGTTGGCAAAGTAACTAGAGAGTTATACGTGGTGTACCACTGTAGCTCGTTTTTAACAAAAGGAATGAATAAAACTTTTAACAAAAGTATCACTTTACTCTTTGATTTAAAGTACATCGAGTAATTTTCACATCTTTTAGTAGAAGTAGAAGGAATAAAATGCAATCCAACTCCTAATGTAAAAACTTTTGACTTTTGACATCAATATATCTATTCAAACAAAGAAGCTAGTGACTTTTCTATTGTATATATTTGAGCTCATAAGCAGCCCTTAAACTAACTAACAATTACAATACGAAACTCATCCAAAAATATATAAGATAAAGGATAAAGTAAGGAATTGGCAACGAAGACAACCCATTGATAGAAGACATAATGTATAAGCCAAGACAAGTCTTGAACCCCTAAAAATAGCAATTTATATAGTGTAGTTTTGAAACCCATAATTTTGTATCATATTCAACAATCATATTCCTTTCTACATTTATCAGGCACCATGTATAGACCTGTTATTTTCTCTCTACCAATTTTACTTGCACCAAAAATGTATTATACTAAGTACTACACATGTTGATACGGATTGCCCAAGATGAATGGATCAAGTTGTAAGGGACAAACAAACTTAGAGTAGACTCAAAGAGAGGAAATCGAAAACTGACATAAGAAGAAAGCAACCAAAAAATTCAATGAAAAACTAACCCAAATCAGTATAGTAATGAAGTAATTTGAAAGGACGGGAAGAAAAGAAAGAAGGGGAAACAAAGAAGGCAAATCGACTAGGAAAGTAAAAGCCTAGGACAACTTGGAGAAGAAGTTCGAGTCCAACTAGGATGTTTGATCATCAAGAATGCTATCGACCTAGTTGTATGAACATATTGAATGCTAAAAATTCAATTTGATAATTAGAACAATCAATAAAAATAATAAGATTAAGAAAAAGGAAATTTAAATGGAAGAAACTGGTTAAAATTGTAGCTAAAATTGTCCAATTGAACCCTTTGAAAATTAAACCCACCAACAAATTTAATTGATGATCCTAATCAACCCTTCAAAAAATATTTTTGGAAAATTAAAGTGTGAAGTGTAACACCTCTCACTCGTATTCAATGCCAGAACAGGGTTACAGAGTGTCAACGGACTTATAAAACAATTAAACATCCTTTTAGCATACATTTTAACAATTCAAGAATTCATTATTCAATCTCAACTAACTTGTCCCTAATACGAGTCTACGAGGCCCAAAACATGCATTGAGAGTGGTTTAGGACTAAACCGATAGCTTGAGAAATTTTTACGAAACCTAGAAAATTTTCCTCAAAATAGGGGACACACAGCCGTGTGGCCCGGTCGTGTGTCTCACATGGCCACTAGACACGCCCATGTCACAAGCCATGTGGACATTTGAATTGGAAGAACATGACCGTGTCCCAGCCCATGTCCGACCCCGTGTAACTCTCTGACTTGGGTCACACGGCCAACACACACGCCCGTGTGGCTAGCCCATGTACCCTAAAAATTCCCACACATGCACATGTGCCAGGCCGTGCCAAACCTGTAGAGTATATTGGCTTATGCCACATGGCCAAGTCATACGCCGTGTGTGAGGCTGTGTGGAGCATACTGACTTGGTTTCAAATTCAACACTAGGGGGCACACGGCCGTGTAGTATGACTGTGTGTCGCACATGGCTAAGACATACCAAGCTATTTACCAAAATAGGCTATTTACTAAGATAATTTGCCACCCAAACTTAGGCACACCTACACGATTCATATGGCACAAAACATAGCATCAATAGAAGTATAATTCAATTCGAAATCAAACATAATTTATACCATTTCCAATACCAACCAATGCAAAACATAAATACCATCTAAGTTCAAACCAATCTTTATTTTCTCAATTTATCGAAATGATCATTAATAAATATGCATCAATATGTTCAATTCCACAAACATTTTAATTCGCAAATCATCACCTATTGACATTCAAATTACCTATTATCAATAAGCACCATGAATCCAACCTCAATCACACATCATAGTTCAATTACCAAACTCAAAACAAAATCCATTTGCACATTTATATATATCATCAAAATCACCAATATAAGCCAACTCATAAGGCTATATATACAATCCCAAAACATAAGCATTTATAAGCCAAGTCAAATGGCTCAATTCACAAACAAAACATATGTCATATCGACCAAAGTCCCTATACATGCCATATGACCCAAAACTTAATTTCAAAAGTACCGAGTGACAGTTGAATAATGTGAAGCGATCTCTGACAGTTCCCGAATCCGAGCTAGCTTTGAAATCACTATAAACATAGAGAAATACACAAAGTAAGATTTATAGCTTAGTAAGTTCGTATAGATTTAAAATCAACTTACTAAATGTGCACAATTTAAAACAAACATAATATACAATTCACATAAAGAATCATAATCCTATCACAATTGCATTCACAGGATTTGTTATCACTTTAAATATTTCCTTATTTCAATGCTTATACAGTTCACGTACATATCTGTACCATTCTGTATCAAACTCATACTCATACTCATCCACATTTATGACGTACCAGTTGAACCATTCGAAACATTATTGGATATTCGGAAAACTCGCACACTTAGTGCCAAATAAGTAGCCGAAGTTGTATCAATCTCGCACACTAAGTGCATATATATATAGCCGAAGCTATCTCATTCTCGCACATTAAGTGCAAATATATATATCCGAAGATCTCGATTTCCCACACCCAGTGCCCATAATTAACTGAGTCACTGTCAAACACAACTATAGTCTTGTATACACAATTTATATAATAACAAAGCATTTAAAGCAGAATTATAACAATGCTTATTACATACGAACTTACCTTGGATGTAAAAACAACTAAATTGATTGATTAGACGAGAACTTTGTTTTTCCCTCAATCTAGATACGAGTTTCACTTTTCTTGATCTATAAGTAATCAAAATCAGCTTATTTAGTCACCTCTCTATTCAATTTAGCCCGAAATTCACTTTAAGGCAGTTTTACACAATTGCCTCTAATGTTTTACATCTTTTACAATTTAGTCCTTATTTCATTTAATCACAAATTAATGAAATTAAAAATAAACCCATGCTATAAAAATTACTATAATGCCCCTAGCAGCCCATATTTTTCATTTATTTCACATTTTAACCACAAAGTTTTAACATTTCTCAATTTAATCCCTATTTTGTATTTTCACTAAAAATCACTTAACATTTTTGCAAAATAGTCCCTGGGCTAGCTAGAACTAGTTGCAGCGATCACAAAACATAGAAATCATTAAAAAGGGACAAAAACGAACTTACAATTGCACAAATGAGCTTGGCCGAATGTTGAGTGTTCAACAATGGATTTTTCCCTCTAATACTCGATTGAAGAAGAAACTAAAAGATGATAAAAGGTTTTGGTTTTATTTATTTTATCTTTAATTATAAATTTCCAAATTTATCCTTTAAAAACATTAGTAATTACACTAAATACCACTCGAATATCATCCAGTATACTTCAAATGGGTTAATTATCACTTAAGGACCTTTACTTTAAGGTTCTATAGCTATTAGATACCTTTAGCTAATAGAACACAAGTTTTACACTTTACGCGATTTAGTCCTTTTTATCAAATTGACCATTCAAACGATAAAATTTCTTAACAAAATTTTCACACACTCACTCAATCATGATGTAAAAGTTTGGATTTGTGGTCCCAAAGCCACTGTTCTGATTTGACTAAAAACGGGCTGTTACATGAAGAACTCCCACCAATTATCTTGAAAAAAATTAAATTATAAAACTTTTGAAAAATAACAAAAACACATGTAAATAAAAAACCAAAAGAGTCTCTATTAAATTAAATAAAAGTCAAAGATACAAGAGAAGGTGGTTCGATGCCTTATTTAAATAGTCAAGCTAATTGAATCGAAAATAAACTCCTTGTTGTATAAAAACCCTAATCAACGATGATTAAGAAGAATTCTTGTTGAATTTAAACCTTCTTATTAAGCAAAAAAACATAAAGACTCTTTAAAGACTTCTAATATAAAGAAATTAAAAAGTAAACTATATTGTAGGTCATTCTATTGGGGATTGAACCGATTAAGCAACAAACAAGTAAAAATAGCAGAAGAAATTGAGAAATTGAACACAGAAATTTAATCTGGAAAAACCCCTCCAAAGAGTATAAAAAACCACAAGCAAATATAATTTTACAATAATGGAGATAAAAACTAAACCCCAAAAACTTGAAAATAAAGAACCCTCAAAATGTAAACACAAAATTCTCTAAATGTATTATGAGTTCTAATCTCTAATGAGTGTATTTTCTAAGGTTGTAAAAGAGTCTATTTATACAATAAATTCATAGGTCAAATAATAATAAAATAATCTAGACTAATTAGAGTTTGATTGAAACAAATAAACAAAGCTTAACTGGAAGATTATTTCTCAAATTTGAAATAGGAGTCATACTTAACAAATCTCCACCTTGACTCATAATTCCACAATGCCATCTTTGCCAAAGACCGTTGTGGGCCTATCTTGAACTATGAAGGGAATTAACTATGTAGCAGCCTGATTTTAGCTAAAATAGAATAGTGGTTTTGGAACCACAAATCTGATGTTGGAAAATTATTTCAATATTATTTTCAGTATTTACGGCATGTTATTTGATATGTTTAAAAATTTCGTGAGCTAATTTTATTGTTTGAATAGTCAATTTGAGAAAAAGAAATAAATCACATAAAATGCAAAAGTAGCATTCTACTTGTTAAAGGTGTCAAATAGCTTTGGCTTTTAAATATGATGGCCTTAAATGGTAATTAGACCATTTTAAATGTTAGTGGACTTATATAGACATTAAATGGATGATATTAAATGATTTATAATAAGGTTAGTTTAGTAATTTAGTTATTAAAGGTTAAAATAAATAAAACAAAGCTAATTAAAGCTTCATTCTCATCTTTATGCACCAAAAATTAAAAGAATAAGAATCTAAGATAGGGTTTTTCTTTTGAATAGGCAAATTCAAGCAATTAAGGTACGATTTTTGATCCGTTTTTGATGATTTTTATGTTTTTGTAATCATTGTAGCTCAATCTAGCTAGCCCGTACCTTTAATTTCAAAACTGTTAAATATTTTAAGAGTTTCCATTGATGAGTTTATGTGTTCTTTGGTATTTGAAGATGAAATATGAAAGCTTGATGATAGATTTTCATGTTTTAAAAGTGATTTTTGATGAAAATGCATAATAGGGATTAAATTGTGAAATATGCAAATTGAGTGGTTGAAATGTAAAATAAATGAAAGTTTTGGGCTATTAGGGACCTATATGTAATTTGGCCAAACTTGGGTTTAATGAAATTATGTGAATTTTGTGTATTTGTAAAATAGGAACTAAATTTATTAAATGTGAAAATTTAGGGGCTAATGTGTAAAAAGGCCTAAGTGTATGTTTTGGATTAAATTGAAACAATATGAGATTGTTGGATTAAATTGAAAGAATATGAGATTGAATAAGTTAATTCTGAATTTATTTAGATCAAGAAAAGAGGAATCTGGAATTAGATCGAGGGAAAGGCAAGATTATCGAGTAATTGACTCATTTTGCCGTTTTCATACTCGAGGTAAGTTCGTATGTGACAATTTCCTTATAAATGTATGTTAAATGCTTTGATATTTCCTAAATGTGATTATGAGATTTTTATTAATGTATGAATTGTAAATACGATTCTACAGATATATTATAAGATGAAATTGACAAGCTAAAAATCCCAGTTGAACCTTAGGATAGATTTGGATACTGGTGATATGTTATAAGATGGTATATCGATTTGGCTTCGGGCCATGCATATCGGATGAGTTGGCTTCAAGCCATGTTATTAGCACTTCAGGTGCGAGCTATACCGATTTGGCTTCGGGCCATGCATATCGGATGTTTTGGCTTTGGGCCATGAAAATAGTTCTTTGGATAAATTACCTTGATTTGGCTACGGGCCATGGTATAGGTACTTATCGTATGAGATTTATAAGTATCCGATTTCTATTCTGAATGGTTCAATGAGTAAACGAATGATGTGGTTGAGAAAGAGGTTAGTATAAGGCGATACAAGTATGTACAAAACCTACTTGAGTATTAAACAGTGAAAGTTTGAAGAGATTGTATTTGATCATGATTTGAGACATGAGAAAGTTCTGTAGTTATTGTATATATAGATTTGTTATGTGTTGTAACACCCCTAACCCGTAACCATCATCGGAATAGGTTAAGAGGCATTATCAGACTTATAACTCAATTTAGAACAATCATTTATCCGATAACATCTTATCTCAGTCAAAGTCATTCATTCACATTCAATATGTACTTAAATTAAGTATACTAAGCTTAAATCATGCATTCGGGACTAAATTGATAACATATAAAAATTTCAGAAACTTAGAAAAATTTTCACATTTCAAGTGTCACACACTCGTGTGCATAGGCCGTGTGCTTCACAAGGCTGATAGACAAGTTCGTGTCTTAGACCGTATGGAAACAAGGCATGCATACTGACTTGTACCACACGGCCGAGGACATGCACGTGTGCCAGGCCGTGGGAAAATTAGGGAGGTTACTGACTTGTGTCACACGGCTAGCCACACGCCCATGTGCCAGCCTGTGTACCACACATGACCAATAGACACGCCCGTGTGTCTAAGCCGTGTCAAAACTTAGGGTATACTGACTTAATTCAAAAAGGTACCCCATGAGACACACGACTATGCAACATGATCGTGTGTCGCACACAACTAAGACACACACCCGTATCCTTGCTCGTGTGAACAAAAATAGGTTATTTGCAAAGTCATTTTGCCAACCTAAAAACACAAGCATTTACAAGCATAATTAACCACATTCTCTCAGCTTAATAGGCAGCCAAAATATTCATTTCAATACACATTATAAGCCATAACAAACCTAAAAATTACATATCCAAATATCTGTTTAACAACATGCATAATCCATTCACTTAACAAATACATATTAGGACTTTACTTACATAATTTCATTCCATCATTCATTGCCAAAATATACCATAATTAACAGTTCAATTAAACCAAAACATAACATCAAAATAAGCCAACTCATATGGCTTAACTTATATGTAAAGATATACCAAAATCATGATATAAAGTAACATAACTATCATTCTTTAAACTAGCCAATACATGCCATATTTACAAATTTACAAGTTCAAAGGTACCAATCAGGAATTGGATAGTGCGATGTGCAACTCCGGCTTGTCCAAAACAAACGAGCTAATGATCATCTATAAAACATAGAAAAAGAAACAGAGTTAGCTTAATAGCTTAGTAAGCCCATGTAACGCCCCAAAAATGTAGAGTCTTTAATTTTATATTATCTGTCACAAGTTGCATGTTTGTCCTAATGGCTAGGTGATTTGGGTGTGTTTTGGAGTATTTGGGAAGTCCTGGGTGCAAGCTCCGGTTTTTGTAGAATTTTTTTATTTTGCTCTTAAAAGAATCTAGGAACTAACTCATGGGTTTATAAATAGTTGTGGTTGTTATATGTCACAAAAATCCTTGTGGCTAAGTGGCAAGTGGCGTGTGGAGCATTTGAGAGGGCATGGGTTTGAATCTCAAGTAATTCAAAAGGGATTTTATTTTTTGTCTCTATGGTGTGAGTGGTGGAGTTGGACTGGAACTCTGTGGTTGAGTTGGTCATAAGAATTTGACTTGAATTTGAATAGGAGGTGGGAGTGCTTTGAGGAGTGAATTATGGAGAGGATTGGGGAGAAAATCAAGGAATGTGGGTGGAAAGGTGTTGGCCAAATTTGAGTCTCTTTGGGGTTGTGCATTCGGCACTTTGGGAATATTTCTCTTTTCTTTTGGTGGTGCTGAATAGGTATAGGAACAATAGGGCTTTTCATTTGGTTTTCGGTAATTACCACGAGTTTTTCCTGTGTCCTCTTTTTTTTTTTGGTATGTTTTTGACCATTCAGGTCTTTCTTCTCTTCACCTTATTTCCCGATTATTGTTGTCGAATACAAGTGAGTGTGTGCCAAACTCTCTTCTGAACCTTTTCCTTTTCTTCTTCACATTTCTTCTCTGCCGAATTGGCATTCTTCTTCTCCTCTTTTCTAAATCAAATACCTCTTTCCCTATAGCTGAACCTTGCCTTGTTCCCTCGAACTCGTTCTCCTCTCCTTTAACTGTTTACTGTGGCTAAATTTTGGTAAAGTATCATCGCCTCATAACTCTCTTTCCCTCCTTATATTTATATCTTGGACGCATCTCATCTTATTCCTTTATTTTGTTTTTAGTTGGTGCGTGTGGTGATCAGTTGAGTGAGACGCTCGGTTCTCTTCTCTCACTCAAGTGTTTTGTGTTTGGCTGAATATTGTAAGGTAAACCCTCATTGTCACTGTTTTCCCTTTTGGCTTTCGGTTTGGTTACTTTGTTGAACCATCTGCTAACTTCTCTCTTATGGCCGACTACCCCCTTCCATCTACCTTTCAGATTAATTCTTTTCATGCTTCGGTGTTTGCCACTACATTAATCTATACCCTGTTTGATTATGTGGTAAGTGAGTTTCGGTTGGAGATATTATTATACTTCTAATGCGAGCCTAATGTAGGATGGTGGCATCTTTTGTATAGGTAGCGATCGAAGGCGATTGACCATTTCTTGAGGATCAAGGGTGTGGCTACTGAGGCTTTTTCGGCATAAGAGTGTTCGAAGTGGGGTTTGATTCCAATCGCATTAGGTGTGTATTCATACCACTATGTTACTGTAAATCGGCAAAAGCTGAAAAGTTGAAACCTCGACATTTGAGGCCTCACGAGTGTGCGAACACTCATGTGGTAAACTAAGCCCACAACTCATGGGCGATAGACTGTAGAGGCCGCCACGAGCGTTCTTGTGGGCTTGGGCCGTTATGGGCCTCGTTGAGTCTAGATGGGCCGTGTGGGCCAAATGGGCTCGTGGGCCCCACACGAACAAAGTTTACGGTAAGTGATAAATAATGGAGTGGACTATGGAGATTGCATAGTTGCTGCTAAATTTGGGCTAAGTGGGTCACATGAGCTTGTGGGCCCACTAAGGCCCATTTATACTATTTTGGCCATATGGGTTATCTGAGTCGTCAAAGACGACTGTAGACCTTTTGAAGGGTTGCTATCTATACTGAGACCCCAAAATTAGTTAAATGACCAAAATACCCCTGAGGGGTAAAATTATTGTTTTACCCCTAACCGATGAAATGACCATTATACCCCTAGTGGTAGGTTAATTGATGTGTGTATGGAATTTATATAATTGGTTTTGAGTATGGCATACTGCATAAACGTAATATTTATGACATGACACACTGCATGGGGTTGGGTTGCTGATTTGAAGGAAGTACTGTATTAGTGGTTTTGCCACGTAATTATTGCTCTGGTGGCTTTGCCACGTTTACTGTTATTAGCAGTGTCGCTGCGTTACTGTTAGTAGTTTCACTGCGATATTGGTGTGTTGGCATGGTGGGTCAATTTAATCCCTCACATTGTGTGTTGGTTGGTACGGGTGGTGTATTGGTTGGATTGGGCTGGGTTACATGATCTGCATCGCATCTTTATTCTTGTATAGGGCTAAAGCCCGCATCGCATCTTATCTTGAATAGGGCTCAAGCCAAGGAGGCTCATTACGGCATGCATTATCTTCTATTGACAGATAGGGGGTTACACACTCAGTTTTCGTAAACTCACCCTTTCTTTTTAATTATACAGGTAATCCCCAGCCTTAGGTAATTTGGTGCTGTGAGGGACTTAGAGGTGGCCACACGACTATTGTGTCTTGCATTTGACTTTATTTATTTTAAATTTCACTTTTGGTTTTTTTTTAATTTTGTAATAATGTCATTTGTAGGTTTTAATTTTTAATTAGGGTTTGGATTATATATTTTTAAAACTGCTAGTTAGGTAAAGACGAGTTTTTAAAACAATTACTGTTTTCTAAAACACGCATTTTAAACTTCATCGACTTAAAAATCTTTCGCGATTATCAATCAATTTAATATAACACTGATGGATAATAAGATAAACATTTTGACGAGAACTTTTATTAAGTATTGATAAAAAAAATTTAAACTCAGTAACAGATTTTTACTGAAGAGATCAATTTACACAAAACATTTTGATGTGACACGCCAAATTCAGCCATAACGTCTAGGCTAGATTTGGGGTGTTACATTTAGTGGTATTAGAGCCAGGTTATAAAACTCAGCTATGGAATGGGTTGTCAGAAATTTTAAACGTTGTGATTGGAAATATGGCCCACCGAGTCTCTGGCACCAAAACTGTAAGTTTTCTGACACTATTTATTATTATAGACTGAAATGTATTACTGAGGAACTACTATAGGTAGTAAGACTACACTGAAACTATTTAGTTAGAGTAAACTGAGACTATAGAAGACTGAAAACTATAGTAATATTTTCTTCTGCGGAAATAAACCCTAATTACTGTCATTCATAACACATTGTTAACAATCACTAAAATTTTAAACGATACATAAGACTTTTAAACAGATAATTCGTTATCGAAATGAGCACAAGGGGTACTCGCGGAAGGGGTACACGAGGCTGCGGTAGAGGCAGAGGAAGTGCTAGAGCTGGGTCTTTAGCATCGGGTCACATGCCTACTAGGGAGGCACTAGCCTCACCAGTAACTGAGACTGGGTCTCATGACCGAGCAGCTGGGGATGATGCTCTCTCCCAAGAAATGCTACGTGTTCTTGAAAGGGTTGCTATTGCAAGTACTAGATTAGTGGGCTGAGGGTCAATTTCTGAGCAACTCCGGTCTAATGGAGCGAAAATTTTCAGGGGTGTTTCTGGTGTAGCCCCAAATGTGGCAGAGTATTGGTTGGAGGCTATCGAACAGATAATGGACGACCTTAACTCTACTATGGAGCAAAAATTAAAAGGAACAATGTCTTTTCTGCGAGATGAGGCCTATCAATGGTGGCTCACCGTGAGAGAGGGTACGCTGGCTGACCGTTTGACATGGGATTTCTTCAAAGTGACCTTTTCAGGGAAGTATGTGGGCGCAAGTTATGTGGACGCCCGAAGGAAGGAATTTTTAACTTGACCCAGGGGAATAAGACGGTGGCAGAGTACAAGGCAGAGTTCCTGTGATTGAGTCGGTATGCTCGTAGGATAGTTGCAACTGAGTATGAACGCTGTGTGCGATTTGAGGATGGCCTTCGGGATGAGTTACATGTGCTGATAGCTCCGCAGAGGGAGTGAGACTTTGTTGCCATTGTTGAGAAAGCAAAAATTACTGAGGATGTGAAGCACTCTGAGCGCCAAACTGTGAGAAAGATAGGAGAAAATAATAGGGATTTTAGACCCTCGGGTTCTTCTGGAAGGCCTATCAAGAGGGCCAGATTTGATGGGCCAGTCCGGGCGGTTCCTGTTATTAATGGAAGGCCGCAGCCTTGCGCTGATTGTGGAAGAGCTCACCAGAGTGAGTGTTGGAAACGAATTGGGGCATGCTTTCGGTGTGGGTCCATGGATCATCAGGTTAAAAATTGTACTCAAAGGCCTGTTAAGATGCAAGCTACAGGTCAGGGCCATTTTTAGCCAGGGAGAGGTGATCAGTAGCCACCGAGGGGCCGTGGGCAAGCTAGGGGTGGAAATGGTATGGGACGAGGTCGTGGAGTACCGGGCAGAGGTGCTGGTAGCACTGAGGCGAGACAGCTAGCCTTGGTCTATGATGCTCATCGTTGAGAGGATTTTGATGCCCCTGACGTCATAACTGGTACGTTCCTAATTTATGATGTACCATACACTGCTTTAATTGACATTGGGTCTACACACTCATATGTTACATGCACTGTGTCTGGGACGCTGGGTATTCAGTTTGAAAATACTGTTAGTGAGATGACTGTATTTAGTCTACTGGGATAATCGGTTAAGGTGAATAAGTTGTTTAGAGGCGTGCCCCTAGAGGTCCAAGGGGTTGTCTTTTCGGCGGATTTGATGGAACTGCCATTTGGAGAATTCGATATTATATTGGGAATGGATTGGCTAGTGAAACACCGTGCGAAATTGGATTGCACTGCTAAGCTTATGATGTTGAAGTCTACTGAGAATGGGGAGGTGACAATGATAAGGGAGCAAAGAGATTGTCTGTCTAACGTAATCTCAGCATTAAGGCCCGAGAAACTGGTTCGCAAGGGTTGCGAGACATTTTTACCTTATGTCGGCATTTTTGATTCTAAAGGTCCTTCTATTGGAGATGTTAGAACTGTTAAGGAGTTTCCGGATGTATTTCCTGAAGAGCTTCCTAGGTTGCTTCCAGACCATGAGGTTGAATTCAGTATTTAGCTCCTACCTAGAATAGCTCTAGTGTCCATTGACCCTTATAGGATGGCACCGAAGGAGCTGGTGGAGTTAAAGGCTCAAATTCAAGAGCTACTGGACCGAGGATCCATTCAACCGAGTGTGTCCCCATGGGAAGCACCAGTGTTGTTCGTGAAGAAGAAAGATGGATCCATGCGCATGTGTATCAATTATCGTCAACTGAACAAAATGACTATCAAGAACAAGTATTCTTTACCGAGGATAGATGATCTATTTGATCAGCTACGAGGGGCTTCGGTTTTCTCCAAGATAGATCTTCTATCTGGGTACCATCAGCTAAAGGTTAAAGAGGCTGATGTGTACAAGACTGCGTTTAGGACTCGTTATGGTTACTACGAGTTTCTAGTGATGCCGTTTGAATTGACGAATACACCAGTGACTTTCATAGATTTAATGAACTGAGTATTTCAACCCTATCTAGATTAGTTCGTAGTTGTGTTTATAGACGACATCCTGGTATACTCAAGAACTGAGGTGGATCATGATGTACATCTTCGAATTGTTTGGCAAGTTCTGAGGGAAAAGCAACTTTACGCAAAGTTCAGCAAGTGTGAGTTCTAGTTGCGAGAAGTGACATTTCTGGGTCACGTTGTGTCTGCTGAGGGGATTAGGGTTGATCCTCAAAAAATTGAAGTCGTATTGGATTGGAAACCGCCAAAGACGGTATCTGAGATTCGAAGCTTTCTGTGTAACGCCCTGATTTTCGGGATTTTTCGGGTTTCTGTGATTTTAGGTAAATTTTGAAATTTTGGTGTTCTGAATATTGGAATTGCGTTTAAATGTGTTAGTGGGCCTTTAGAAGGCCCAAGCCAAAGTTAAATGCAGTAAAATATCAAGGTTGGATTTTAAGTGAATAGGAGACTTGGTTAAGTGGGTTTTTAAGAAGAACTTCATAAATTATGACACAAATAAGGCCTTTGTAAAGTGGCAAGGTGGCGCCACTAAGTTCCTAAAAAAATGGTGCCTGGGAAGGAATTAAATGTCTAGGGTTCAAGTTGCAAGGTAGGCATATTGTTACTTTTTAATTTTAGGCATGTGCCGGGCATGTGATCACTTAAGTGAATTTCGGCAAGGGCCTTAGGGAGGTTGGGCCGATTGTTTTAGTTGATATTAGGGTTAGGTTCTTTTCTTCTTCTGTCTTGGAGAATTACGGTTAGCCAACTAAAAGCTTTCACTGTCATTCATCCTTTCTGAGTTCTCACAAAAGCCGAAAATGCAAATTCCTTCTCCTTGGTGCCGAGTTCTTCTTCCTCTCTTTTTCCTCCATTTTTTTTCTTCCTTTTTGCTTTTTCTTCTAGCCGAAACCTTTTGATCACCTTACTCACCTCCTCTATCGATCCCATCCTCCACAAAACCTTCATAGCCGATCGCCATAAAAGCCGAAATCCCGAAAACTCACTTCTTGTGCCGATTTCTCCATGCCATAATCCATCAGTTATTTTTTGTTCCTTTCAATTAACTTTCATCTTCTCTAAACCCTTAGTATCTGTCGGCAACATTACTTCAAAGTTGTAGCCTTAAATCGTCATCTTTTTCATCACTTAAAAAGCCGAAGTACCATAGATTTAGGGACTTATAGCTGAAACTTCAGATCTCCTGGATTCGAGTTCTACTATTTTTTAGAGGATAGATCTGCATCAGATCTGCGTAGAAATCAAAGAGGAATAGGTGGTAAGTGCTCATCACCTCAGATCTAGTCTTATTTTACAATTTAGAAAAAGCCGAAGTCCTTAAAATCTAAGGAGGCTGTCGATTTGGGCATAGGGCTTTAAGGGTCTTTAACCGATGATTTTTTTTGGTGATTAGTGTCTTCTAGAGGTTGGATCGAAGGCTTGGATCTTTGGAACAACTAGACTTAGATCTAGTCATCTGTTTTCGGTAAAAAGGTAAGATTCTAAAAGCTTTAGGGGCATGGTTCGAATATCGTAGGTGAATATTGGGATTGGTTATTGTGGTTTGCAATCTAAAAATTGTGGTAATCAATTGTTGGACATCATAAGGGATCTCAGTTGCAGTCGTCATGAAACATGTGTGTAAACGACACCCACTCATAGACTAGATCAGTAAAAGCCGAAAAACTAAAAAGTCGAAAAGCTGACATTTGCGAACTTGCGAGCGTGCGAGCGCTCGTGAGGTGGTTTGGTTGTTAATTTTTGGTAATCGCAAGTATTATGATTGTAGAGTGTGCAATTTCGTGCACTTCGGTATATTTGGGCTTAATGCGCCGAAATCGGGTTAATGGGCCAACGGGCCCAATTCGGTAAAAACGCTCGGTAAATGTTGCTGATAGTATGTTAATAACTGTAATGAGCATGAAACCCTAAAAAGACTGATAAGATTACTGAAATATCTCTGTAAGGTGGAATTACCGTAATACCCCTAAAGGGGTAAGTTTACGATTACACCCCTCGAGGGTAAATAACTGTTCTTACGCTATAATCTAACTGTCTTTCTGAAGTATGCCTTGTTAATTATATATATATTCTGCATACATGTCATACTGCATGGGGTTGGGTTTTGTTATGGAGGAAGAACTCGTTCTGGTGGCTGTGCCACATATTCTGATATAAGTAGCTTTGCTGCGGATTATACTTAGTGCCGCAACCGGTGCTACACTGTAAGTGTAAGGATGGCGTGGGTGATTTAATCCCCACAGGAAGTGTAGGGATGGACGGAGGCAAGTGTAGGGTTGGATGGGGTTATCATGCATTAATTCTATGAGACTGTTTTGTTATGGGCCAACTGTATTGTAATGGGCCCAACTGTGTTAATATGGGAAAGGCCCAATATCTCGACTTGTAATAAGTGGCTATGGCCCAGATTAATATTGATATGGGCTAAGGCCCAGCTAGCTCTGATTTCTGAATAGGGCTTAGGCCCAGTAAAGCTTGAACTGATTTGGGCTCTGCTTGGGATACTTTACACACTGAGTTTTCCAAACTCACCCCCTTTCTCTTCCATCCTTGCAGGTGAGCCCTAGTTGGTGGACTTGGTGCTGGGTGGGATTCAGAGTGGCCACAAAGATTAAATTCCTGGTTTTTAAATAAGTTTCAATTAGCTCCCTTTTAAATTTCGCATTTACTTTTGATTATTTCTATTTTGGTTAAAGTTGTAATAAGGCCACTCTATTATTTTTATTTTGGGTTTTTAAATTACTTAAATCGTTTTCAACTTGAGATTCACATCACTTAAATTGATTCCTTAAAATTGGTTAGCTCTAGGGCGCGTTTTATAAAAGTTACTTATTTTCAAAATATCACGATAAAAGAGCAAAGCTTCCACAATGTAAATGTTTTTAAAGGAAATAAATGCTTTAAATAGACTTAAACTAAATTTGTTGTTCGTGGACAAGTAATAAGCTTAAAGTGTGGCAATGGATGTGTGCATGTCTAGGAGTGGATCCATGGAGAGCTTGGTACTTAAGCAGTCTAATTGACTCACCTCCTCTTTTCCGGCATCCTACCTGGTGCATAGTATCCATTCGCTTTAAGCCATAACAAAGAAGGTTTGATTTTTCGATACTTAACTATTTTTAAAATAACATGTTTCTGCCACTACAAAGGTTTACAAGTTTAAACGGTCAAAGTTCCTAAACATCAAGAAGGGTTTTCAATGAAAACATGGTTTTCGAAAAACACTTCAACGTGACACACCAGACTTGGCCATAATGTCTGGGCCGGGTTTGGGGTGTTACATTCTGGGTTTGGCTAGGTACTACAGACGTTTTGTTGAGGGGTGTTCACTGATTGTTACACCTCTGACTAGGTTACTGCGTAAAGAGGTATCATTTAATTGGACTGCTAAGCAGCAAGAGAGTTTTGGAAAACTAAAGAAAGTTCTGACTGAGGCCCCTGTTTTAAAACAACCAGAGTCTAGGAAGGAATTTACTATCTACAGTGATGCGTGGCATATTGGATTGGGTTGTGTGTTGATGCAAGAGGGTAAGGTGGTTGCTTACGCGTCTCGTCAGCTTAAGCCTCACGAGGGAAATTACCCCACTCACGACTTGGAATCAGTTGTGGTGGTTTTCGCACTGAAGATTTGAAGGCATTACTTATACGGTGAGAAGCCTATTATTTACACAAATCATAAAAGCCTCAAGTACCTCCTTACTCAGAAGGAGTTGGACCTTAGGCAACGAAGGTGGAGAGAGTTGCTTAAGGATTATGATGTTTCAATTGAGTATCACCCTAGTAAGGCTAACGTGGTAGCTAACGTACTGAGCAGTAGGGTTATATCTGATTTAAGGGCAATGTTTGCTCGTCTCAACTTGTTTGATGATGGTAGCTTGTTGGCTAAGCTTCAAGTGAGACCGACCTGGACTGATCAAATTAAAGAGAAACAGTTGTTGGATGAATCATTGGTTCTTCGTTTCCGATTAGTTGAGAATGGAAAGACTGCGAATTTTGGGTTGAATAGTGATGGAGTACTATGTTTCCGTGGGAGAGCTTGTATATTGAAAGATTCTGATTTGAGGCAATCTATACTATAAGAAGCACATAGTAGTCCGTATGCTCTACGTCCTGGCAGAAATAAGTTATATTGAGATCTTCGCGAGCTGTACTGGTGGCCAGGGCTTAAGCGCGAGGCTACTAATTTTGTGGGTAAGTGCTTGACATTATAGCAAGTTAAGGCTGAGCATCAACTGCCTTCTGAGTTAGTGCAGCCAGTAAAGATTCCACTCTGGAAGTGGGAGAGGGTAACCATGAATTTTGTAAGTGGGCTACCCTTAATGCCGACTAAGAAGGATTCGATATGGGTTATAGTAGATCGATTGACCAAATCTTCCCACTTCATTCCGGTCCGCACTAATTATTGACTGTAGAAATTGGCCAAGTTTATGTGGCTGAGATTGTGAGACTACACGGAGTACCAGTCTCCATCATATCTTACAGAGATATTAGATTTACTTCTTGATTCTGGAAGAAGTTACACAAGGCTCTGGGTACAAGGTTAGGCTTCAGTACTGCGTTCCATCCTCAGACAAATGGTCAGTCAGATAGGGTGATTTAGATACTGGAAGACATGTTAAGATGTTGTGTATTGGATTTTCAAGGCAGCTAGAAGGACTACTTGCCGTTACCAGAGTTCGCATATAACAATAACTATTAGTCCAATATTCAGATGGCACCATACGAGGCATTGTATGGTCGTAGGTGTCATAATCCTACATGTTGGACTGAGCTAGGTGAGCGGTGAGTTCTGAGGCCAGAGTTGGTTTCTAATACCGAAGAAAAGGTGAAGTTGATTCGAGGTCAGTTAAAGGAAGCATCTGTTAGGCAGAAATCTTATGCAGACTTAAAGCGTAAAGAGATCGAGTACTCTGTAGGGGATTATGTCTTTCTAAAGGTCTCAGCATGGAAGAAAATTCTGAGATTTAGGCGGAAAGGCAAACTGAGCCTTAGATTCATCGGACCTTATAGAGTACTAAAGCGTGTGGGACCGGTCGCCTATCAGCTCAAGTTGCCTCCTGAATTAGACAGAATTCATGATGTCTTCCACGTCTTCATGTTGAGGCTATACCACTTTAATCCCTCTCACATAGTGCCAATTGAGGAAATTGAGATTAGACCTGACCTATCTATCGAGAAGAACTGGTATAGATACTAGATCGTGACGTTAAGGTATTAAAGAGGAAATCTGTCCCACTGGTCAAAGTGCTATGGCGTAATCATGGTTTAGAAGAAGTTACGTGGGAACCAGAGGAGGCGATGCGACAATAATACCCTCACTTATTCTGACCAGGTAAATTTTGAGGTTGAAATTTCTTTAAGGTGGTAGAGTTGTAACGCCCCAAAAATGTAGAGTCTTTAATTTTGTATTGTCTGTCACAAGTTGCATGTTTGCCTTAATGTCTAGGTGATTTGGGTGTGTTTTGGAGTGTTAGGGAAATTCTGGGTTCAAGCTCCGTCTTTTGCAAAATTTCTTATTTTTCTCTTAAAAGAATTTGGATACTAACTCATGGGTTTATCTACTGTTACGGCATGCATTATCTACTGTTGACTGATAGGGGATTTTACACTCAGTTTTTGTAAACTCACCTTTTCTTTTTAACTGTACAGGTAATCCCCAGCCTTAGGCGATTTGGTGCTGCGAGAAACTTGGAGGTGGCCACACGACTGCTATGTCTTGCATTTGACTTTATTTATTTTAAATTTCACTTTTGTTTTTTTTATTTTGTAATAAGGCCGTTCGTCGATTTTAATTTTTAATTGGGCTTTGGATTATATATTTTTAAAACTGCTAGTTAGGTAAAGACGAGTTTTTAAAACAATTATTGTTTTCTAAAACACGCGTTTCAAACTTCATCAACTTAAAAAGCTTTCGTGATTATCAATCAATTTAATATAACACTGATGGATAATAAGATAAACATTTTGACAAGAAATTTTATTAAGTAGTGATAAAAAGGGTTTAAACTCAATAACAGATTTTTACTGAAGAGATCAATTTACTCAAAACACTTTGATGTGACACGTGTCCAAGCCTTTTGATAAATATATTATGTGTTAATGGTTGAACTGAATTATGTTTAGTTATGTGATTATATTATATGTATGTATGGAATATTTGGTCAACTTGATTTAGTTGAAAATTTATTTATACTTACTAGGGCATAAAGTGATTATATTATAGATGCTACATACATATATATAAACATGAGAATGGTTGGTTTTATTATGTGTGTAAATTGCTTACAATTTATATATATTAAGTGTTATATGTTTGACTCGGTTTGGTGATGATAGACACGAAGAATTAGAAAGGAAATATTAGATAAGTGTTGACAATTCATCTATCAAGTGATGAGTAATGCATGTGTCTTGTGAATAATTGGTCAATTGTGTTATCATGTGTTTAATGCTAATTGTGACCACCACATTAAGGTTGATTGCATATTTTGTATATATATATGTTAGTCTATTCAGCCATGGTGTAATGTATTAAACATTTATTCGGGAATATTTATTAGATTTTATAATATGGTTGCATGATTAAACATGAATTCTAAGGACTTGCTCTTATGTTAAATTTGCGAATGGCACTAATGATTAATAGTTAAGTAGCCCAATTATTGATTCACTTGTATTAAAGAATAAAGCATGCAAGTTCATTTTGCCTAATTTTTTGAAGTCGCATAAGAGGTGGTTTATATATGCTTTATCACTTAGTAAATTTTAAATGTGTATGTAAATTAGTTACCATATGAATAACCACATGACTAGTATTTGAAGTAACTTTGACCATGTGAATGTTAGATAATATTATGCACGTAAGTATTTTGATAATGTAAGTAATACGTTGAGTTTAGTTGTAACAATGTTTATGCAGATATATGTCAATACTTGTTTTGAAACGTAAGTTGGTTTTATTTTCCATTATAAATGAATTCAACTTGAATGAATGTATATATTTATGTAAATGTTTAGAGTTGAATCGTTGATCAGTAATGCCTCGTAATCCAAATCCTTCGACGGACACGGGCTAGGGGTGTTACATAAAATGCCGAAAAGCCAGAAACATGGCGTATGATGTCACACAAGTGTACGATCGCACGTGTGATGAACTGATCCCACAAATCGGGAGCGACAGACTGTAGAGGCCACCATGAGTGATCTCGTGGGTTTAGGTGGTAATGGGCCACGTTGGGCCCAATGGGCACATGAGCCCACATGCGGAGAATCTCTCTGTCAGGTGGGGAAGGTTGGACTGGCCATGACGCGCACATGGCTTAGGACGTTTCTGGGCCTCGATGGGCCCGTGAGCCCATATTGGGTAAATCTCACTATTATGTGGGAAGTAGTTGGACTTTTCATGTCGCGCACATGACTTAGGTTACTTTCGGCCACGTTGGGCTGGAATAGGCCATGTGGGCCCAATGGGCTCGTGAGCCCACACGGATAAAATCCACGGTTAGTATTAAATATTGGACTGGGCTATGTAGGTCACATAACCGTAACTAAATTTGGGATAAATGGGCCACACAAGTGTGTGGGCCCACTTGAGCCGAGTAATGGGCCTTAGGCCCATTTGCACCGTTATGCCTGTTTAGGTTACTTAAGTCGCTCGAGGCGACGATGGACCTTCTGTTGGGTCGTTAAGACCTCGAATTGTAAAATTACCAAAATACCCCTAATTTGTAAAATTATCAAAATACCCTTGGTTTGTCAAATTACCGAAATACCCTTGTAGGGCAAAATAACTGTTTTGCCCTTATGGGTAGATGACCGACTTAGACTATGAATTTGACTGATTTGACTGTGATCATATGGCTGTGTTTTAATGACTTGACTGTAGTCGTATTACTGATATGCTTTTAATATATGTTTAAATGACTGTTACTTAGCATGGCCATTTTGCATACACGTGTGATAATTGAGCATGACATGACATACTGCATGGGGTTGTGTTATTATTGACGGAGGAAGTGTATGGCTTATAGCCATTCTATTTACTGGCAGTGTTGCTGTGATATTTATGGCCTTGAGCTGTTCTGTCTACGGTATTGAGCCGTTCTGTTGACTTAGTGCCGCAACCTGTGCTAAGCTTGGTGTGTTGGCTGGGTGGGTCGATTTCATCCCTACATGGTGTGTTGGTTGGTACGTGTGGTGTGTTGGTTGGACTGGGTTGGGTATCTATCTGCATATCTACATTTGATACTGATTCTATACTGGGCTAGGCCCAACTTTTATTGATTTTGAGAATGGGCTAGGCCCAATTTATACTGTGGTGGGTTGAGACCCAAATGTCAAAGAATCGAGCTTTGGGCCCACATATATTCTAAACGGGACTGTACTGTTACTGTAATGGGCTCCGGCCCAGAGTGATTTTGAATTCTGTCTGTTTACTAACTATTTTAGTTTAGAAGGGATTACACACTGAGTTTTCATAAACTCACCCCGTTTATTAACTGTGCAAGTAATCCCTAACCTTAAACGATTTAGAACTGCGAGGGACTCAGAGGTGGCCATACAACTGCTATTGTTTCTGATTTTCTTTTAAGTTATCTATTTACAAGTACTTATATTTGATCTGGGTTGTAATAAGGCCTCTTTTAATTTCTGGTTCTAAATTTGGAATAGTATATATTGCTTTATAACTATTGGAGTATAACACGGTTTTTCCAAAAAAATAATTATTTTTCAAAATGCTTCCGCAGTTTAAGTTGAATTAATATATCAAAGACAAATAAAGTTTTAAAGGTAATAATGTTTTACAAGAGAATGACTTTTAACAAACCAATGTAAACTGACGTTTTCACAAGTTTTAAAATGGCCAAAGGTTTTAAATAGTAAGAAGGGTTTTCAATGAGAACATGATTTTCAAAAAACATTTCAATGTGACACGCCAGATTCAGGCCTTACTTCTAGGCCGATTTTGGGGTGTTACAGATGGTAGGTCTTCTAGAAATACGGGAAATGTAAGTAGCAGTCTGAGAGGAACTAAAGACACAGCAGTTCGATCTGAAGCTCGCGCACCTATCAGAGCTTATGCCATTCGCGCACGCGAGGAGGCTTTATTCCCCGATGTTATTACTAGTACATTCACTCTCTATGATACTAGTGTAATTACATTGATTGATTCTGGTTCAACTCATTCTTATGTATGTGAGACCTTAGTATCCAGTAAGACTTTGCATGTAGAGTCTGCTGAGTTTGTGATTAGAATATTGAACCCCTTAGGTCGGTAAATTCTGGTTGATAGAATGTGTAAGAATTGTTCGTTGATGGTTCAAGATTCATGTCTTTTGGTTGATTTGATGTTATTATCATTCGACGAGTTCGATATAATTCTGAATATGGATTGGTTTACTTTGCACAATGTTGTTGTAAATTGCAAATGAAAGACTATTGATTTCAGATGCTAAATGATGAGATTAATCGGATTGAGTCTAACGATCTGAATGGTTTACCGGCAGTGATATCTTTTGTTAGCTCAGAAATATGTGAGAAAGAGTTGTGAAGCTTATTTTGTGTATGTGCTTGATACTAAAGTGATCAAAAGAAAGATTGAATCAGTACTAGTTGTGTGCGAGTATTTAGATGTGTTTTCTGAAGAATTTCCAGACTTACCAACTATCTGATAAGTAGAGTTTGGTATTGAATTAGTGCCGAGGATGACTCCAATATCGATAGCTCCGTACAGAATGGCACCTACTGAATTAAAAGAATTGAAAGTTCAATTGCAAGAGTTGACAGATAGAGATTTCGTGCGACCGAGTTTCTCTCTGTGGGGTGCACCAGTTTTCGATTATAGATAACTCAATAAAGTGACTATAAATAATAAATATCTGTTGGCACGAATCGATGACCTGTTTGATTGACTGAAAAGGGCTATAGTATTTTCAAAGATAGATTTGAAATCAAGTTACTATTAGTTGCGAGTTAAAGACTCTGATGTGCTAAAGACTGCTTTCTGAACAAGGTACGGACACTATGAGTTTTTGGTTATGCCTTTCAGACTTACTAATTCACCTATTGTTTTTATGGATTTGATAAACCGAATCTTCAAACAGTATCTGGATCGATTTGTGGTTGTGTTCATAGATGACATATTGATATACTCCCATGATAAATCCAAACATGTCGAACATTTGAGACTTATGTTACAGACTTTGCGAGATAAGAAATTGTATGCGAAGTTCAGTAAATGTGAGTTCTGGTTACATGAAGTTAGTTTTCTGGGACATGTTGTATCAGCATCGGGTATTCGGGTTGATCCGAGTAAAATTTCAGCTATACTTGATTAGAAACCTCCGAGAAATGTTTTTGAAGCCTGAAGTTTTCTAGGGCTTGTTGGTTACTATAGACGGTTCGTGAAAGGTTTCTCTATGATTGCAACCCTGATGACGAAGCTATTATAGAAAGATGTTAATTTTGAATGGTCAGAAATGTGCTAGAAAAGTTTTGATCAGTTGAAAGCCCTTTTGACCGAAGCTCCAGTGCTAGTTCAGCCAGAATCGAGTAAAGAATTTGTTATCTATAGTGATACATCTTTAAATGGTTTGGGTTGTGTTTTGATGCAGGAAGGAAAAGTCATAGCTTATGCCTCGAGACATTTAAAGCCGCATGGAAAAAACTATTCGACACATGACCTAGAATTGACAGCTATTGTGTTTGCATTGAAGATATGGCGTCACTATCTGTTTGATGGGAAAAAAATGTCATTTTTATTCTGATCACAAGAGACTGAAATATTTGATGACTCAAAAAGATCAGAATCTAAGACAGTATCTATAGTTAGAGCAGTTAAAAGACTACGAGTTTGTGATTAAATACTATCCGGGAAAGGCTAATGTTGTTGCTGATGCTCTAAGCTGAAAATCACTATTTGCTTTGTGTACAATGAATGCGCATATGGCTATGTCTGATGATGTTCGATAATAGCTAAATTAAAAGCAAGACCGTTATTTATTCAACAGGTTTGTAATGCTCAGAAAGTTGATAATGATTTGTTAGCAAAATGGGTCCAATGTAATTCGAATGTTGATTCAAAGTTTCGAGTTGATGTTGAAGATTGTCTGAGGTTCAGAAACCGAATATGTGTTCCGAGAAATTCAGAGTTGATTCAGATGATTTTGAACGAAGCTCATAGAGTCGATTATCTGTTCACCTAGGTAATACGAAAATGTACAATGATCTAAAACAACTTTACTAGTGGCATGGTATGAAACAAGACATTTCTAACATTGTTTCGAAATATTTCGTCCGTCAGCAAGTAAAAGCTGAGCATCAGGTACCTTCCGGATTGCTTCAATCGATCATAATACCTGAGTGGAAATGGGATAGAATCACGATGGATTTTGTATCTGGTTTACCGTTGACACTAAGCAAGAAAGGTGCAATATGGGTTATTGTGGATAGATTGACTAAACCGGCTCATTTTTTTCCGGTTCATATAGATTACTCGCTTGATAAGCTAGTTGAATTGTATGTTTTTCAGATTATGAGATTATTGAACGTATCGGGCCGGTTGCATATAGATTATTGTTGCCACCTGAGTTAGAAAAGATCCTTAATGTATTCCATGTTTCAATGCTTCATAGATATCGATCTAATTCCTCACGTGTGATTAATTCATCAGAGATTGAGATTAAATCTGATATGACATATGAGGAAGAACCGATTCGTATTCTGGCTCAATAAGTTAAAGAATTGCGAAATAAGAAAATTCTGTGTGAAAGTACTGTGGCATAAACATGGAGTTGAAGAGGCAACATGGGAGCCAGAAGATGCAATGAAAGAACATTATTCGAAATTATTCACCGGTAAGATTTTCGGGGACGAAAATCCCTAAGGGGGAGAGTTGTAACAGCCTGATTTAGACCCTATTCGGAACGGTTGTTTTGGGACCACGAATTCGAGTCAGAAAGATATTTAATTTTTTTTTTTATTATGTGTGAATTAATATTTGTGAAATTTTCGTGTTTTAATTTTGACGTTTGAGTGCCTAATTTAATAACAGGGCTTAATCGCGTAAAATGAAAATTTGATGGTTTAATGTGTAAGGATCAAATTGAATGTGTCTTTATAATTTGAAGCATTTATGTTGTAATTATGCCATTGAATAAATGAATGGACGATAATGGCATGCATTATTATGTTGTTATATTAAATCATTAAGGTTATATTAGTAAATGAATAATAAAATGTTATTATAATAATATATGTTATAATAAAATTCATCATGCATTTGTCTTTTATTTCTTCATGACCAAATGTTAAAATAAAAGAGAAAGAAAAAGGTTTTCAAAGCTTCGGCCATTGTTAAGCTTAATCAAGGTATGTAACTAGCTTGGTTTTCGATAATTTTTACGCTTTTGAGATCGTTGCAGTGTAATGTACAAAGCCCATGTTTGAATATCTGATTTTGATGAATATTTTAAGTTATTCCATTGATGAATATTTGAGTTTTGTGATGTTAGTTGATGAATTGTGAAGGATATGTTTTGGATTAATATGTTTTGTATTGGAATTTTTGATGATTTTGAGTAATTAGGGCTAAATTGCAAAAATAATAAATTGAGGGACTAAAATGTGAAATGAATGAAATGTATGGACTTCTATGAACATGGGTAGCATTCAACCTACGCATGGTGTGTGCAAATTTTGCATGTTTTGTGTTTTGTGCAATTTGGACTAAATTGTAAAAAGTGTAAAATGTTTAGATCAAGAACAAAAGAAATCGGATTTGGATCGGGGAAAAACCAAAGTTGTCAAATAGTCGTCCCGTTTCGATTACTGTTGTCCGAGGTAAGTTTATAAGCAAATAGATGTTATTTATTTGATTAAATATGAATTATATATGCTGAAATGAATAATGTGATAGTATATATGTGGAAGTCGAATATGTATAATCTTGGAATCTATGTGTACGAGTTTGATTCGATCGAGTTACAACGTCCGAAAGCCCTGTACGAACCTTAGGAATAGCTAGGATATATATGTCATGACATAAGATTCCAATATGTAATGTGCGAGTAAGATCATGGAACCGATATATGTGTGTGAGTAAGACCACATTTAATACATTGGCATCGATATGTGATTCCGATATATGCAAGCGAGTAAGACCACGTTTAATATGTTGGCATCGATATGTGATTCCGATTTATGTGTGTGTGTAAGACCCTGTCTGGGACAGTGGCATCGATATGTGATTACATGTAAGACCACGTCTGGGACGTTGGCATTGTATGATATGTGTGATTATCCGAGTATCCTATTCAACTCTGAATGGTTCAGTGGGCAATGATAAATTGTGATCAAATGTATAAATCGAGCTAAAGTGATCAGGTAAGAGTTAGTTATTACCTATTTGAAAATAAGGTAAGTTTGTTATTTAATAAGGAATGCAATTTGTATATGATGTAAATGAAAATATATGTATATATGAATAGTACATTCGGCCAAAGGTTATGTATAGTAGTATCATTATTGCAATCTATGTGCAAACATATATAAATGAATATATTTGGCCTTATATATATAATGTGAATATTTATGAAATGATTCATGATTATAGGTATATGAGTTTATGTATATTCGGTTAAATAATGATATTATGGTTTTTTATATTGAATGATATTTTGGTATAGGATATATGTATATTCGGCTAAATTAAAGTTTATGTTGTATATGAAATTGTAAGTTTGATATTAAATGTGATTATAATAGTATGTATAGGTTTGGTTAAATTGAGTTATTTATTTGCTTCTAACTTACTAAGCTATGATAGCTTACTGTGTGTGTATGTTTGTCTATGTTTATAGATTTTGGAGTCAAGTTATGAGATCGGGAATCATCAGCAAAGTCTATCACACTATCGGCTATTTTTGGTACTTTATAAGCTAAATTTTGAACCTATGGCATGTATAGGCTAGATAATATTTGGGAATGTTGGACTTTGGCATGTGTATATATTTAAGCCATGCAAAAATTGCTTGTTTATTTTATTAGGTTTGGTTTCAAGGTTTGATCGAATTTTGGTTATATTTGATATGGTTGGAGTTTATTTTGGTATGCATATTATATGATATGTATGATTTGTGTTTTGGTGATATGTTTGTGATGCTGATTATATGATTCGAAAATGAAATGTGTTAATGATCAATCATAATCGGCCATGAAAGTAGCTCATTTTGGATGTATGATTTGTGGTATATTTTGTGAGGTGGTTGATTATAAAATTTGGCTTAAGTGAGGTTAATATGGTTGATGGATATGTTTTGGTTGTGGTTTTGATTTTTTGGTCATTATATGTTTATATGTGAATCATGGTTGATATATTTGCTAATGGTGATGAAATTATGCCAAAGTATATGCGTATGGAAAATTTAGTATGATGTGAAACTGTGGTTGGATATTTTTGTTGAGTGATAGGTATGATATAAAAGTTGGATGTATTAGGTAAATGGTTATGATTTCAATTATTGGTATTTGGTTATGTGATGAAGTAAATATGGATAATGATTATAAGTTTTTAATCATTAGTTATAATTGATGTGCATTCATATTCAGCTAATGATAGATAAACTAGTGCATGTAACATGTTTGTTTGTGGTTTGATATTTAAAGGTCAAGATGATTAGTTTAATGTTTGATTCTTGTTATATGTATAAAGAGTTAATGGAAAATTATAGAAATAATATGGCTATTTTGATTCGGTACTTATTAGTAAATAAAGAATATGTATGAGGTATGTTTTGTTAGTTAAACGGATAGTAATTAAGTAACAAGTTAATATTTGTATTCGGATATGAAAATGATAAATTTTAACTTAAGATTGAATGGTGGAATTGGTATGACTTTAATGGTTAATTTTTAATAGCCAAATAGGTGAGCAAATGAATTGATTATGTATTTGTAATTTTGTCATGATGTTAGTATATAAATTTTGGTATGTTTAGATTTGATAATTATGCTTAGAAATGTTTTGTAGATTGTTTGATAATATGATGGTTAGACATGCTATTTAACTTGTGTATTAAGTGATACTATCATGTTTAAATTCGGCCTTGACACTTTATAGCATTAGACAAGAGTATGTTATGTTATATGTATAAATACAAACTTGGGTTTGATGAAAAAAGTAAATTATGATTGACATATTGGTTTGGTTATATGAAATATTATATTCGTGTATAGTAATAGAGAAAAATGAAAGTTGACATTGAATAAAGTATATGTATTTTGTATGTATTAATATTTAGTTATTGTATTGGAAATTGACCATATGAATAGTAATTCATGTTATAAGATAACAAAATCCCAATATAACTGAATTTGCACAGGAAAGTAAGGATCTATAGATATTATTATTTGTTCATATTCATCTCTCACCAAGCATACCACGTTGATTGAATTTTCATTTCATACTTCATGTAAAATACATAAGTGCTCATCAGCATAACTTACTCACTTTCCTTCATTACTATACGCACAACGTAATTAAAGCTCGTATTTCTTAGTTTTCATTTAGGTACCTATACCACTCACCACATTGTGATAAGTTCTTTCATTTCGATATAAACCATGAATTTCCCGTTAAACCATTTGGAATACTATAGGATATTCAATAGCCCCAAACATGGGATACGATGCCGACGCCATGCCCCAGACATGGTCTTACACTGGCTAGCACATCAAAGTCGATGGCATGTCTCAGATAGGTCTTACACTGACTTTCATATATCAAGGCTGATGCTGTGTCCCAAATAGGTCTTACACTAGCTCTCATCTATCAGTGTCGATGCCATGTCCCAAACAGGTCTTACACTAACACACAACAAGCTGACGCCCTATCCCAGACAAGTCTTACACTAGCTTGTATATCGAGGCTGATACATGTCCCAGACATGTCTTACAGTAGCTCTCGTCTCAAAGCTGATGCATGTCGCAGACATGTCTTACACTGGCTCTCATAATGTGGCTGATGCATGTCCCAGACATGTCTTACACTAGCACACATATCACCCAATGTCATGGCATGAATATCCAAATCTATTCCTAATGTTCAACCGGGAGTCTTTATTACATTAATTTCTCAACATGCATACTCATATTCACAATCAAAACAATATATGCAATATAAATTCAATCACACATCATAACAATATAGTTGCATTATTAACATACAACTTACCTCGGATTACAAAATGTAGGCGAGTAGAAGATTTACTCTACTTGTCTGGCTTTCCCATGGTCCAAGTCCGATTTTCATCTTTCTTGGTCTAAAATGATAAAAATTCACTCATTTAATCACCATATTAATAAAAACATCGATAATATATAATTTGGCAAAATTGACCATTTTGCCCTTAGATTTTCACAAAAATTATGATTTTGGCCTTAGGCTCATAAATCGATTTTTATCAAATTTCTTCAAATCTTAAGCCTAGCCGAACCTTTTTTACTCTTATAGTGACCCAAAATACCCATTATTTCACAACATTACTATCCATTTTACAAACTTTACAGAAATGGTCCTATTAGGGTTTTTATGAGAAGTTCTTTCAGAAAAGTTGTTTACTACACAACTAAGATTCATTTTCTTCCATAAAAACTCAGCAAACATTATAAATCCTTTCATGGCAAATCCCTAGACTATCAACCATTTGCAAAATGGCCCCCCATTAGCTAGCTCATGCCATAAGGGTTCCAAAAGTACAAAATTATCAAAAATGGGCATCTAAATCACTTACTTGAAAGAGAGATGAATGGCTGAAAGTTCAAGCTTCCAAAACCCTTAGAATGGCTAAAAATTTCAGTGGGGGAGAAAGGAAAATGAAAAAGATGAAGGCTAGTCTCTTAGGGTATTATTTTATAATACATTAAGTCATCACTTTACCTAACCCTTTGACCCATTGATTTCCTTGTCCCTATGGCTAGCCATGCCTCTTTAAGGGGGTCTAATTGCACTTTAAAGGCCTCTAATTATGGCTCTCTATTTATTTAACACCTTTGGTTAGCAAATCACAACTTTTTCCTTTTATACGATTTAGTCCTTTTACGGAATTAGGCTCACAAACACTAACATTAATTCACCAAATTTTTCATGCACTAATATAATCATGCTATAATGCCAAAGTAATAATAAAATGATTTCTCTAACTTTGGATTTGTGGTCTCAAAACCACTATTCTGACTAGGCCCCAAAATCGGGCTATTATAATTCTCCCCCCTTAGGGATTTTCGTCCCCAAAAATCTTAACGATGAATAGATTCGAGTATTGGTCTCTCATGGTCTCCTCGGGTTCCCATGTGGCTTTTTCGACTCCATGTCTATGCCATAAAAATTTCACGAGTGCTACACTTTTATTCCACAATTGTTTAACCTCTCGAGCCAAAATCTTAACCGGCTGTTCGTCATCAGTCATATCCGGACTTATTTCAATTTCTTCTAGTGAAGTCACGTGTGAGGGATCAGATCGGTAGCGACGCAACATCGATACATGGAACACATCATGAATTTTCTATAACTCACGAGGAAGGCTAATTGGTATGCTACCGGTCCAATTCTCTCTGTCACCTCATAAGGTCCAATAAATCGCGAACTTAATTTGCCTTTCCTACCAAACCGAATGACTTTCTTCCACGGGGATACTTTCAAAAACACCTTATCACCGACTTGAAACTCGATCTCTTTTCGTTTCAAATCTATGTAGGGTTTCTATCTATCCGAAGCGGCTCTCAAGCAATTAAGAATAATCACCTTAACCTTCTCTTTGGTCTTTTTGACTAAATCAACCCCGTGAATCTGACTCTCTCTAAGTTCTGTCCAATATAAGGGCGTTCGACACTTTCACCCATACAGAGCCTCATAAGGCGCCATTTTCAAACTCAACTGATAGTTATTTTTGTAGGTGAATTCAAATAGTGGTAAGTACTTTTCCCAACTGCCTTGGAACTCGAGAACACAACACCATAATATGCCTTCTAAGACCTAAATCACTCTTTCTGACTGACCGTCGGTTTGCGGGTGAAATGCTGTACTAAAATTCAGTTTTGTTCCCAATGCCTCTTGCAAATTCTTCCAAAATCATGAGGTAAACCTCGAATCTCTATCCGAAATGATTAACAAGGGCACTCCATGAAGTCTCACGATCTCGGGAACATGCAATTCAGCCAATTTCTCAAGGGAATAGTCAGTACGCATTGGTATAAAATGTGTCGTCTAAGTAAGCCTATCAACAATAACCCAAACAGAATCATTTTTCATTGGCGTCAATGGCATACAAAATCAATGGTTACACGGTCCCATTTCCATTCAGGAACCATTACGGGTTGAAGCAAACCCGAAGGTACTTGGTGTTCAACCTTCACTTGTTGACAAATTAGACACTAAGACACAAACTAAAAAATGTCTCTTCTCATCCTTGACCACCAGTACATTTTCTTCAAGTCGTTATACATTTTCACACTACCCGGATGGATAGACAAACAACCACTACGTGCCTCTCGTAAAATCCTCTAAATAAACTCATTGTCCTTAGGCACACAAATCCTCTCTTGGTACATCATACAACCGTCGGTACCAATACGAAATTTTGATTCGTTTCCCGTCTCACATTGAGCCATCTTAGCTTGCAAATCCTTATCACCTTTCTGAGCTTTATGGATCTCTTGAGAAGCATCGGTCTAGCCCTCAAAACGAATAATGATTTCCTACTCAATGCATCGGCGACTACATTTACCTTTCCAGGGTGGTAGTCAATCACATACTCGTAATCCTTTATGAACTCCAACCATCTTCGTTGCCGTAAATTTACCACCTTTTGAGTCATCAAATACTTTAAACTATTATGGTCAGTAAATACCCGGCATCTCTCACCATACAAATGGTGTCTCCAAATTTTCAACGCGAACACGATGGCGGCCAACTATAAATCGTGGGTCGGGTAATTTATCTCGTGCGGCTTAATTTGTCTCGAGGCATACGCTATCACTTTGCCTTTATGCACGAGCACACATCCCAATCCATTTAAGGAGGTGTCGCTATACACCACGAATTCTTTTCCTGATTTTGGTTGCACTAAAACTGGAGCTTCGATCAACAAAGTCTTTAGTTTCTCAAAACTCTGATGGCATTTCTCCATCCATTCAAACATGACATCTTTTTGTAACAACCTTGTCATCGGAGTAGTTGCCATTGAGAATCCATTTACAAATATTTTGTAATACCCAGGAAAACCCAGAAAGCTTCAAACCTCTGACACACTCTTCGACGGTTTCCACTCAATGATAGTCGAGATCTTGCTTGAGTCAACTCTAATGCTATCTCCCAACACAATGTGTCCTAAGAATCCTACTTCTCGAAGCCAAAACTCACTTTTGCTAAACTTAGCATACAACTGCTTCTCTCTCAAAGTTTGCAAAACATTCTCAAATGTTACACGTGTTCACTCACATCTCGAGAATAAATCAATATATCATCAATAAAGACCACCACAAACTTATTCAAATACGGCCAAAAAATACGGTTCATCAAGTCCATAAATATCGTAAGGGCATTTGTTAAACCGAAGGGCATGATAAGGAACTCGTAATGCCCATACCTTGTCCTAAACACAATTTTCGGTACACCTTGCTCCATTACTCTGAGCTGATAATAACCGGACCTCAAGTCTATCTTGGAAAACACGGTGACTCCTTTCAATTAGTCAAACAAATCGTCAATCCTTGGTAAGGGATATTTGTTCGTCACTATCACTTTGTTGAGTTGTCTGTAGTCTATACATAACCTCATCGACCTGTCTTTCTTTTTCACAAAGAGTACCAGAGCACCCCACAGAGAATAGCTTGGTCTCGCAAAACCTTTATCCGTTAGCTCTTGCAACTGGACTTTCAAAACTTTTAACTCCGTTGGAGCTATCCTATATGGAGCAATCGATATGGGTGTCGTATCGAGGGCTAACTCAATCCCAAATTCAACCTCCCTCACTGGGGGCAATCCGGGTAATTCCTCCGGAAACACATCTGAGAACTCACATACCACTGGTACTAACTCAATCTTCAATTCAGATGCTTGAGTATTCAATATAAAAGCGAGATAAGCTTTATATCCTTTTCTCAAATATCTCATTGCCGACATAGACGATATCACCACAGGCAAGTTATTCATTCTACTTGATTCAACCCAAAGAACATCCCTGCTTTCACACTTCAACTCAATAACTTTTCTTCCATAGTCCACTACAACACTATGAGAAGTCAACCAATCCATCCCAAGGATTACATCAAAATCATCAAATGGAAATAACATAAGGTTAGCCGAAAAACAATGACCTCTAATTGTCAAAAGGCAATTTCTACATACTTGGTCAACTAATACATGCTTGCCTAAAGGGTTGGACACTTTCACCACAAATTCAGTGGGTTCAACTAGCATATTCATACGGGGTATCAGTTTCATACAAATATAGGAATGGGTAAACCCTAGGTCAATCAAAGCAACAACAGATATATCATGGATAGAAAAGGTAACCATAATCACATCAGGGGACTCTGCCTCTTCACGGGCACGTACAATGTAAGTCCTTGCAGGCATTCTACCCTCGAACCTCATAGTAGAATCTCTACGTGTACTTCGACTACCAGCCCCACTTTCCGTGTTCTTTTGAGACCTGCCCTTCAAAGGAGTATTACTCACCCTCGTCTCTTACTTTTCGTTCTTCTTATCCATCTCAGGGTAGTTTCGAATAAAGTGGTCTAATGAGCCGCACTGAAGCAACTTCCATCATTTCCTCGACACTCACCGAAATGTCATCTGCCACATTGTGGACACTCCAGTCTATTCGGTCGAGTACTACCCACGCTTGCCAAAGAAGTGGTTTAAACTTTAGACATCATGTACTGTTTGTTTTTGTTTCTACTCGAGAACCCTACCGACCTATTTGATTGGGTGGTAAACTCTCTTGATCTCTTAGATGAGGTCTGTTGTGATTACCCCATCTGTCTTTTCCTTGAGTCTCGGGACTCGATGTCAGCTTTTCTCTTCTCTTTGGCCAATTCCTCGGCCTTACATGCTCTCTTAACGAGCACCACAATCCTTTAGCCCCAAGATGCCAACTAGTAAGCAGACGTCTTCGTTCAGACCATCTTCAAATCTCTTACACATGATCGCTTCTGAAGATATGCACTCCCGCGCATATTTGCTGAGCCTCACAAACTTGCACTCATATTCCGTCACTGTCATACGGCCTTGTTTTAGTTCGAGAAACTCTTTCCTCCTTTGATCGATGAACCTCTGACTAATGTACTTCTTTCGAAATTCTTCCTGGAAGAATCCCCAAGTTACTCGCTCTCTCGGTACGACTGACACGAGAGTGTTCCACCACTGGTAGGTCGAATCTTGTAAGAGTGACACTATACACTTCATACACTCCTCCAGCATGCATGATAATTCGTCAAATACCCTGATGGTATTTTCCAACCAAAACTCAGCCCTATCTAGATCATCGTCGATATTTTCCCAAAATTCTTCGGCCCCGTGCTTTCTAATTCTACCCACTAAAAGTTTCTCTCTTCTAGCCATTTCTGCTCCTTGAGGAGCTGTATGAATGGGTTGAGGAATTGGGGGAGGTGGAGTATTCAGATTCACACGAATAAACTCCAAGTACCAAGCGTCCATCATATGGAGGTAGGCTTCTCTAGCCCCTCTGCCCTGACTCATTATCATGGGCCCACTATTTACCGATGCGGTCCTTTCAGTGGGAGTCAGCGTATTACTTTCCACATCATCCACCGTAGCCATGTCAGGATCCATTTAATATATATAAAAACACAATTTATCTAGTCAGGAGTCGTCACACTATCAGTATACAATTATGGCATGTATAGCTAGACTCATATTCATGCTAGGTTAATCCTAGAATCGATTAAACTATCGCTCTGATACCATTAAATGTAACACCCCTCATACACTATAACGATTCAAGCATACACTTATTCATTCATGCAATTTGCTCATTCTTGAAAAATATAATCATTTGCATATCATAGATAAATATTGGCCATTATTTGTGGCCTTATACAAAATGAATTATTTCATCCCAAGCCATAACATTTGGCCAATTAACAAAGATACAAAACTCAAAAGACCAAGTCCTATACATGCCATATTCAAAATAAAAGAACAAACTTTACCAAGCTTCAAATGATAGTGTGAATGAGGCCTCTGACGGCATCTGATCCACGGGCTAATTTGGCGGCACTACAAGGAAATGGAAAGGAAAAAGGGGTAAGCATAAAGCTTAGTAAGTCGCATGTAAATAATGAAATAACTACAAGTCACTATAAAGGACCATACTCCCAATATAACTAAATTTACACACGAAAGTGAGGATCCATAAATATTATTATTTGCTCATACTCATCTCTCACCGAGCATACCATATTGATTAAATTCACATTTCGTACTTCATGTAAAATACATAAGTGGTCATAAGCATAACTTACTCACTTTTCTTCATTACTATATGTACAACGTAATTGAAGCTCGTATTTCTTAGTTCTCATTTAGGTACCTGTACCACTCACCGCAAGGTCATAAGTTCTGTCATTTCGATATAAACCATAATTTCCTATTGAACCATTTGGAATACTACAAGATATTCAATAGCCCCAAACATGGGATAAGATGCCGATGCCATGTCCCAGACATGGTCTTACACTGGCTAGTACATCAAAGTAGGTGCCATGTCCCAGACAGGTCTTACACTGACTTTCATATATCGAGGCTGATGCCGTGTCCCAAACAGGTCTTACATTGGCTCTCATCTATCAATGTCGATGCCATGTCCCAGACAGATCTTACACTGACACACAACAAGCTAATGCCATGTCCTAGACAAGTCTTACACTAGCTTGTATATCTCGAGGTCGATGCATGTCCCAGACATCTCTTACACTGGCTCTCATAATGTGGCTGATGCATGTCCCAGACATGCCTTACACTAGCACACATATCACCCAATGTCATGGCATGAATATCCAATTCTATTCCTAATGTTCAACTAGGAGTCTTTATTACATTAATTTTTCAACATGCATACTCATATTCACAATCAAAACAATTTATGCAATACAAATTCAATCACACATCATAACAATATAGTTGCATTATTAACATACACCTTACCTCGGATTACAAAATGTAGGTGAGTAGACAATTTACTCTACTTGCCTGGCTTTCCCCTAGTCCAAGTCCGATTTTCATCTTTCTTAGTCTAAAATGATAAAAATTCACTCCTTTAATCACCATATTAATAAAAACATTGAAAACATATAGTTTGGCAAAATTGACCATTTTGCCCTTAGATTTTCACAAAAATTACAATTTTGCCCTTGGGCTCGTAAATCGATTTTTATCAAATTTCTTCAAATCTTAAGCCTAGTCGAACCCTTTTTACTCTTGTAGTAACCCAAAATTCCCATTATTTCACAACATTACTATCCATTTTACAAACTTTACAAAATGGTCCTATTAGGGTTTTCATGAGAAGTTCTTTCACAAAAGTTGTTTACTACACAATGAAGATTCATTTTCTTCCATAAAAACTCAGCAAACATCATAAATCCTTTCATGGCAAATCCCTAGACTATCAACCATTTGCAAAATGGCCCCCCCTTGGCTAACTCATGCCATAAGTGTTCCAAAAGTACCAAAATTGTAAAAAATGAGCATCTAAATCACTTACTTGAGAGAGAGATGAATGGCTAAAATTTCAAGCTTCCAAAACCCTTAGAATGGCTGAAAATTTCAGTGGAGGAGAAAGGAAAAAGAAAAAGATGAAGGTTAGTCTCTTAGGGTATTATTTTATAATAAATTAAGTCATCACTTTACCTAACCCTTTGACCCATTGATTTCCTTGTCCCTATGGCTAGCCATGCCTCTTTAAGGGGGTATAATTGCAATTTAAAGGCCTCCAATTATGGCTTTCTATCTATTTAACACCTTTGGCTAGCAAATCACAACTTTTTCCCTTTATGCGATTTAGTCCTTTTTCGCAATTAGGCTCCCAAACGCTAAAATTAATTCACCAAAATTTTCATCCACTAATATAATCACGCTATAATGCCAAAATAATAATAATATGATTTCTCTAACTTTATATTTGTGGTCTCGAATCCACTATTCTAACTAGGCCCAAAACCAGGCTATTATAGAGACACACGCCCGTTTCCCTATCTATGTGGACAAAAATAGGCTATTTGAAAGCCATTTTGCAACCCTAGAGACACAGGCATTTACAAGCTGAATTAACCACATTCTCTCAACTCAATAGGTAGCCAAAATATTCATTTCAATACACATTATAAGCAATATCAAACCTACCAATTACATATCCAAATATTTGTTTAACAACATGTATAATCCATTCATTTAACAAACACAAATTAGGACTTTACTTACATAATTTTGTTCCATCATTCCTTGCCAAAACATTCCATAATTAACACTTCAATTCAACCAAAACATAACATCATAATAAGCCAAATCATATGGCTTAACTTATATGCGAAGATATACAAAAATCATGATATAAAGTAACATAACTATCATTCTTTAAACTAGCCTATACATGTCATATTTACAAATTTACAAGTTCAAATGTACCAATCAGGAATTAGATAGTGTGATGTACAACTCTGACTTGTCCTAAACGAGCGAGCTAACGAACCTCTATAAAACATAGAAAAAGAAACAAAGTAAGCTTAATAGCTTAGTAAGCCCGTATAATTAAGAAATAAACTTACCATTCATACATAATCAATGCAACATTTAAAATGCCAACAATTCAATTAATCAATACCTAATCACAAGTATCCGTCAAATGTCAGTCATTTGACAAATACATGAAACCACCCATTAATACAACATTTTATATTATTTCAAAATTCAGATATCATATATATAACATTAGTAACATTTATAATCTGTAACTTATCCTTGTAACAGTATTTAGGCCCGTAGAACTTATTAGACATTCATAAGATACTCGAGTGAACATCATCAGTAATCCGTCAATTCATTAACATATAGGCTCTTTCGAGTCATGATCAGTAAGCTCCTCCTGAGCTGATGAACAGTAAGCTCTACTATGCTGAAACGGTAAGCTCTATTGAGCTGAACAGTAAGCTCTACTGAGCTGAACAGTAAGCTCAGCTCATACAAGCTGAAACGGTAAGTGCTACTGAGCTGAATAGTAAGCTCAGCTCATACGAGCTAAAACGGTAAGCTCTATTGAGCTGAAAACAATAAGCTCTTACGAGCTGTGGTGAGTCCTCAACAAATGCAAGAGCACGACCAAAATGGTAATCCCAATAACTTGTCACTCGCATCTAATGAATTCATTTATTTCAAACGGGGCTCGATAACAAATCTAATATTTATCAATAAGACATTTATATTTCAAATATTTCCAATATACACATTCATTTCAATAATTAAAAACATATAAAAGTTCGATTCTAATTATACGAACTTACCTTTTGTTTCCCCCAATCTAATTTCAGTAATTGTTTATCTTAATCTATATATTATGAAATTCAATATTTTCAGTATCCATTTAATTCAATCCACATATATTTGGCAAATTACACATTTGCCCCTATACTTTTACCTACTTTGCAATTTAGTCCTTTTTACACAAAATGGCAAATTTATGCAATTTACCCTTAACCCATGTATAGCCGAATTTCACATAACCTCATAGCAGGCCATATTTTCATTTTATTCACATTTTCAACCATAACATTTCTATCTTTCACAATTTAATCCCCAATTCTTATTTTTGTCAAAAATCACTTTATAAAACTTGTATATCTATTAACAACCATCAATAATCTAACAATAAGCTTCAAAATATCAAAATTATTCAACAATGGCATATCTTAAAATCTTTAGAAATTTCAAAATCTAAGGTACGGGTTAGCTAGATTGCGCTGCAACGAGCTCAAAAACGTAGAAATCATTAAAAATCAAGCTAAAACCGTACCTTAATGAGTTAGAAGAGCTTAGTCGAACCTTGCCCTAAAAATTGTGATTCTTTCTTGCTAAAATCGGCATGAAGAAGATGAATGAACCATAATATGGCTTTGTTTTAATTAATTATTCATTCATAAACCATTTACAAAGTTAACCTTTATTAAAACATATAAAAATCATGCAAATTATGGACATAAATGTTCACTAACATTAAAAAGGGTATAATATCAACTTATGGACTTCCAATATTAATTTCATAGCCATTTGAGTCATTTAACTAGTAGGTCTCATATTTTACGCGTTATGCGATTTAGTCTTTTTTATCAAATTAAGCATTTAAACTGTAAAATTTCTTTATGAAACTTTCACATATTTAATCTATCATGTTGTAAACCTTAATAAAATAATAAAATAAATATTTTTACTTCAGATTTTTGGCCCAAAACCACTGCTCCGATTTGACCCAAAAACGGGATATTAGATGTGTAGTCAGTTCATTTGCATTTATGCGATGAATTAAGTTATTCATATACGAGCTTAGTAAGATATGAAGCTTACTTTGTGTTATTTTCTATGTTTTATAGTGATTCAAGGCTAGCTCAAATCCGGGAGTCGTCGGGAACATCATCACACTATCAAACATCTAAGTTGGTACTTTTGAGTTAAACTTCTTTGGTATATGGAATATATAGGCTAGATATGGTATTTTTGTTGTGATTATAGCCATGAGAGTTGGCTTGTAAATGATGTTAATATTGATGTGTGTTTAGCTATTAGAAATGGCTTGTAAATGTACATGGTTTGCTATGTAAATATATAGCCATATTTTGATATGTTCTGTCTGAATGTGGTAAAGGTTTCATAGTTGTTCAAATGGTTATTTGAATTATGGTAAATGATCCATATTGTTTGGTATTGTTTTCGTAACACCCCTATAATCCGTATCCGTCGCCGGAGTGGGTTATGAAGAGTTACTAATGCAAAACACTACATTTATACATTCATATTTACATAAGTTCATTAGCAATTATATGCATATCCAAACACAATCAAAGATAGAAATTCAGACTTATACCGACATTCAAAAGTTTCCATATTCACATGGCTTATATACAACAACATCTCAAAATTTCATTCACTTAAGTCTATTCTATATATGCCATACTAGCTCTAAAACATAGTAGTACCAAAATGATAGTTAGTGTGACGAGTTGCTAACGATCCCCTCCCGAGCAAGTGACTGGAGTCAACAATCTATAAAACAGAGAAACGTAACAAACAGAGTAAGCTCTCATAAGCTTAGTAAGTTTCAAGCAATGCAAACAAATAAACTCAATCATACTTCGATCATTCAATTTCTCAAGAGGCCATTTTCTAGGTATATTGTCATTTGGCCGAATATACACAAGCACATAATGCACATTTAGCATTCTTATTCCCTTAATCTGAATTCATATATCATAAATAAATCAAATACTTTCACATACTTTCACACTTTGACCGAATGTATCATGATCATAGATATAGTTATAACTTTTATTCACATATGTATCACATTGTACACTTATGATTCAATTCAAATCAAACTCACATATAAGTACATAATATGTACCTGACCAACTTAACGTATTGAATGTATTCATTTATCGTTCTAACACGAGGTATCTTAGTCTTAGACTTTTATCAAATCACCGGCATTTAGCCTGCTAGGTTTTAAGCCTGAATTCATCCACTGACATTTCGCCTGCTAGGCTCGAAGCCCGATATCATTTCACCGGCATTATAGCCTGCTAGGCTTAAAGGCCCAATAGTATCTCACCGGCATTATAGCCTGCTAGGCTCAAAGGCCCGAATAGTATCTCACCGGCATTATAGCCTGTTAGGCTTAAAGGCCCGAGTAATACTGTACGATATTCAAATCAACAAATTTCATATAGCACAATCACACCAAATTAGGTACAAGCATCATTTGAATATATCATCCTACATTTTATTCACTTTTATTTCATTTCATCACTCACACTTATCATTTGATCATAAAAACATATCATATTTTACTTCCACTATAATTGCCATTCGGCCATATACATATATTTTAAGTAATACTTAATTATCATAATATGTCATGTCATTATTGAATATTATTTATATTTAACTACTTAAAACTTACCTCGAATATATTTTCGAACAGTCTTGGATCGGCTATTCAACTACTTTCTCTTTTCCCCTGTCCAACCTTGGTTCTCTATGCTCTTGAGCTAATTCAAACAAAAAATTAACTTATTAAAGTCTCATCATGCTAGCTTATGGCCGAATATGACAAGAAATTTAATAGGTCATATAGCTACTTTTAGTTCAAATACAAAATGGTCATACACATTTTTAATCACATTTAGCAATTTAATACAATTTATTTTAACATTTCCTCATGTACACTTTTATGACCGAATACACATATCAAGTAAGTAACTTACCTTAACACATAACCCACATAGCCAAAGTACATATAACCCTAATGACCGAATATGTATATCATCCAAGTTCCTATGATTAAATATATACATCATTTTTCATAATACACGAAATTCCTATTAAAACTCTCATACATATACATTTCATGCTAGCACGTAACACCATGATCGAATGCTCTCATCTTTTATTTATTCAATTAAATCATTGCTTGACCAAATATTACATTCGACCATTATAAACACTTATTCAATTCATTGACTATTTAATCATTCAGCAATTATATCTCCCATTCAAGCCTTATTTTAAACTACCATGTACAATTCTTGCATTATACTCTAATAGCCGATTACCATCTATCTATCTAACCACAACTATCCTTATTCATCAAGTTCAACTCATCTATCATCACATTTAATACCAAAAATATCAAACACTTTCAAAGACACTCAAACAACCCATAGCCGAATGCATCACTTCAAACCAATAACAAAAATTGAGTCATGGGCTATGAATGGAGCTTAACAATTAACTCAATTTCACATAAATTATCAAGAAATAAAATCAAACATACCTCCAATTAGATTCACCAAGGCCGAATATCAAAGAGCCTTTTATTTTTACCTTGTTCTTTAGATTTCGACAAATGAAAGAAAGAATGGATGAAAACTTTGTTTTCATCACCTTTTAATTTTATTAATTTATATATTTCCTCTTATAAATCATTAAATATTATAATACTAATATGGAATGCATATAATATCCATTAAGTTATTATTTTACTAATACAAAATACATATATTACTATCATCTATCATCATTGCCGTCCACTAATTTAATAGTGGTCCATTTGACATGCAAGTCCTCGTAATATACCATGCATTATTCGGCCCTCTAAATTCTACCTATCACATTTTTAAGTTTTATCACACAAGTCCTTTTTAACAATTCCATATCCAAATAACAAAATCAAAGCATGAAATTTTCACACATGCAATTTCACATATAATAGACATATAATATAACATTTAATTATTTTTGTGACTCAGTTTTATGGTCCCGAAACCACTTTCTGATTAGGGTCAAATTAGGGCTGTCATAGTTTTGGCATGTAATTGACTAAGTATATGATAGTGAATTGAGTTTTGGTATAGATAAGATTATAATGATATGAATTGTGCATTTTGGTTGATGTTTTTGGCTTCCTAATTAAATGATGAAATGGTACCATTTTGGTTGTTTAGGTGAGCATGAGTTGGAGTGGCAAATTGGCCTTGCAAATGGCCTATTTTTGTCTACACGGGCATGTGTCTCGATCGTGTGCGACACATGGTCATGCTACATGGTCGTGTGTCCCCTGGTGATGATATTAAAATAAAGTCAGTATGCTCCACACGGTCTCACACACGGGCAGATGACCGGCCATGTGGTACAACTCAGTATACTCCCTAATTGGCACACAGCCGAACACACGGGCATGTGACTTGGTCGTGTTGCATAAGTTGGTATACCCTACAGGATTGGCACGGCCTAGAACATGGCTTGGCACACAGGTGTGTGTGGCCACTTCGAAGGGCACACGGGATAGACACAAAGGTGTGTGGTTGGCCATGTGACCCAAGTCAGTATGTATGCCCTGTTTCCACATAGGCTGGGACATGGGTGTGTCTAGAGCCGTGTGAGGTACTCGGGTTGTTCACACGGGCGTGTGACCCTTGTATTAATAAAAAAATTTTAAGTTTTCCAAAATTCCTGTATGTTATCAGTTTAGTCCCGAACCACTTCTACAGCATGTTTAAGGCCTTGTAGGCCCTAATAAGAGACAATGTGATTGTGTTGAATGGTATTTGAGTATGAATGCATAAATGTATGATTTATTATTGTTAAATGTGTTAAATGATGTGTATAGATCGGTAATACCTTGTAACCCTACTCCGGCGATGGATACGGGTTACGGGTGTTACATTTTATTGGCATCAGACCTATGGTTTAGTCGGTTCTAGGACTAACGTAGCATGTAAAGGTCTACCTATTCATGCCATATATACTCTGTGATAGTGTGATGATTCCTAACAACTTAAATTGTGTTTTCGTATAGTAATGGATCCCAAACGAGTAGTAGCTAATGGTGTAGAGAGTAATGCGCCTACTCCCGCTCAAGGGACAACGCCTACTAAATCTAGACCCGTGTCAAGTAGACATGGAGGTGAGGCTAAAAAAGCCTTTTTCCAGATGATGAATGAATGGTTCACTCAGTATGTCCGGACAAATTTGACTGTTCAACAACCTCCACCCCCACCTATTTCTCAACAAATCCTTGTTGTTCCTCAAGTTATAAATCCAACATGGATGAACAAGCCACCAGTAGATAAGATTCGTAAATATGGGGCTAAAGAGTTTCAGGCTACAAATGATGATGATGCTAAGAGAGCTGAGTTTCTAGCTCGAAAATATGATTCGAGTATTCGATGAATTGTCTTGTACTCACAAAGAATGTATGAAATGTGTTGTATCTTTTCTGAGAGACACTACATATCAATGGTGGAATACCTTGGTGTCTGTAGTGCCAAGAGAACGAGTGACCTGGGAATTCTTTCAGACGAAGTTCTGAAAGAAATATATAAGTTAGCGATTTCTTAATCAAAAGTACAAAGAGTTTCTAGAGTTAAAACAGGGTCGCATGACTGTCATCGGGTATGAAAGAGAATTTGTATGGTTAAGCAAGTATGCTCAAGAGTATGTGTCTACTAATGTGCAAGCGGTTTGTTGATGGGCTGAATGAAGATATTAAACTTCTAGTTAGACTTCTAGTGTTGAAAGAATTTGTCGTTTTGGTTGAAAGGGCTTGTAAAGCTGAGGATCTTAGCAAAGAAAAGAGAAAACAAGATCCAAAAGCTAGAGACTCAAGAAAAAGATCAATGAAAAAACCGTATCAATCTTCATCAAAGAAATTCAGAGATTCGTATGCTCGCTCAAATGCATCAAATGAATATTCGAGTAGAGATCATAGAAAACAATACTCTGATTCGAAAGCTCAAGCTACATCAGTGTCGAGTGTTGGCAACGTACGAGACAACAAACCCAAATGTCAGCAATGCGGGAGACGACATTTCAGAGAAAGCTGGAATAACAATAATAAAGCTTGTTACAAATGTGGTTCGTTAGATCATTTAATCCGAGATTACCCTGAGCTAGATGAGAAAAGTAAAGTTCAGAATGTGAGATCAAGTAACACGTCGAATAGAGTTAGACCACTTAGAGTTTCTGAAAATGTAAGTGGTAGTAGAGGGGGGTCAAAGGATTCAGCTGTGAGGTCTGAGGCCAGAGCCCCTGCTAGAGCCTACGCTATTCGTGCTTGTGAAGAAGCGTCATCTCCACATGTTATCACCTGTACTTTTGATGATCATTTTATGAATCATTGAACTAGACTACGATCACGACAAAGGCAAGCGCACCTATCGAATGGTAGTATAGCTAAGGTGAGTCCAGAATATCGTATCCATAATGACTAAAAGTACTAGTATTAACTATCTTTCAATTATTTAGCCTAAAATATAAGGGATTTGTTTTAATCTAAATTTAACTAACTAATTAACTACTGAACGTGACAGAGAAAGTGAAGAAAATAATCGAATAAACCAATGATAAAGACAATACCGAAGGAAGAATCCACCTAGACTTCACTTATTATTCTAACTCCGAATTAAATGATTTATTAACTTGTCTTGATCTGTAATAATCACTAAATTATGTTAATATCTCTTTCAAGACTAAAAACAACTGACTCTAGGTTGATTAATTAAAATCTCTTTCTAATAAAACCCCTATTGTCGCATTAACTATATCTATGGATTCTCTTATTAGATTTGACTCTATTTCGGCAGATTTATGTCATCCTATTTCTAGGATTGCATGCAACTCCACTTAATTATGGTAGACCTAATCTTAAACAGGGAGTTTTACTCCTCTGAATAAGCAAATCAACTTGAATTAATATCCTAAAAATATTAAATCAAGAATTAAGAACACATAATAAGAACAAGAACAAGTATTTATCATTAAATTCAGAACATTAAATAATAAGATTCATCATAGGTTTCATCCTCCCTAGGTATTTAGGGAGTTTAGTTCAAAATGTGAAAGGAAAACACCTCAAATTTAGAAAAACAACAAGACACAAAAAACCCAGATAAACTTCGAGAGAAATTTGAATGGAGATCTTCAATCTTGAAGTGGATCTACTTTCGAGATGATTCCAACGGCTTCCTTCAAGTAATTTCTGCTTTTTGCTCTGTGTCCCCCCTTAAGTCTTCTTCTAGTATGTTTATAGACTTTAGAATGCTCAGATACCCTAAAAGTTGGCTTTTTTGCATGTTTGTGAAACAGGGAGCGATATCAACACAGGCTGGCACATGGGCATGTGGCCTGCCCCTATAGATCACATGGGCGTGTGCCCAGCCCGTGTGGATCCTAAAAACTCTGATTTTGGCCCCTTTTTTGCTCCTTTTGCTCTCAAATGCTCTCCTAAATATAGAATGTAACACCCAATTTTCAGGTTTTTTGTGTTTCTGTGTTTTTTTAAAAATTTGGGTGCGTTCTGGTTGGTTAAAATATATATTTTAGTAGGTTAGTGGGCCTTTGGAAGGCCCAAACTTAAGATTAATATGTGGTAGTCTTCAGAATTTTGATTTTAAGAACAAGTGATGCAATTGGCATTTGGGCTTTTAAGAGTAAAGGGGTAAAAGATGACATAAAAAGGAGTGTGATATAGTGGCAAGGTAGCGCCACTTAGGGGACAAGGAAGTGACGCCATAGAGGAAGCAAGGGGTCCAAGGTTCAAGTCTTGGCTCTTGCAATTTATTTTGGTTTTTCTTTTCAATAAATCTGGAAGCAAGTAGGTGCGCTTTAAAGTTTAATGTGTTGGACTTATGACACAAATGAATTGATGGCCTAGTGGTGGTAGCGTGATTTGGCATGTAAGAGGAATTTGGTTCGAATCCCTTGGCACGTAAAGGTTGATTATTTTGCTATGTTGGGACGACAAGAGTTGGTGTTGGTTTTAACTCTAATGATGGAGGGATCCCACATCGGGAAGCTAACATAAGAGTAGATGGAGAGCTAGCTTTAAATAGAGCAAACCATGAGGAGAGTTGGTATACCCTTTTGGGTTGATCCCTTTCGCTTGGTGGCGTGCTCGTTTAGGTTGGGCGTCAGCTAAGAGTGTAGGAGCGCGGATTAACTGCAGTCTCCTAACAGGTATGTATTTCTCATTACTCTAGTAGTAGGACGGCTATTTCGGGCCGCGATGGGCTGAAATGGGCCATGTAGTCCCAATGGGTCCGTAGGCCCAAGTGGATAAGTTATAGAATTACTAAAATACCCTTGTAGGGTAGGACTACCGATTTACCCCTGGAGGGTAAAATGACTATTTTGCCCCTCGTGCGTAAATGACTAACTTGTGTGATGATTGGGTTAGTTGACGTGGATTTATGGTAGTTATCGTTAATTCGTAAGTCTAATGTGTTAGTGATCGGTCGTAGGATTATCGCGTGGGAGATATCGTCATCAATCGTCATCAACCAGGTGTGTAAACGACACCCTTCCTTAGACTGAATCGATAAAAGCTGAAATACCGAAAAGTTGGTATTTTGTGAACTCGCGAGCGTGCGAGCGCTCGTGAGACAGTTGTTAATGAATATGGTGCATTTGGATGATTAGAGTACAGAGTGTGCATTTTGTGCACAACGGTATATTTGGGCTTAATGGGCCAACAAGCCCACTTTGGTAAAAAGACGAGGTAAGTACTTCTGATTACTTGGTAAACGTTAGAATGAGCATGAAACCCTAGCAATAGGTAATAATTACTGAAATACCCTTATACATGAAAAATTATGATTTTACCCCTAGGGATATTTTATTTTATCTGAAAAGCATGATGTTCTCTTTACGTACGTATGCCATGACATATTATTCATTGCATGGGACATGGGTTTATATTGATGGAGGAAGCGTTACGCGGCCTCATTTGCAATCAGTGGCCTCGCCACATATATATCAGCTCTGGTGACTTCGTCACAATATCTGGCAGCCTCGCTGCAATATGGTGGTTCGCCATATATATAAACATACATATCTGTTCTGGTGGCCTTGCCACAATATCTGTATCTGGTGACTTCGTCACAATATCTGGCAGCCTCGCTGCAATTTCTATGGTGTGTAGCGGTTGGGTGGGTCGAGTAGTCTCCCTACATGGTGTAAGGCTGGTACGGGGGTGTTATAGATGGCTCTGGGTTGGGATTTCTGCATTTATGATATATTTGTTCAGTATCTGCTATGGGCCTATGAGTTTCATTCTGATTTCTGTATTGGGCCAAGGCCCAGATAAGTCTGACTCTAAGGTTTGATCTATTTTGGGTTGTGGTTGGGTTATGTTACACACTAAGTTTACCAAACCCACCCTTTATTTCCATCTCTGCAGGAAATCCCCAACCATAGTGGGCTTGGAGCAATGAGGGATTCGGAGTGGCCACATCATCTGCAAAGTTAGTTTTTCTAAGTTAGTTTATTTTTTATTATTTTTATATTCTGATTTAATTTTGGGTTTTAAGTTGTAATAAGGCCGCTATATAAATTTCTCTTTCCGCTATGGTTTTTTTCTGATTATATTTATACTATGTTGAAACTACTAGTGTTAGGTTGCGCGGATTTTTAAAATTAATGAACGTTTTCAAGACTCAACAAGCACGACAAATGGATAGCCTAAAGATTGATAAACCGGCTTTTCATTCAATTGTTGTTTTTTTACAAAGACCACCCTAATCACTTAAACCAACGAATGCATACTAAGTCGTAAGTCCATGTGGCACGTCAGATCTGGCCATAACGTCCGGGCCGGGTCTGAGGTGTTACATTTAGTGATATCAGAGCCAAGTTGCAACAACTCGGCTATGGAACGGGTCTAAAAATGGGAGTTTTAAAGAAACGTTGAATAAAGGTTTTTGAAAATCATTTTTTAGGAACTTGATTATAAATTGTTTTCGAGAATGTTTCCAATATTTTCTCTTTACAAATAGATGATTTTAAAGATTAAAATCAGTTTTCTAAAATTAGTTTTTTTAGAAGGTGGCTTTGCGAATCTCCTACCCAAATCTGTAAGTTTTTTGAGCCTTTCTGATTGTTTCTGAAATATATGTTATATGCTTGTACAAAACCTTATCATGGTACTTTAGTTAGGGTAACACTGGAACTATAAAAACTCTGATAAGTAGACTGAGACTGTAGCTAGGCTACCGCGAAAGAAAATAAACTCAAACTCTGAATTATTGTTATTCATAAGACATCTGTAATAAACACTAAAATATTAAACTGATTCATAAAATTCTTAATCAGATAATACAAAATGAGTACACGAGCAGCTCGTGAAAGAGACCATGGACGTGGTCGAGGTAATGCTCAAGCTGAATCTTCGCCTTCAGGATATGTGCCGGTAGCAGATGCACCGGTACCACCGGCAACAGAGGTAGAGTCTCATGATCGAGGTGTCGGGGATGATGCTCTATCCCAGGCGATGCTCTGAGTTTTGGAAAGGGTTGCTGGGGCAAGTACGGGAAGTAGAATTTGGGGGTCTATTTCTAAGCGGCTCCGGGCCAATGGAGCAGAGATATTTAGGAGCATATCTAGTGTAGCTCCGAATGTGGCTGAGTATTGGTTAGAAGCCACAGAGCGGATTATGGATGATCTGGACTGCTCTGTGGAGCAGAAGCTGATGGGAGCCATATCGTTACTTAGGGATGAGGCTTATCAGTGGTGGCTCACGGTGAGAGATGGAACTTCTGCTGACAGTGTGACCTGGGAGCTATTTAAGACAGCCTTCAAAGGAAAGTATGTTGGGGCTAGTTACGTGGACGCTTGCCGGAAAGAATTTCTGAACCTGGTGCAAGGGAGTAAGTCAGTGGCTGAGTATGAGTCTGAGTTTCTGAGATTGAGCCGATATGCTTCTGAGATTGTCGCTACAGAGTATGAGCGTAGCGTACGCTTCGAGGATGGTCTGAGAGATGAACTTAGGATGCTGATTGCTCCGCAGAGGGAGCGTAACTTCGCTGCTTTAGTAGAAAAAGCTAAGATAGCTGAGGAAGTGAAGCGTACAGAAAGACAGGATCGTGAGAAAGATCAGAATCATTTTAGGAGAGATTCAGGACTTTCAGGTGGTATGAACAGGAATGTTAAGAGGGCAAGGGTAATGGAGACAGTTCGAGCAGTACTGATGAATGCTGTTAGACTGTAGGGTTGTAGGAGTTGTGGGAAGATACATATGGGCAAGTGTCGAAAACATTCTGATGCTTGTTTTCGATGCGGATCTATGGAGCATAGGGTTAAGGACTGTCCCTAGGAACCAGATCAGGTTCAAGTTTTTGAGTAGAGGATCGTTCAACCAGTGAGGGGTGAGCCACAGTTTTCGAGAGGACGTGGGCAAGGCAGAGGTGGTAATGGAAGTGGTCAAGGAAGAGGAGCGCCTGGCAGTGGTGCTAGATTTTCTAACGCTCGTCAGCTAGCGTTGGTGTATGCAGCTCGTCGCCGAGAGGAGGGTGATGCACCTGACGTCATAACTGGTACATTTTTTATTTCTAGTATGCCATACACTGTGTTGATAGATGTTGGATCTACCCATTCGTATGTTGCATGTGCTATATCTGGGTCATTGGGTGTGTGCTTTGAGGTGACCGTGAGTGGGGTACCTGTACTAAGTGGGGTATCTGTACTAAGTCCTTTGGGTCACTCGGTTAGGGTAGATAAACTGTACAGAGATGTGCCTATAGAAACTCAAGGAAAAGTTTTCTCTGAAGATCTGATGGAGCTAACTTTCGGTGAATTCGATCTTATTTTGGGAATGGATTGGCTTGTTAAGCATAGGGCTACTTTGGATTGTGCTACTAAGCGAATGATGTTAAAGACCAAAAAGGATGAGAAGGTTTTGGTGATAGGCGAGCGTAGGGATTATCTGTCTAATGTGGTGTCAGCATTGAGAGCCGAGGAGTGGATTCGAAAGGGATGTGAGGCTTATTTGGCATTTGTAAGCCAATTGGAAACTGAGGGTCTGACAGTGGATAAAGTTAGAACCGTCAAGGATTTTCAAGATGTTTTTCCAGAGGAGCTTCCGGGTTTGCCCCCGAACCGAGAGGTTGAGTTTGGAATCGACTTGTTGCCTGGAACGGCACCGGTGTCCATTGCACTTTATAGGATGGCACCGAAGGAGTTGGTGGAGCTGAAAGCCCAAATTCAAGAGTTATTGGATAGAGGCTTCATTAGACCAAGTGTGTCTCCGTGGGGAGCACCAGTGTTGTTCGTTAAGAAGAAGGATGGGTCATTGCAGATGTGCATCGATTATCGGCAGTTGAACAAACTGACGATTAAGAACAAGTACCCACTGTCGAGAATCGATGATTTATTCGATCAACTTAAAGGAGCTTCAGTATTTCCCAACATTGACTTTCAATCTGGGTATCATCAGTTGAGGGTTAAGGAGGTGGATATTCACAAGACGGCATTCAGAACTCGGTATGGTCACTATGAGTTCTTGGTTATGCCATTTGGGTTGATGAACACACCTGCGGCATTTATGGATCTGATGAATCGGGTGTTCCAGCCATACTGAGTTCGAACTGAACAATAAGGGAGTTCTGTGTTACTGAGGTAGAGTTTGTATTCCGAAGGACTCTGACTTGAGGCAAGCAATTCTGAAAGAAGCTCATGGAGGTCTGTGTGCTATGCATCCTGGAGGGAATAAAATGTATCGCGACTTAAAGGAGTTGTATTGGTGGCCTGGATTGAAGTGAGAGGTAACGGAATTTGTGGGGAAATGTCTGACTTGTCAGCAAGTGAAAGCTGAATATCAATTACCTTCTGGACTTTTGCAGCTATTGAAAGTACCACTTTGGAAGTGGGAGAGGGTAACCATGGATTTTGTGAGTGGGTTACCCTTGACTCCGTCGAAGAAGGACTCGATTTGGGTAATTGTGGATAGGTTGACCAAATCTGCTCATTTTATACCTGTCCGCACTGATTATTCACTTCAGAAGTTAGCCAAATTGTATGTGGCGGAAATAATGCGACTTCACGGAGTGCCAGTGTCGATTATCTCTGATCAAGATCCTAGATTCACATCTCGATTTTGGCAAAAGTTGCATGAGGCATTGGGTACACGGTTGAACTTTAGTACAGCCTTTCATCCTCAGACTGATGGTCAGTTGGAAAGGGTTATTCAGATTCTGGAAGACATGTTGAGGGGATACGTTATCGACTTTCGAGGCAGTTGGGAGGATTACTTACTGTTGGCAGAGTTTGCGTACAACAACAGTTATCAGGCAAGTATTCGAATGGCTCCTTATGAGGCACTATATGGGCGACGATGTCATACACCTTGTTGTTGGACCGAGTTGGGTGAATGACAGGTTCTTGGACCTGAATTGGTGGCAGATACTGAGGATAAGGTCAAGTTGATTAGAGACCGATTGAAGAAAGCATCTGATAGACAGAAGTCATATGTAGATTTAAAGAGCAAGGGAATTGAGTACTCTATGGGTGATATGGTCTTCTTGAAGGTTTCACCTTGGAAGAAAATATTAAGGTTTGGGAGGAAAGGCAAGTTAAGTCCGCGGTTTATTAGGCCTTATCGGATTCTTAAGCGAGTGGGTCCAGTGGCTTATCAATTGGAGCTACCTCCAGAGTTGGATAGGATTCATGATGTCTTTCACGTCTCCATATTAAGGTGGTATCGTTCTGACCCTACTCATGTTGTGCCGGTTGCAAAGATCGAGGTCCAAACAGACTTGACTTTTGAGGAGGAGCCTGTGTAGATTTTGGATTGAGATGTTAAGTTTTTGAGGAGGAAATCAATTCCACTAGTAAAGGTGGTGTGGCATAATCATGGCAGAGACGAAGCTACTTGGGAGCCAGAAGTGGTGATGCGTCAACAATATCCTCATCTGTTTGATTCAGGTAAAATTTCGAGGACGAAATTTCTTTAAGGAAGGTAGATTTGTAACGCCCAATTTTTGGTTTTTTGTGTTTTCGTGTTTTTTTAAATTTGGGTGTGTTCTGGTTGATTAAAATATATATTTCAGTAGGTTAGTGGGCCTTTGGAAGGCCCAAACTTAAGATTAATCCGTCGTAGTCTTCAGAATTTTGATTTTAAGAACAAGTGACACAATTGGCGTTTGGGCTTTTAAGAGTAAAGGGGCAAAAGATGACACAAAAAGGAGTGTGGTGTAGTGGCAAGGTAGTACCACTTAGGGGACAAGGAAGTGACGCCATAAAGGAAGCAAGGGGTCCAAGGTTCAAGTCTTGGCTCTTGCAATTTATTTTGGTTTTTCTTTTCAATAAATCTGGAAGCAAGTAGGTGCGCTTTAAAGTTTAATGTGTTGGACTTATGACACAAATGAGTTGATGGCCTAATGGTGGTGGCGTGATTTGGCATGTGAGAGGACTTTGGTTCGAATCCCTTGGCACGCAAAGGTTGATTAATTTGCTATGTTGGGACGGCAAGAGTTGGTGTTGGTTTTAAACTCTGATGATAGAGGGATCCCACATCGGGAAGCTAACATAAGAGTAGATGGAGCTAAGAGTGTGGGAGCGCGGATTAACTGCAGTTTCTTAACAGGTGTGTATTTCTCATTACTCTAGCAGTAGGACGGCTATTTCGGGCCGCGATGGACTGAAATGGGCCATGTAGTCCCAATGGGTCCGTAGGCCCAAGTGGATAAGTTATAGAATTACTAAAATACCCTTGTAGGGTAGGACTACCGATTTACCCCTAGAGGGTAAAATGACTATTTTGCCCCTCGTGCGTAAATGACTAACTTGTGTGATGATTGGGTTAGTTGTCGTGGATTTATGGTAGTTATCGTTAATTTGTAAGTCTAATGTGTTAGTGATCGGTCGTAGGATTATCGTGTGGGAGATATCGTCATCAATCGTCATCAACCAGGTGTGTAAACGACACCCTTCCTTAGGATCGAATCGGTAAAAGTTGAAATACCAAAGCGTTGGTATTTTTGAACTCGCGGCGTCGCGAGTAACGCTCGTGAGACAGTTGTTAATGAATACGGTGCATTTGGATGATTAGAGTGCAAAGTGTGCATTTTCGTGTACAACGGTATATTTGGGCTTAATGGGCCGAAAACGGGCCAATGGGCCAATAGGCCCACTTTGGTAAAAAGACGAGGTAAGTACTTATCATTACCTGGTAAACGTTAGAATGAGCATGAAACCCTAGCAATAGGTAATAATTACTGAAATACCCTTACACATGAAAAATTATGATTTTACCCCTAGGGATATTTTATTTTATCTAAAAAGCATGATGTTCTGTTTCTGTGTACATATGCCATGACATATTATTCTGTTGCATGGGACATGGGTTTATATTGATGGAGGAAGCGTTACGCGGCCTCATTTGCAATCCGTGGCCTCGCCACATATATATCTGCTACGTGACTTCGTCCCAATATCCGCACCTCATTGTATCCGTGGTGGCCGCCACATATAAAAATATATATATCTTTCCGTGGCCTCGCCACAATATCTCATATCCGTGACTTCGTCACAATATCCGCGACCTCGCTGCAATTTTCGTGTGTGTGTGTAGCGGTTGGGTGGGTCGAGTAGTCTCCCCACATGGTGTAAGGCTGGTACGGGGTGTTATGGATGGCTCTGGGTTGGGATTTTGCATTTATGATATATTTGTTCAAGATCTCGCTATGGGCCTATGAGTTTCATTCGATTTCTATATTGGGCCAAGGCCCAGATAAGTCTGACTCTGAGGTTTGATCTATTTTGTGTTGTGGTTGGGTTATGTTACACACTAAGTTTACCAAACCTACCCTTTATTTTCATCTCTGCAGGAAATCCCCAACCATAGTGGGCTTGGAGCTGTGAGGGATTCGGAGTGGCCACATCATCTGCAAAGTTAGTTTTTCTAAGTTAGTTTATTTTTTATTATTTTTATATTCTGATTTAATTTTGGGTTTTAAGTTGTAATAAGGCCGCTATATAAATTTCTCTTTCCGCTATGGTTTTTTTCTGATTATATTTATACTATGTCGAAACTGCTAGTGTTAGGTTGCGCGGATTTTTAAAATTAATGAACGTTTTCAAGACTCAACAAGCACGACAAATGGATAGCCTAAAGATTGATAAACCGGCTTTTCATTCAATTGTTGTTTTTTTACAAAGACCACCCTAATCACTTAAACCAACGAATGCATACTAAGTCGTAAGTCCATGTGGCACGTCAGATCTGGCCATAACGTCCGGGCCGGGTCTGAGGTGTTACATTTAGTGATATCAGAGCCAAGTTGCAACAACTCGGCTATGGAACGGGTCTAAAAATGGGAGTTTTAAAGAAACGTTGAATAAAGGTTTTTGAAAATCATTTTTTAGGAACTTGATTATAAATTGTTTTCGAGAATGTTTCCAATATTTTCTCTTTACAAATAGATGATTTTAAAGATTAAAATCAGTTTTCTAAAATTAGTTTTTTTTAGAAGGTGGCACACCGAATCTCCGGCCCAAATCTGTAAGTTTTTTGAGCCTTTCTGATTGTTTCTGAAATATATGTTATATGCTTGTACAAAACCTTATCATGGTACTTTAGTTAGGGTAACACTGGAACTATAAAAACTCTGATAAGTAGTAGATCGAGATCGTAGCTAGGCTACATGAAAGAAAATAAACTCAAACTCTGAATTATTGTTATTCATAAGACATCTGTAATAAACACTAAAATATTAAACTGATTCATAAAATTCTTAATCAGATAATACAAAATGAGTACACGAGCAGCTCGTGAAAGAGACCATGGACGTGGTCGAGGTAATGCTCAAGCTGAATCTTCGCCTTCGGGATATGTGCAGAGTGCGGATGCACCGGTACCACCCATGCATGCAGGTAGAGTCTCATGATCGAGGTGTCGGGGATGATGCTCTGTCCCAGGCGATGCTCTGAGTTTTGGAAAGGGTTGCTGGGGCAAGTACGGGAAGTAGAATTTGGGGGTCTATTTCTAAGCGGCTCCGGGCCAATGGAGCAGAGATATTTAGGGGCATATCTAGTGTAGCTCCGAATGTGGCTGAGTATTGGTTAGAAGCCACAGAGCGGATTATGGATGATCTGGACTGCTCTGTGGAGCAGAAGCTGAAGGGAGCCATATCGTTACTTAGGGATTAGGCTTATCAGTGGTGGCTCACGGTGAGAGATGGAACTTCTGCTGACAGTGTGACCTGGGAGCTATTTAAGACAGCCTTCAAAGGAAAGTATGTTGGGGCTAGTTACGTGGACGCTTGCCGGAAAGAATTTCTGAACCTGGTGCAAGGGAGTAAGTCAGTGGCTGAGTATGAGTCTGAGTTTCTAAGACTGAGCTGGTATGCTTCTGAGATTGTCTCTACAGAGTATGAGCGTAGCGTACGCTTCGAGGATGGTCTGAGAGATGAACTTAGGATGCTGATTGCTCCGCAGAGGGAGCGTAACTTCGCTGCTTTAGTAGAAAAAGCTAAGATAGCTGAGGAAGTGAAGCGTACAGAAAGACAGGATCGTGAGAAAGATCAAAATCGTTTTAGGAGAGATTCAGGACTTTCAGGTGGTATGAACAGGAATGTTAAGAGGGCAAGAGTAATGGAGACAGTTCGAGCAGTACTGATGAATGCTGTTAGACTGTAGGGTTGTAGGAGTTGTGGGAAGATACATATGGGCAAGTGTCGGAAACATTCTGATGCTTGTTTTCGATGCGGATCTATGGAGCATAGGGTTAAGGACTGTCCCCAGGAACCAGATCAGGTTCAAGTTTTAGAGCAGAGGATCGTTCAACCAGTGAAGGGTGAGCCACAGTTTTCGAGAGGACGTGGGCAAGGCAGAGGTGGTAATGGAAGTGGTCAAGGACGAGGAGCGCCTGGCAGTGGTGCTAGATTTTCTAACGCTCGTCAGCTGGCGTTGGTGTATGCAGCTCGTCGCCGAGAGGAGGGTGATGCACCTGACGTCATAACTGGTACATTTTTTATTTCTAGTATGCCATACACTGTGTTGATAGATGTTGGATCTACCCATTCGTATGTTGCATGTGCTATATCTGGGTCATTGGGTGTGTGCTTTGAGGTGACCGTGAGTGGGGTATCTGTACTAAGTGGGGTATCTGTACTAAGTCCTTTGGGTCACTCGGTTAGGGTAGATAAACTGTACAGAGATGTGCCTATAGAAACTCAAGGAAAAGTTTTCTCTGAAGATCTGATGGAGCTACCTTTCGGAGAATTCGATCTTATTTTGGGAATGGATTGGCTTGTTAAGCATAGGGCTACTTTGGATTGTGCTACTAAGCGAATGATGTTAAAGACCAAAAAGGATGAGAAGGTTTTGGTGATAGGCGAGCGTAGGGATTATCTGTCTAATGTGGTGTCGACATTGAGAGCCGAGGAGTGGATTCGAAAGGGATGTGAGGCTTATTTGGCATTTGTAAGCCAATTGGAAGGCGAGGGTCCGACGGTGGATAAAGTTAGAACCGTCAAGGATTTTCAAGATGTTTTTCGGAGGAGCTTGGGTTTGCCCCGCAACCAGAGCTTGAGTTTGGAATCGACTTGTTGCTCGAACGGCACCGGTGTCCATTGCACTTTATAGGATGGGCAGAAGGAGTTGGTGGAGTGAAAGCCCAAATTCAAGAGTTATTGGATAGAGGCTTCATTAGACCAAGTGTGTCTCCGTGGGGAGCACCGGTGTTGTTCGTTAAGAAGAAGGATGGGTCATTGCGGATGTGCATCGATTATCGGCGATTGAACAAACTGACGATTAAGAACAAGTACCCACTGTCGAGAATCGATGATTTATTCGATCAACTTAAAGGAGCTTCAGTATTTCCCAACATTGACTTTCAATCTGGGTATCATCAGTTGAGGGTTAAGGAGGTGGATATTCACAAGACGGCATTCAGAACTCGGTATGGTCACTATGAGTTCTTGGTTATGCCATTTGGGTTGATGAACACACTGCGGCATTTATGGATCTCGATGAATCGGGTGTTCGACCATCACGAGTTGAATGAACAATGAGGGAGTTCTGTGTTACTGAGGTAGAGTTTGTATTCCGAAGGACTCTGACTTGAGGCAAGCAATTCTGAAAGAAGCTCATGGAGGTCTGTGTGCTATGCATCCTGGAGGGAATAAAATGTATCGCGACTTAAAGGAGTTGTATTGGTGGCCTGGATTGAAGTGAGAGGTAACGGAATTTGTGGGGAAATGTCTGACTTGTCAGCAAGTGAAAGCTGAATATCAATTACCTTCTGGACTTTTGCAGCTATTGAAAGTACCACTTTGGAAGTGGGAGAGGGTAACCATGGATTTTGTGAGTGGGTTACCCTTGACTCCGTCGAAGAAGGACTCGATTTGGGTAATTGTGGATAGGTTGACCAAATCTGCTCATTTTATACCTGTCCGCACTGATTATTCACTTCAGAAGTTAGCCAAATTGTATGTGGCGGAAATAATGCGACTTCACGGAGTGCCAGTGTCGATTATCTCTGATCAAGATCCTAGATTCACATCTCGATTTTGGCAAAAGTTGCATGAGGCATTGGGTACACGGTTGAACTTTAGTACAGCCTTTCATCCTCAGACTGATGGTCAGTTGGAAAGGGTTATTCAGATTCTGGAAGACATGTTGAGGGGATGTGTTATCGACTTTCGAGGCAGTTGGGAGGATTACTTACTGTTGGCAGAGTTTGCGTACAACAACAGTTATCAGGCAAGTATTCGAATGGCTCCTTATGAGGCCATCAGTATATGGCGGCGATGTCATACACCTTGTTGTTGGACCGAGTTGGGTGAAGCGAGTTCTTGGACTGAATTGGTGGCGAATCGAGGATAAGGTCAAGTTGATTAGAGACCGATTGAAGAAAGCATCTGATAGACAGAAGTCATATGTAGATTTAAAGAGCAAGGGAATTGAGTACTCTATGGGTGATATGGTCTTCTTGAAGGTTTCACCTTGGAAGAAAATATTAAGGTTTGGGAGGAAAGGCAAGTTAAGTCCGCGGTTTATTAGGCCTTATCTCAGTTCTTAAGCGAGTGGGTCGGTGGCTTATCAATTGGAGCTACCTCAGAGTTGGATAGGATTCATGATGTCTTTCACGTCTCCATATTAAGGTGGTATCGTTCTGACCCTACTCATGTTGTGCCGGTTGCAGAGATCGAGGTCCAAACAGACTTGACTTTTGAGGAGGAGCCTGTGCAGATTTTGGATTGAGATGTTAAGTTTTTGAGGAGGAAATCAATTCCACTAGTAAAGGTGGTGTGGCATAATCATGGCAGAGACGAAGCTACTTGGGAGCCAGAAGTGGTGATGCGTCAACAATATCCTCATCTGTTTGATTCAGGTAAAATTTCGAGGACGAAATTTCTTTAAGGAAGGTAGATTTGTAACGCCCAATTTTCAGGTTTTCTGTGTTTCTGTGTTTTTTTTTTAAATTTGGGTGTGTTCTGGTTGATTAAAATATATATTTCAGTAGGTTAGTGGGCCTTTGGAAGGCCCAAACTTAAGATTAATCTGTCGTAGTCTTCAGAATTTTGATTTTAAGAACAAGTGACGCAATTGGCGTTTGGGCTTTTAAGAGTAAAGGGGCAAAAGATGACACAAAAAGGAGTGTGGTGTAGTGGCAAGGTAGCACCACTTAGGGGACAAGGAAGTGACGCCATAAAGGAAGCAAGGGGTCCAAGGTTCAAGTCTTGGCTCTTGCAATTTATTTTGGTTTTTCTTTTCAATAAATCTGGAAGAAAGTAGGTGCGCTTTAAAGTTTAATGTGTTGGACTTATGACACAAATGAGTTGATGGCCTAATGGTGGTGGCGTGATTTGGCATGTGAGAGGACTTTGGTTCGAATCCCTTGGCACGCAAAGGTTGATTAATTTGCTATGTTGGGATGGCAAGAGTTGGTGTTGGTTTTAAACTCTGATGATAGAGGGATCCCACATCGGGAAGCTAACATAAGAGTAGATGGAGCTAAGAGTGTGGGAGCGCGGATTAACTGCAGTCTCTTAACAGGTGTGTATTTCTCATTACTCTAGCAGTAGGACGGCTATTTCGGGCCGCGATGGACTGAAATGGGCCATGTAGTCCCAATGGGTCCGTAGGCCCAAGTGGATAAGTTATAGAATTACTAAAATACCCTTGTAGGGTAGGACTACCGATTTACCCCTAGAGGGTAAAATGACTATTTTGCCCCTCGTGCGTAAATGACTAACTTGTGTGATGATTGGGTTAGTTGACGTGGATTTATGGTAGTTATCGTTAATTTGTAAGTCTAATGTGTTAGTGATCGGTCGTAGGATTATCGTGTGGGAGATATCGTCATCAATCGTCATCAACCAGGTGTGTAAACGACACCCTTCCTTAGACTGAATCGGTAAAAGTTGAAATACCGAAACGTTGGTATTTTTTGAACTCGCGAGCGTGGGAGCGCTCGTGAGACAGTTGTTAATGAATACGGTGCATTTGGATGATTAGAGTGCAAAGTGTGCATTTTCGTGTACAACGGTATATTTGGGCTTAATGGGCCGAAAACGGGCCAATGGGCCAATAGGCCCACTTTGGTAAAAAGACGAGGTAAGTACTTATCATTACCTGGTAAACGTTAGAATGAGCATGAAACCCTAGCAATAGGTAATAATTACTGAAATACCCTTACACATGAAAAATTATGATTTTACCCCTAGGGATATTTTATTTTATCGAAAAGCATGATGTTCTGCTTTTACGTACGTATGCCATGACATATTATTCATTGCATGGGACATGGGTTTATATTGATGGAGGAAGCGCTTACGCGCCTCGGTTTGCAACTGGTGGCCTCGCCACATATATATTCTGATACGGTGACTTCGTCACAATATCCGCGACCTCATTTGTAATCCGGTGGCTTCGCCACATATATAAACATATATATATCTCATTACGGTGGCCTCGCCACAATATTCAGATCTGGTGACTTCGTCACAATATCCGCGACCTCGCTGCAATTTACGTGGTGTGTAGCGGTTGGGTGGGTCGAGTAGTCTCCCCACATGGTGTAAGGCTGGTACGGGGGTGCTATGGATGGTTCTGGGTTGGGATTTCTACATTCATGATATATTTTTTCTGTATCTGCTATGGGCCTATGAGTTTCATTCGATTTACATCTTTGGGCCAAGGCCCAGATAAGTCTGACTCTAAGGTTTGATCTATTTTGGGCTATGGTTGGGTTATGTTACACACTGAGTTTACCAAACTCACCATTTATTTTCATCTCTGCAGGAAATCCCCAACCATAGTAGGCTTGGAGCTATGAGGGATTCGGAGTGGCAACATCATCTGCAAAGTTGGTTTTTCTAAGTTAGTTTATTTTTTATTATTTTTATATTCTGATTTAATTTTGGGTTTTAAGTTGTAATAAGGCCGCTATATAAATTTCTCTTTCCGCTATGGTTTTTTTCTGATTATATTTATACTATGTCGAAACTGCTAGTGTTAGGTTGCGCGGATTTTCAAAATTAATGAATGTTTTCAAGACTCAACAAGCACGACAAATGGATAGCCTAAAGATTGATAAATCGGCTTTTCATTCAATTGCTGTTTTTTTACAAAGACCACCCTAATCACTTAAACTAACGAATGCATACTAAGTCGTAACTCCATGTGACACGTCAGATCTGGCCATAACGTCTGGGCCGGGTCTGAGGTGTTAGATAGAAACATGAATTTAAGGGATTAGGAGCATCAAATTCACTAATTCTCATCATAAATCATCCAAAATATGCCAAGCATGGAATTAAAATATGTTATATTTATGGTTTATCAAATATCCCCACACTTAAACATTTGCTTGTCCTCAAGCAAAATCCTCAACTCATAATTAAAATTAAACTTTCTCAATTCATAATTCTCATCAATAATGTTTTATCATAATTCACAAATAATTACACATTGATAATTCAATTAAAAGACCACTAAAGATTCAAACAATCCAAGTCAAACATTTTCTTAAAGCATGAAAACATAGGTATTTCCCCTTATCTAAATAATTACCTTTAATTCAAAACCGACAAGAGTTGACAATATCACTAAAGATTCACTCAAATCACTCAAAGTTTTTAAGGTTTAAAAATTAAGCACTCAAAAGTCAAACATGAAAAGTTATTATCATAGGCTTGCATGAAAATCAAATCTCCACCACTATAAAATGAGATGATACACAAATCAAAAGGTCTTTATAAGGTTGTAATGGGGCTCGGTTTAAAGGTGTGGATAAAGGTTGAAAAAGAAGGTTAGAATCGAGATCGAATTGATCAATTACCTAACTAGAAAAATAAGCTAATGCTGAATAATTACATCAACCGAAATTATTAAAGAATAACACGAGCTTCTTAACAGAATATGAAATTAACTACTTAAACTCAAAACAAAGAAATAATAATAATCAACATATATGTATATATATATTTTTCTTTTTGAGTTTTTTTTAGCTTTTTTTTTAACTTTTTTTGAATGAATAATAAGATAAAATTAAACAACTGAAATAACATAACATAGTTAGGCAACTAACCAAATCAAATCTCGACAAAAAAGGGATCAATAAAAAGGGAACAACAAGTCAAAAAAATGAGTCACGGGTTAATATTGATGGGTGAATCAAGAAACGGTTTGTTAGGCTCAAAAGAGTTCACTAAGGGTTAATTATGAAGGTAGCCTTTTAATTGGATAAATGGGTTAAAACCTAGGTGCCTTTATCATCTCAGTATATCAAATCAAATTTGTGGTCTTGACATGTATAATCGAAGCAAATTCTAGAATAACAAATCAATATTGACACACTCATAACCAATAATAGAGTCAGCAAGAAAATTTTATGCTCTAAAGGCTCAAAATCTCACAAAAATTATGGTTTTTGATGTTAATCTTGCAAATCTCAAACTTCAAGGTAATACTTCAATTTAGGAAAACAACCTAAAATTTTTTATTCTGAAAATAGACTTATGATGCTTGATTCTCTAGTGTTTTAAAGTTTAAACAATCAATGCAAAATTACCTATGAATTTAATCTAAAACACATCAATGATAATCATAAATTAATAAGAATTCATTCTAATAGTGATGTGAGAAAATTACTTAAACACAAGACATAATTCAGGGATTTTCTAATAATTCTATAGATAACCTCCCCACACTTAAGATGTACATTGTCCTCAATGTACAAACATATATAATCACAGTATAAACAAAATATCATAAGAGAGGGAGAAAACTGGAACTGCCTTGAATATCGGATGAAATATTCAGAATAGTGAAAAGTGGAACTGCAGTCAAATTTAAATGTAACTCATGATTCCGAGCAAACTAACAAGAAAATAAAAACAAATAATAAAGAAAATTAAGGGGTTATTACTCGATTAGAAACAACCATAAATCCTTCAAAAAATAATAATGAAAATAATTTGAAGAGAAAAAAAAATAATAAAACAACTAAAACAAAATTAAAAAGTGTAACACCCCTAACCCGAATCCGTCGCCAAAATGGGGTTACGAGACATTACCGATCATAGGACAATTCAAAATAGACTTTCATTACAAAGTAAACCATCTAATAAAATTTTTTTAAACAAATTAACATGTTTTGATCATAAAATTTATCTAATTATTCAAATTACTGCTAATACAGTACAAATAAATAATCATAGAAACTAAATGTTTAACTTGTATCCCAATGTAATTCATTTCATACTCAAATCATATATGCAAATTTAATATTAAAATATACGAATGGTTTACATACGAATTAGTCTATTAACTTATAAATCATACGCACCAACTTTAATTAATAATATTATACATCATTTCGCTTCATATAAATAACATATATCACAATGTCCACTTCATTTGTCAAATATTATCAAACCTTATAATACATATTACTTAACTGTAATTATAACAAGAGCATGCGAGTGGCACATTGTGACCTTTTTTAATCACATTTGCCGAACCACAATGTAGTATATATATATATATAAGTCTAAATAACATATCCAACTTGTCGCTACTTAGCCAATTCATTATATTAAAAACTGTGACTTATGCACATATGTATATACGCTTATTCAATACTATAGCCACTGAATTTAAATAACTAATACCATTTAAAATATATATACATATCGTAATTATTTCACTTCAATACTAAGCCAAGATTAGTAAACCATTCTCAGATATAAACATATCATATATTACCTAATCCTAAATAAATCCTATTCATATTAGAATATAGCCAAATACTCTTAGATACCAAATCAAATACATGTCTATTTATGCATGCACTATAACCGAATCATTCAATCACAAATATCATAGCAAGCTTAAAACATACTTGTAAATATACTATGGCTAAATCAATCTCATCATATCCAAAGTGATCAACCACATTCAATTTATGAAACACATATCACAAATACCTTCCATCTTTGACACATAACATTATAACCAAATAAACTTAGACCATATCAACCAATCATGAATTATACATATCACTATTTTGACAATGAAAGAATACCGTCTATATATCCATGTACATATCTTGATTTTTATCTAACTAATATATGATATACTATAGTTCATTTTATAACCATTATATGTCATACGACCGAGACACATAAACAAGCTCCATAAACATCATATACCTTGGACTCCCAATATAAGTTCAAACCAAGGCCAAATATCCACACAACCATTAACATTATATGTGACTATGGTTCAAATGAAAATATATAAGGCCGAATCACTAAAATCTCAACCGAACACAACCATCACCAAAACGAAGCATTAAATCTGAGCATAACAAATTATTAAGCCATTTTCGCATGGCTTATGGTTACATTAACCAAAATCAAACATTTCAAAAGTAAAATCCAGCCTATACATGCCATAGATTCGAAAGTTCACTTCAAAGATACTGAAGACTGTCAATAATGTGATAAGTTCCTCTAACGATTTCCAAGCTCGTAACTTGAATCCAAAATCTATAAAACAAAAACAAACATTCACACACAAAGTAAGCTTTTATATCTTAGTAAGTCATAAGCAAATAAACTATTCAAGGACATAATTCATACATTTAAACTATACCAAATTATACTATCATAGTCAAGTTAAACTTCAATCTTACGATTTAACATTTATCTTATACTTTTACATATACTTATTTATGGCCGTATACATATACATATATATATATTACCAAAGCATCTTTCGGTTTCAAAGCACACTCATTTAGTGACCACGTACATGTATACCTATATACCTATACTCATGAATTAAAATATAGTTTCATATGCATAAGTATACTAATGACTAAATGAACACTTATATATATAAAGATACATTAACAAACTATCATTCAATGGCTAAGCCAAAACATCTTTATCATACCAAATACACATACACTTAAATGCTTATACTCGTAAGTCAAAGTATAAAAATTATATATATTTATATAAATGGCCGAATACACCACTAATTGCACATATTCAAAAACCATCTCAATAATATTCATACTAATTATTCACGAGACCGAATACATTTTTCACATTCATATACATTCTTACTTTAATTCAAGCATGTTTTGCAACAAATATAAAGTAACTTACTCACCTTATTTCAAATTTATAATAAACAAATTCGTACATGATCATTTTAGCTCATTTTTGCACACTCGATCACAACTTTTCAATGCCTGATGAACCATTCGATATTGGATAGGACACTCCGAATAATCACACATATCGTACAATGCCAACATCCTAGACGTGGTCTTACATGTAATAACATATCGATGCCACTATCCCAGATAGGGTCTTACTCGCACACACATATCAGAATCACATATTAATGTCATGGTCTTACTCGCACATCACATATATCAAAATCACATATCGATGCCAACGTATTAAACGTGGTCTTACTTGTACACATATATCGGAATCGCATATCGATGTCATGGTCTTACTCGCACATCACATGTCGGAATCACATATCGATGCCTCATGTACATCCTTGTATCAACTTTAAATTGGCCAGAATATACATATATTCATTAACAAAATTATCATTCACTTCCAAGGTCACAATATCATCATATAATCGAATATACTTATACATATCCATGATTCCCATTTTAGAATTACATACATAAACATATATTGTATAGTCGAATATAAACTTGCAATTTATATACAAATAATCAATATTTTAACGTGTATAGCTCATGTCACCACTTTCAATACTAAAACTCATTCTTTACTTTATCAAGAAACATAAATTATTTTCATTACTCAGTGTCGATCCATAATTTACTTCATATTATTACAACTATTTATTGATCACATATATATTAAAATTTAACCACATCTATTTGCTTATAAACTTACCTCGGACAATGTAAAACGGAACGGCACGACTAGTCGACAACTTTCATTTTCCCCCGATCCAAATCTGATTTCTTTGACTCTTGATCTAAACATATTTAAATTAAACTCATTCAAACATATTTCCATTCAATTTAGTACAAAAACACATAAATGGGAAAATTACCATTTCACCCCTAACATTTACACTTTTTTACAATTTAATCCCTATTACACAAAACACAAAAAATGCAAAATTTCAACACACCCATGTTAGGCCGAATTTTACCCATGCTCATACAAGTCCATATATTTCATTTATTTCACATTTTAGTCCCTCAAATTATTATTTTTGCAATTTAGTCCTAATTACTCAAAATCATCAAAAATTCCAATACAAAACATGTAACCCAAAATATATCTTTCATAGTTCATCATCAACCAACAAAAATCACAAGCTTTCAACAATGGTATAACTCAAAATATTCACCAAAATAAAAAATTCAAGCATGGGTTTACTAGTACTCGAAGCAACGATCTCAAAAACATAAAAATTATCAAAAACCGAGTAAAAACGAACCTTGAGTCAAGCTTGGAAGGTGGCCGAATATTTGAAAGCTTCAAAACCCATCTTCTTTCTCAAGTTTCGGTCATGAACAAAAATATAAGTACTTGGTTTTATTTTATGTTTATTATAACATATAATATTATATGTTTTACTAAATTAACCTTTATAAAATAATAATAAAACTATATAATACATGTCCAAAACCGTCCATGCTATAGCCATTTGGTCTAATTTCATCTTAAAACCTCATTAAAAGAACAACAACTTAGCCCTTTTTACAAATAACCATCAAAATTTTATTTTATGCGATTAAGTCCTTTTATTTAATCGGACACTCAAACAACAAAATTAAATTATGAAAATTTCACAGATATTAATTCACACATAATAAACACAGAAAATAATTTTTAAATATTTTTTTGACTCGGATTCGTGGTCCCGGAACTACCGTTCCAACTAAGGTCTAAATCGGGCTGTTACAAAAAGAAAGATAAAAAATAAAAAATAATAATAATAAATTCAATATATCAATAAACTTAAAAGGTAATTGTAATGGTAATAGTAAAAAATAAGAAACAAAAAACAAAAAAATAGAAATAGAAAAATAAAAATAAAAATAATAAAAGTAAATAAAAATTAAAATATAAAAAATTAAAAATATAAGTATAAGAATACTAAATTAATTAATTAGTTAGTTAGTAAAATAAAAATAAATAATATAACAATTAAAAATAAATAAAATAAAATAAAATTGGGGTGGTTAACCTAGTTTTCACATGGGCATGGACATGCCCGTGTGTCCAGGCCGTATGGGTCACATGGTCATGTCGCCAAGCCGTGTGTGTTTTCCTTCGCTTCTTCCACGCCCATGTGAAATCTCACACGCCCGTGTGGTCAAGCCGTGTGCTCCACACACCCATGTGGCCAGGCCATGTAACTCTCTGACTTTGAAAAAATTTGCTCTAGGTTTCACATGGCCTAGGACACGCCAGTGTGTCCAGGTCGTGTGGGTCACATGGTCATGTTGATAGGCCGTGTGTGTTTTCCTTTGCTTCTCCCACACCCATGTGAGATCCTACACGCCCATGTGGCCAGGCCGTGTGCTCCACACACCCGTGTGGCAAGGCCATGTGGGTCAAAAACACACTTTTTTTTTAGATTTTGAAAATTAATTATTTTTTTAAAAAAAATCATGAAATAATGTTAAGAAAATTAGCAGTGTTAACACTCGGGTTGCCTTCCGAGAAGCGCTTATTTAAAGTCTAAGCTAGACTTACCTCATATTCGCACGGTTACGGTGGTTCAAGAGTCGAAACTCCTCTTTCTCAATGTCAATTCTATTATCAACATAGGGTTTTAGCCGAGTAATATTTACCTTAAAAGTGCCAAATTTAGAATTATTTACCTCGACTGTACTATATGGGAAAATATTCAGCTCCGTTTGCATTATGCTCTGAAGTGGTGATTCGAGGGTCCGTTTTATCCAACAATACCTAATTGCCAATCTTAAATTGGTTCATCTCATCCTTTAGCTCGTGATGGAGTCGCTTTGGTTCATTGTGTATTCTAGGTTTCTCTTTGACGTGTGTTCGCCATTCATCTAGTTCATTGATTTGTAATCTTCTTTCTTCATGATTTGTTCTGTTTTTGTTACGTAAACTGGACTGTAGCTCTATCATGTTTTTTCGATGTGTTTCCTGCAAAGAATGTTGAGCCATAAGGTTATTAACATTAACAGAGCTCGTAATATCACCTCGATCACCAAATATCCTAACAGAATCACGAGCTTGGAGTTTAATCATGTCATCACCTACACGAAGTATTAACTCACCTGGACTAACATCTATGATAGTTCTAGTAGTTGCTAAAAAGGGTCGTCCTAAAATCAATGGTACGTCACTATCCTCATCCATGTCTAGAATAATAAAATCAACTCGGAAAATGAATTTATCAATTTTCATGAGTACGTCTTTAACAATACCCCTAGGAAATCTAATTTTTCTATCTGCCAATTGAATGTTCATCCTAGCTTGTTTGGGTTTCCCAAGACCTAGTAGCTTAAACATTTTGTAGGGCATGACATTAATACTAGCCCCTAAATCATCCAAAGCATTATTAACACTTAAACTATCAATTAAACAAGGAATAGTAAAACTCCCTGGATCTTTCAATTTGTTAGGTAGTTTATTCTGCAAAATGGCTGAGCACACTGCATTTAGCTCCACGTGCGACGAATCATCTAACTTTCACTTATTTGCTAAAAGCTCCTTTAAAAATTTAATGGAATTTGGCATCTGAGAAAGAGCTTCAATAAACGATAAGTTAATATTTAATTTTTTTCAACAGTTTAAGGAATTTACTGAATTGTTCGTTTGTGTGGTCTTTCCTTGTCGCATTTGGATATGGCACATGAGGTTTATATTCCTTAATCTCTGATTTTTGCTTCTTGTGGCTCACCACAACCTTACCTTTACCTACCACATCTTCTTGTCTCGGTTTTGGTTCATCTTCAACTAACCCTTCTTCATCTCAAATAGTAATCACATGAAGTTGCTCCCTTGGGTTAGTTTCGGTATTACTCGATAAGTTACCTTTTGGTCGTTCTAAAATCATCTTAGCAAGTTGACCAATTTGATTTTCGAGCCCTTGAATCAACGCTTGCTGATTTTTAAGTACAGTTTTGGTGTTTTGGAAGTGAGTTTCTGACACCGAAATGAATTTTGTTAGCATCTCATCAAGGTTCGACTTCTTTTACTGCTAGTAAGCTGGTTGCTGAAACCTGGAGGGGGTTGCGATTTTTTATGTCTTTGACCACCCCATGAGAAATTGGGATGGTTCCTCCAACCTGCATCATAAGTGTTACTATATGGATTCTTCTTAAGTCTAGAATTATTACCCATATGATGGATCTGTTTGTTCTCTGTGCTAGGGTTGTAGGATGGATATTCTATGTTGTTCATTCCTCCTCCATTCGCATCGCACTACATTATCGGATATACCTACGTAGAAACACATAAACCATCATTTTTTTATTTAAGAGCTCTACCTGGTTTGATAACATGGTGACCACGTCGAGGTTGAAAACATCAGCTGCTTTATTAGGCTTTATCCTCATGACTTACCACTAATAGCTATTCAATGACATCTCCTCTATAAACTCATAACCTCATCAGGTGTTTTATTATTTATAGTACCACCGGTAACTGCATCGATCATCTGTCTAGTTAAGGGGTTCAAACCATTATCAAAAGTCTGGACCTGTAACCATAGAGGTAACCCATGGTGAGGGAACCTTCTCAATAAGTCCTTATACCTTTCCCATGTATCATATAAAGTCTCTAAATCCATTTGCACGAAGGAGGAGATATTGTTCCTCAACTTAGCTGTCTTAGTTGGTGGGAAATATTTCAATAAAAACTTCTCAGTCATTTGATCCCAAGTAGTGATGGACCCTCGTGGCAGGGAGTTCAACCACTGCTTAGCCTTATTTCTCAACGAGAAGGGGAATAGTCATAGGCATCGTCAGAAACACCATTTATCTTGAAAGTATTATAGAACTCTAAGATATTTTCCAAATGAATATTTGGGTCTTCATCCTGTAAACCATCAAACTAAACAAACTGTTGAATCATTTGAAAAGTGTTAGGTTTCAGTTCAAAATTATTTACACCAATAGTAGGTCTAACAATACTCGATTCGGCCCCGGTGAAAGTGGGCTTAGCATAATCATACATAGTACGCAAAGCAGGATTAGGAGGATCCACAAGAAGTAGTTGATTATTCTGATTGTTACCATCTCCTTAATAGCGTCCTCTTGATCTTCCTCTATACTTTGTCGGTTCTGTCTCGCCTCTCTAAGGTTTCTACGAGCTATACTTCCAATTTATTAAAAAGAAATGGTCCCGATGGATTTCTTCTAATCATAAACTAAAGAAACTTGCCAGAAGAAAATAAGAGAAAAAGTTAATAAATTAAAGTAAAAACAAAAATAAAAATAGAAAAAATAAAATATGGCTAAAGTAATAAAAATCAAGCGTTGCTAATATCTTAGTCCCCGGCAATGGCGCCAAAAACTTGATGATTATTTTATGAATCACTGAACTAGACTATGATCACGACTAAGGCAAGCGCACCTATCGAATGGTAGTATAGTTATGGTGAGTCCAGAATATCGTATCCACAAGGACTAAAAGTACTAGTATTAACTATCTTTCTATTATTTAGCCTAAAATATAAGGGATTTGTTTTAATCTAAAATTAACTAACTAATTAACTACTGAACGTGACAGAGAGAGTGAAGAAAATAATCGAATAAACCAATGATAAAGACAATACCCAAGGAAGAATCCACCTAGACTTCACTTATTAAAATCCCTAAATTATGTTAATATCTCTTTCGAGACTAAAAACAACTAACTCTAGGTTGATTAATTGAAATCTCTTTCTAATTAAAACCTCTATTATCGCATTAACTCGATCTATGGATTCCCTTATTAGATTTGACTCTAATCTGGTAGATTTATGTCATCCTATTTCTAGGATTGCATGCAACTCTGCTTAATTATGGTAGATCTACTCTTATACAGGGGCTTTTGCTCCTCTGAATAAGCACACCAACTTGAATTAATATTCTGAAAATATTAGATCAAGAATTAAGAACACATAATTAAGAACAAGAACAAGTATTTATCATTAAATTAAAAATATTAAATAATAAGATTCGTCATAGGTTTCATCCTCCCAAGGTATTTAGGAAGTTTAGTTCATAATGTGAAACTAAAACATCCCAAATTTAGAAAAACAACAAGACATAAAAAACCCAAATAAACTTCGAGAGAAATTTGAATGGAGATCTTCAATCTTGAAGTGGATCTACTTCCGAGATGATTCCAATGGCTTCCTTCGAGTAATTTCTACTTTCTGCTCTGTGTCCCCCCTTAGGTCTTCTTCTAGTGTGTTTATATAGACTTTAGAATGCTCAAAAACCCTAAAAATTGGCTTTTTCTGTGTGTTTGGGAAACAGGGAGCGATATCGATACGGGCTGGCGCATGGGCGTGTGGCCTACCCATGTGGATCACATGGGCATGTGCCCAGCTCGTGTGGATCCTGAAAACTTTGATTTTGGCCCATTTTTTGCTTCTTTTGCTCCGAAATACTCTCCTAAGTATAGAAACATGAATTTAAGGGATTCGGAGCATCAAATTCACTAATTCTCATCATAAATCATCCAAAAATATGTCAAGCATGGAATTAAAATATGTTACATTTATGGTTTATCAACTTTCACTCTTTATTATACTAATGTGATTACATTGATAGATCCAAGATCAGCTCATTATTATATATGTATGAATTTAGTATCTAGTAAGACTTTGCCTGTAAAGTCTACTGAATTTGTGATTAGAGTATCGAACCCCTTAGGCAAATGTGTTTTGGTTGACAAAGTTTACAAGAATTGTCCGTTAATGCATTGGGATTTCTGTTTTCTGGCTAATTTGATGTTGTTGCCATTTGATGAATTTGATGTGATTTTGGGTATGGATTGGCTAACAATGCATGATGCTATAGTGAATTATAGATGATAGACGATTGAATTGAAATGTCATAATAATGAGACTATTAGAATTGAATCTAATGATCTGAATAGTTTACCAGTTGTGATCTCGTCTATGTTAGCTCAAAGATTTGTGAGAAAGGGTGTGAAGCTTATCTTGCATATGTACTTGATACGAAACTGACAGAAATAAAGATTGAACTAGTACCAAATGTGTGCGAGTATCCAGATGTATTTCCTGAAGAGTTACCGGGTTTACTACCTATCAGAGAGGTTGAGTTTGGTATTGAATTAGTACCAGGTATAATGCCGATATCGATAGCTCCGTACAGAATGGCTCCGACAAAGTTAAAAGAATTAAAAGCTCAGTTGCAAGATTTGATAGATAGAGGTTTTGTTAGACCGAGTTTCTCTCCTTGGGGTGCGCCGATGTTATTTATGAAAAAGAAAGATGGCACGATGAGAATGTGTATAGACTATCGACAGCTCAATGAAGTGATGATCAATAATAAATACCCTTTACCACGAATAGATTATTTGTTTGATCAGTTAAAAGGGGCAACAGTGTTTTCAAAAATTGATTTGAGATCGCGTTATTACTAGTTGGGAGTTAAAGACTTAGATGTGCCAAAAACTACATTTAGAACAAGGTACGGACATTACGAATTTCTTGTTATGCCTTTCAGACTAACAAATGCACCTGCTATTTTTATGGACTTGATGAACCGAATCTTCAAGCCATATTTAGACAGATTCGTAGTTGTGTTTATTGGTGACATTTTGATTTACTCTCGTGATGAATCTGAGCATGCCGAGCATTTGAGAATCGTGTTACAAACTTTAAGAGATAAACAATTGATTGCAAAGTTCAGCAAATATGAGTCAAGGGTATCCGAGTTTACCCGAGCAAAATTTCTGCGATTATAGATTGGAAGCCTCCGAGAAATATATCTGAAGTCAGTAGTTTTTTAGGACTAGCCGATTATTATAGATGATTTGTGAAAGGCTTCTCGATGATTGTAACTCCGATGACAAGATTGCTTCAAAAATATGTTAAATTTGTACTTCAAAAAGATGTTAAATTTGAGTGGTCAGAAAAGTGTTAGCAGAGCTTCGAGCAGTTGAAAGCATTATTGACAGAGGCACCAGTGTTAGTTCAGCCTAAGTCAGGTAAAGAATTCGTAGTTTTCAGTGATGCACCGTTAAATGGTCTGGGGTTGTGTTTTGATGCAGGAAGGCAAAGTTGTAGCTTATGCCTATAAACAATTGAAGCCACACGAAAAGAATTATCCAACGCATGATCTAGAGTTAGCTGCGATAGTGTTCGCATTGAAATTTTGGCTTCATTACTTGTTTGGTGAGAAATGCCATATTTATACTGACCACAAAAGCTTGAAATATTTGATGACTCAGAAAGATTTGAATTTACGACAGTGGAGGTGATTAGAATTGCTAAAAGACTATGAATTAGTGATTGACTATCATCCGGGGAAAGCGAACGTAGTTGCTGACACTTTGAGCCGAAAATCCTTATTTGTTTTACGTGTTTTGAACACACAATTAGCTTTGTCTGATGACGGCTCGATAGTAGCCGAGTTAAAAATGAGACTGTTATTTCTGATTCAGTGTGAGTTGCAAGCTAAACGAGCTCAGTGTGAGTTGACTTCTGATTCAGAGTTTCAAATAGGGTCTGATGACTGTTTGATGTTTCGTGATAGAATATGTGTACCAAGAAATTCTGAGCTCATTTGGAAGATTCTAAACGAAGCTCACAGTAGTTATTTATCAGTACATCCGAAAAGCAAGAAAATGTATAACGATTTGAAATAGCATTATTGGTGGCACGACATGAAACAAGATATCTCGGAATTTATTTCAAAATGTTTGATTTGTCAGCAAGTCAAAGCTGAGTATCAAGTACCGTCAGGTTTATTACAGCGTATTATGATTCCTAAGTTGAAGTGCATAGAGTAACAATAGACTTTGTATCGGGTTTGCCTTTATCTCCGAGAAAGAAAGATGCGATCTGGGTTGTTGTTGACAAATTGACAAAATCAGCTCATTTCATTCTGGTACGTACAGATTTCTCACTTGATAAATTAGCTGAGTTGTATATTTCTGAAATTGTGAGATTGCATGGAGTGCCACTATCTATTGTTTCGGAGAGGGATCCAAGATTCACTTCACGATTTTGGAAGAAATTGTAAGAAGCTTTAGATATAAAGCTGCATTTTAGCATTGCATTTCACCCGTAAACGGATGGTCAATCTGAACGAGTTATTCAGATACTTGAAGATATGTTGTGTTGTTTCATTCTTGAGTTTGAAGGTAGTTGGGAGAAATATCTACCGCTGATTGAATTTGCTTACGATAATAGCTTTCAATCGAGTATAAAGATGGCACCTTATGAAGCTCTATATAGTCATAAATGTCGAACACCATTGAACTGAACTGATCTTTGTGAGAATAAGATTCGTGGGGTTAATCTAATCAGAGAAACAAAAGAAAAATTGAAAGTAATTTGTGATAGTTTGAAATTGGCTTCGGATCGATAGAAATCGTACGCAGACTTGAAATGGAAAGATATTGAGTTTTTGATTGGGGATAAAGTGTTTTTGAAAGTGTCTCCATGGAAAAAGATTTTTTGGTTTAGTCGGAAAGGGAAATTGAGCCCATGATTTATCGGACCGTATGAGATTATTGAGTAAGTTGGGTCTGTGACATATCGGTTATCTTTACCATCCGAGTTAGATAAAATACATAATGTGTTTCATGTATTGATGCTTCGACGATACCGTTCCGACCCTTCACATGTCATTTCCCCGACTAAGATTGAAATTCAGTCTGATATGTCATATACTAAAGAACCAATTCGAATTTTAGCTTGTGAGATCAAAGACCTGAGAAATAAGAGAATTGCATTAGTAAAAGTATTATGGCATCGAAAAGGGGTTGAAGAAGCTACCTGGGAACCCGAGGATACTATGAGAAAACAATATCCAAACCTATTCACTGGTAAGATTTTCGGGGACAAAAATCCCTAAGGGTGGAGAGTTGTAACAGCCCGATTTTAACTAAAACAAAACAGTAGTTTTAGAACCACAAATCCGATGTTGGAAAATTATTTTAATATTATTTTTGGTATTTACAGCATGTTATTTGATATGTGTGAAAATTTCGTGAGCTAATTTTATCGTTTAAATAGTCAATTTGAGAAAAATGACTAAATCGCGTAAAATGCAAAAGTAGCATTCTACTTGTTAAAGGTGTCAAATAGCTTTGGCTTTTAAATATGATGGTCTTAAATGGTAATTATACCATTTTAAATGTTAGTGAACTTATATAGACATTAAATGGATGATATTAAATGATTTATAATAAGGTTAGTTTAGTAATTTGGTTATTAAAGGTTAAAATAAATAAAACAAAGCTAACTAAAGCTTCATTATCATCTTCATGCACTGAAAATTAAAAGAAGAAGAACCTAAGATAGGGTTTTTCTTTCGACTAGGCAAATTCAAGCAATTAAGGTACAGTTTTTGATCCATTTTTTTATAATTTTTATGTTTTTGTAATTGTTGCAGCTCAATCTAGCTAGCCTGTACCTTTAATTTCAAAACTGTTAAAGATTTTAAGAGTTTCCATTATTGATTTTATGTGTCCTTTGGTATTTAAAGATGAAATATGAAAGCTTGATGATAGATTTTCATGTTTTGTAAAGTGATTTTTGATGAAAATGCATAATAGGGATTAAATTGTGAAATATGCAAATTGAGTGGTTGAAATGTGAAATAAATGAAAGTTTTGGGCTGTTAGGGACCTATATGTAATTTAGCCAAACTTGGGTTTAATGAAATTATATGAATTTTGTGTTTTTGTGAAATAAGGACTAAATTGATTAAATGTGAAAATTTAGGGGCTAATGTGTAAAAAGGCATAAATGTATGTTTTGGATTAAATTGAAAGAATATGAGATTGAATAAGTCAATTTTGAATATATTTAGATCAAGAAAAAAGGAATCTGAAATTAGATCGAGGCAAAGGAAAGATTATCGAGTAATTGACTCATTTCACTGTTTTCATACTCGAGGTAAGTTCGTATGTGAAGATTTCCTTATAAATGTATGTTAAATGCTTTAATATTGCCTAAACTGTGATTATGAGATTTTTTATTAATGTATGAATTGTAAATACGATTCTACGGATATACAAGAAGATGGAATCGACAAGCTAAAAATCCCAGTTGAACCTTAGGAATAGATCTGGATACTGGTGATATGTTATAAGATGATATACCGATTTGGCTTTGGGCCATGCATATCAGATGAGTTGGCTTCAGGCCATGTTATTAGCACTTTGGGTACGAGCTATACTGATTTGGCTTCAGGCCATGCATATTGGATGTTTTGCCTTTTGGCCATGAAAATAGTTCTTCGGATAAGTTACCTTGATTTGGCTACAGGCCATGGTATAGGTACTTATCGTACGAGATTTATGAGTATCTGATTTCTATTCTAAATGGTTCAACAGGTAAAGGAATGATATGGTTCAGAAAGAGGTTAGTACAAGGCGATACAGGTATGTACAAAACCTACTCTAGTATTAAACAGTGAAAGTTTGATGAGATTGTATTTGATCATGATTTGAGACATGAGAAAGGTTTGTAGTTATTGTGTATATTGATTTGGTATGTGTAGTTGGTTGATTTGCATTTATGTGATAAATAAGTTATTCATATACGAGCTTACTAAGCTATGAAGCTTACTTCGTGTTATTTTTCTATGTTTTATAGTGAATCAAGGCTAGCTCGGATCTAGGAGTCATCCGGAACATCATCGCACTATCAAACATCTAAGTTGGTACTTTTGAGTTAAGCATCCTTGGTATATGGCATGTATAGGCTAGATGTGGTATTTTGGTTATGATTATAGCCATGAGAGTTGGCTTGTAAATGATATTAATATTGATGTGTGTTTAGCTATTAGAAATGGCTTGTAAATGTACAAGGTTTGCTATGTAAATATATAGCCACGAGTAATGGCTTATTTTGATAGGTTTTGTATTAATGTGGTTAAGGTTTCATAGTTGTTCAAATGGTTATCTGAATTATGGTAAATGATCCATATTGTTTGGTATTGTTTGGACATGTAATTGACTAAGTAAATGATAGTGAATTGAGTTTTGGTATAGATGAGATTATAATGATATGAATTGTGCATTTTGGTTGATTTTTTGGCTGCCTAATTGAATGATGAAATGGTACCATTTTGGTTGTTTAGGTGAGCATGAGTTGGGGTGGCAAATTGGTCTTGCTAATGGCTTATTTTTGTCCACGCGCGCAGAGACACGGGCGTGTGTCTCAGCCGTGTGCGACACACAGTCATGTTACACGGCTGTGTGTCCCCTGGTGATGATATTAAAATGAAGTCAGTATGCTCCACACCGTCTCACACACGGGCATGTGACCGGCCATGTGGTACAACTCAGTATACTCCTTAATTGGCACACAGCCTAGCATACGGGCATGTGACTTGGCCGTGTTGCATAAGTCAGTATACCCACAGGTTTGGCATGGCCTAGAACATGTCTGGCACACGGGCATGTGTGGCCACTTTAAAGGGCACACGGGCTAGAAACACGGGCGTGTGGTTGGCTGTGTGACCCAAGTCAGTATGTATGCCCCGTTTCCACACGGCCTGGGACACGGGCATGTCTGGAGCTGTGTGAGGCACACGGCCTATTCATACAAGCGTGTAACCCCTGTATTGATAAAAAATTTCTAAGTTTTCCAAAATTCTTGTATGTTATTGGTTTAATCCCGAACCACTTCTAAAGCATGTTTAAGGCCTCGTAGGCCCTAATAAGGGATAATGTGATTGTGTTGAATGGTATTTGAGTATGAATGCATAAATGTACGGGTTATGTATGTTAAATGATGTGTATTGATCGGTAATACCTTGTAACCCTACTCCGGCAATGGATATGGGTTAGGGTGTTACAAACTGAGTCGAATTTGAGCTTAAAAATTTGAAGACATCTAGCCTTCGACCTATACACTGCCAAATCAAAATTAATTAGGGTTTGATTTTCACGAACACAGTACCCTAACTTTTCAAAACCTGCATTCGAAAGAGAACCTCTCTTCAACGAAACAGTTATACCTTTTTCCCTCCTATGACCAAGTTGCCTCCGCTCCAAACGAGTTCACTTTGACTCTATAACAGACGAGGGACGTTCGATTTCACCGATCACTATAGAACCTTCTAGAATATAAAAATCATCGGTTCTTTTACCTTTTAACAAAACAAGAGCTCCACAAGATACCTGAATGCCGCTCAACTCGATGTTGATTCTGTATCTTTTCGAGTCTAAAATACTAAAGGAGATGAGATTCTTTTGTAAATCAGGTACATATCTGAGATTTGAGAGTGTCCTAATTGTCCCATTGAGCATCCTAATTTTAACAGTACCAATATCAATTACCTTACTGGATGAATCATTTCCCATGCATTCAACTCCACCTTCAACTGAATTGTATATGGAGAACCATTCTCTATTGGGACACATATGAAAAGAACACCCCGAATCTAGGATCCATTTGGATGTAAGCTTGGAGTTATCGCTCATTGACACTGACAAGAAATCATCTTTTCTTTCATTGGCCAACTTATCACCAGCTACATCTTCCTCGTTACTCTTAATAGCTCTTTTATTTTGTAGTTTATAACAATCTGCTTTGATGTGACCTAATTTTTTACAATAGCGACACCTTTTGTCTCGCTTCTTTGATGCTACCAAAACAAAAACTTGCCTATCTGCCTTACTATCCAAACCAAACTCATTGTCGAGTTTGTCTTTGTCTCTACCATAAATCAGGGTCTCCCTAAAAGATTTGTATGAAGGGGGTAAAAAGCACAATAATAACATAGCCTTATCTTTATCATCAATCTAAACGTCAATGTTCTTTAAATCATTTAAAAGAGTAACGAATTGACTTATGTGATCTCTAAGAAGTTCACTTTCTTTCATGTGAAACGTAAATAAATGTTATTTTAACACTAAAAGGTTAGCTAGAGACTTAGTCGAATAAAGAGTTTCTAACATTTTCCACAAGGCGGATGAGGTCTTCTCCATCAATACCTCCTGCAATATTGTATTCGTGAGGCACAACTGAGTTGTAGACAAGGCCTTTTCATTAAGCTCTTCCCATTATGTTTCATTTAGATTCTCAGGCTTTTTCCCGGTAACAACCTTTTTAAAGCTGGTTTGAACTAGAATTGTCATATTCGAACTTGCCATGGATTGAAATTCGTGACACCATCGAAATTTTCAATTTCAAACATTGTTGCTACCATCTTTGAAGGGGTTGATCTACAAAAAATTGAACTAGCTTTGATACCACTTGTTAGGGATCGACCCGATTAAGCAACGAACAAGTAAAAATAGCAGAAGAAATTGAGAAATTGAACACACAAATTTAATGTGAAAAAACTCCTCCAAAGAGGATAAAAAACCACGGGCAAAGATAATTTTACTATAATGGTAAAAAAACGAAGAGTACAAAAGATAGAGATAAAAACTAAACCCCGAAAACCCGAAAACAAAGAACCCTCAAAATGTAAACACAAATTTCTCTAAATGTGTTATGAGTTCTAATATCTAATGGGTGTATTTTCTAAGATTGTAAAAGAGCCTATTTATAGGCTAAATTCATAGGTCAAGTAATAATAAAATAATCTAGACTAATAAAAGTTTGATTAAAATAAATAAACAGAGTTTAACTGGAAGATTATTTCTCAAATTTAACTGAAATAAGAGTCATACTTAACACAATCTAAAATAGCATCATTTCTATTTTGACAAGTCTAAATCTTTTTTTTTTTTTTGTAAATTTACTCATTCTAATTAAGATAATTCATTAATCCACTAATAGATTGCTAATGTGGCATTTTTTAACTTTTGTGTAAAGTCAAAGACCTCTCTATAATTAGTCCAAAATATTTTTTTTTTTGGTTTATTTGTAGCATAATAACCACCAGTTCTCATCACCGCCCAACACTCACCTTATGAACCACTAATCATCATTGCCACCCATCCCTTACTCCCCCATCTCTATCGTCCTCTCTTCGTCACCCTCGTACCATAAAAATCACCATGCATTTGCATGTAAGTTGTTACATTGCATTGAGCTCTATAAAGAAATAGTTCTGCAATTATATTTTTGTATAACTATATAATTCTGGTTTAAGGATTATTTAAACATTTTAGATTTTGAAGAGGGGAAGGGGTTCATACAAATGCAAGGTGTTATATAACTTCAGCAATTTGATATACCTTGGAAGAGACTTTTGTTAATGATAGTATTGGCAACAGCCCCTGGATATAGAAGGATCTTAACTAGATATGTAGAAAAAAGTTCTTAACTACATATGTAGAAAAAAGTTCATTGGCAATCAACAGAGAGACCATTACCTTCATGGGTGTTTTACACATTCCAAATCTACTTGGTACTTTGCAGTGCAAACCAAAACAATAATTTGGGTACATTATCATCTAGAAGAGAAAAATTATATTAGTGGAACCATTGGTGCATTATTTGTTTATCCAAATAATTCATTTTCTCTTCCCTTCCCTCAAAAATAAAGGAGTTAGCAATGCATGAAGAACCATCAAATAAATGAAAAGGAGAAAAGAAAATTAAAATGACACAATCCCTAGAAATAATGTTTAAGCAACTAAACTTCATAGATTTTGAAATGTGGAGGCCAGAAAAAAGAGTAAGTTTTCCAAAAGTGCCATTTTTTAAAAAAAAATTATTGGATTAGGCTTTTTTTTTTTTTGAAAAATTATGGGACTAGGCCGAAATAATGAAAACAATTCCAGCTAGAAGTGTTTTCAGCATATTGATAGAAAAATGCTTCCAACTAGAAGCGCTTTCTGCCCTCAATATCTTTTTTAATTTTTTTTGGTGCCACCTCTTATGAAAATAAAACTTACATAATAGATCTTTGTATAAACCTCAAGTCTCATTTCCCTTGTTTTCTTAAGCAATGTGGGATATGGATCTATATAGCCTCATAATCTATTTGAAGTTTGTTCCTAGACAATGTAGGATTGCTTACTTTTTTAACTAACAACATAAAATTAAAGGCTACACTTAATTCCGAAAAATTAAAGACAAAACTGTATACAACATTAAACTCTAACAAAATATATTTTGTTATCATTTCTTTTTTAAAAAGGTAGTTGGCATTCATTAAAATTAAAGAGTAAAATAAGGTCATAAATAAAAAAACAAAAAACTAATATGGCCCTAAAGAAACCCTATCGATTTCCTAAAACAAAAAGAAAAAAAAAAGAAAACTAAACAATCACTCCTAACAAACCAACCTTTCCGATGATCGAAACTACTCTTGAAAATGTCCAAAACCCAGTATTTCTTGCTTTTCCACTGCTCATTCGTTTCATCGTACCTCGAGGTAGAAGTGGAGGCAACTCTTCCTAAGAGTTCACGACTCCTTAAGAATGCTGATATCTTCTTTTATCAGCTTGAAACTGAGGTAATCCCAACCTAATCTCTTTATTTTATCAAAACTTATTTTGACTAGATTTTCATTCAATAAATCCTTCAAGCAACAATAGCCCTTTATCAATCTTACCAAATTCTCTTTATCTTTCATGCTGCATTTACTCTGTCGCTTATTCTCTTGACAATACCCTTTGACAATCTTTTTCCACCTCTATTGTATCTAACTAGGGAAATCCATTTTGCATGTGAGTAACCTCTGCTCTTTTAAGCCCTTCTATTGCTAATGCATGCGCCACTTTGTTTTCCATTCTCAAGGAATGTTTAAATAGGAATGCTTTGTAGCCAAAGCTTAGCATTTTTGTGCTTAAAACATAAGCGTTGATTTTCGATTTATCTATGTTTCCAAATTGTACCTTTTTTATGACTAATAGTGCATTGCCTTTTATTTCAGCTTTTACTATTCCTAAATCTAGTCCTAATTGTACCGTTTGGACACGCAATCACCTCTATTGCAAACCTAATTGGTATATACTCATTTAGGCGCGTCGTAAAATTAACACCCTCCCCCTTGAATCCCTGACTACTACCCTTGACCATGAACTATTGCTTTGTTTGTAAAATGCAAAATCAAAGTTAATTTTTACAAACGATTCCTCCGATGGTCTCCACCATTCCCTCTCTATTGTTCATTTAGGTAACCCTTTGATAAACTCCTTCAGTTTATGTATGTAACCTATGATAAAACTAGCGATTTTTTATTCGTTTTGAAGTATCCCCTTATGTAGGTATTTGTTCCTAACTGTCTACAAAGCTCAGAATAAGCAGGCTATTATTCGGTAATTTTGTATTGAGCTATTATTGTAAAGGTACAACATCTAGCCTTTAAGTTGTCTTTCATTTAATTCTAGTAGCCATTTAATTCTATTAGCCAATCTATGCCTAACTTTCTCCATGTGTCCTTTGCAGCTAAACAATTCCAAAAGCCAAGCTCAATATTTTCCAATTCGGTTGTAAATTCAGGACAATTTGCAAATCCCACCAACCTCCTTTGGTATAGATTAAATTAGACAGGTAAATAGTTATTGAAGATCCTCCAATTCATAATTTTTATTTTAGAAGGTAGATTCAAGGACCATAGTTTTTTTGTACAAAAGTGTTGTACTCATGTTGTTCATTGTTAAGAGTAGTTGAGTGTATTTCTTGTTTAAGTATTTTGTATCCGATCGTTATCGAGTATTCACCAGAAGCATTACCTCGCCATACCAGTCTGTCTTCTTATGGTGCGTATGGAAGAAGGATACACAAAATCATTTCATCCTTTTCTTCATTAAAGGTAGTTTTAATTACCCCTTCCTTCCAGCAATTAGTAGTTTGTTCAATTAAATCTGACACATAACGTATATGCTAATTGTTTACTTGTATTTAAATTTTGAAATCCATAGCACCTGGCACCAACGCATTTCCCAAACCAAATATTGATTTCCTAATCCGATTCACTAGCACAAACCTTTCTTTAGTAGCCCTTTCGTCTCCCATACACTTTTCCAAGTATATGATAGTAAATTGTTCAACATAGCATTTAATAAATTTGTTTATGAATAATATTTAGCCTTTAATGATCTTGCCAATAAAGAATTTGGATAACAAATAAGACGCCAACCTTGTTTTGCTAATAATGCTAGATTAAATTTTGACAAGCATTGAAATCCTAAACCCTTGTCTTCTTTTAACTTACACAATCTCCTCCACTCGCACCAATAAATTCATCGCTTCCCATGCTTCTTTTTGCCACCAAAATTTTCCAATTATGCTTTCCTATTCATTACAAAGTGAATTTAGCAAAAAGAAACATGCCATTGAATATGTTGTTGTCCTACCTGGTGTTCAATTCTCATTCATTACTTCGATTACACAATAAAGACATTGCTTCTTTTTAAGGAGGGAGAAGGGCAATATTTGCATAAATTTAATTTTTTTTTTCTTAAGTATGATTCAATATTTACACATAAGTATTCTAAAATAAAATGATGTTCAGAAAAAAATTTGTTCATAAGTTAGTTCTAATGCAGGTATGATTCTTGATTTTATCTGAATTTTTTTATGTTATCTTAAGTTATGAAATGTTTATATGTTCTTAAGTCTTATATAGGCTTTTTCCATGAAAATTTAATTTCCTTAGAAGTAGACAGGCATGAAGGTTTAAGTCCCTAGAATTGACTTGGTAACTTTCTTAAGGCAAAATCTTAGGGGGCATAAGAATCTAAACATGATATGGGCACATTTTCTTTGGATCGTTTGAGCCTTTCAAGCATACCATATGAATTTAACCCTTCAAAACTAAGTTTGAGCCTTCAAGCCTACTTTATTTCTATTCACCTACATCATAAGCCATATTACCATCTTTTTAAGTTTCATCCTATTTTGTTGCACCAATTTTAACTCTACTTGTCTTGGTGATCAAAATTCAAGGAAAAATTCAGAAAGATATATATGTTCTCTGTATGTTCAAGAGAGAGAGTGAGAGACTGAGAGAGAGAGAGAGAGAGAGAAGTATATTTAAATGTCAAGCAAAAAAAAGAGTAAAATAAATACTCAAATATTGAAAAAGGCTTCAAATTAAGTTTGGGGTGGTAAAATCCATTAGTAGGAAGGATGTAGCTCAACAAGATTTAAGACAGAGTTAGAGTCAAGATTATTGAACCTAAAAATTCACTTATCTTTATCCCTATCTTGAGCCTAGCCCCATTACAACCCTATAAAAGGCCTAATAATTTTAATGATTATGTCGACTACATTAGTGGAGAGGAAATGTTAAGTTCAACATATGAAGACCACTAATTAAACCTTGTGATTGTTTTATCTAATTGATAAGGAAACTTTGATTGAATAGTGAATGTTACATATGACCTTGAAAAAAAAACACTTTATGACTTACGTTAGCATTTTGTCGCACTCAGTATAAAAGTTTGAAATAATGTTTGCATATGAGTGACTTATCAACAAAAAGAGTTGGTGAGCATGACTTTGTTGATGTATGTTTATGTGCATAAGTTGATTCTACTTAAACTTACTACAAGATTACCTTATCTAAATTTTTACTTTGCATTACTCAAGATGAGCAATGGTTTAAGTTTGGGGGTATGTAAACTCTAAATTATATAGAGTTTTTACAGTTGTTTATGGAACCTTTTTACTTAAAAATTATGTATATCCCAAATATTTGATATTTCATTGGGTAAGTTTTGTTTATATTGAGATAATGGACATGATTTAGTAAAGTATGCAATTTTATGCTTTAATGTATTAAATTTGTGCATAATTTAAATATTTCATGCTACATAATAATTTCTTGTTTTTAATTATTGTAGTGGGACCATGGAGTTTATAATTTGTGAAGCTTATTTTAATTATACATGGACATGAGCTTTATTCTACCTTGTTTGGACGGCAAAGGCAAGCAAATTGGCTCAAGAGAATGTCACTTTGATCCAATTAAAGTTGGTTTAATCGAAGACCAAGTCTGACAAGTACCTCCTTGATTGATTCATGCATGAAATCAAACACGAATCAAGCAACCAACAACCTCCCCTTTCCACAATTCGTGGACGACCAAGCAAAGGAGAAACTTAAGGGATATCCAAACTACTTTTAGTAAACTTCTTAGTCACCCCTCAACTATAAATACCACCATTTACTTCTCATTCATTTATCCCTCATCCCCCTTCCCTCACCATTCAATAATTTCTCAATCCCTCAAGTCTCATATTTACTTTCCCTCTCACACATAAATCATCCATTTTCCCTTCCATTTTAGCTAGCAATTCCTTAAGAAAATTCTCTCTTGGCTGGCCACCTTGAGGAGCAATTACGAGGATAGGGAGAAGCCACCGCGATCAATTTCTAGAGGATTGCTGAAACTATTTCAGAGTTTCATCTTCCTTAATATTTACTATTATTCAACATGTTTGCAATTTGCTTTGTTATTTTTTCATTAACAATCTTAATTTTGTTTAGCTAGAATGATTATATCAATTTAAAGAATTTTATGTGATCTATGTTCATGATTTTCTATACCTCGATTGGTCATGCTTTCAATTAAAATCATGTATGTATTTCATTCATTAAAATTTGATTGAATGCATTAAAATTAGTTGATCAATCCTAGCCAGATGATGACTAGTGGATGCAATAATTGAAAGATGCATGCTTAATTTAAATCCTAGCCCGATTAAATTAAAGGTTCGTAATAACTCGAGAAAGCACTATTACATTGCATAACTTTTATACTTGTGTGATTAAAGTGTTTCAAACCTAATCCGTCCTTGTTACTTCACATAAATCTAAAAAACCCTTAGTTAAATATGATCATGGTAGTATGCACATTTTTCTAAGTAAAAGATTCCGGAAGAACTTAAACTGGTTTCAAAGTTCATGAAAGATCGAGTTGCCATGGAATATTTTTCGGAATACTGTGAGCATGATGAAAATGAACCAGGTCAATTGTTGTTATTATTCTAGCCTATTCATGTTATTGTTGTTAAAGCTTGCGAATTTCTATTAAATCCATCTCATCCATTTTAATTAGTCATCACACTTAAGTTAATTTGCATCTAGGATAATTTTGCATCTAGTTTTTTTTTTTTTTACATCAAACATTCAAAAATATTGTGTTTTCTCACCAAATTGTAAAAAATTAATTTTGCAAAATATTGAATAACATATACAGTCCCATTGGAGATGATAGCTCTTATGCTTACTTATTACTTGATAATGATTATGTACACTTGCACAAACCTCAGCATTACAAGTTTTTGGCGCTATTATCGAGGACTACTACCTTAATCATTTTTTGTGAAATTATTTCTTACAATTTGGTTTATTCATTTGTATTTTTATTTAATTATTTTTTATCTTTATTCTTTATTTTTGTGATTTATTTTCAGGTGTTTATGAGTATAGATCGAATCATCGATATATTTCCTGTAGACCCTGAAATTGAACGGACATTTAGAAAAAGAAGATAAGACAGAATAGCCCAAAGACAAGATGTAGAAATGGACCTTGAAAATCAAAATGATATTCACGGGGATGCAGCCGCTAACGTTCATATTCCAATCCTTATTGCTGATTATAGGGATCGAGCTATAAGGCAATATGATGTGCCGCTTTTTAACGAACTAAATTTGAGAATTAGGAGACCAGAGATGTAACACCCCTAAAACATGTATAATGGAGCTAAATCAATATGGTATCTATCCATACAACCAATATTCCCAAAGGCACCTCGTAACGCCCCAAATTTTGGGCCTAGAAGAAATGGGCTTCGCGTATCAGAGGAATTGGAATTTAGTTGTGCAAGTGAATAACACAAAGGTATGTCTTCTTTAGTGGTTAAGGGTCCCGAGAAGTATTGGAGAAGTCCTGGGTTCAAACCTGATTTGGTTGCAGGTGAATAAAACCTTGGGTGTAAGTAAGTGGGCTTAAAGAATATTGTTAGTGAAATCATGACACCAGAAGAGTTGGTGATCCAGTTGTTGTGGCGTCATTATTGTGGCAAGGGATCTTGAGTTCGAAATGCATGGAATGCAAAGGGATTTTATTTTATTTCCATGAGGTGAAAGAGGTAGAGTTGGATTGAAACTCTCCTGAGGTGGTTGTTGACTTGGTCTTGGATGAGGTTGTTGGGAGTAAATCAAGGAGGTTTCTAGGAGAGTTTGAAAGGAGTTTGAATAAGGTTTGAATAAGTTGTTGCCAGCCGAATGGGTAGAGGAGGTTGAAGTAATTCAAATCTGTAGGTAGAGTGTTTGTAGGAGAAAATTTTAGAAGGTTGAGGGGAGTGTTTGAGTTGGTCGAACGTGGGACTCCCCATCTTGGCAAATTCGGTCATAGGACCTCTTGTTTCATAGGAGCCAAATTCTTTTGTGCCATTTCTGAGGTTCTCCTCGTTTTTATTTTTTTTCTTAATTTTCTGTATTGCCGAACATATACTGAAAAGTGACCTCTCATGCATTCTTTTTGTTTTTCTCCTTTCTAGCCGAATTGGTGGGTGCCACTCAAGTATTCTATTTTCTTTTTCTTTTTCTTTTTCTAGTGACCAATTCTTTCCCTTCACAGCCTACCAAATCTGTTCATCTTCCCCTTCTTCGACATCTCTTTCTATTCTTCTCATTGGTGGTCGAATACTCCCAAGTCTCTCAAACCATTGATGTAACCGATTGTTGTTTTCTTCCTCTCCATTTACTTCCCTTTCTCCTCTTTCTCTCTAAAGCCGAGTATCTTATTCCTTTTCTCCTAAACACCTTTGGTTAAATCTAGTCTTTTTCTCAAATTCTTTTCCCTCTCAAACCCCTTTTCGCTCTCTTTCCATTTCTGTTTTCGATTTGGTAAGCAACCTCTGCTAATCGAACTTTAGATGGAAAAGGGGGTGCCAATGATAAAGTAATGGCAAAGGTGCCAGCTAAGATTGAGTGTGTAGCCTCTACTCCCAAGTTTAAGTGACGTAAGGTGTCGACGGTTCGGGACTTTCTACCAAGATGCGGAAGGGTGATGGCACCAAACTTTGGATTAGGTAGGCAAATCACAGTCGACCAATCTACTCAAGGAAAGTGGTAGTCTATCTTTCGATTAAGTGGTTGTTAAGATGATTAGTGATTAACTGAATGTTATGTTTGAATATAGGTTCTAGCGATCATAAATTCTTAATACTCTACATGACTAGGTGTGTAACCGTAGGCTATGTTTGATGATCGACTGAAAAGCTGAAAGTGTGTGTACTTGTAAACGGTTTTCAATAATCGTTTAAAAGTAGAAAATATATGTTATTTGCACTGCTATGACTGTAGATCGTCGAAATGCCGAAAATCCAAAAATATGACGTATGATGCCACATGGGCGTGCTATCTCACATGTGGTGAATAGAGCCCACAGACAAGGCGTTAGACTGTAGAGGCCACCATGAGCGCTCTCATGGTCTTGAGCTGTTCTAGGCCTTGTTAGGCCGAAATGGGCCATGTGGGCCCACACGGATAAAATGTATGTGATGTGGTAAGTGTTGTTTGGACTGTGACGTTTGCATAGCTGTGGCTGTTTCTAGGCTAAATGGGCCACACGAGTGTGTGGGCCCACTTGGGGCCGAGTATGGGCCTTAGGCCCTTTTACACCACTAGGTCTGTTTAGGTTACTTAAGTCGCTTAAGGTGACGGTGGACCTTCTATTGGGCCGTTAAGACCCTAGACTGTAAAATTACCGAAATACCCCTATATGGTAAAATGACTGTTTTGCCCTTATGGGTAAATGACCGACTTAGACTATGAATTTGACTGATTTGACTGTGATTGTATGACTGTGTTTTAACTGAATTAACTATGGTTGTAAAACTGATATGCTTTTAATATATGTTTAAACGACTGTTACTGAGCATGGCCATTCTACATACATGTGTGATGATTGAGTATGACATACACAACACATTGCATGGGGTTGGGACATTGATATGGAGGATGTACTATTCTGATAGGGTCCCACGGGTCGTATGAGACGACTGTGGATCCAGTATATGATTTGTTAGGGTCGCATGGTCGCTTGACGATTGTGGATCCACTGACGGCTTAAAGCCATTATGTGATTGGCAGCTCTGGTGCGAAATTGGTTAGTGTCGTAACCGATTCCACATCAGGAGTGTAGGGATGGGTGGGTCGATTAAATCGCCATAGAAGTGTAGGGTTGGACGGGATACGGAGTGCAGGGTTGGTTGGGTATTTTTGCATTGCATAGTCTGATTTTGATTGTGGCATGGGCTCAGGCCCAACTGAGGCTACTATGGGCTAAGGCCCAAGTGCCACCGTTATTGTAATGGGTTTAGGCCCAAATTGATGTGATGCATGCTTTATGATCGATGAGGGTTGTACACACTGAGTTTTTGTAAATTCACCCCATCTTTTATTTTTTTTTAGGTAATCCTTAGTGAGAGATAGTTCGACGTATCAGAGGACTCAGAGGTGGCCATACTACGGACAGTTAAATTTTACTATATTGAATTACTTTAATTATGTTTTCTCTTGTTTGGGTTTTGTTGTAATAAGGCCTTTCTCCAGTTTGTTTTAATTTTTGGATTTTATCATATTGTTTGCTTAACTCCTAGTTTTAATACTCGTGTTTTAAAAAGAAGATAACGTTTTATAAACCAAACATAAGTACACAAACGTTTTTCAAGAAAAGCTTCTGCTGTTTGTGAAACACGAAATTTTACATTAATGTTTATAAAAACTAAGACTTTCTTTAACAACATAAAGTTTTAATCAATCCATCAATCAAATGACTTCGAGGTTTTTCAACTAAATCGAATTTTATGCTTCACCCTTCAATGTGACACCGCTGGATTCGACCATAACGTCTGGGCCAGATTTGGGGTGTTACACACCTCAATCACAAATACCAAACATGTTTAAACATTTGCATACTTTTTTCCATTAACCAACCATACATTTATAATCTAATTTCCTTACAAAACTTACGACCATGACCACATGTCAAAGTCATATAAACAAGCCAAAATGGTCACTAAAACATAGATCAATTTGACAATTCTAACATCAACCATGAAAGCACCAAAATGCTCAGATATCATTAATCATAAAATACTTTTACATGTGCATATTTAACCCATTTAAATGTCACCATTCTAGCCATTTCCAAATAGTTCCAACAACCAACATATATACATACCAAATTATGTCCAAATGGTCAAAATTCAACCAAACATACTTGACTGAATTTCATATCAAAACATGCCCTAAATGATCGCTTTGCAAACATGCCAACTCTTACGACTTTAATCATAAAAAAAAACCATGCATCAATTTGATAACATACACCTTAACCATTAAGCATCAAAGTGCATACACCCCAACCATTAAGCATCAAAGTACCAAAAGCACACCAACCATCAAGGCATCAAAATGACATAAGTTTCACAAGTTCATAGTAAAATTACATGTGATTATCATAAACTAAATAATAGGCATATTCCACCTATACATGCCATTTCAACCACTACCAAATTATCAAAATCTACCAATAAAATCGATGGACAATGTAATGGATCTCCAACTAGCTTCCAACCAGATCAAGCTTCCGATAAGCTGTAAGGTAAAGGAAAATAACTACATAAGCAATGTATCTTTCGTAAGCTCATATAAACTTTAAGCATAAATTTCCATTTCGATAATAAACTTATTAAAATAAACAAACAATGCCAAAATTCATAAATCTATATGATCATCAACTCACAAATGAGTAAATCCATTAATATCACATATACTTATAATTCATAACATGAATGGATTTTATGGGACATAATGTATAACTATCAACCTTTCTATAAGATTATACACCTTTCAATTTAGTTACTTTCCATTTCGTTCCCAATGCTTATCATAAGCCTAAACGACATTATCAATTCCCGACTTAGTGTATTTATCCATGTTATAATTATATTCATTCATAGTATACATAAAATTTCTCACATATAAATACATTATAATACATTCCAATTACGTACTTACCGTTTCATTCCCTTTTCTTACTCGTTCATATGAATAATACAAGCATAATCATAAATATCAATTATATCTATAAGCTTCGCATAAGCTTAAGTACATCAATAACACATGTTAGTTCATTTAAACATGATTCATATGAATTTGGCATAAGCTTGGCATATGCATACATACCTTAATTCATATTGAACATTTACCATTTCATTTGCATAACACATAAGACATAAACATAGCATTAACCATATTCACAAGCTAGTGATTAAACACATGACTTAGCAAAAATCACCACATGATAAAATAACTTTCATGAATATAGCATATAAGCATTCATGTTTTTCATGAACATGGCTATCCACACTTTAATCATCAGTAACTCATACATTTCCATACTTTCATGACATTGCCAATTGATATCGTTCATTCCATTTGTATGCCCGCTGAATCAATTAGAATAATATCTGATACGTGGGAATCTCACACATTATGTGCTAACATATGGTCGAAACCATTTCTTTCCTTTTCCTTTACATACATGCTCTCTCTCGAGCCATAAATAGGACTGCTCACAAAAGCTGTTGGTCGGAACGTAGCTACACAGTGCTGCTCACAAAAGCTGTCAAGTATCTGCAACATATGTCAAAACTCAGCCATGATAGGACGTTTAGGACCAGCACCCGAAACATGGTAACCCTAATGACATGTCATTTGTATTCTATATATTCTTAAGGTTCAAATGGGACTCAATAATCGTCATAGGTCATTGAATTTCCATCGTTTCTTGACAAGATAAATTACATAATAATATATATTGATTCAATTACAATAGAATCACATGCTGACATTCAATTAATCAACATTATACAGATTCAGTTCATACGAACTTAGCTAACTAAATTGTAGAAATGACAAAGTATAGGGGCATTTGATAATTTTTCTCTCTCCTTGATTTTCCACCTGATCTTCATCTAAATTAATAATTTCAATAAATCTATTAATTTAGATAGTAAACCAACTTCTTTTTTGCAAATTAAGCATTTTTGACATTTTTTACAAAATTACCCCTAAAGTTTTACTTTTACTCAATAAACATGCAAATTAACCATTTTTACCCAAATTTGAGCATATCCGAATACTCATGGCATCCAATACAGCACATTATTGCAAAAATTTCACATCAAATCCTTGTACTTTAACTATTTTAATAATTTAGTCCCTAATCAGAAAATTCATCAAAAATCACTTAACAAAATACTTTTAAATACCAACTGATATTTCAAATTCATCATTTAACATAAATAATCACTAGATTCATCAATGGAAACATTCAAAATCTTTAACAGTTTCAAAATCGAAGGTACGGGTTAGCTGGACGTAGTTGCAACAATCTCAAAAACATAAAAATTATTAGAAATGGGGCTAAAATGACATATCAAGCTAGCTTTCACCATTGTCGAACCTCAAAGCTTCAGAATGGTTTCTTCTGCCTTTTCAATTCGGTAAAAAAAAGATGTAAAGATGATAAAACATTTTGGTTTTATTTAATTTAATTTAAATTGCCTAATTACCGTTTAACCCTTAAAAACTCAACCAAATTTCACCAAATGCCAAGTCATGTTCATCCATTATCCTCTAAATTGGTTGAATTACTACATTAGGCCCTCATTTCATGCTTTTATATCCATTTGATACAAAAAATGCTATAGCCAATAAATTTTACATCTTTACAATTTAGTCCTTTTTAATTAATTAACTATCAAAACATTAAAATTTTTTAACGAAACTTTACTACCACCTCAATGACACTCCGTAAATATTTATAAAAATATCTATGGCTCAACTTATAGAAACGAAGTCCCAATACCTCATTTTCTAAAACCACTTGACCTCAGGGTCTTACCACTTGAACTTAATCAATCATTTATATAACATTAATTACCATATCAAAAACCTTTTTAAAACCATATTTGACTCTTAAATATTAAATAATAATATTTACAAACTTACTCGTCAGATTTGTGGCCCCAAAACCATTATTTTTGACACTACTGAAAAACAGGCTATTATAGGAAATCGAGGCACCGCAGTTTGAATTGAAGCCTGTGATGTTTCAAATGATTCAAACAATAGGCCAATTTAGTGCTATGCCCATAGAAGATCCACACCTTCACCTTTGACTATTCATGGAGGTGAGCGATTCCTTTAAGATAATAGTGTAACTGAAGACACATTAAGATTGAAGTTGTTTTTGTACTCATTGCGAGATCGAGCATGAGCATGGCTTAATTCATTGCCACCACATTCAATTTCAACTTGGAAAAAACTAGTTGAATGTTTTCTGGTAAAATATTTCCCACATAGCAAAAATGCTAAGTTGTGGAATGGGATCACCACTTTTCAACAAATGGATGATGAGTCCTTATACAAGGTGTGAGAAAGATTCAAGGAGTTACTTTGAAGATACCCTCGCCACGGGATTCCACATTACATCTAGTTGGAGACATTTTATAATGGTCTTAATGTACATACAAGGTTGGTGGTAGATACTTCTGTGAACGGTGCTCTATTTGTAACATTCCGAATTAGGGCCTAGTCAAAACAGTAGTTTTGAGACCACAAATCTGACGTAAGAAAATTTATTTTTATTATATTTTTATGGTATACGATTTCACAGAATGATTTCGTGAAAATTCATTCGAAAATTTCGACATTTGGGCACTCAATTTGGTCAAAAGGACTAAATTGTAAAAAGTGAAAAAGTTGAGCTCTACATGTTAGAGGTGTCTAATTGTTATGAAATTTTAAAAGGGAGGTCCTTAACTAGTAATTAAACCATTGTATAACTTTTTGGACAAAAATGGCATTGGATGGATAAAATTTCAAAGAAAGGCAAAAAAGGCATTTTGGTCATTTAAGGGTAAAATGCATTAAAAGACAAATTTTAAAATCCAAATATGTCCCTTTCTTCTTGATTCAGCAAAATTTACCAAGATCAGCCATGGTTAGGGTTTTACCAAGCTTCCAAGCTCAATAGTAAGTGATTCCGAGCCCCGTTTTTAATGTTCTTTACATTTTTAAAATCCCGGCGACACGTTCTAGCTATTTCTACCATTATTTTGAGCTAGGGTTTGTGTTTAAAAATTTACCCATGAATTACATGCTTTTATTTTGATTTCTAATGGTAGAAAATGAGTGTTGGGTGTTTAATAAACGACTTTTACTAAGTGTTTTCGATGAAAACGTCCGAAAGGACCATTTTGTAAAAGTTGTAAAATTGGTCATAAATGGGTGATTTAGTGGAAATTGGGGGCTGTCATAGTTATGAAAAATGATCATAATGTCATAAAAAATAATGAAATAGGATGAATTTTAATTTTCGAGCATTGGGGCAAAAGTGCAAATATGCAAAAGTTTAGGGGTTAAAATGAAAATTTGTAAAAATATGATTTTTGGACCCCTATGAATAATTTGACTAATTATTAGGCTAAATGTGATATTATAGATCAATGAAAACAAGATTCGGGCTTAGAACGAGGTTGAACAAGGTTAAGCACAAACTCGAAATAAATAGTCATACTCGAAACCGAGGTAAGTTCATATGTCAATGATAATGCAATGATATTATTATTGTTCATAATTAAACTTAAAATGATGTGTTGACATTGTTTGATGGATATTTATTTAGTTGATATGAAGATTATATATTGTAACAAATGCCAAATTATAATTATATGCAATACCATGTTTATTTTATGGACTAATGTCTAAATAAACATGGAAATGTGTTGAATTGGATGTACATTGCATGACCAGCTATGCATAATAATATACTTGATGGAAAGAGAAAATCTCGGTTGAATAAAGAGAGAAATTCGATGGATAAACCATGGCTTACATGAATTGAGACCCTACATGTGTTGCAGAAAGGATTTAGCCCGGACGGATAATCCGTCGATCTCAAATATAGAAAGGATCTAGCCCAGACGGGTGTTCCTTAAGTGATCAAGCCTCCTGAAGAATATGCATGCATTAAGGATTTAGCTTGAACGGGTAATCCGATTAGGGTTTGAATTTAGCCTGGACTGGTAATTCAGATCCTAGCTTATTGAGAGTGCTTGTCGTTACAAGGGATTTAGCCTGGACTAGTAATCCTGACATCACCTTATGAGTTTACGATACGGGGGATTTAGCCTGGACTGGTAATCCCGCCGTAAGATGTGAGGTTCGCGGGAGTGCGCACATGAAATGATCACTTGTATGAATTGACGGTGAATGGGATATCCATCGAGATTCCGAGAAATTCAACGAGATTAATATGAAAAATGAAAAAAAAAAGTTCTTGCCATGATACATCATGTATGTTATATAATATTATTATGATGCATATGAGTTGTCATGTTTGGACGAGTGCAGTGCTAAATGATAGCACAGGTAAGTACTCGAAACCCACGAGCACGTGTTTGACATGTGAAATGAAATGGACTTGTGATGATAGTGCAAATGAATGAATGATATTTATAAGAATAATTTCTATGACAAATTTGTGATGGTTATTATCTTGTTGCACTAAGATAGATTTGGTACAGCAGTATTGGTCTGACTTTGAAATTCTGCCAAAAATAGTGTAAATTGAGTTAGAGACTGAACTAAATATGACATTAAATCTTAATGAGTCTAGTTTCAATTAAAGGAAATAGTGTAAGCAAAAGAATTTTGTAGTATGAGATATATGAATTCTTGTGAGACAGAGTCGGAGTGATTCCAGACTCCCTTGTCTCAACTTTGAAAAATCACTAAAAATTGTAAACAAAAATAATTATGAGTTAAAATTCATATGAATGAAATTATTAATGAGTCTACTTTCATGGGAAAGAGATAGGAACATTATCCAAATCTCTTACTATGAGATAAATAAATTTTAGTGAAGAACGATCGAAGCTGTCAAACAGAAAAATAGGGGAGAATTTGAATAATAAACTGTACTTATTGGCTAGACCAAAAATTCTGGAAATTTAATGGTAAGAATATATATGAGTCTAGTTTCAGGGAAAATTAACGGATGTTAATTTGGAGTTTCATAGCTCGATTTATAAATAATTTATCGACTATGACTCAAGTAGACAGCTTGACCAGAATATGAATAAAAGTGTAACTATAGTTGTTTTACTTAAGGAAACATGTTATATTAATGCTTATTATTTTCATATGGACTTACTAAGCGTAAAGCTTACTCCCTCCTTTCCATTTCTTTTAGTTTTTGTAGGTCAGCTCGGGTTGGAAATTGTCAAAGGTAGCATCACACTATCGAGCCTTTACCCTTGGAGTATTGACATGTATATGTTATACGTTTTGAAGTGAGAGGCATGTATAGGGACTTAGTTTTTCTATGATAGATGTTGTTTTGATTAGCCAAATGTATTGGCCTATAATGCTTTGTTGTATGTAGCCATGAGATGTGGCTTATAATGAATTTGGCTTGGAAGCCTATTTATCCATGATATGTGTAAATGTCTTGTGATGTGGGTATGTGATTATGCTTGTTCACTATGTTTAAGAAGTATATGGCATATGTACATGGTGAATGCCTTAAGACCATTCGAGGTGGTCATGGCCATGGAATAAATGTGTGATATGGTAATAAGTTGTTAATGCCCTGAACATGTATGCTTAATTTAAAAGTTAGTAAACATAGTATAATGGTATAAGTGATTAATAAGATGACAAGGTCACATGAATGTGTAATAATGTGGCTAGGCTATTTTATCATGAGTAGGAGGAACAAATGCATAATAATGAACTATTGAGGAATGCCATAGAAACAATGTATGTGTGTGCTTGTAAAGATGACAAAAAAATTAGGAAATTAGCCTAAGTTTTGACTACACGGGCATGTGTCTTGGCCGTGTGTCTTTAACAGAATGTTAAGGATTAAGTTAGAGAGTTACACGGGCTAAGGACACGGGCGTGTCCAGAGCCACATGGGCGTGTATGTCTACACGGCCTACCCATATGGGCATGTGACTCTCCAAAGCTAGAAAATTATCAAGTCACCCAAAGTTTACCAAATGTTTTCGATTTTGTCCCAAACCGCCCTAATGTATGTTATAGGCCTCGAAGGCCTGTATAAGGGATGATATGCATGTGTCCGAAAAGTTTGAATTTTGGGCGAAATTTGGTGACCCAGTTTTGTATGTTTATGAATGTTTAAGTCTGGTAATGCCTCGAGCCTTGTCCCGGCGTTGGATATGGGTGAGGGGAGTTACACTATTGCCGAAGTCTTATAATGAGCCTTATGAGATCATCGAGAGAATAGCCAGTAAAAATTACCAGTGGTCGACTAATGGAGTAGCTTCAAGAAGATACATAGTCGAAGCTCTCAACTAATGTATCCTCTATCTCTTTAATGTTGAAACAGTTTCTACTAATAGTTTTAACCATATTGCAGCTCAACCACCAACTCAATTTGATATTATTTCCTATGTATATTATGGGGACGGTCATTCTTTTGAGAATTGTCCATCAAATCCCAAGTTAATTTATTATGTAGGAAATCAAAACAAAAATAAAAGTGTATAAGGGCCACAGTCCAACTTCTATAATTCTTCATGGCAGAACCATCCAGACTTCTCTTGGAGTAACCAAGGAGGAGGACCGAACAACACTTATATGCAGCATTGACCAAGTCAATCTCAAGGGTTCAATCAATAAGTTTAAAAGCCACTACAAGCTAAATTATCTAATAGTTTAGAGAATTTGTTGAAGGCATACATGGTGAAGAATGATACCTTAATCTAAAGTCAAGTAGCAACACTAAAAAATTTGGAGAACCAAATGGGTTAGTTAGCTATGGAGCTTCGTAATAGACCGCAAGAAGCCTTGCCGAGCAATACAGAAAATCCAAGGAGTTTTGGTAAGAAACATTGCAAGGTAGTTTCTTTATGAAGTGGTAAGACTTTGGAACCCAAAGAAGATGTGGTTGAAGATCAACCTATTGAGAAGAAGGAAAGTCAACCAATAGATGAAATTCCTACACCAGAAGAGTCAAAACTTACAAAGTCTGATGAGGTAAAATCTAAACTAGTGAATTCTGATAAGCTAACACCTTCTTTAGTTGCATATTTATCTCCTCAGAAAAGTGGTCCAATCTAAGCCAAAGTTCCATCACCTCCATATCCTTAAAGATTCAAACAACATAAGCAGAAATAAGAGGTGTAATTCAAGAAGTTTTTGAATGTTCTAAAGCAACTTCACATCAATATTCCATTGGTGGAGGCTTTAGAACAAATACTCAATTATGTCAAGTTCATGAAGGACATTTTGTCTAAGAAGAAGAGACTTAGTGAGCACGAGACTATAGCACTAACGAATGACTGCAATACGTTCTTACAGAACAAGCTACCTCCGAAAATGAAGGACCCCTGAAGCTTTACTATACCCTATAATATTGGAGAATCTTACTGTGGTAAAGCTTCATGCAATTTAGGAGTAAGCATCAACTTGATGCCAAAATTTATTTTCAAGATGTTTTGGAATAGGTGAAGTAAAACCCACGACTGTGACACTCTAATTGGCATATCAATCTTTAGCATACCTAGAAGGAAAGATTGATGATGTTTTGGCATACGTAGATAAGTTTACTTTTCCTGCTAATTTCATTGTCTTATATTTTGAAGTAGATAAGGCAGTGTCAATCATCCTGAGGAGACCTTTGCTAGCCACGAGAAGAACATTAATAGACGTACAAAAAGGCGAATTCACCATGAGAGTTCAAGACGGTCAAGTAACATTTAATGTTCTTAAAGCCATGAAATTTCCCTATCCGACGAAGGATTTTTCAATGATGGAGGAGCTAGAAACCTTAGTTTCTATGGAATGAGAGAATAATTTTGTAAATGACCAATTGGAGAACACTTTAGGGCCTGAGCCATTAGAAGATGAAGAAGGTAATGAAAACATGGCTTTGATGGCAGTTAATCAGAGGAACTATGTTCAACCAACACGATTTGAACCGTTAGAGTTGGAAGCTCGGGAATTCACACAACCAAAGTTGTCAATCGAGGAACCACCTGAACTTGATCTTAAGGTACTTCCTTCTCAATTGAAATAAGTTTATTTGGGCAACAGATCTACTTTTCCTGTGAATGTTTCAGTAGAACTAACAGAACACCAAGAGGAGCAGTTGATCGAAGTCTTGAAGAAATTTGAAAAGGCAAACGGCTGGACCATAGCTGATATCCAAAGAATAAGCTCGTCCTTTTGTATGCACAAGATTATCTTAAAGAAGGCAAAAGAGATAGAAACAATGGGAAAAGGAGACTCAATCCAATCATGAAAGAGGTAGTTCAAAATAAAGTTATCAAATGGTTAGATGCGAGAATTATTTACCTCATCTTAGATAGTTCATGGGTAAGTCCAGTACAATATGTACCAAAGAAAGGTGAAATCACGATTGTTGAGAATGAATGAAACGAGTTAATCCCGACGAAGATGGTCACAGGTTGGAAAATCTGTATTGATTACAAAAAATTGAACAAAGCCACTCAGAATGACCATTTTTCGTTGCCTTTTATGGATCAGATGTTAGATCGACTAGAAAGTAACAAATATTACTACTTTTTTAGATGGATATTCGGGATATAACCAAATAGTTGTAGCCCTAGAAGACCAACACAAAACAACTTTTACTTGCTCGTACGATACGTTTGCTTTTAGGCGAATGCATTTTGATTTATGTAATGCACCTACCACATTTTAATGATGCATGATGGAAATATTTACTGATATGGTAGAAAAAAATTTTGAGGTATTCATGGATGATTTTTCTATTTTTGATAATTTTTATGATATTTGTTTGAGTAATTTAGCTGAGGTATTGAAGAGATGCAAAGAGACAAATCTTGTCCTTAACTGGGAAAAATGTCATTTTATGGTTAAAGAGGGAATTGTCTTCGGACATAAAATTTTCCAAAAATGAAATTGAAGTAGATAAAGAGAAGGTGGATGTAATTGAAAAATTACCACCTCCAGTTAGTGTGAAAGAAGTTCGAAGTTTTTTAGGTCATACTGGTTTTTACCGAAGGTTTATTAAAGATTTTTCAAAAATTCCCATGTAACACCACTAACCCGTATCCGTCGCCAAAATAGGGTTACGAGGCATTACCGGATAACACACTTCATTCACATACAATTATACATTCATACTCAAAATCCATTCAAAATATTCACAATGTCCCTTGTAAGGCTCTACGAGACCTTAAAACATGCTTAGAAGTGGTCCGGGACTAAACCAATAACATTTGCAAACTTTAGGAAACTTTAAAATTTTTGAAACATTTAAGGGTCACACGCCCATGTGAACAGGCCGTGTGCCTCACACCGCTACCAGACAAGCCAGTGTCACAGGCTGTGTGAAAATAGGGCATACATACTAACTTGTACCACACGGCCGGAGACACGCCCGTGTGCCATGGCCGTGGGAAAATTAGAGAGGTTACTGACTTGGCCACACGGCCAAACACATGCCCATGTCCAGCCCATGTGCCACACACAACCAATAGACACATCCATGTATCTAGGCCATGCCAAACCTGTAGGGTATACTACCTTAATTCAAAAGGGTACCCCAAGGGACACACGGCCGTGTAACATGACTGTGTGTCGCACATGGTTGAGACATACGCCCGTGTCTCTGTCCGTGTAGAAAAAAATAGGCCATTTGTAAAGCCAATTTGCCACCCTTTTCTCATGCATACATGGAACAATGAAAATGTGTAAGTGTACACAATCGCAACAAGTAATAAAGTGACAAGTAGGACTGTGAAAAGAATTATTTATGAATGCAATTTAAAACACTTAGGTGAAAAAAAAATATTTTGCTTTGAAAACGGTGATTAAGAAAAAATAGATTTTAAACTAAATAAAAATAGAAGCTCTAATGCACGATTTCAAAATATAATTTAATCAAGATGACATAATTGTGTTAGATTAATTACATTTCTTTAACTTAGAATTATTAAACTCATGTTTATGTTGTTACGAATAAATTCACGGCAACTTGGTAATTGCTAACTTATGAACATACTCACCTACACAGATCCATTCATCTCTTAACATATCCCTATGTCAATTTAATCGATTAAATAGATTTTAATAAGCAAACATGTTATTGCACATACATACTCATTAAATTGAACTAGTCTCTTGCATATTCCTATGTCAATTCAAACGATTAATTAAATATAATAAGAACATAAAAGACTATGTGAGGTGACAACGTATCCTTACCTTGAAACAATTTAATCACAATAATCTTGGAAGTTATGCAAGGCAAGTGTATCACCCAGTACAATGCTAATTTAACCTTCAGCTACCTTAGAAGAATAAACATGCACTGATTAAGTATTGTGTCAATTAATTACAATTTCAACCTATTTAAATAATTAATTCATTCGTTCCCTCACAATTATAATGCAAGGATAACTTAGGCATGATTTTACTTAATCAAGCATTTTATCGAGGCCTATAACAGCATAAACACAATTTTAATAATTTAAGAGGACGAAATGCAATCAACCCAACACGAATTAAATCCAAGCTAAGTTGATTAAATTAACCATTCCAACAACATAAATATTCATAGATATGTTCATCACAAAAACAACAAAATTTAAAGAGATAGGGAACAAGAATCAAATCCAGTGTTTTTCTGTAGCTTGACTAGGTTGCTCCGTTCTTCCTTCTTTGTTGTCCTTGCTGATCAAGGCTTCTATGAACACTCAATTTCTACTCCAAAATTATTGCAGAAGAACCCTTTCTCAAGAGAAGAAATCGGCAAAAGTTGAATGGGAAAAATAGTGAAAAAGGAGAGAAGAATTGTGAGAGAAGAGATGTGAATGAGGGATGTGTTGAATGAGCAGCCAAGGGGGTTTTTATAGCTGAATGTGGTAGATAAAATTTTCTAAAAATAGCAGCCAAAGAGCCGCCCCTTGGCCGGCCTCCTATGTGGCAAAGTTGATGGCTTCAAATTTGCTAAATATGGCTTGGAGTAAATCTACAAAGCCACCAATTGTGGAGGGCTTTAATTGCAATTTGAACAAGTCTTCAAGGGCTTCTTTGCAGCTTAAATAATCAGCTAACGAGCTGAATTGGGTCAGCACTTGGACGGTTTTGGGCTGTTCTTTTCTTGGTCGGTTCGGTTTACTCAATTCGGTTCAATCGGACCACTTTTTCATAATTAATTAATCATAATTTATTAACCTAAATTAAATTTGATATAAATAAAAATTAATTTTATTATGAATAAATACATGTAATTTTGGACCGTCTTAGGCTGAAATTTAGTTCACCTTGATACTTCAAATTGCTTCTCGGTTTTGTGCTTCTAGCAATGTCTCCCGAGCCATTTTTCGCCCTTTGTGCAAATCAGTCGAAAATAACCAAAATTCATCAAAAATAATTATGAAATTAACTAAAATTCAACATGTTCATATTTTAAGTGCACTTTAATTATTTATAAAAATTAATTATTTTTCGACAAGAATTTAACTGAATTCGTATGAATTTAAGTTAAAAAGGGTATGAAAAAGTGTGTAAATTTTTGTGTTTCCACACCCCCAAACTTAATTCATTGCTTGTCTCGTGTAATGCACAAATTGAAAAGAATTTCTTGAAAACACCTTTGAAAAATTCCTTTAGAACAACATTCTTCCCAGAATTATGAATTTAATATACTTATGCTCAAAAACAAGAAATTTGATAGTTATGCTTACTTAAGTATACATATCGTTCAAAGTAATCTCAATCATTCTTATGATAGCAAAAATTAGACTAAATGTTTCCTAATAAAGTCATGTTAAACCTTACCAATTTTATTTTATTTCCTTATTCAAGATTAAGCTACAATTATTAAGTTTAACTTATGCCTTCATATGTTGAACGTAGCAATTTCTCTCCACTAATGTAGGTAGCATTGGAACTTTGAATCAATAGGTCTTTAACTAGATTGTAATGTGGCTGGGCTTAGGGGTAGGTATAAGATAGATAAATTTAGGCTTTTCAACCCTAGATTCAACTTCAATTGGACTTTTGGAATAATTTCCCTCAATACACCAACTTACTTTGCTTTCATATGCTCTTTTGTACATATTATTTTAAGAACTCATGTTTTTTTTTTTTTAAATTTGAGCATTTTGCTTAATGTACTACAATTTTAGAGCTTTCGATACTTCTTTTCAACTCCCCCAAACTTATTTTTTAAAGAATACTTTGAATAGTACTGAGTCTAGTGTTTGGGACAATTTTAAGATAGTTAAGAGAAAAGTGATGGCTAAATTTGCAAGGGTTCAAATAAAATTAGGCCATATAGTCTCAAAGTTAAGTTTCAAAGAATAAAAATTTCATCATGGTTGGCTTGAAAGGCTCAAACGGTCCAAACAACATTTGCCTAAATCATTTTCAACGCTCCATGCTTCCTAGGATTTCACCTCAAGAAACTACTAAGTCAATTCTAAAGACTTAAACTTTCATGCATGCCTAACTTTCCTAAGGAACTAAAATTTTTGGTATCATTTGCATGCTTTATTAAAAATACATTTATGTTATTATTAAGCTAACATAACAATTATTGAAATAATTGAACTTTAGTTATATTGAAGTTTAGCATACTTAACAACATTTCAAAATATTGAACAAAATATAACCTAATCATAACTGAAAGAAAAATTTATTCTGAGTGGAAATAATTTTAATTTTTTGGTCCCCCTACTTTAGATGAACAATGTCCTCATTGTTAAAAGTGAATAGATACTATACACCAGGTAGGTGTAACACCCCTTACCTATATCCGACGCTGGAACAGGGTACGAGGCGTTACCGTACATATACTCGGACATTTTCAAAAAATATAGACTATGAAATTTCGTTTCAAATTAAAACCAATCAAACCACATCTTAGTATCCCTATGATGGGCCTACGAGGCCCTAAACATACATTGAGAATGGTCCGGGATAAAACTGAGGTCCTAAGGAAAATTTAAGAAAATTTCTAGGTTAATGTCTCACAAGCCCGTGTGCCTTGGGACACGCACGTGTCCCCTACCCGTGTGGAATTAATTGAATTTATTTTCTACTTCGAACCTACAGGGATTTTCACACGACCGAGCACATGCTCGTGTCCCTGGCCCGTGTCCTTCACACGGCCTAGACAACCCCGTGTGGTCGCCCGTGTCCAAAAACTCGAGCATTCTATTTATGACATCAGCATGCATTTAGGGGCACACGGCCAAGACACATGCTCGTGTGCTAGGCCGTGTCCACCACACAGTTGAGACACACGGCCATGTCTCTGCCCGTGTGTTTACTACCATGCATTCTAACTTAAAAATTTTAGGTGCAGGGGACACACGGCCATACCACACACCCATGGAGCTATCCGTGTGTCACACACGACCTAGACACATGCCCGTGTGTCTACCCATGTGGACCTTATTAGGCTATTTTTCAAGCCTTTGGTCACCCTCTAACATCTATACACACTTATAGGTTTTAATAATATTTAGCATAGCCTAATTATACTTTTTAACGACCTTGATAAACCTCATTGCATGTAAACCTCATCTCATCGGTTTCACACATGCTAGGTTATCCCCTTTGTATTAAGGATTTCTATGTCTTATAACACTTTTAAGATTGGCTCATTATTATAACTCATTGTCAATTATGGCCTAGCCATCCCATGTGATTTGGTCACGTTACATGTATCTAAATATGATATACCATTTTTCATCCTCACTAGAACAATAGAACATAAACATGCACAAATTTGTAGGTCATAACCTACATCAAAATAAGCCAACTCCCATGGCCATCTACAAGTGAATACATATACCTTTACAAGCCATCATATTGGCAAATAAAATGACACATATAACAAAATAACAAAAGCCCTATACATTCCATTGAACAAAATAAAAGTATCTATATACCAAAGCTGGACAAGATGATAGTGTGTTGACTCGCCAATCGTCTTCCAATTTCTACGAGTCCTCGAGCTCTGTAAGAAAGGGAAAAGAGAGGGGTAAGCATTTACATGCTTAGTAAGCCCGAATAATTGGAAAGTAAACTTACCGATTAATTAGCATACAACCATATTAGGCAATATAACCAGCAAGCATGAAACGGTTTCCCTATCACATGCACTCAATCAACAGGTTAGTTTCATAACAATATATTATGAAATTTGTCTTAGATGAGCTCATCATTCAACATTTTCATTTTAATATCTCATGTTAATCACGTTGAGTTTCTCAAAAATCTTGATGGATTATCCATTTATCGTCAAATCATAAGAGCGATCATCTCGTATACGCACTCCCGCAAATCTCACATCTTACGGCAGGGTTACCTGTCCAGGCTAAATCCCCCGTAATATAAACTTATTAGGTGATGTCAGGATTGCCAGTCTAGGCTAAATCCCTTATAACGACAAACACCCTTAATGAGTTCGGATCTGAATTACCAGTCCAGGTTAAATTAAGACCCTGGTCGGATTACCCGTCCGGGCTAAATCCACAATGCATACATATTCTTCGAGACGCTTGATCACTCAAGGAACACCCGTCTGGGCTATCCTTTTTATATTGGGATCAACGAATTACCCGTCCGGGCTAAATCCTTTTCTGCAACACATGCAAGATCCCAAGTCATGTAAGCCATGGTTTATCCATCAAATTTCCCTTTTTGACTTCAACCGGGACATTTATTATCATGTCCTTATTATTAACACATTTCATAGATTTTCATACCATTATTATAACTAATTATTATACATTCATAATACATGCAATTAAGCATATTAAGAGTTTACTTTCAGTTATTCGAACTTACCTGGTACTCGTTTCGGTTTCACGTTTCGGTTATTCTAAAACCTTTCATTTTCCTAGATCGACCTCCGAAATTTGTTTCTTGGTGTCTATAACAATAAAAATGAATCATTAATACTTCACATTATTCTTTTTGAGTCTAAATTTCACCTCAGAAAAAATGACCGTTTTGCCCCTAACCTTTCACACTATTTACAATTTAATCTTTAGGCTCGTATAATGAAATGCATGCAATTTATCGGTTACCCAAGCCTAGCCGAATATTTTTCATTCTTATGGCAGCCCACATTTTCCTTTATTTCACATTTTCCTACCCACTTTTTACAACTTTTACAATCTAGTCCTTTAAGCCATTTCCATGAAAAACCACTTAGTAAAAGTTGTTTATCATCCCTTAAAATCTTTTATTTCTCCATAAAACATCAAAATACAAGCATCTCATTCATGGGTAGAAATGAAGAGAGTAAGCTATCGGGACTTCAAAAATACGAAGAACATTAAAAACGAGGCTAGGGAGCACTTACTATTGAGCTTGAAAATGTTGAAAACCCTAGCTTATGGAACCCTTAAAATTTTGGCAGCTATAGGAAGAAGATGAGTGAATTTTAATTTTGGCAGCTATAGGAAGAAGATGAGTGAATTTTGCCTTCTTTTTCCCTTTTTATTTCATTTATTACTAAATGACCAAAAGGCCCTTCCTTACTAAACTTTCAAATTTTTTCATGCATGCTTCTATTTAACTTAAATTAAATAATAATAAATTCTAAATATACTAAATATAAATAATAACTAAATAATAACTAAATAGAAATAAAAATATATATAATAATAATATATAAAAATAATATATAAATAGATAATATAATAATAGATAATATAATAATAGATAGAATAATAAAATAAATAATATAGAAATATAGATTTATAAATCGAAATATATTAATATAAATATAATAATATAAATATTATTAATTACTTAATATTAATAACAAATAATAGAAATTAGAAAAGTAAAGAACCTGCAGATATTGGTAAAAATACAATTATTGTTAACCAAGGAAAATAATTCGTGGTAAAGACAAGATACACTTGGACCAGAAAAACCCGTGCTCAAAAAGGTTTTTTTTGAGCACGGGTTTTTTCAGTAAAAAAAATCAAATGGATTCAAAATGGATTCAACTAGGTGTCCTGTTGAATTTTGGCCAATTGTTCTTGCATCTATATTTGCAGCAAATCTTGCATTTCTTTTTGCATTTGCTCTAATCTTTCCAACCTAGGACATGCCACGAACATAAATTTCTTAAAGCCTTTACTTTCAACAAACTTGAAAGGTAATTTATCAATCACAATCATTTGTGTTAATCCTTTCCTACATGCTTTTTGATCAAATCTCCAAGTTCAAAGATGCCCTTCCCCCCATTTAACTCTCTTTCTAGGTAAAACTAGTTGCCCTTTGCTAGTGTCAACAACATTAGTAGGATTTTTCTTACATAAACCAATATAACATTTCAATGACCCTGTACCAATTTTTTTATATCACAACAAAATTCCTTTTGACAATAATTATATTTAGCCCTACTTGCACACCTTACTCATAAAATTTCTTCATGAAATTTTAACACATGCATATTTTCATATTCTAGGCCCCATAATAGTCATAAAATAAATATTTTGACATCGAATTTGTGGTCCAAAACCACTGTTCTGACTAGGCCGTATTTCAGGATGTTACAATAGGATTCTATAAAAGAGGAGGTGAGTCAAATTGACTGATTAAGACCAAACTCTCTCTATATTCAATCCTAGGCATGTATATACCTATTGCCACACTTTATACTTTGCGACTTGTTCATTATTCATGATTTCCATCTCTTGCTTTATTACGCGAAAATAAAAATTCCTAATTAAACTTAATCCTAAAATGAGCTAAGAACAGAAATAAAATAAAGTCAAGATCCTCCCTTTTATTTATTTGCAGATCCTTTCAAATTTGACTCATCTTTTGCTCCATCATTATTGCCTTTGCAAGAATCGCTTCGCTCCTTCTTCGATAATGGACTCCATGGTTCAAATATAAAATCTGGAAACTCAGGCACAAAAATGAATGGGTCATTGTAAATTTTTTTAAGAGCACTTCTCATCAAGTCTATAACACCCCTCACCCATATCCAACGCCGGGACAGGGTTTAAGGCGTTACCGGACTTAAACATTCACAAACATACAAAATCGGGTCACCAAATTTTTCCCAAATTAAAACTTTTCAATCACATGCATATCATCCCTTATACAGGCCTTCGAGGCCTAAAACATACATTAGGGTGGTCCGGGACAAAACCGAAAACATTTGATAACCTTTGGGCAACTTAAAAATTTTCCAGCTTTGGAGAGTAACACGCTCATCTGGCTTGGGACATGCCCGTGTGGCTTGGGACATGCCCGTGTCCTCAGCCCGTGTAACTCTCTATTTATGACGTCAGCAACTGTTTAAGGGCACACGGCCAAGGCACACGCCCGTTGCTAGAGGTCATGTCCTCCACACGGCTGAGACACACGGCCGTGTCTCTACCCGTGTGGTCAAGACTTAGGCTAATTTCCAAGCCTTTTTGTCATCTTTATATGCACACACATACACGATTTCAATGGCATCCATCATTAGCTCATTATTATGTATTAGTTCCACCTACTCATGATAAACTAGTCTAGCTACATTGCAAGACATTAACACATATCATGAATAAATAGGCTTACAAGCCAAAATCATTATAAGCCACATCTCATGGCTACAATCAACAATTAATATAAGCCAATACCTTTGGCTAATCACAACAATAGTCATCATAGAAAAACTAAGTCCCTATACATGCCACTCGTATGAAAACATTTCACGTACACATGCCAATACTCCAAGGATAACGGCTCGATAGTGTGATGCTGTCTCCGACAATCTCCAACCCCGAGCTGACCTGAAAAAACTAAAAGAAATGGAAAGGAGGGAGTAAGCTTTTCGCTAAGTAAACTCGCATGAAAATAATAAGCAATACAGTAACATGTTATTTTCATACTCTTTCTATTTATTCAAATTCCAGCTAAGTTGTTTTCCTGAGTCACGGTCATTAAATTATTTATATCTGGAGCTACGGAACTCCAAATTAAGATCCGTTAATTTTCCTAGAAACTAGACTCATATTTCTTTTTATCATAAAATTTTAATAATTTTTGGTCTAGCCAATAATTACATTTTATTATTCAAATTCTCCCATGTTTCTCTATTTGAAAACTTCGACCTTTCTTTACTAAAATTTATTTATCTCCTATTACAAGACTCGGATAATGTTCTTGTCTTTTTCTCCTGAAATTAGACTCATTAAGGATTTCATTCATATGAATTTTAACTCATAATTATTTTTTTTACAATATCTAGTGATTTTCCAAAGTTGAGACAGGGGAGTTTGGAATCACTCTGACTCTATCTCACAAGATTTCAAATATCTCATGATACAGAATTCTTTTGCTTTCACCATTTCCTTTATGTGAAACTAGACTAATTAATATTTAATTTCAGATTTTATTAAGCTTCTAAATCAATTTCCACTATTTTTATTGGATTTTCAAAGCCAAACCAATGCTGCTATCCAAATCTGGTTTGGTACAATATAATGATCACTATCATAAGATCATTTCCAACTATCACGAACTTACCATTTCATGGATACCTTACTCATTTTTCACAATGGAGCTCAATATAAAAGTTATTATATCTTATGGGCACACTTAGTCATACATTCCAAGTTTAGGATAATTCCCTATCATATGCACTCAATCATTAAATTAGTCTCATGACAATGCACCATGTAAATTTGTCTTAGAAGAGCTCATCATACATCCTTTCACTTGTACATATATCTCGTGTTAATCCCGTTGAGTTTCTAAGAAATATCGATAGATTATCCATTAGTCACCAATTCATAAGAATGATCATTTCAGGTATGCACTCCCGCGAACCTCACATCTTACGGTAGGGTTACTAGTCCAGGCTAAATCCCCGATAATATAAACTCATAAGGTGATGTCGAGATTACCAGTCCAGGCTAAATCCCTTATTGCGACAAACACCCTTACTGAGTTCAGATCTGAATTGCCAGTCCAGGATAAATTTTGGATTACCCATCCGGGCTAAATCCTCAATGCACATATATTCTTCGGGAGGCTCGATCATTCAAGGAACACTAGTCTGGGCTAGATTCTTTCTATATTTGAGATCAACGGATTACCAGTCCTGACTAAATCCTTTCTGCAACACATGCAGGATCTCAAGTCACATATAATTCATGTTTTATCCATCGAATTTCCCTTTTTACTTCAACTGGGACATTTATTATCATATCATCATTATTGACATATTTCATGGATTTTCATGCCATTACCAAATGCATTTATCATACATTCATAAATCATACAACTGGGAATATTATGAGTTTACTTTAAGCTATCCAAACTTACTTGTCAAAATCTCGTCAAGTACAACCGTGTAGCAATTCATACAACCCATGTAATAGTAATTTAACACTCAGTTCTTGTAACAATAATTTTCCATTCAATTTCACATGACACAACAAGCATTACATTTTTCCATATCTTACACACCATTCATCAACTTCTCTTAAACATATTAAATCATACAATTTATGCCATATCAATAGATAATTACAATTCATGCATGATATTTCATTATTATTAACACACGAACTTACCTCGGATATAGAAACGACAATTTACCATTTTAGTCCATAACATTATATTTTCCCAATTTAAGCCCGAATCTCGATTTCCTTGATCTATAATATCACATTTAGCCTAATAATTAGTCACACTATAAATATGGGTCTAAAAATCATATTTTTACAAATTTGTATTTTGACCCCTAAACTTTTGCATATTTGCACTTTTTCCCCAAGGCTCGGAAATTAAAATTCATCCTATTTTCTTATGTTTTATGACATGCTGATCATTTTTCCCTTGTATAGTAACATCAAATTCTCACTCTAACATGTACTTATGAACATTAGGTATTTTTACCGATTATGACGTTTTACTCGTTTTCACGTAAAATCGCTTAGCAAAAGTTGTTTATCTAACACCCAACACTCATTTTCTACCATTAGACATCAAAATGCATGCATATTACTCATGGGTAAATTTTTAAACATAAATCCTAGCTCAAAATAATGGTAGAAATGAGTAGATCATGTTATCGGGACTTCAAAAATGTAAATAACATGTAAAGAACATTAAAAATGGGGTTCGGGATCACTTACAACTGAGCTTGGAAATCTTGAAAACCCTATCCATGGTGTTTTTCATGAGACATTCAGCCATGAGGAAGAAGATGAGCAAATTTGGCTTATTTTTGGCTTTTTAATTCATTTAATTACCAATTTACTAAAATGCCCTTAATGAAAAACTTTTAAAAACCTATCATACCATGTCCATTTTTGTCCACAAACTTCAAAATGGTCTAATTACCATTTAAGTACCTTTAATTTAAAAACTCATAACAATTAGGCACTTCTAACATGTAGAACTCAACTTTTGCACTTTTTACAATTTAGTCTTTTTGACCAAATTGAGTGCCCAAACGTCGAAATTTTCAAACGAAATTTTCATGAAATCATTCCGTGAAATTGTAGACCATAAAAATATAATAAAAATGAAATTTTCCTCATCGCCTCATCGGATTTGTGGTCCCGAAACCACTGTTCTAACTTGGCCCAAAATCAGGATGTTACATTTTTCCCCCCTTTAGGGATTTTCGTCCCCGAAAATCTTACCAGGAAAGTGGTTTTGGTTTTTCAATTGGATTCCTCAATCCCATAATCGATGTCAAACAACTTTCACTCAAGCTGAGCTTTTACTGCATATCTCTTTAAATTCCACATACAAAAATCATAAGTGGTATTCACTTTACAATACTTTCACCGAAACTTAATCTGTACCAGAAAGCTCATGTACTCAAAAGTCTGATCCATACCATCATGTTACATATACATTCGCACCCGAATCTTTTTGAATTTAAATAGTGAAACTATTCAGTTCATCTCGGCCTCATACTCTTTATAATTCCTCACAGTCCGATTCAACTCTTTGTTACTTTTCATTTCAAAGCCTCCTCTAGCTTTCCCAAGAAATCATGCTATGAATCTCGGATCTCAATCTGATTAGTGGATATTAAAATCCCATGATATCCAACATTCATAAAGACACGAAATCCTATGAATCTGGTGAGTAGACATTTGGGTATACCAGCATAATTTGCACATCTCATAACGTTTAACAACAGTACACATTACTTTCCTCTTTCAAGGACAGGAACGATCCAGACAAGAAAATCCATATTAACCTTTTCTATTTCCATTCTATTTCCCAAACGGAAAAAATAATTCTGATGATTCTTGCTATACATCTTTAAACTTTCAACATTTCAAGAATTTGTACTCAAAGATAAACAATGATCGTTTCAGCATTTTTTTTAAATACCCAGATTATCTTCACATTATCAATAACAGATCTTCTTATCGCATTCGATTCTTTTAGGAAACATACACTTCTTAATTAGACTATTCGTCTTTTTTCCCGTGAAGAAATAAAATCTTATTCTCAAGCATGAACATCTCATTAAATTCTAAACATATATTCCATACAGATTGAACAATCAAGTCGACCTTATTCATCCGTAATTGATATTTCAAGAAATTCTATCTTCTAGTCAACAGAACGATTCAACATGCATCATTCCAAACTCACTCATCATGCCAATCGAAGACCATAACAAATGCATTAGCATAAGTAATACTGATATCTCAACTGAATACATTAACTCTGATTAACTTACTTGAGAAAGGAAATCCACCATACACATTGGGACTTGAAATTTCACCACATTATCAGGATCAATTCAGAGGTATAGTCATACTTGTTCTTTATATACATCAATCACAAGCTGGAGGTCATGCTCTAAATGCAAGCCATGATCAACAAGTTACAAGATAAAATATCCAAAAAACACAAGATAGAGAAATCTAAAATGGAGAAGCCCAGAATAAAGAAATCCAAGATAAAGAAATCAATGATAAGGAAATACAATTTACAACACTGCATCAGAAGACCGAGAACCAGACTCATAAAAATATGAAAGACCCCAATGGTTTTTCAAAGAAAAGAAATCCAGAATAACTTCATTCCAAACCACTGACAATAAATACGGCTAGAACTATATGCTTCTCATATATATATAAAATCAATCAGAGCAATGATCGGTATAAATAGAATCATGGCACCATACACGATTTCTCATCGATTCCCAACAGGAAGAATACAACAAAATGCTACAGAAAAACAGAACCATGCAGATTATAATCCAATCAGACTGACAACACATTCGTCTGATGTTAAGATCAGGGAACATTTTCATAATATAAAATTTATCAGAGATTAGATAGCCCCAATAATATTTCTGGTGTCAGATAATCTCATACCATATCTCAATAAAGGCAATCACAAACTGTTCACTGTAATTACCATGCTTGGACATTTCATATTTCGAACATTATTCCTTTAACTATTTATGCCGTCCCAAATTCCATAATATTCCCTTTACTAAGAAAACCAGTTCATGAGGGAATTTCAATCAATACATTTCTTGACATCATACCAGGATAGATTACTTTACCAAAATTAACCTTTTTCACTAACTGCGATGTTGCGAAAATTAAACAATCTTTCGGTCAATCCGATATCTTTCTAGCTCATGTCTGTACTTATCAACCCATTCTCAATCTCTAATCATGATTATAACCATTCTATCATTGAACTCTTTGGTTTCTCACCTGGAAACTCATTCAACATAAATCTCAGGAATTTCCATTATAAAACTCCACTTTGGTAAGGAAGAGGGGGTCATAGGGCCTCTAACTCAACTCTCATATACATATACATGTAACACAGTTTTCATCATAGCAATTACATCTCAATCATGTCATTCATTTCGAGTAACTGACATTCATATTGATTTAATGCCCACTTTCCAGTTATCTCATTTAGTCAAGTATAATTATGCATGAATTCCATGTTTTCTGGATAACTTTACCTATCTATTCATTTAATCATATAAGTCATGCACATGATATCATACATGGGCCAACAAATATAGATAAGCTTATCCCAATCTATATTTTTACCTCGTACACTATCATTTATACATATCGTTACGATCATATGAATCAGTCCAAGCAATTTAACACATTTACTTAAGCTATACGAGCTTATCACCCATGATTTTTCATATAATCGTACGTGAATATTCATTCCATCTATATCTTTGGTAAGTTATCTAAACACATGCATTCACTCTAGAAAATCGACCATTTACATCATAGAATTATCTATTAATCATAGATAAGCTCATTTCACCATGTACACCTTTCATGAATCCTAATTCATAAATTTCCAAGTTTCAATTCATCATGATTGTACTTTACTCGAATATTTTAGCATCACATTCAATATGGTCGGTGTAGCTCGGTTAGAGAGTACTTTTGTCTAAACAAAATGGCTCTCAAACACGTTGGGAGACATCAAACTATCACAGATCGGTGGCATGTATGGCTGAACTCTCATACATATGCTAGATTAGTTCGAGAATCGACTAAACCATAGCACTGATACCACTAAATGTAACACCCCTCACCCGTATCCAACACCAGGACAGGCTTCAAAGCGTTACTGGACTTAAACATTCACAAACATACAAAATCGGGTCACCAAATTTTTCCCAAAAGTAAAAATTTTCAATCACATGCATATCATCCCTTATACAGGCCTTCGAGGCCTAAAACATACATTAGGGCGATTCAGGACAAAACCAAAAATATTCGATAATCTTTGGGCAACTTAAAAATTTTCTAGCTTTGGAAAGTAACAAGCCCGTGTGGCTTGGGACACGCCCGCATCCTCAGCCAATGTAACTCTCTGTTTATGACGTCAGCAACCATTTAAGGGCACACGGCCAAGGCACACGCACGTGGCTAGAGGCCGTGTCCTCCACGCGGTTGAGACACACGGTCGTGTCTCTACCCGTGTGGTCAAGACTTAGGCTAATTTTCAAGCCTTTTTGTCATCTTTATATGCACACACATACACAATTTCAATGGCATTCATCACTAGCTCATTAGTATGCATTAGTTCCACCTACTCATGATAAACTAGTCTAGCTACATTGCAAGACATTAACACATATCATGAATAAATAGGCTTACAAGCCAAAATCATTATAAGCCACATCTCATGGCTATAATCAATAATTAATATAAGCCAATACCTTTGGCTAATCACAACAATAGTCATCATAGAAAAACTAAGTCCCTATACATGCCACTCGTATGAAAACATTTCACGTACAAATGCCAATACTCCAAGGATAATGGCTCGATAGTGTAATGCTACCTCCGACGACCTCCAACCCTGAGCTAACCTGAAAAAACTAAAAGAAATGGAAAGGAGGGAGTAAGCTTTTCGCTTAGTAAGCTCGCATGAAAATAATAAGCAATGCGATAGCATGCTATTTTCATATTCTTTCTATTTATTCAAATTCCAGCTAAGTTGTTTTCCTGAGTCATAGTCATTAAATTATTTATATCTAGAGCTACAAAACTCCAAATTAAGATCCATTAATTTTCTAGGAAACTAGACTAATATCTATTTTTATCTTAAAATTTTCATAATTTTTGGTCTATCCAATAAGTATATTTTATTATTCAAATTCTCCCATGTTTCGCTGTTTGACAGCTTCGACCTTTCTTTACTAAAATTTATTTATCTCCTATTGCAAGACTCAGATAACGTTCTTGTCTTTTTCTCCTTAAAGTAGACTCATTAAGGATTTCATTAATATGAATTTTAACTCATAATTATTTTTTTACAATTTCTAGTGATTTTTCAAATTTGAGACAGGGGAGTCTGGAATCACTCCAACTCTATCTCACAAGAATTCAAATATCTCATGATACAGAATTATTTTGCTTTCACCATTTCCTTTATGTGAAACTAGACTAATTAATATTTAATTTCATACTTTATTAAGCTTGTAAATCAATTTTTACTATTTTTAGTGGATTTTCAAAGTCAGAACAATGCTGCTGTCCAAATCTGGTTTGGTACAATATAATGATCACTATCATAAGATCATTTCCAACTATCATGAACTTACCATTTCATGGATCCCTTACTCATTTTTCATAATGGAGCTCAATACAAAAGTTATTATTTCTCATGGGCACACTTAGTCATACATTCTAAGTTTAGGATAATTCCCTATCATATGCACTCAATCATCAAATTAGTCTCATGAAAATGCACCATGTAAATTTGTCTTAGAAGAGCTCATTATACATCCTTTCACTTGTACATATATCTCGTGTTAATCCCGTTGAGTTTCTAGTAAATCTCAATGGATTATCCATTAACCGTCAATTCATAAGAATGATCATTTCAGGTATGCACTCCCGCGAACGTCACATCTTACGGCAGGATTACTAGTCCAGGCTAAATCCCCCATAATATAAACTCATAAGGTGATGTTGGGATTACCAGTCCAGGCTAAATCCCTTATTGCGACAAACACCCTTACTGAGTTTGGATCTGAATTGCCAGTCTAGGATAAATTTCAGATTACCCGTCCGGGCTAAATCCTCAATGCACATATATTCTTTGGGAGGCTCGATCATTTAAGGAACACCCGTCTGGGCCAGATCCTTTCTATATTTGACATCAACGGATGACCCGTCCGGGCTAAACCCTTTCTGCAACACATGCAGGATCTCAAGTCACATATAATTCATGCTTTATCCATCGAATTTCCCTTTTTAATTCAACTGGGACATTTATTATCATATCATCATTATTGACATATTTCATGGATTTTCATGCCATTACCAAATTCATTTGTCATACATTCATAAATCATGCAACTAGGGATATTATGAGTTTACTTTAAGCTATCCGAACTTACTTTTCGAAATCTCGTCAAGTACAACCGTGTAGCAATTCATACAACCGATGTAACAGTAATTTAACACTCAATTCATGTAACAAAAATTTGCCATTCAATTTCACATGACACAACAAGCATTACATTTTTCCATATCTTACACACCATCCATCAACTTCTCTTAAACATATTAAATCATACAATTTATACCATATCAATAGAGAATTACAATTCATGCATGGTATTGCATTATTATTAACACACGAACTTACCTCGAATCTAGAAACGGCAATTTACCATTTTAGTCCATAACCTTGTATTTTCCCGATTTAAGCCCGAATCTCAATTTCCTTGATCTATAATATCACATTTAGCCTAATAATTAGCCACACTATAAATATGGGTCTAAAAATCATATTTTTACAAATTTGCATTTTGACCCCTAAACTTTTGCATATTTTCACTTTTTCTCCAAGGCTCGAAAATTAAACTTCATCCTATTTTCTTATGTTTTATGACATGCTGATCATTTTTCCCTTCTATGGTAACATCAAATTCTCACTCTAACATGTACTTATGAACATTAGGTATTTTTACCGATTGTGACATTTTACTCGTTTTTACGTAAAATCGCTTAGCAAAAGTTGTTTATCTAGCACCCAACACTCACTTTTTACCATTAGACATCAAAGTGCATGCATATTACTCATGGGTAAATTTTTAAACATAAATCCTAACTCAAAATAATGGTAGAAATGAGTAGATCATGTTACCAGGACTTCAAAAATGTAAATAACATTAAAAACTGGGCTCGAGATCACTTACAAATGAGCTTGGAAAGCTTGAAAACCCTAGCCATGGTGTTTTTCATGAGACATTCAGCCATGAGGAAGAAGATGAGCAAATTTGGCTTATTTTTGGCTTTTTAATTCATTTAATTACCAATTTACTAAAATTCCCTTAATGAAAAACTTTTAAAAACCTATCATACCATGTCCATTTTTTCCACAAACTTCAAAATGGTCTAATTACCATTTAAGGACCTTTAATTTAAAAACTCATAAAAATTAGGCACTTCTAACATGTAGAACTCAACTTTTGCACTTTTTACAATTTAGTCCTTTTCACCAAATTGAGTGCCCAAACGTCGAAATTTTCGAACGAAATTTTCACGAAATCATTCCGTGAAATTGTAGACCATAAAAATAAAATAAAAATGAAATTTTTCTCATCGAATTTGTGGTCCTGAAACCACTATTCCGACTGGGCCCAAAATCAGGATGTTACAGAGTCATCCCTTATTTTTTAGAATCTCCAGTAAGCTTGTTGCTACCATTGCATATGTTGCATTATGTCCATCAATTTTGACAGCTCATCTCGAAGATCTGGGTGAGGTGATTGAGTTCTAGACATTGAAGTTTCGTCATCAGGTTCAGCATCTGGTTCTGTTGGTTCCTTCTTATTTGGGACTTCAGCTGATTGCATTGTGGGATCTTCTTCTTCTTCTTCGAGGTCCTCACTTTCTTCTACTCGTTACTGTAGAACAGATTCTCCAGCTATTCGGTAGAGGTCCCAATCTGTGATTATGCCCTGGCTATAGCCTGTCTTCTTTACGTTTCCAAGAATTTTAGCTTTCAAGCACTGAGTTGTTATTGTAAAGGGAAAGTAAGCAGGGCCAGAATGTCTAACGGCACAATTCCGTATTTCTCTCAGGATTATTTTTCCCACATCAATGGTCTTTCCAGTTAAAATCGAGTATAATAAGACCATTCGCTCTAATGAAATTGTAGTTCCATGTGAACTAGACATAAGGCTGAATCGGATGAAATAGAACCATACCTTTGCTAGTGGTGCCAAATATTCTCTTCGACAAGTGTGGATTCCTTGCTTTGACACAGTCCACTTAGAACCTGGAACTGTAAGTTCCTCAAGAATTTCTTGCAAATTTTCAGGTTCTATATTGCCCATCAAAGAAGAATAATCGTCGTTCTCGAAATCAAGCAATTCAAAGAACTCATTAATAGTGTTTGAAGTTATTGGTACCTTGATTTCGCGAAATGGAACTTCTATCAACTCGCTAGAGGTTAAATTCGCATAGAACTCGCACACTAACTCCTCATCCAGACTAGGTCTCTTTTCACAAAATAATTCTCAAATGAAGGGTTTAGCAACATGACAAATACGTGCCATAAAGTCTTTGTAGTTGCTCTCTTTCTATGTAAAGCCTTTCTCTGGATGCATCTATTGATTTTTGAAGATACTCTCGTATCTTTCTTTGGCTTCTTCACAATGGAACTTGTTTTGTATTTCATCAATTTGGGCGCAGGCACGAGTTCTCTTGCGAGGCATGATTAACTTAAACAAAAGATGGAAAAATTATTTTTTCAAAAATTTAATTAAACAAAATTTTTAATGATTCAATAAATTGAAAAATTAAATATTAGAGCAAAATAAAAATTTAAGAGAAAATTCGGTCTTACCACCATTTTTTAAGAACTCCTAAAAAATGAAAAAATAGTTAGTCGATTTAAGGTAGGTTTGAGGATTTAGCTAAGGATGGGTGAAGGTGTGTGCCGCTCGGGTGTTGGAATTCTGCTAGGTGTGCTGGTGGAAAGGAGTGGGAGCAAGCAGCAGCATGCGCGGGAGCTGGGCTAGGCGCGCGAGCAGCGTGAGGAGCCTCGTCGAGCAGGCCTGGTGCAGGCACTAGGCACAAGTGCGGGACACGGCCTGGGTAGTTGGGGCTAGAGCAGCAAGCGCTGAGCAGGGCCAAGCGTGCGTGTAACATCTCGAAATAGGGCCTAAATGGAATAATGGTTGCGAAACCACAAATCTGAGATAGAAAAGTTTATTTTGATTATTTTTTATGATTTACCGAGTGATTAGATGCATGTGTTAGAGTATTGATAAGAAATTTTATAGATTGCATGTTTAATTTGCCTATTAGGGCTTATTTGCCAGAAGTTGTTTATATGTGACCCGATTTAGGGCCTAAACGGAATGATGGTTTTAGAACCACAAATTTGAAGTCAAAAAATTTATTCTGATTAAGTTTTAAGGTTTATTTATTGATTAAAATATTATGTAGAAATATCATTAAGTAATTTTACTGATAAAGTGCTTAATTAGACTTTTAGGACTAAATTGCAAAAGTTGCAAAATATATGTTCTAATTCATAAGTACTTGATTGAAATGGGGGTTTAAAGAGGAGGTCCTTAAATGGTAATTATACCATTATATTTCGTTTGGACAAAAATGGGCATGAATAGGACAAAATTTTAAAGAAAGGCCTTAAGGGCATTTTAGTCATTTGGTAATTAAAAGAAATAAAAAGGGAAAATAAAGCCAAAATTGACTCATCTTTTTCATGGAGGCCGAAATTAGCATGGGGGAAGCCATGGCTAGGGTTTTAAAGCTTTCCAAACTCAATAGTAAGTTCGTTCTAGCCCCGTTTTTCAAGTTCTTTACGTTTTTGGAATCCAGGTAACTTGATTAAGCTTATTCTAGCAATAATTTAAGTTAGGGTTCATATTTGGAAAAATACCCATAGGTTAAATGTGTTTATTTTGATGTTTTATGGTAGAATATGAAGGCTGAAATTATGTTAAACAACTTTTGCTAAGCGGTTTTAAGCAAAAATAAGTAAAACGGCTTAATCGGTAAAAGTTGTTATTGTTCATAACTATGTGTTAGAGTGAGAATTTGATGTTGCCATAGAAGGGTAAAATGATCATCATGTCATAAAACATAAGAATAAGGGATGAAGTTTAATTCCCGAGCCTAGTGGCAAAAGTGTAAATATACAAAAATTTAGGGGCAAAATTATAATTTTACCAAAGTTTGAGTTAAGGACTGTTTTGAATAGTACATTAATTAAATAAGTAAAATATGATGTTTTAGATCCCGGAAAATGATATTTGAACCTAGAATGGGAGAAAAATCGAAAATTGAGAAAGTTGGTAAAATGGCCGTTTTAGTATCGAGGTAAGTTCATATGTATAATAAGCATTAATTTATGCATGTTTCAATGTAAAATTGATATATTTACTATGATTTTCGAGGTGTTGAAAGTAAGTATAATTATGATGATTTAAATGTTCAATATTAATTCGACATGGAAATGAGAAAGTATGTAAGTTTGTATGTAAATAATACATTATCTTTATTATGTTTTTTTTATATTTCAGCATATTTTATGTATTGTAGCTGATTTTTGAATCATAATTGACTATTGGAAGTATGGAATCAAGTATTAGAAAGAGAGAGAAATCTCGGTTGAACCTTCGGAAAGATTGGATGATACAGATGGTATGTAGCTAGGTCACATGTATGGTGCTGAGTGCACATCATGTGTACAGGAGAGTTACGAGACATTATGATGTAGCTAGGTTGCATGGGTGATACTATGTGTACACCATGTAGACAAGAGAGCTACGGGATATATGTAACTAGGTCGCATGCGTGGTTCAGTGAAGGACACCATGTAGACAAGAGAGCTCTGAGATAAATGGCTAGGTCACATGGGTGGTACTAAGTGTTCACCATGTGTACAAGAGAGCCAAAATTATGTGTACAATCGAGCTAGGTCACATGAGTGGTGCTAAGTGAAGGCCACTATGTGTACAAGAGAGCTTCGATTTTAAAGGTGGGCTACGTACGATACCATCGCGTATCTGTTATTATTCTGAAGCGTTCAACTGGGAAATTGATTAAATGAAATTGTGTATGACTTTGTGATGATAAGCGTAAGTATATACGTGTGTAACTTATGAGCAATATGCTCGATATGTGATTGGAAATTGGAAAGATTGTTATGGGTAAGTGATGAATACAATTGAAGTGTGAAAGATCAAAATTGACAATAAAACTGTTATGGATAGTTGCAGTGACGTGAATCTAAAAATTTACCGAAAATAGTAGAAATTGAATCAGAGACTGAATAAGATATCAAATTAAAGCTTAATGAGTCTATTTTCATATAACACAAACAGAGAAAGCAAATGAATTCTATATTATGAGATATTTAAGTTTTTGAGAGACTGGTTCAGAATGACTATGTGATCCCCTGTTCTGAATTGGAAAAATCATTAAAAACTTTACAAAAATAATTAGGGGATATAATTTATATGTTTGAAATCCTTAATGAGTCTAGTTTCAAATTAAATAAATGAGAGCATACTTTGAATTATGTAGGAGGATAAAATTGATTCGTAGTGAAGAGTGGTCAGAACAGTTGAGCAGTGAAACAGGGGTAATTTCAATGAATAAACTGTACTAATTGGCTAGACCAAAAATTCTAAAAATTTTATGGTAACAATATACGTGAATCTAGTTTCAACAAAAATTAACGGTTTGTAATTTGGAGTTCTGTAGCTCCAGAAATAAATAATTTAGCTGCTGGTACTCTGCTAAACAGCTTATTTTGAACCTGTTTATGATTGTAATAGTGAAAGTATGTGTGTGTTTGTGATGGTAATATTCCGGGAACATGTTGTGACTTCATTTAAAGTATGATAATGTATTTTTTATTAATATTTACATACTTACTTACTAAGCTATAATGCTTACTCCCTTCCTTTCCTTTTTCCTATAGTGTCTCAGATGTTAGCTCATGTTGGAGGTCGCTGGAGGTTAAATCACACTATCAAACTATTGATCAATATATAAAGGTTTTAAAGTATTTTTAAATCTTTGGCATGTATGGAGACTCATTTAATTGTTACTAAGTTGCTAGGAATTGGCCTAAAATACTGACCTATGTTATTTGAAGGTCTCTATTGTATAAAGTCATTTAATGTAGATAGTCTTGATTATGTTATTAATTAAATGATGCAATTTATGAATGTGCATGATTGCCTATATGTGTGGTTGAATTAAAGCATGATATGGTCCTTGTAAGCTCTTTTTAAGGGACAGCTTGAATGTGTTTGAAAAAGTTTTAAATTAGAGTGAAATTATGAATCGGTTTTTATACGATGATTAGTGATTAAGTCCGGTAATACCTCGTACCCTGTTCCGGCGTCGAACACGGGTAAGGGGTGTTACAGTGCGTGAGTTGCCCGATCAGCTGGGCAATGCTACTGCTAGATGTTCAGTTAGGAGGTTTCGGCACTTAAGGGTTTGGGTGTTTTTGGAGTGAATGGTGAATGAATGAAAATAAGAATAGATGGGTGGAATTTATAATGGAAGGAGTAGGAAGTTGAGTAGAATTCTTAGAGTAATTTAATAATTAAAATATTCTAAATCTAATTCTACTCAAAGTTAACAACAATTAATAATTAAATATATGCATATTAAATTATCATTGCTATTAATTTATTAAAACAAGATTAAAATTAAACTAATCCTAATTTCATGCTAAGTTGATAAAAATTAATATATCAATTATAATAGATATAATTATATATTAAAGATTATCATCTTTAAAAAAATTTTATTTAAAAATATTTATTCTAGATGCCTTCTAAAAATATTTATAGAAAGAGGCACCTAATTTTTATTATTTACGAAAAGAGTAACTAAATTTTAAAAATAATTCAATTAAGTCCTTAGACTTAATGAAAATTTGAAATTGAGTTGCAATTTAAAACATGGATCAAAATTGACCTTTTTATTTGAAAAACCAAAAATTTAATTTTCTATTTAGGGAATAATTTCTCAGAAAATTATGTTAAACTCAATTTCCAGGAAAGATTGGAGGGGTTACAAGCGATCCCGCTTAAGTTCCAATCTTCTAGACAGAATTTATTTAAACATACTAATCCCGAAAATATACCCTAAATCATTTATAAAAAAGGAAAATAAGAAAATTTAAACATCTGTTAAAATGAACAAAATTTGATTCCGTGCAATCTCATCTCCCCAATAATGTTTCAAACGCTGAGCATTAACTTGAAAATTACCTCCCTTACCTTGGAGTTCAACAACTCCGTATGGATAGACGCGATGAATCGTAAATGGACCGGACCAACGTGATTTTACTTTACCTGAAAAGAACCTTAATCTGGAATTAAATAACAAGACTTGCTGACCTACTTCACATTCTCAAACTCGAATGTGCTTGTCATGCCATTTCTTAAGTCTCTCCTTGAGTAATTTGGCATTTCCATACGAGAACATTCGGAATTCCTCTAGCTCATTGAGTTGGAGCATCCATTTCTCTTTAGCAAGCTTAAGATCCAAGTTGAGTTGTTGAAGGGCCCAGTAAGCTTTGTGCTCTAACTCCAAGGGCAGATGGCAAGCTTTCCCAAGACCAACCTGTAGGGTGACATCCCTAAAGGTGTCTTATATGCCATTCTGTAAGCCCATAAAGCACCATCCAGTCTTTTGGACCAATCTTGTCAGTTCGGGAGAACTACCTTCTAAAGTACGCCTTTGATTTCTTTGTTTGTCAGTTCAGCTTGCCCATTTGTCTGCGGATGGTAAGTTGTAGCGACCTTGTGTTTCACTCCATGTTTATCTAATAACCATTTCAACCACTTGTCCACAAAATGGGACCCTTCATCACTGATGATGGATCTTGGGGTTCCAAACCTTGTGAACACATGTTTCTGCAAAAACCTTATAACAACCTTAGCATCGATTGTTGGATATGCTTCAGCCTCAATCCACTTAGACACGTAGTCTATACTACCAAGATGTACTTGTGACCAAAAGACGGAGGAAAAGGACTGAGAAAACAAATACCCTAAACATCGAATAATTTTACCTCAATGATGTTTGTTCGAGGCATCTCATTTCTGCTGGTGACATTTTTGACCCTTTGACATCAATCACAACTCTTTACGTAAATGTATGCATCTTTGAATAGTGTTGGCCAAAAGAATCCAACTTGCAATACCTTGGCTGCAGTACGTGTACCTCCGAAGTGTCCCCCACTCGGAGCTGACTGACAATGGTATAAAATCTTATGTACTTCATCTTCTACCATGCATCTCCTAATTATTTGATCTACACACTTCTTAAACAAGTATGGTTCTTCCCAGAAATAGTACTTCACATCGTGAAGAAAATTTTTCCTTTGATGATACGCCTTATCAATCGACATCAAACCACAAGCTAAAAAGTTAGCAATATCAGCAAACCAAAGGGTATTATGGACATGATTTACCTTCAGTATGTGTTCATCTAGAAACGTCTCTCGAATTGGTATAAGAGGTGAGTTCCCTTCTTACATCTCCAATCTAGACAAGTGGTCTGCGACTTGGTTTTCCACTCCCTTTTGATCTTGAATTTCTAGATCGAACTCTTGGAGTAGAAGTACCCATCGGATCAGTCTCGACTTAGCGTCTTTATTGGCAAGTAAATACTTAATCGTCTAGTGGTCTGTATAGACAGTCGCTTTGGTACCTACAAGATAAGATCAAAACTTGTCAAAAGCAAACACAATAGTAAGTAACTCTTTCTCTGTTACCGTATAATTCAGTTGAGCTCCTGCCAGAGTTCGACTTGCGTAGTAGATGGGATGAAAAACTTTGTTCCTTCGCTGACCCATGACAACTCCTATCTCAAAGTCACTTGCATCACACATCAATTCGAATGGCAAATCCTAGTTTGGTGTGACGATTATGGGTGTCATAACTAACCGACTCTTCAAATTTTTGAAAGCCTTTAAGCATTCCTCATCAAACTTGAACATCGCATCCTTCTCCAATAATTTTCATAAGGGTTTAGCAATTTTGGAGAAGTCCTTGATGAATCTTCGATAGAAACCAGCATGGCCCAAAAAGCTCCTAACACCCTTTACAGATGTTGGAGGTGGGAGTTTCTCTATAACATCTACCTTTGCTTTGTCTACTCCGATTCCATGTCTCATTATCTAATGCCCTAGAATAATATCTTCTCGTACCATGAAATGACACTTTTCCCAGTTGAGTACTAGGTTTGTTTCTTCGCATCGCCTTAGTACCTTGGCTAGATTAGCTAGGCAATTATCATATGTATCTCCAAATATTGAAAAATCATCCATAAAGACTTCCAAATATTTCTCAACCATGTCAGTAAAAATAGACATCATACATCTTTGAAATGTAGTAGGTGCATTACATAAACCAAATGGCATGAGTCTAAATACGAATGTACCGTACGGGCAGGTGAATATTGTCTTGTGTTGATCTTCTGGTGCTACTGTAATCTTATTATACCCTGAGTATCCATTAAGAAAATAGTAATAGTCTCACCCTGCGAATCTATCCAACATCTAGTCCAAAAATGGCAAAGGAAAGTGATCTTTCCTAGTTACTTTGTTCAGCTTCCGGTAATCGATGCAAATTCTCCATCCCGTAACCGTTCTATTTGGTATCAACTCGTTATTCTCTTTTTTTTTTACTGTAATACCTCCTTTCTTTGGCACGCACTGGACCGGACTTAACCATGAGCTATCTGAGATAGGGTAAATTATACCCGCATCTAACCACTTGATGATTTCTTTCTTTACTACGCCCTTCATAATGGGTTTTAGTATTCGTTGTCCATCAATCGTCCCTTTCTCACCATCTTCTAGTATGATCTTGTGCATGTATAAAGACAGACTAATTCCGCAAAAATCGGCTATGGTCCATTCGATAGCCTTCTTGAATTGTTTCAACACCAGGATGAGTTTCTCTTCTTGCTCAGTAGTTAATTCTGCTGAAACAATCACAGACAAAGTAGAAGAGTTACCTAAATAAACATATTTCAAATGTGAAGGAAGTACCTTCAATTCTAATTAAGGTGGCTCCTCGATTGACGTTTTTGGTTGGGCATAATCCCTTTTCTCTAATTCCAAAGATTCAAAATGGGATTGCAGATTAAATCCCTTTTGATTAGCTTTCAGCAAAGCTAAGTATTCATCCTCCTCTTCATCATTCAGAGGGTCTGGTGTCAAAATTTGTTCTAATGGATCCTCAACATAGTTGAGTTCCTTCTCCACTATTAAATCCTCTAAATCGAACACTACAGAACAATCATCAATTGCGTCAGGAAATCGCATAGACTTAAAAACGTTAAATGTTACCTGATCATCCTGAACTCGCATAGTAAGCTCTCCCTTCTGCACATCAATAAAGGTCTTTCCGGTTGCTAAGAACGGTCTTCTTAAGATAATTGGCACTTTTTTATCTGCTTCAAAGTCTAGAATAACAAAATCAGTAGGGAAGATAAATTTATCTACCCATAACAATACATCCTCGATTTTTCCTTCTGGATGTGCTAAGGATCAATTCGCTAATTGAAGTGTAACCGTAGTAGGTCTAACTTCACCTATCCCCAACTTCCTAAATATTGACATAGGCATCAACTTAATACTTGCACCTAAGTCACATAATGCCTTACCATAATATGTTGCTCCAATGTTGCAAGGGATGGTAAAACATCTAGGATCCTTCAACTTTGGGGGTAATTTGTCTTGAAGATATACACTACATTCCTTCGTCAGAGCTACCGTCTCAAATTCTCCAAGTCATCATTTTTTGGACAGGATATCCTTCTTGAATTTGACGTAGTTCAGCATTTGCTCAAGTGCTTCAACCAACGGAATGTTGATATGAAGCTGCTTGAGTACATCTAGGAACTTCTTGAATTGAATCTCTTGCTTTTTCTTTTGAATTCTTTGAGGGTAGGGTGGTGGTGGTTTCTTTTCTGGAACTGGTTGATTCGTCTTTTGTGGTAATTCTGCATCTAACAGAGTTATTAGTTGATCAGAATTAGCTGGTTCTGAAATTACCATGTCAAGTTTTACAGATTCTGGTTCTTTTGAAACTGGAATTTCAACACTCAGTTGAACTTCCTCTGAATCTTGAGCTCTACTGTCTTTCCAATCCTCAATGTCAACAATTTGCAATGCTCCTTCCCCAGATTCCTCGGATTCTCCGTATCACTAGGCAAAGCACCTTGTGGTCAAGCTGACCCACTTGATTCTCCAAATTCCTTAGAGTAGCGTCGCTTTTTGCCATGTATGCCTTCAATAAATTCTCTAAGCTATTGGATGATTTAGCTTGAGCTGATTTTTGAACTTGTTGGGGGAAACTAAGTGGGTGGGTTGGTCTAGGTTGGGCGTTAGTGTTACTAGTTCCAGCCCCTTGATTACTCTAGGAAAAATTGGGGTGATTTTGCCACGATGGGTTATAGAAATTGGATTGCAGTCCTTGCCTTCCTCGATTTTGGTTTTGGTTACCCATGTAATACACAGATTCTGGGTTCGAAGGACATTCTTCAAATAAATGTCCTTCCCCACAATAAACACAGGCTATACTTTCAAATTGATTTGGCGGTTGTGCTGCAATACTATTAGACCCATTAGTAGTAAGATTTTTTAACATTGAGGATATTGCTGATACCTGAGATGCGAGTGACGTAAGAGTGTCTACTTTATGTATTCCAGCAACTCGTCTTCCTGATGCTGCTCGATGGGTTGGCTATTAATGATTTTTGCTGGCAGTCCTCTCAATGATTTCATAAGCCTCGTTATAAGACTTAGAAAGCAGAGCATCGTTACAAGAAGCGTCTACTACCATCCTCATGTGAGCATTGAGACCATTATAAAACGTCTCAAGTTGGATGCAATATGGGATTCCATGATGAGGGCACTTCCGTAATAATTCTTTGTACCTTTCCCATGCCTCATACAAGGATTCATCATCCATTTTTTGGAAAGCAGTGATCTCATTCCTCAACTTAGCATTCTTGCTAGGTGGGAAATACTTCATAAGGAATCTTTCTGCTAACTCTTGCCATGTGGAAATTGAGTTTGGTGGCAGTGAGTTCAACCAGGCTCGAGCTCTGTCCCTTAGTGAATATGGGATCAGCTTCAATTGTAATGCATCTTTGGGAACTCCGGCTAACATGAAAGAATCGCTCACCTCCATAAACAGTCTTAAGTGTAGGTGAGGATCTTCGGTAGGCATTCCACTGAATTGGCCCACTGTCTAAAGCATCTGGAACTTGACTGGCTTCAGCTTAAACTGTTGTGCCTCAATTTTAGGTCTCCTAATACCCGGATTAAGATCATTAAACACTGGCACGGCATACTATCTTAAAGCTCTATCCCTATCATCAGCAATAAGGATAGTATTTTGAGCAGGGTTTGCTCCGTTTCCTTGATTTGGATTTTTGAAGTTCATCTCTTCGGTCCTTCTCTGACTTGCTTGTCTTCTTCGCTGTTGAAAAGTTCGTTCAATCTCGGGGTCTATAGGGAGTAAATTGATGATTCGGTCAATACTCATAAACACCTAAAATAATCACAGAAAATTTAATTAAGTTAAAATTAAACCAAAATGCAAAACTAAAATATTCACAAATAATGACTTTTTAAAACAGTCCCTGACAACGGCGCCAAAAACTTGGATGATGGAAATGTGCAAGTGTACATAATGGCAACAAGTAATAAAGTGACAAGTAAATGTCGAGTTATCATACCCACAGGGACTGTGAAAGGAATTATTTATGAATGCAATTTAAAACACTTTGGTGAAAAAAAAATATTTTGCTTTGAAAAGGGTGATTAAGAAAAAAATAGATTTTAAACTAAATAAAAATAAAAGTTCTAATGCACGATTTCAAAATATGATTTAATTAAGATGACATAATTGAGTTGGATTAATTACATTTCTTTAACTTAGAATTATTAAACTCATGTTTATATTGTTACGAATAAATTCACGGCAACTTGGTAATTTGCTAACTTTTGAACATACTCACCTACACAGATCCATTCATCTCTTAACATATCCCTATGTCAATTCAATCGATTAAACAGATTTTAATAAGCAAACATGTTATTGCACATACATACTCATTAAATTGAACTAATCTCTTACATATTCCTATGTTAATTCAAATGATTAATTAAGTCTAATAAGAACATAAAAGACTATGTGAGGTAACAAGGTATCCTTACCTTGAAACAGTTTAATCGCAATAATCTTGCAAGTTATGCAAGGCAAGTGTATCGCCAGATACAATGCTAATTTAATCTTTAGCTACCTTAGAAGAATAAACATGCACTGATTAAGTATTGTGTCAATTAATTACAATTTCAATCCGTTTAAATAATTAATTCATTAGTTCCCTCACAATTATAATGCAAGGATAACTTAGACATGATTTTACTTAATCAAGCATTTTACCAAGGCTTATAACAGCATAAACACAATTTTAATAATTTAAGAGGATGAAATGCAATCAACCCCACAAGAATTAAATTCAAGCTAAGCTGATTAAATTAACAATTCCAACAACATAAATATTCATAGATATGTTCATCACAAAAAAACAACAAAATTTAAAGAGATAGGGAACAAGAATCAAATCTAGTGTTTTTCTGTGGCTTGACTAGGTTGCTCCGTTCTTCCTTCTTTGTTGTCCTCACTGATCAAGGCTACTATGAACACTCAATTGCTACTCCAAAATTAATGAAGAAGAACCTTTCTCAAAGGGAGAAATCGGCAAAAGTTGAATGGGAAAAATAGTGAAAAAGGATAGAAGAATTATGAAAGAAGAGATGTGAATGAGGGATGTGTTGAATGATTAGCCAAGGGGGTTTTATAGCTGAATGTGGCAGCTAAAACTTGCTAAAAATATCAGCCAAAAAGCCACCCCTTGGCCGGCCTCCTGTGTGGCAAAGTTGATGGCTTCAACTTTGCTAAACATGGCTTAGGGAAAATCTACAAAGCCACCAATTGTGGAGGGGTTTAATTGCAATTTGAACAAGTCTTCAAGGGCTTTTTTGCAATTTAAATAATCAGCTAATGAGCTGAATTTGGTCAGCACTTGGACGGTTTTGCGCTGTTCTTTTCTTGGCCAGTTCGGTTTACTCGGTTCAGTTCAATCGGACCACTTTTTCATAATTAATTAATCATAATTTATTAACCCAAATTAAATTGGATATAAATTAAAATTAATTATATTATGAATAAATTCATATAATTTTGGACCGTCTTAGGCTGAAATTTAGTTCGCCATGATACTTCAAATTGCTTCTCGGTTTTCTGCTTCTAGCAGTGTCTGCAGAGTCATTTTTCACCCTTTGTACAAATCTATCGAAAATAACAAAAATATATCAAAAAATAATTATGAAATTAACTAAAATTCAAAATGTTCATATTTTAAGTGCACTTTAATTATTTTATAAAAATTAATTGTTTTTTGACAAGAATTTAACTGAATTCGCATGAATTTAAGTTAAAAAGGGTATGAAAAAATGTGTAAATTTTTGTGTTTCCAATACATAGCAACCAAACTGTACCATTTCAACACATATATAGGCAGCCAAAACATGCCAATTCATACACATATCATACTATCTATCCACAACCATTTCAACTACTCAATTCCATATTCAAAAACATACCAAAACAATATGCCAAAATCATTAAGACTTACATAACTTCCAAATGCATTTACTCATCATCTTATCATCTAATTCAAATTTGCATTTACTGATCATCTTATCATCTAATTCAAATTCCAAAATAACACCAATTCAATACCATAATATGCCAAATTCACAAGGCATACCAATCACATTACATAGCATATATAAACACATTCAATAAGTAAAATTCACATCCCACAACTTAATCAAATACAAGCCAAATCACATGGCTATAATTTCATAACACAAAATATACCATAATGACACTAGTCTATACATGCCATATAACCATATAAACAAGGCTTCAAAAGTACTAACAAAAATGATAGATAGTGTGATGACGTTTCTCGACGATCCCCGAGTCCAAGCTAGCTTCGATAATCTATAAAACATAGACAAATAACACACAGTAAGCTTCATAGCTTAGTAAGCTCGTAAGTGATTAACTTAATTTATCAAATAAATGTAATTCAACCATTTTCACATTACCAAATCAAAAACACGTTAACTACAAACCTTTCTGATGTCTCAAAACATGATCCATTATAATCTCATTGAACTTTCTCAATGTAATATTCGAATAGGTTCGGTTTCATACGTACCTGTACCACCTCGTACCAACCTCTTGAACTATTGGAAATAGAAGTCGGATACTCAAGATCTCAATCGATAAGTACCTATACCATGGCCCGTAGCCAAATCAAGGTAACTTATCCCGAAATACCTATACTATATCCCATAACCAAATCAAAGTAACTCCTCTCTGAATACCAATACCATGGCCCGTAGCCAAATCAAGGTATTACTCGCACTCGAAGTGCTGATATCATGGCCCGAATCCAACACCATAGCCTAATGAAATGTCATTGGCATCTTAACTATTCCTAATGTTTAACCGAGCTTTTACACCTCCCGTTTCTATCATCAAATGCATTCGTAGAGTCATTTTCACTATTCAATACTATCTGTAATCTCGTAATCACAATTTATGCGATATCAAAGCTTTTAACATGCATATATAATGAAATTACCACATACAAACTTACCTCGTACTCAAAATTGACGAATCGGATCGATTACTCAATAACCTTCGATTTTCCCCGATCTAAATCTGAATTCTTTCTTTCTTGATCTATATGTATTCAAAATTAACTCATTTAATCACCAACTCAATAAATTTCATCCACAAATACATATTTTAGCCAATTTGCACTTTGGCCCTAAACTTTCACATTTCTCGCAATTTAGTCCCTATTTCAAAAATACACAAAATTCACACAATTAAATCCAATTACATGCTAGCCGAATTTCATAAGGACCCCTAGTGACCCAAAACTTTCATTTATTTTACATTTTAACCCTTCAATTTGCAAATTTCACAATTTAATCCTTATTTGGCATTTTTGTCAAAAATCACTTTCCAAAACATTAAAATCTATCAACATTTATTCATTTTCCATCATTAGCATTCAAAAAAAATCAAGCTATCATCAATGGAATTTTACAAAATCACCAATAAATTCAAAAATCAGGGTACGGGCTAGCTAGAACACAAAGCAACGATCACAAAAACATAGAAATCATCAAAAATCGAGCTCAAAACCTACCTTAATCAAGTTATATGCTATCCGAACCCTAAAACACCAAAAATAGTTCTTCTTCTTCAATAATCGATGGTGGAAGATGATAATAAGGTTTATTTTTTATTTGTTTTATTAATATTAACATTAATAACCAAATTAACCTTAATTAAAAACCATTTAAAACATTCAATTAATGCCTATTTATGTCAAATTCCACTATCAATGGTCTAATATCAACATAAGGACCTCACATGTAATCAACCATAGTAATTAAACACAATTAACATATAGAATGCCACTCTTGCATTTTACGCGATTTAGTCTTTTTTCTCAAATTTAGCTATTAAACAATAAAATTAGCTCACGAAATTTTCACATATATATAATCACGCTATAAACACCAAAAATAATATTAAAATAATTTTACGACCTTGGATTTATGGTCCCAAAACCTGTATTCCTATTTAGCTAAAACCAGGTTGGTACATTCCAAGCCTTTGTGTATGCTATTAGAGAAAGACGTCATTTTTTAGCTTAACAAAGCATGCTTGGAAGCTTTTGAGGAATTAAAAAGTTGATTAATCTCAACCTTAATAATCGTTTCACTAGATTGGAAGTCACCTTTTGAATTGATTTGCGACGCTAGCGATTTTGTTGTAAGAGCGGATGAGGTAAAGAAGAAACAAAGTGTTTCATCTGGTATACTATGCGAGAAGAACTTTGATAGGAGCCCAACTTAATTATACGGTAACTGAAAAAGAACTCTTTGTTATAGTTTTTTCTTTTGACAAGTTTCGTTCTTATCTCATAGGTCTGAAGGTCACAATTTTTACCGACCATGAGACCATTAAATACTTACTCACAAAGAAATATGCTAAACCAAGGCTGATTCAATGGATACTCTTACTCCAAGAATTTGACCTTGAAACCCAAGACAAAAAGGGTGTTGAAAATCAAGTAGCTGATCATTTGTCGAGGTTCGAACAAAATGAGATAACTTATTCACTTGTTCCAATTAATGAAAATTTTCCATATGAGTAAATCTTCGAGGTACGTTGAATTCATGAAATTCTTTGGTTTTCTGATTATGCAAATTATTTAGCATATGGAATAATACCTTCTAGAATGACATACCAACAAAAGAATAAATTCCTTCACGATAGTTGGTATTATTTCTAGGAGGATCCATTTTTGTTTAAATAGTGTACGGATAATATCATCAGAAAGTGCGTAGTTGGAAGCGAGACCGACGAGATCATATACCACTATTATTTATCTCCAAGTGGGGGACACTTTAGTGGTTCTCGCATTATAGCAAAGATCTTGCAAGTTGGATTTTTTTGGCCTACAGTGTCTAATGATGCATATGCATATGTGAAAAATTGTGATAGATGCCAAAGGACTGGAAACATATCAAGAAGGAACGATATGCCCTTGACAAACATTCTAAAGGTAGAATTATTTGATATTTAGGGTATTGATTTTTTAGGATCGTTTCCTTCTTCTTATGGTAACAAGGACGTCCTAGTGGTTGTCAATTATGTATCCAAGTGGATTGAAGCTGAGGCGTATCCAACGAATCATGCTAAGGTTGTCATGCAATTCCTACATAAGCATGTGTTTACATAGTTTGGGACTCCGAGAGCTATAATTAACGATAAAAGATCTCACTTTGTAAACAAATGACTTAAGTGGTTGCTTGACAAGTATGATGTGAGACACAAAATTGTCACTGTCTATCATCCACAATCATATGGGCAAGTTGAACGAGTAAACCATGAGGTCAAAGAAATCTTTGAGAAAGTGGTTCAACCTAATAGAAAATATTGGTCTCGAAGGCTCGATGATGCTCTATAGGCCTATCAAACGACTTTCAAGACATCGTTCAGAATGACTCCTTAACAGTTAGTCTTTGAAAAAGCATGTCATTTTCCAATTGAATTGGAAAATAAAGCTCACTGGGCCTTGAAACAATTAAATCTGGATCTAAAGCAAGCCAGTGAGAGAAGAATGTTACAGCTTAATGAGCTTGAAGAGTTGAAGTTATTTTCATACGAGAATGCCAAGATGTATAAAAAAAATTCTAAGAGATGGCATGACAGCCTTATACAACCTCATGAATTCAGAGAAGATAAAAATGTTTTTCTGTTTAATTTGAGGCTAAGGTTATTTCCTCGGAAGCTCAAATCCCGATGGACTAGACCTTACACCATTCAAAAAGTTTATCCATATGGAGCAGTAGAATTACATGACAACAAGAGAGGTACATTAAAGTTAATGGTCAATGTCTCAAACACTATTGGGATGGTGACGTTGAGCAAGATGAAACCATGTTCAATTTAACAGACCCTTAATTTTTCTTATTTTTATTTTTAATAATTGTATATTTAGAAATTATTTTTCTTGAATTAGTACATTAAATTAGTTTTATCTAAGGATATTGGAACTTAAGTGAGACCATTTGTGACCCCTCCAACCTTTCCTAGGAATTTAATTTGATGTAATTTTTCGAGAAAAAAATTTTCTAAGTAGCCTAAAAAGAATTTTTATTTTAATTTCTACTTTCAATTTTAATTTAATTTGTTTATATTTAATAAGAGGGTCAATTTGGCCCAAGTACTAATCCATTTACTTTTTGGTTCAATTTATTTCTTTAGTACAGGAAATAAGTTTGGGCTCGAGGCCCAGAACAGTGAAGAGGAAATTACCTACCTATTATTGTTTAAAAGGTCCCTCAAAACCCTAAATTTTTCACCATTTTTCTTTCCTCCATGCCTTGCCGCCCAAGTATCCCTTTGTAGCTAAATTTTAGCTACAATTTTACTCTAATCTACTACTATATAAACCCTTCTTTACCATCATATTTTTCACATCATTCAAGCAATTAGCTTTAACCCTAGCCACCTACTTTCTTTCTCTTTGTCGTCAGCCTCAAATCCCAAAAGTTCTCCTCAATTTTTTATTTTTGTTGCAAAACCCTCCTTTCACCGTCGTAAACTTTTCACCGAAGCAATCCCACTGCTGTAACAATCGTCGCAACTAGCCTCTTTTACCACCGCATTATTTTACTATCATAATCCCTAGTCACCATAAAACAACCTTGTCAATTTCATTGAAATCACCATAGATCATCTATGGAAAATCCCAATTACTCATTAACTTTTTTAACAAGTTCCAAACTCCCACCCTAGCTCGAGCATCTGAGGCTCCATAAAACCCAGTTATCCGCCACTTTGACACCTCCCTATCCTCTTGAATTTCTACAACAATATAATTGATAGAGTAACTCCTCAAATTTACTAGACTTTTTCCATTCCATCCAAGACTCAATCATCCACGAGAACCAATAGCCGGAACATCAATACAATTCTAAAACCCATATTATCTTCGAACTTTTTCCATTCGAGCAGCATTTAATTTAATCTCCATAAAGAAGACCAGTTGGGGATAGTAACTTTAGCATATGTTGAAGATGCCTCACAACTCGTGGACTCCCCAATCCACGGAAATTCCAACTTAAGATTTTCATTGTGACTGGTCAACTTGCCTATTACAGCCGTTAATATTTTTTTGTTGCAAATCTCCTCATGCCTTTCTGTCAACTTCAAAAGGATTGTACGAATAGAGTTGTTTGGAATCTGTTTATCCGACCTAGGCCTGTTCTTTCCATCACTGGTCTCAATGGGTCTTTCCTCCGAATCTTCCTCCATGTTGGCTCGATCTGACCCACTTGAGGGAAACATTCCATTTGTGCCACCCAACTTTGACGTTCTTTCCAAATTGAATCCCAAGATAGGGTTTATCTCTTGTCGTGTGTCTGTCTTTAACCCCTCGCTAGAATTTCTTCCCAAATTTTGCACCTCATTTTTTGCGCCCAAAAAATCATCATTATCATCATCCCTTAACCAAACACTTGTGGTAGTGGTTGTCTTCCTTAATTGCGCCTTCAATGATAGATCCCACCTAAACTCCATCTCCTTCAGGCTATGAGTGATTCTGATTTGACAAAAGTTGTCCCCGTGACCCAAACATCCACACAAGAAACAAAACAATGTCAATCTTTCATAAGGAATGTTGCATAAACAAAATTAGATTGTGAAATCATAAGTTTCTTTCTTCTTTTTAAAGGTTTTCACACATCCAACTAAACTCGGATGCGCAAGTAATTACTTAAACCGATGCTTAACTATTTAGCATCATATTCTAGGAATTTTCCAACAAAGTCTCCAAATTTCTTTGCCACATTCTTTGAAAAGAAACCTGGTGAGAGATCATGTACATGAACCCAAAAATCTAAAAACACCAAAGGGACTAGTTTTGGATCCTCTCCCTCTCTTAATCGATGAAGTAATAAGAGATGATTATTAAACGTCCATGGGGTACCGCTCAACACATGTTCCATATCTAATTCATGAAATAATTTGATCAAATACCTTTTATTCCCTAGATTTGATATTTGTACCCTTCCCAACGGATGCTGTAACAGTCTGATTTTGGGCCTAGTCGTAATAGTGGTTTTGACACTACAAATTTAACGTAAGAAAATTTATTTTTATTATGTTTTTATGGTTTACAATTTTATAGAATGATTTTTTGAAAATATCGTTCGAAAATTTGACATTTGGGCACTCAATTTAATCAAAAGGACTAAATTGTAAAAAGTGAAAAAGTTGAGTTCTACATGTTAGAGGTGTCCAATTATTATGAAATTTTAAATTGAAGGTCCTTATATGATGATTAGACCATTTGTTAAGTTGTTGGACAAAAATAGACATGGTTAGGCATGTTTCCGAAGTTTTTCATTATGGGCATTTTGGTCATTTAGTTATTAAAATGAATTAAAAACAAAATTAAAAGCCAATTTTTGTCCATATTCAACCCCTTGGCCGGAACTTGCATGGAGAAACCATGGCTAAGGTTTTTCAAGATTCCAAGCTTGACTGTAAGTTCGTTCTAGCCCCGTTTTTAATGATTTTTACGTTTTTAGAATCCTCATAACAAGATCTATCTATTTCTACCATTTATTTGAGCTAGGGTTGATGTTTCAAATTTTACCTATGTGTGACATGCATGTGTTTTGATGTTTCATGGTAGATTATGAAAGTTTGATGTGTAAGAAACGACTTTTACTAAGTGATTTTCGGTGAAAACGTCCAAAAAAACTAAATTGTAAAAGTTATAAAATATGTAGTAAAAGTGTGTTTTAATGGAAATTGTGGGCTGTTATAGTTATGAAAATGATTCAACTAGGCTTGTATGTTAAATAAATTGGATAAAAATCATTTTACGAGCCTAGGGGTAAAAGTGTAAATATGACAAACTTTAGGGGCAAAAATGTAATTTTTGCCATAGTATGATTTTTGGGTCACATTGAATAATGTGACTAATAAGTGGGCTAAATGTGATGTTATAGATCAAAGAAAACGAGATTCGAGCCTAGAACGAGGGAAAACGAGTAATTGACAGTTAGGTCCCTCTTTGCCATTTTTGGTGTCGGGGTAAGTTCATGTGTAAATAATGCAATGTTATATCATGTTTTAATGCTTTATAAATGTATGAATTTCTATTTTTAATTGTTGAAATGAATGTATGAACAATATTATGGTCAATGAGAGTGACTTTGTGAATGAGTTCGATAAAGATGTGTCATCGAGAAAATCTCGTTTGAACCTTAGGAATAGTTTAGGATTCAAGTGCCATGTCACTAGGAACTATGCGATCTGAGCTCATGAGTTCTGTGGTTTGAGCTCATGATATATGTGACACATGTTATGGGGTTCCGGGTGCTGGTCTTGTATGTTTTACTAGTGGCTAGGTAGTTCGGCATGTGTTACAGATACCTAACAGCTTATGTGAGTAGCCCATGTAGCTAAGGCCCGACCGACAACTTGTGTGAGCAGTGTAACACCCCTAACCCATATCCGTCACCAAAATAGGGTTACGAGGCATTACCGAATAAAACATCGTATTCACATACATTTAAGCATTCATAATCAAAGTCCATTCAACATATTCATATTGTCCCTTATAAGGCCCTATGAAACCTTAAAACATGCTTAAAAGAGGTTCGAGACTAAACCGATAACATTAACAAACTTTGGGAAACATAGAAAATTTTCTTGCATTTAAGGGTCGCACGCCCGTGTGAATAGACTGTGTGTCTCACACGGCCACCAGACACGCCCGTGTCACAGACTGTGTGAAAACAGGACATACATACTGACTCACACCACACAGCCAAAGACACGCCCGTGTGCCATGGCTGTGGGAAAATTAGGGAGGTTACTAACCTGGGTCACACGGCCGACCACACACCCATGTGCTAGCCTGTATGACACACATAGCCAGTAGACATGCCCATGTGTCTAGGCCGTGTCAAAACTGCAGGGTATACTATCTTAATTCGAAAGGATACCCTAGGGGACACACGATAGTGCAGCATGATCGTGTGTTGCACATGATTGAGACACACGCCCGTGTCTCTGCGTATGTGGAAAAAAATAGGTCATTTGTAAAGCCAATTTGCCACCCTTTTCTCTTGCATACATAGCAACCAAATTGGTACCATTTCAACACATATATATGTAGACAAAACATGTCAATTCATACACATATCATGCCATATTCACAAGGCATACCATTCACATTACATAGCATTTATAAACACATTCAATAAATAAAATTCACATCCCACAACTTAATCAAATGCAAGCCAAATCACATGGCTAGAATTTCATAACACAAAATTTACCATAATGACACTAGCCTATACATGTCATATACCATATATACAAGGCTTCAAAAGTACCAACAAAAATGATCGATAGTGTGATGACGTTTCCCAATGATCCCCGAGTCCAAGCTAGCTTCGATAACCTATAAAACATAGACAAATAACACATAGTAAGTTTCATAGCTTAGTAAGCTCGTAAGTGATTAACTTAATTCATCAAATAAATGTAATTCAACCATTTTCACATTACTAAATCAAAAACACATTAACTACAAACCTTTCTCATGTCTCAAAACATGATCAATTATAATCTCATTTAACTTTCTCAATGTAATATTCGAATAGATTTGGTTTCATACGTACCTGTACCATATTGTACTAACCTCTTTCTCAAATACATCATTCATTACCCGTTGAACTATTGGAAGTAGAGGTCGGATACTCAAGATCTCAATCAATAAGTACCTATACCATGGCCGGCAGCCAAATCAAGGTAACTCCTCTCTAAAAACCTATACCGTGGCAGGTAGCCAAATCAAGGTATTATTCGCACCTGAAGTGCTGATATCATGGCCCAAAGCCAACACCATAGCCTAATGACATGTCATTAGCATCAAAACTATTCCTAAGGTTTTACCAAGCTTTTACACCTCTCAATTCTATCATCAAATGCATTCGTAGAGCCGTTTTCACTATTCAATACTATCCGTAATCTTGTAATCATATTTTATGCGATATCAAAGCATTTAACATGCATATATAATGAAAATTACCACATACGAACTTACCTCGTACTCGGAATTGACGAATCGGATTGATTACTCGATAATCTTTTATTTTCCCCGATCTAAATTCGATTTCTTTCGTTCTTGATCTATATAAATTCAAAATTAACTCTTTTATTCTTCAATTCATTCAATTTCATCCACAACAAACAATTTGGGGCATTTTACACATTAACCCCTATAATTTTACATTTTCTCAGTTTAGTCCCTATTTCATAAAAACACAAAATTCATGAAATTCAACTTAACCCATGCTTGACCGAATTTCATAGGGACCTGTAACAGCCCAAAACTTTCATTTATTTAAACTTTTAACCCAAAATTTTTATCTTTTCATAAATGAATCCCTAATTTGTATTTTCTCTAAAAATCACTTAACAAAACTTTAATATCTATCATCAAGCTTTCAAAATTCATCAAAAATCATTCAAAATCCAAAGCATTCATCAATGGAAACTCACAAATTCATCAAAAATTTCAGAAATTAGGGTACGAGCTAGTTAGATTACTAAGCAACGATCACAAAAATGTAAAACAGATCAAAACACATACCTATTTGAAAGAAATGAAGTTGGTCGAACCCTAGCCTTCTTTTTTTTCTCAAAGAATCAGTTTTTCTTCTTTTTTTTGGAGAAGATGAACACAAATTAGGTGTTTTATTTTATTAACTTATCATTTAAAATATCATTTACTAAAATAACCTTAGTATTAAAACATTAAAACTCCTTAATAAATGTCCATTCCACTATCAATGGTCTAATATCAACTTAAGGACCTTTCAATTAATAAGTCATGGCAATTAAACACTTTAAACAAGTTGAATGCAACTTTTGCATTTTACGCGATTTAGTCCTTTTGTCAAATTAACCACTTAACCAATAAAATTAACACACGAAACTTTCACACATATCTAATTTCATGCTGTAAACATCAAAAATAATATTAAAAAAATTTTACATCGAATTTGTGGTCCTGAAAGCACTATTTTGATTTAGCTAAAATCGGGCTATTACAAGCAGACTCGTGAGTAGCTCGAGATCGAGCTTTTATGTGTTATCTGATATGAGGTAGCTTTAGCTACGTATGTGGCATTTATGTGCGAGCCTTCCGTGTATCCGATAGTATTCTAAGTGTTCAACGGGTAAATCAAAGATGAGTATGAGAATGAAATTACTACGAGTAAACTGGCATGTACATAAGCCTATAATTGTAAATTCATGATTATTGTGGAAATGAATGTTTATTATCCATTGTATTTGATAGTGTACATACTTGTGATGTTGGATATATGATAAATATAAATGATGATCACGTGTTAGGCTTTTGGGCCGAATTGAAATGTGATCTAATATGTTTATATGCTTAAATTGTATTTCAAAGGGTATGTTAAGAACGTGAAAGTATGTGACTATATTGCAAGTGGTACAGGTATGTACACAAAACTCGTGTGAAGTGAATTTGGTATATGATGAGTATGTGGTAAGAATGTACACGAACAAGTTATGCATGTGAAACATTAATAACCTTGTGGCAAATGATCTACATTTATGATGAATAGATGCATGATAAGATTTGATAATGATCATGTGATAAGCTTATAAGCCTAATTGATTTGTTATATAGTACGTTTCATTTATTTAAATTGTGTTTCATTGGGTATGAGGAAAGGAAAGACAGCCATAATTGCCGAATAAAGTTATTATAAGAATATAGTAAGATACAAGCTTAGAAAAGTGAAAGGTGGTTGAACTATATGTTGAAATTATGATTACTCACAAATAATGTGCATGTGATTAAGAGGATGGAAATAACTTGTTAATTTATGTGATATGTTATAATGGGGAGACTGTTGTGGCTAGGCTAAAGCCAAGGCATGTAAATGGTGTTTATGAGTTAAAAGAGTAAGCACTATGAACGAATAAGTGGAAATCTTAAGATTTAATGCCAATTGTAATAATAGTATTCTTATGGATGGATAGAATAGATGAATGTTAATAGTTGTTTATTATTTGCATATGAACTTACTAATCTTTGAAGCTTACTGCCCTTCCTTTTCCATCTCTTATAGGTTAATTTAGTTAGCTCGAGTTGGAGACCGCTGGAGATGCCATCACACTATCAAGCTATCATTTGGGTATAAGTGAATGCAAGTATTTTAAGTTTATGGCATGTATAGAGACTTTATCTTTTGATTAATTATGTCATTGTTAATGTGGCCAAATGTGCTGGCTTATAATAATTTGGTGATTTATTTTGTATATGGCCATAAAATATGGTTCATATTGATTATTGGGTTGTAAACCTAATTAATTATGCATGCATATGCCTATGCAATTGTGATGTGATTGGATGTTGTGTGTATGTGATGAAATATGTTGTGGCTATGGATGTTTGATGATAGAATTGTGAATGAATGGCATGATGGCAGCTGAGACTTGAGTATGTTAAATAGAAGTAAACTACAACTAATGCATGCAAATTTATAAATTTGGCTTGTCAAAGTATGAAGTCTTATGCATGTATTAGTAAAGATGAAATGATCATGATCATGTCTTGTTTGTGTATGTTTAAGAGCTCGATTATGCCATGTTAATTGCCTTTGAAGTCATGTATGTGTTTGTGCAAATAAGGGTGGCAATTGGCTTGGAAAATAGCCTCAGAATTGTCCATACGGGTAGACACACGGGCATGTGTCTAGGCCATATGTGACGCACGGTCTGCCCCATGGGCGTGTATTCCTGTTGTGTGTCCCCTGCACCTTAATTTAGGCAAAACAGAATGCCCAGTAGTAAACATAGGGGCAGAGACACGGCCATGTGTATCAGCTATGTGAAGGACACGACCTCAGCACACGGGCATGTGACTTGGCCGTATGAACCTATTTTGGTTGATGACATCATAAATAGAGAGTTACACAGTCTGAGGACACGGTCGTGTTCCAAGCCACACGGGCGTGTGTGATCACACGGCCTTCCCACACGGGCGTGTAACTCCCCAAAATAAGAAAATTTTCTAAGTGTTGCAAATGTTTTGAAAGTTCTTGGTTTAGTCTCGAACCACACATAATGTATGTTTTGGGCCTCATGGGCCCGTATAAGGGATGTTATGCATGTGAATGAAAATTTTTAATTTTGGACAGAAATTCATGTCTCGATTTTGTATGTTTGTGTGAGTTTATATCCGGTAATACCTTGTACCCTATTCAAGCGTCGAATATGGGTAAAGGTGTTACAGATGCTATAAATTTTCCATCATGTGTCGTATTGCAAGAAAGTAGGCCACGCTAGCTGTTAAACAACATCTTACAAGGCATAAATCATAAGCTGACTTTTGGGCCTCAGATTCCCCAAGAAACAACCAGGCTTCTTCCTCTGCATCGTCAATTTACAATCCTGCTAGATCATTCTCTATTGAATTCATCTTTGTCAGATCTCAAATTCCACAAAGAAATATTTTCAAGCCTTATCGTCGCCTTTCAAACATATTGTTCCACCAAACAGACCCTAACAAAAAACCCTTGCCACTTGGTAGAAAAAATAATGCTATCTAAGCAAACTCGCTAAACAATTATGTTGTTTATTCTTAACTGAAAATAAGCAATCCCATATTATCTAGAAACAAACTACAAATGGATTATGAGTCTATATAAACCCATTGTAACAGCTCGGTTTTGGGGCCTAGTCGGAACAGTGGTTTCAAAACCACTCATTCGAGGTCGAAGAAAATATTTTGACATTATTTTATGTGTTATAGCATGATTATATGAGTGCATGAAAATTTTGGTGAATTTATTTTAGCGATTGCATGCTTAATTGCGAAAAAGGACTAAATCGCATAAAGGGCAAAATTTTAATTTCACTTGATAGACATACCAAATAGCTATAGAGTCAAAATTTAAGGTCTTTAAAGGGCAAATAGACCCTTAAAATGCAGCATGGCCGGCCATAGGGACAAAGAATTAGGCTAGTCAATGTTAGGTAAAAATTTGGTGACTTGTTTGACTAAAAAGAAATAAAATAAACAAAAGATGATATCACCCATTTCACCTCTTCTTATTCACCAAAATTCTCTGCAAAAATAAGGGTTTTGAAGCCTTGAAATTTCTGCCAAGCTAGCCTCTTGCAAGTAAGTCAATTTGTGGGTTATTCTTGATAATTTTTATACTTTTGGGATCCCTAAAGCTTAATCTAGCTATTGAGGGGACTATTTTGTGAAATGATTGATAGTCTAAGGGCTTACCATGAAAGGATTTGTATGTTAGCTGAGTTTTTATGGAAGAAAATAAGTCTTGGTTGTTGACTGAACAACTTTTGTGAAAGGACTTCTCATGAAAGCCATAATAGGATCATTTTGTAAAGTTTGTAAAATAGGTGGTAATGTTGTGAAATATTAAGAATTTAGGGTGGTCATTAGAGAAATAAATGGTAGATTAATTTTGGCTAAAAATGAAATTCGATAAAAATCAAATTTCGGGCCAAGGGGTAAAATCATAATTTTTACGAAGCTTAAGGGCGAAACGGTTATTTTACCAAAGTATGAGTCTTAAGTTAAATTGAATGATTTGTGTATTAAATAAGCTAATTTTTGACATTTTAGATCAAGAGAAATGTGATTCGGGTTTTGATCGAAGGAAGAACAAAATTTACGAGGATTAAGCTCGTTCCCATCATTTTTTGTGCCAAGGTAAGTACATATGTAAATAATGTGTCATTGTAGCTTACTTTTAAATGTTTTATTTTTACCATGTATCATAATCTACTCAATACCATGAAAGTATAAATAATGCGATATAAGAGTAACCTACGTTACGAACAAGTACAACGGCATCAAGTTAGATACAAGATCCCATCGAACCTCGAAAATAGTATAGGATACAAAAAGGTAAGTCATGAGAAATTGAGTGGTCTGAACTCATGATTTGAGTCTGAGTTCATGAGACAAGTGAAATATGTAATGTGAGTCCTGGTACTAACTTTGTGTGTAGACCCGTGAGTAGATCAGTGAGCGGGCATTACATGATAGAGCTATGGGGTCTGGATACTGACTTGGTGAAAAGGCCCGTAAGTAGCTCAAATAAGCAAGTATTACAAAGTACGAGGTAGCTTCGGTTACTTGTATAGTACTTAGGAGTAAACTATCCGTGTATTCACCAGTATTTTCGAGTGTTCAAAGGGGTAGCTCGATGAATGGATTGACGATACTTCCAATGAGATATGTCATTAGAGAGAATAAACTTGAGTTATTTTACGGGTAATTATAGGTATGTATACTAAAATCTCGAATGAAGACCTTAGTATGCGATAAGATGTAGTAAGTTGACAAGCTATTATTTGATGAATGTGTCTATTTACAGTTATTTGAATATATGTACTTACTAAGCTCCCATGCTTACCCTCCCTCATTTCCTTTTTCTTATAGTACCGCCAAAATAACTCGAAGATCATCGACTACGTCGGGAAAGCCAACCACACTATCCTTGAAGCACTTGGTATAGCTAGTTTTATCATTTTGATTATGCCGTGTATAGGGACTCTTGATTTTGTTTTGGTTTTATATTATTTTGGGCCAAAGGTGTTGCCTTATTTTAGTATACTACTCATTTTGTATAAGGCCATGAATATGGCTAATATTGAAAGTTATTATATGAATACAAGGTAGTTTTTAATGAATGTGAAATTGTTGGCATGGTTAGATACATGAAATGTATTTAGACCTTAGCTATGGTTGTTTAGTTGGTGTTTAAATTGTGTTTCAGGGTGGCAAATGGCTTGGTAAATAGCCTTATATTATCCACACGGGTAGACACACGGGCGTGTGTCTAGGCCGTGTGAGACACACGGCCAGCCCCATGGGTGTGTTGTCCGGCTATGTGTCCCATACACGCAAAAATTTCAAGTCAGTATGCATGGTAGTAAACACACGGGTAGAGACACGACCGTGTGTCTCAGCCGTGTGGAGGACACGGCCTCTGACCATGGGCATATGCCTTGGCTGTGTTCCTTAAATTGGATGCTGACGTCAGAAACAGAATGTCAAGGTTTTTAGACACGGGCGTGTCATGGCCATGTGAGAGACACGGGTCGTGTGCCAAGCTGTGTGAAAACCCCTATAGGTGAATTTAGAATTTAACTCACATGGGCATGGGACACGAGCGTGTCCCTAGGTGCTTAGGCCATGTGTATGACACGGGCCATCAGTACGGCCATGTCATAATGGCCAAACAAGCGTGTTGCCCTTCCACACGGGTGTGTGCCCTGTTTCATGGGTCATTTTTGTTAAGTCAGTATAAGGACCCGAATTGGTCCCGAGTTGTTTCCAAGAGATGTTTAGACAAATTTTGAATATTTAGACAAATTTTGAAAAAGTTTTAATTTGACCGAGTTTTAATGACATCGAAATGTTTGTATGCATGTGGTTAAGTGTGGTGACGCCTCGTATCCCGTCCCGACGTGGGCCTCGGGTGTGGGGTGTTACACCCATATCCCACATTGCTTAAGAAAACAAGGGATAGGAGACTCGGGGTCTATATAAAGGCCTGTTTTGTAAGTTTTATTTTCACAAGAGGTGGCACAAAAAAATAAAAAATAAAAAGATATTGGAGACAGAAAGCGATTCCAGCTGGAAGCATTTTCCTACAAATTCACTGAAAACGGAAGCATTTTCGTTATTTCAGCTTAGTCCCATAATTTTTAGAAAATATAGTCTAATTCAGTAATTTTTTTTAAAAATGGCATTTTGGGGAAATTTACTCCGGAAAAAGAGAGAAGAAAAAGATTGCATGGTATATTATTTTTCTTTAAAATAATTAAAAAGAAAAAAGAAAAAGGAAGGCTATATATTTTATACATTCTGGGCAAGTATATAAATTGTCACTTCATCATTGGAAAAGAGAGAAGAAAAGATTGGAGGTGAAATGTAATAATTATCTGAAAAGAGAGATATAAATATAGCCCATTCCTTTGAAGCAGAGGCCATTACAAAATGGATACTTTAGAAGGTCCATAATGCAATGAGAAAGAAAATGAAAAAAGAAAAGAATAAGAACTACATAGAGGAAATTTGAGATATTGAAATGAAGGAAAAGAGTTATATAGTTCTACATCACCCATGTTGGAGAAGCATTCGTAAGGTGGTCCTTTTGGTAAGGGGGTTGTGGAGTAAGGAGAGATAGAAATGGAGAAGCATGGGATTGGTGGGATAAAGATTGGATGTTCTTATGTTGCAAATAAATCAAAAAAATATTTTGGACTAATTATAGAGAGGTACCTAGTATTACTCAAAAGTCAAAAAATGCCACATCAACAATTCATTAGTGGATTAATGGAATTTTTAACGGCTATGACCAATTCAAGCAATTATCTTAATTAAAGTGATTAAATCGACAACGAAAAATTTAGAGTGACCAAAATAGAAACGACGTTATTTTAGAGTGACCTACAGTATAGTTTACCCGCAATCAAAAGACTCAAGTAACAAAGAGGATTTTGGCCAAACACTTATATGCCATGTGTTTGCCACAACTTATAATGAAAATAAAGAGAAAGATTTGAAAGGAAAACATATAGGGCCAAAGCCAGAAATTTTTTGGGGCTAAATTAAGTTGTATATTTTTATAGTAGTAAAAATACAATTTTACAATTTTAATAGTCTATATCTTTATAAATTTTAAAAGATTAAATCAAGTTTTTATTATTTTGGAGGATTAAAATATAATTTTACCATATACTAATTTAAAATTTTATGAATTATAAAGAGGTTAAAAGTTAAATTTTCATTTTAAAGGGTTCGAGTCTTGCCAACCCCTTAGCTCCACCCCTAAAAACATACGAAGAAAAGAACTCCCAAGGCTGGCCTAAATCTACCAATCTCCTAGCTAGAAGCAAACTTTACAAATGATTTGAATGTAAGAAAATTCAACTTGCTTCCTTTATATATATGTGTATATATATATACTTCTAAAAAAATAACTAACTTCCTAAGAACCAATCAGTTTTTGACAACTAAGCATGGATGCCAACTCAACTTCAACTCATGCTGAGTCATAATTAGGACATCCAACTTAATTAAGCAACAAAACAAACCTGAAAATTAAGACAACAATGTTCAAATGTCTTAAAATTTTCTAAAATGCAACTTTTGTCGTAAAAGAGCTTCAAATGTGCTGAAAATGCAAGACAACTTAGAATTTGTATTCTAAGCATTCTTTCTTTAAGAATCCAGTTTGTTAATGCTTGTTAAAGTTCTCCAAGCATGTTCACGTTCTTGAATCACTATTTCCAAGGTTGAAATATTGATTTTTTTTAAAAACTTCAAATCCTGAAATCTATCAATATTTGTCCAGATTTTGGTTTTTTGAATTTCTTGAAACCAAGATACATCCTTCTCGAAGTTGGTTGTACTTTGAATGGAAAATTAAGTTCATTACGTCCATGGGCTGGATTATGGGCCTTGGAGCATGCATGACATCTACTAATATATACAAGGAAAAGAAGGAGTCGAAATAATGCCGTAAAGAGGCGAAACAAATGGAAAGAAAATGTGATGTTAAGCGCAGCTGCTTGTCAACCTTTAATAAATCGAAGAAACAAATACTTTGACTACATCTTCAGAGGTTTGAAAACGTTAAATTCATTTCGCAAATTGGCACTTGAATCCAGAGGAAAAGCAAGCAGCCCTACCTTCTCAAATCACAACTAATCCACCAAATCAATGAGTAGAAACAACATCTGAAAAGGGAATTGAAACCCATCAGATCACCATATCAATACCTAACTCTTTATTTCTTTGTTGCAACACAAGTGTTAGAATACTATAGGTGATATTGCATGTGCTAAAGTAAAATACTTGTAATACTTAAACAATTAAAAATAATTAGAATTTTTACAATTATTAGTTAAAAAGTTGTGTTAATTTTAAAATAGAATTAGTATTTAAATAAAATTCTAAGCATAAAATACAGGAAACAATTATGATAATATTTAAATTACAATTATTTGTTAGAAACTTTTTTTTAATAATTATAATTTTTACAATTATTAGTTAAAAGGTTGTGCTAATTTTAAAATAGTTATTAATTTAATAGAATTTTAAGCCTAAAATATAGGAAAAAATTTTATGATATTTATAATTTAAATTACAATTACAATTATTAGTTAAAAAACTTTTGACATAAAAATGTTGTGGTAATTAATTTTATTGGTGTAAAATAGAGCTATTATTTTAATATAATTTTATGTATTTTAATTATCACTTAATGAATATTAGAATTATATATCAATTAAAATTTAAGTTTAGCTTTATAAATAGCATCTAGTGTTACGTGGCCAGAACTTTAGTCTCACAATCTCATGGTCTTAGGCAATTTCTTGGTTAGAAATCTACCTAAATCAATTTAACTCTCTTTAAGGCACCGAAAATAAAGAGAAAGCAACTCAAAGACAAAACAGCAACAAAAGAATAGAAAAAGTCACAAGAAAGTAATGCCCACAAAGTGTTTGAGTAAATGTTTTCAAAGTATATTCAGCAATTTTAAATGGAATACAATGGGATGACTACAAATGAAGGAGAAGACCTCTATTTATAGTTGAACTCCCCAGATCTAACGGTACAATTTATTTATCATCAACGATCGAGATTAAATCAATCTACAATTTTAGATTCTTAAAAGATTTACATAATCCTTAAAATCACAAAATTATATCTTTATCATATTACATCTTTTATAAGATTAGTTTCCATATTTGATTATAATGGGCGGCTGCAATGAGATTTTCGTTTCGACATTGCACAATTGGGTGCTTTATGCTACAATCGACTTTGGATAATATAGGATAAGATTGGTATAGGATCAGTAACGTCTGTTTGGGCATGAAAAGTTGTGAAGCGAATTACATGGCTTTAACCCAAAACAATCAAGTTTCAAGGAATTAGACTTTGATTTTCCTTCAACTCAAAAACGATTTCTTTTCTCTGTCAGATTCATCTCCATTACTACAATACCAAAGCATCAACCAACCCTTTTCGGCGATGATTGAGCTAGCTCAGGAGACAAAGCTAAAACCAGAATAAGCTATTGGTGTGGAAGCAAAATGACTTGCAAAGGTTTCGGTTTAAGATTTGCATCAAACTGTGTGGTTCAAAAAACTTGACAGTACGTCTAGTTATGTTGTGGTACAAAAATTGTTAAAATTTTGCTAGAATCAATCCACTAAAATCAGCTCGATACAAAGAAATAATAATTTAAACTTGCTTTATCCCTTTTTCGTTTAGAGATGTGTCAACACCAGACACATCATTAATCTTTGTTTGGACTTCTTTTGAAGTCCTATCCCCACAGGCCACTCGATCTCAATAAGACTACCCGTTATGCTTAGAGAGGAAGTTATTTGCCCGTGTTTAAATGTGAACACCATTCAAGCATAACTACCTCGTATTATTAGCGTCTCATGATATATGCCCATGATTATCCTTTATGCATAACATATTAATGGACAAAAGGACCTCTCCTATAGATACATTGATGAATGACAAAGAAAGGATCGATCTTTTTTCACCCTAAAATTACTCTAAGTAATTGCCTTCTTTATCAGGCTGTCCCCTTGTCTCAATTCTGGCTCTCAACCTCTTTAAGTGAATTGGCCTCCATTGCACTACCTTCATTTCCTCCTTATCCTCCTCTTTTATTGTACTCGATATTAATAATTAGTGTAGTGAACGTGAATAATCCGTGTCTCACCCCTATTATTTCCATCACTCAGCAGATGTTTATCAAAATCATTCAAATATAGTACTCTCTAAAACAAAATAATTCTTCAAATGTTTAGTAGCAGTTTAGATAATGAAACCAATCCCTTATCTTAATTGGATAGTTAATTATATCTGTCAAAACTATTTTTTTGAAAAAGGGGGGTTGACTTTGATTTTGAAAACGGAAAAAACATGAGAGTCACCACCAATCTTTTTTGATAAGGTGTGATAGGGTCACCTCGTTATTCGATCATTTTAATAAGAGATTTGATTCATTAAAACAACAGTTTTAGTCTACGAAATTCAGAAAAATGGGCTCGGGAGTCGGTTATGCACGAGGAAGGATTAGCACCCTCGTAATGCCCAAAATTGGTACCTTGTTGATTAATTAATGTCTTAGCGTCGAAAATTGAGAACTTTGAAGGGATTTAAAAAAAAATATGATCCTTTGTTAAAATATTGCTAAATTGAAAATTTTTTACGGAAAATGGTGTATTTCACGTTGATCGAGAAAAAATTATGTCCCATAAGTTAGGACAAAATGTCTTAAATCCCCGAAACGATAATAAACGTCGAAAAATTTATTTATTTTGAAAGATGTTCGATTATCTTGGTTTTAGAAAGAAATCATATTCCGTAAGTTAGAACACAATCTTTTCGTAATTCCCGAGATTATTGAAAATATTTTTAAAACGTTCGTTGTTTAGATTTATTGAGGAAAATCGAAACCCCGTAAGTTAGGGTACAACTTTTCGAATCTCAAAATACAAAAAAAAGCTTATTTTTAGAGAATATAATTTTATACGTCGAGTAAAGATTAATGCAAAACGATTTATAGTAAAAATGTGAAAGCAAATCACGGTGTTAATACGCGTAACAACATAACAATAGATGTGATAATATGAACGACAATAGTAAAAGCGAAAATAAATGAGAATAAGATAAATAAATAAATAAATAACAAGTTAATTGTAAAATAAAAACCATAAGTAAATAAACAAGTAAAACTAAAAGATTAAATAGAATATTTTGAAAATAAGCAAATAAATAAAAGAATAAAAATATTAAAAATTAAAAATGATAATAATAATATTATTATTATTAATATTAATAATAATATAGATAATAATATTAATAATAATATTATAAAAAATAAAATAAGAAATAAGTAAATAAAAAACCTGTACATAATATTAAATTTAAGGATTATAAAGTAAAAGAAAAATTACAAAAAATTAGCAAAGAACAAATATAAAATTTAAGTACTTAAAAAGGAAAGAATAATAAATAATAGATATAAAATAAAAAACATATTAACTTATGTTTTTTTTAAAAAGAATATTGGACAAATTAATGAGTAAATAATAAAATGAATTAATCAAATGATTATATTGAAATCGGAATAAAATCAGGGGCTAAAATCGTAATAAACTAAAACAAAAAAGAGAATAGGGACTAAAATTACAAGCGCGAAAACATGTGAGGACTGAATAAGAAAATATCCCAATCTTTGGGACACATGTCTTTCCAGCAAGCCGAGGACTAAACTAAAAACGGTGCAAAATTAAGGGCAAAATTTATAAAATAAAAGTAATACGAAATTAGGACTAAATTGAAAAAAATGTGAAAAAGTGAAAGGGCCAAAAGCACAAATAACCCTTCTACTTAAAAACACGAGGATCCTGAGACAGATCGGGTTGGTTAAGGGCAAAACGACGTCGTTTTGGTGCCTAAAAGACATGCCCAAAACGACGTCGTTTTGGAGGCCTATTTAAGGCAAAAAAAAAATTCCAAAAACCTTCATTTTCACCTGCTTAAAAAAAAAACCCTTCCTTCTCCTTTTTTTCTCTACAGGGCCTGAGAATTCGGTGAGAGCTCCAATCGGCCAGCCATCATCGCGCACGCCTTTGTTCGTCTCGTAGCGAGCTGCAGCCGTCTCATTGTGGGCGGGAAGGCTAAAAGTCACGTTTTTCCGGTGAAAAAAAAGATAAATTTTCTTTTTTTTCCCTTTTTAATATATATTTATATATATTAATAGTTTTAAAAAGAGATATATAGGTATATACTTAGTTTTGAAAAGAAAGAAAAAAATAAAAAAAGGAAAAAGGAAAAGAATAACAAATAAATAAACCTTAGCCTGTTTGGGACTTGTTTTTCTTTTCTCTTCGACTACTTGTTGTTTCTCATTATTTGAATGCTAGAATCAGTCTTTGTATTCAAAATAATCCGAAAAAATTACAATCCATTGAAAGGCTTTTTAGAGCCGATTTTGATACAACTTGTTTGATATCCTATCAATCTAATGTCTTTTCTATTAATGTTTTATAGGTGGCGGTGCAAGTGGAGGGCGGTGCAGACGCGACAGTGGCGGTGGCAGCAGGCTTAGCAGTGGCTAGGGTGGTGCCTAGGGTTAGGAGCAACTAGGATTTTATTTTTTTGTTTTTCTCTTATTGTTAGGGTATTGGGCTTGGGTTTGATTGGGCTTGAGTTTATTTAATTGTTATTTGTGGTTTAAATTTGAGTTTGACTATTTAATTCTGGTTTAAGTTTGAGTTTTAATAGGCCCAGACTAAATTGGGCTTGTACAATATCCTTCAAGCCAAATCGTGGCTTCATCTTGTCCAACTCCCAAACTTAAATGTTGAAGTTGAGATGGAGAGACAAAGAAGATCATTAGAAAATGTGGCATGCTAGTTAAAAGGCTACATTATCTTCTGGTCTAAACGACGTTATTAAGTAACAACTTGTTATGCACTTGGACTTGTATGCTAAACATCTTTATAACATGTCGAAAACCATGTGATGAAAATGGTCACAGTAGCAATCAGTGCGAGTGCCGGCTTCAACATTATACACAAATTTTCATATGCATTATTAAGAGAAATTTGATTTGGCATAGCATAAAAATTTTATTTTGGTTTAATTTAATCTTGATTAACGTGACATCATGTTATGTCATCAACAATTATATATATTCAAAATAAAAATAGTTAGATTTATTTATTTATTAAAATATGTGTTACTCAAGCAAAATTAAAATATTCAAGTAATTTTAAATAAAAATGATGATGACCAATAGACCATAATTCATTGGTCGCCCCTAGTTTGGAGAAAGAAAATTCCATTTGCATCCAAAATCAGCAATCAGTGAGTTTGACCACTAAATTCCCAATACAATAAAAAAGAATTTATGTGTACTTGTCTAAATGCATGCATCCCTTGCAATCCAGACTTCACCATTTAACCCAAAAACATTGCACCAAATCATGTTTCTGTTTTCCTATTAAATGAAAAATGGACTTTTTCTGTTTTCTCGGTTTTACTTTTACTCGTTTCAACAAGTTTTTTGAGTTTGTGGCAGAGCAAAGGGTTTACCATTCATCAGCACAGAGTGGTCCAAAATCCAAAGTCAATAATACCAAACCAAGTTTGGCAAATTGAATAAATTAGGTGCAAGTCTAACTATTGGTTGTCCGGACCAGAAATTTCCTTCAATAATAATGGAAGAACACCCAATTTCATTTTTGTACTGTATGATCCGAAACTGCACAATTCTGTGTTGAAAAGAGTGGCTAACTTTATTCCCTGTCAGCTAGACCTTGTAATAACAAAAAACCAAAATATTTATTTTCCAGGTTGGAGAAATGCCGTGAAGGAAAGGCACTAATGCCTCTGCCCTCCTTTACACTTATCAGAAACAAAGGGGGATATATAAATTAATGAATCTCCACTCTCATCAAATGCACACGTTGAAGTTGCAGCTTTTTTTTCTCTGTCTTGGGTTGTGATGTTACTATTTCTCTTTCATTCTACATTTTATCTTTTTTTAATAAAAAATAGATAAATTAATTACTAATCTTTATTTTTATTGTTGAAAACTAATTTCTCTACAGAAAAACTGGGCAACCAACCATGTCTAGAAGTATTTCCCATTTTTCTTTGAACACTCACCTTAATAAAATATCTCACTCCTCAGAATCTTCATAAAAGGTGAGATGCCTTAATTCTTATAGTTTTGAGGTGTAATAAAACCATCTGATCAAAACAATGACCTTAGCTTTTTTAGATGCTTCTATAAGTTTGCATGTGATTTTATATCAAATAAAATCTATACTCTGAGTTTGACTCATAGTCCAATTATTCATTCCGGATAATAAAAAGTAAAAGTTTCCATGGATTCTTTGTCGGAATATTGGAAAGAAAAAGAGATGATGATTCAAGTAGACAAATGATTTCAGCATGAGAGCTTGAAGAAATAAACCCGAGATTTAACCTAATTTATTCATGCAACCACCTCTAACTCGTGTTTGATAAGAATCAGCATGTTAACTTTGGCAAATGGAACATTCAAAATGATAAAATTTCTAATTTTCCACACAAGTTGAAAATAATATGTAAATTTAACCGCTTTAAGTTCTTTATTGTTCATGATTCGTGAGCTTGTGACGGTCTTTTCCAGTGTTATTGTATTTATTGTTCTCTAACTCACTGAACATCACATATATATAATAAGATGAAGGTAATTGCTCAGTGACATTTCTATCATTCTCCCACAACAGATGATTGGATTATCTCATTTCGGTAATTTTCTTTTTTCTCATTATCTGAAATTTTCAATGAAAGAATTTGTAAATATATTACCAACAAAAATGACAACTTATATATAAGCGAGGACAGTACCGCACTGTGATGTTTACCTTTACAATACTTGCACAGAGATAGACATAGGCATTGAGACGTCATCCGCGAATCGTGGATCCCTGTTAGGAGGAGTTGAATTGCCTGCAAATGCATATCCAACACCCAATCCACCAAAATGCAAGGATGCATTCTCGCACCTCTGAAACACTCTAGCAAGTGATGCAGCCTTTCTTCTTGCCCGTTTCGTACCCGTAAACAACAATGTCTGAAGTAAGCCAGCCAATGCTGGGGCCTTGAGCACTCTTTCGGTTGCAGCAGCCCCACCACTGCGGCACAACTCAAGCAGTGCTGCAACTGCATTCTCTTTACCTCTTGCGGTTCCGCATCTCATCATCGTTATTAACCCTGCCACAGCCATTTCTTCCTTCCCCACGGCTTCAGCCCCGATTGGTTGCCTGACAATTAAGGCCAAGGCACCTGCGGCTTCCTCCGCAACCCCTTCATTCCCCAAAGCTCCGACAAGTGCTGTAACTGCTCCAACCTCTATCATTCTCGCATAATTGTCCGAATGAGTCGACAGATTAAATAAAGCAGTTACGGCATCCTTCTTCCCTCTTGGCGTCCCCACTCTCAACAACCCTGCTAAGGCCTCAATTGCCCCTCCCTGATCTGCTATTCTCTTCTTATAGTCATGAACAGCTGAAAGGCTGAACAAAGTTGCTGCAGCATTTTCCCGCGCCTCCGTTGTGAGCCCCAGCCTCAAGACTTCAACAATTGATCTTAGACAGCCATCCTCATCCATAATAAGGCTTTTGTTTTTATCATAAATGGATAAGTTCAGCATTGCAGTAACAGAATTCTCTTGAGCAACAGGGTTTGAAGATGACAGCAACTTGCATAAATGTGGTATTGCCCCAGCCTCCGCAATAAAAGCGCGGTTTTTCTTTCCTGTTTTAGCCAGCAAGCGAATCTCACGAGCAGCAATAGCTTGAGCTCCCTGTGATCCATTTGCTAGATGTTGAACAAGAAGGGTTGTTGTTGCTCTATTAGCTTCAGTTGCAGCTTTGATTGGCAAAGCTTCAGCAAATGACTCTGCAGGTGCATCTGCAGCCTCCGGGGGATCATATGGGACACTATGAGCAGTGCACCACTGCATGATCAAATTCCTCAAAGCCCGATTAGGAACAAGGCGAGTATGGATGAGCATTTGCCCCGTCTTTGGACAAGTACAATGGCCTTCCTCCAACCACCTAACAATCGAACTCCGATCATAAGTCTGCCCTGTCGAAATTATCACCGGATCTCTCATCAAGTCCAAAGATATCGGACAACAAAAGTCCTTAGGGATAGTTATAAAGGTATCCGCGATCTCTCGAGTAATCAACCCTTTCCTCGGTTTCTTCTGTTTCCTAGAAGGCAACTGCACCTCATCTTCCTCAAAACCAAATAGTAAAAACCTACAATATCTGGTAATTGCAACAAACCCATTAAGCACACAAGCCGTAGGTTCAATATCCCCCTCATGGTTCACAATTTGCTCCTCCAAGAACTCAATTTCAGACCTACAACTTTTAGCATCCCTAATTCCCAGTCTTTCCACAAAGAACAATCTTAAGTCCACATGATTTGGAATCCTTCCATTCTCAAATTCATTAAGAAACGAAAAGAACCTAAGCCTTAAATTCTCATCACTGTTATCGACATACAATTTAGCCTTCCTAGCATGTTTTTGCAACAGCTCAACCTGTTCCCTAACATCATCGCTCAATCCAACATCATTTATTGGAAAAACATCCAAAAGGGTAGAAATTTCTTGATTCAAATCATGGAAATGGCCTGAAATTGAATGGTTTTGAAGCAAAAGCCACAACTTACTAGATTGAGCACAATAATCAAGTAGTATCTTGGACCTATAGAGCAACAAATAGAGCTCCTTGAAGCACAAGATGGCTGTTGAAGGCAAGCTTGTCATGGACCGTGATCCAGAATCCCTCAGATACTCCAACATAACAAGGAAAATTTCCATCTTCCGAATCAAAGATCGAGAATTCCTCCGCTGAAAGAAGAAAGGTTTGTCGGAAAAGCAAGAGATAAGCTCAGAGGAGACGGCTGCCAAGGTTTGAAGAAGAGCTACTTGGGTTAAGTCAACAGGAGCCAAGAAAGCCTCTAGAGACGGCGATCTTCTCCTCCTTAGAGAAGAGAATATGGCAGCAGTTGCCATGGTTGATAACTCCGAAGTTGAATTCTCAAACAAGGGTCAGAATAAAAGAAGCAACTCCGGCAAAAAATAAAACAAATGAATTTCTAGCTTTTGAAGATTTTTCAGCCTTATTCTAGCTCTGGGTGGTTGGTTGAATCTTCAAAGGATGTTGTCAACAATATTTGGTCTTCGATTAAAGACTTTTACACGAAACGAAAAAAAATGGGATTCTTTGATTAGAGTAAAAAAGAAAAACCAAAATCCGCGTTTGTTTAGGAAGATGAAGGAACAAAAAGGAAAGTGAATTTTCCTGGAAAGACTTTTCTTTTACATATAATAATAATAATAATAATAATAAATATACTATTTTTCCACCTTTTCCCTCTTGTTTTCTTTGTTTGTGTGTTTTCTCTCTCAAAGAATTTCAATGCAGTTGCTGTGAAAATGACTTGAATGGCTTTGAATGTCCATTCGTTTCTTCTACTCTACTGTTTAAAGAGCAAGAGAGAGAGAGGGTTTTTAAATGCGTACAGCTATGGTTACCTTGTCATCTTCTTTATTTTGGTTAAACCATTAAAGACGGCATATGAAGGTTTCTTTTGGGGGATTGTTTTGTTGGTTTAGTAGAGCTGACCAAATAATTTGAGAATATCAAAATTAGATTTTAACCCTCAATATTTTATTTTTATGGATTGATTTCACATTAAGTATCTTTGACTTTCTTCTTTTCATAAATTAAACTCATTTGTTTGATTTCAACTTTTATTTTTATTTATTTTTATTTAAACAAGGGAAATCATTTAATTTTTTTTTTTTGAATTTCAATAAATTGATTGAAACTGTCAAAATTCTTTCATTTTGATTTTTAAATTTAAAATAACTTTTTTCTATGTTATGTTGCTGACTCCTCATTTCTAGGGTTTCTACCTTAATCATATATATAAAAAAAAAAAAGTAGTCTACATATCTTTATTCATTTTTAAGGGGTATTACAAATTTAATTTTTCTTCCTAATTTTTAGTAATTTTTTAAGAGGAAAAAACTGAAAATCAAGAAAAAAAATTTGATTTATCATGCTCCTATTAAAAGAGATAAGGATGACATGAAATCACAATTTTTTGTAATCCCTACTTATCAAAAATTTATACGAAAATAAATCATTTACGAAGATAAGTCTTAATCTATACATCACTTATAAAAGATAATATTTTAAAATTAAATACAATATAATTAAAATGGGTGATGTCAAAATCTACACCCTTTATCACCCAAATTTTTATTTTTATTTTTATTTTATATATTTTAATTTTAAGTGGTATAATTTTGAATTTCATACCTTTATTTTACAGAAATTAAAAGTTAGTCCATTTATTACAATTTATCATAATTTGATCTGTATATTTTGATTATTTAATATTATTAAACTCGATCATCAAACTATTTACCTCAAGTTCAACCGTTTATCAAATTCATATGCAATGAATTAATAAAATCATCAATTCAACAATTTATATATGGCAAATTAAAAAATAATCAATGATTTAAGTTTATATGTTTTTATCAACAATTGGATTAGTTTTAATAAAGTAAAAGGATTAAATTTTAACAAATAAAAGTATAGGGATTAGTTTTCAATTTTTTATAATGTAAAAAGATAAAAATTTATAATTAGACCTTTAAAACAAACTTGGCAATACTAGACATTGTATGATTATAGAAAACATATATGATATAGGAAAAATAATTAGAACATGAGAAAACATAAAAACATTAACTTCTCAAAACTTTCTAATTAGCCACATATAAACAGTTGAATTGATGATTTTTTTAATTCTTTGCATATGAATTCGATAAACAATTGATCTTGAGGTAAGTAATTTAATGATTTAATTTAATAGTATTAGATAAATTGACTAACTTCTTAAATTCAAAACATATACATATAAATATTAAATTATGATAAATTAAAATAAATGGATTAATTTGTAATTTTCATTAAATAGCGGTATGAAACTCAAAATCATACTGCAACCACCCCTACAAGTGACTAAAATTATAAAACTAAAATATATAAAATTAAAAAAAAAACAAGTGGTGAAAAATGACAACTCGCCTGACATTTTGACGTCACTTCTTTTTAATTTAAAATATTATTTTTATAGGTGATGTTACATCATAAGTTGATAACACTATTTTTTATTGTTCAAAATAATTCATTCTAGTAAATAATTTATTTTTCACCTTATTTTTATATTATTTTTTATTAATATAAAAAATCTTGATAATTTTTCATGGATTTATAAAATTTACTATGAAATAGTACAAGCTTAATTTTAAAAAAAAAATTATAATACAATCTCGTCCAATATAAAAGATTTTTTTGTTAAAATAATAAAACGAATCAAATTTAAGATTCATTTTTTTTCTTAAAAAAAATCCTTTTATTGGATGTTAAAATGCGTAATAGCATAGATTAATGATATATACTATTATTTAAATCTTTAATTAAGTTAATATTACAAGTGAATTAGATATCAATTTAGTTAAAAAATTATAAAAATATCTTTTCATAATTAAAATAAATTATATTATCTGATTATATTTTAATTCTTTTATTTAAAAAATAATAAAAATATGCATACAGAGGGATTTAAATCTACGCCAATAACATTTATAAAAATTTAAATTTACCACTCAACTAAAATTTTATTTTAATTTTACCATGCACATTTTTTCACCACTGTCAATTATATATATTAATAATATTATTTATGCACACTTTATACATTATTTATTATATGTTGTGTTCCAAATATTTAGTTTTTACGCTCATACATATATGATAGAATTTCTAATATTTATATTGTATAAATGTTATTTATAATAAAATAGTATATTAGTAGGAATTATTTTTTATTATTAAAATTTTAAATCTTTTCTCCAAATTGGAATCTTTGGATTAATTTCTTCATTTTTTTATGAAATCTTTGAATTATTTTTTTAATTTATTTTATTGTTAAATTTTATGAAATTTTTAAATTTTTTATATGTTAATATTTACATATATTTTTACTATTAAATACTAATTTAAATTTAACTAATTTAAGTTGATTGAGTCTTAATTCGATTGGTATCAATATTATTATTAGTGCAGGAAGATGTGAGTTTGAGCACTTTGAAGCACATTATTCTCCTATTTAAGGCTTGTGAAGGGATTATGAGTAGTTCTAGGTGTAAGCAAAATTTGATTCGATTTAAAAAAATGAAAAAATATTTGAATTTCTAGTTAATCAAATTGAGTTATTTAAATTATTCAAGTCAACTCGAATAAATAATTTGAGTTTTGAGTTAGAATCGAGTTGAATTTTACAATCTCAATAACTTGAATAATTCGAATGACAGATTAGTGTAAATATTCTTTTGATTCCTGTCAAATTTGAAAATAAATAAATTGGTCTCTTTCTCAACAAAAATTATAAAAAAATTCAAAAAAAAATTCAAAAGATTTATAAAAATTTAAAAATTTATCTTTTTTAATATAAAAAATTCTAAAAAGAATCTAAAATAAATATATAAAGTTAAAAAAAATTAAAATTTTTGTAGGATAATAATTTATGAAATACATTGATAACAAAATCTCTTAATTTTATTTGTGAAATTTAATAATTTTTTTATTATTATTAAAAGAAAGGGGACATTGGATTTGCTTCAATTAAAGGGTTGACCGGAAATAACAATTGGGCCCACTCGACATATAGGCGCGTGGAATTATGAAGAAAGTAAGGCTAGTTGCCAAGCTGGCTAAAATTAAAAGTTTTCCACTTTGACTAAAAAACACAATTACAACAAGTTGACCTGGAAAAAGCAAAATCAAAACGGACATCTCTCCCTTCTTTGCAGAGTTAAGGGAAATACTTTCCCAAATCTTTGAATCATTTGAAATCTTATTATTGTGCCAAAACTAAACCACTCCCTTTCTATATTACTTACATTTCATTATTTTACAATAATTATTTAACATTAACAAATATTTTAGTTTTTTTTTTTTAAACTGGCACTTGAATTTAATAGATAGGCTTATTTTTATCATTAAACTTAAAAATTATAAAAGTTTGATGATATAAAATAATCTTAAAATGTCACATTTAGTATTTTAATAATTAGAACGATGGTTGAATAGGTAATTCCGATTCGATCAGTTAGATCGCTAGACCAACAATAATTAAATAAAAAATTAAAATTTGATGAAAATCTAAAAAAGAATTTAAAATTAAAATATTTTACTAAACCGATTCGATCTATTAACTATTGATTTTTGTCTTGATTTTTTATTTTTATCAATTTCAAGTAGCTTTTAAATCAATATGTTTAATCCATTTGTTCGGTTCCTTATGCCGATCAGTTCTCAATTTATCCCATCCGATTTGGTCTTGTTTCAGTAACACTATTTACATCATCAAATCTTGATAAAATTTAAGTTTAAGGATTAAAATAAATTTAGTTGCTTAGTTCAATGATCAAAGTGAACTAAAAAAAAAATCCCTAATTTACTCCTTATATTATTCGAAATTAAGTAAATAAAAACAATTAAACCAATGTTAAATATTTTTCTACGTGAAAAAAAATAAATGCAAATACGAAAAACATGATCACGTGTAAATTCATAAAAAAAAAACGAAAAAAAAAACTATATTTATAATTCATAAAATTTATAAAAAAATCTAAATAATTCTAACAATTTTCCAAAAATTTAAAAGTTTTGAAAAATATATGTAATATTTTCAAAAAACCTATAAGAAACTATAAAAAATTTATAAATATCCGGAATATTTTGAAAATATTACAAAAACATATATAAAAGAAAAGTTTTTATAAATAATTCCCATATTTTTATTTTTTTAAATTTAAATATTTTCTTAATTCTTTTAATTTTGGAAATATTTATTTATATTTTTAAAATTGAATGAATTTATTAATATTATATTCTTTTAAACAATATGATATTTAAATTTTACAAATATTATAAAAATAACTCAATAACAAAAATGTACTAGCTTTTTAATAGGTGTCATAACAGGCCAATCATATAACGACACATGTAATTTTCTTAATTGATTTAAATGTGAATTTTGAGAAAATTCAAAACAATTATAAAATATTCTTGAAAATCCAAAGAATTGAAAATATATTTTTTTAAATAAAAGAAATTATCTAAAACTTAAAAAAATACCAAAAAAGCAAAAAAAATTATAAACTTTAAATCACTACCGAACTTAGTTAAATATAGGATAAATTAAGCCAAGGCCACTAAACTATTAATTATTTTACAGTTTGGTCACTTAACTTTAAAAAATTAGAAAATGATCATTGAACTATTCAAAATGTTTCATTTAAGTCACTAAATTATTCAAAAGTTTTTATTTAAGTCATAGGCCTGTTAAGTTTTAAAAAAAAAATTAACTAGCGAGCTCTAAGCAACGATTCAATAATAAGTATGGTGGTTTAATACCATCAACAAGTAAGAAGAACGTACCTTAGATCCAAGTCAATCTAGCGGTTAGTGTCAAATATTAGAGAAAAAAATTGTTTGGAATTTGGTTTGCAAATTTGTGCATAAAAAAATTGAATTGTAGAAGAGATGGGGAAGGAGTGTTACCGGTTTGCAAAGAAGGCTATATAGCAGCAACTTTAATAGCCCATTGACTTAAAAAAAACATTCGAATAATTTAGTGATCGTTTTATAATTTTTTAAAATAGAATAATTAAAACATAAATTTATTATTTGTTTAATGACATGAACCTCAATTCTTTTTCTTGATTAAATAAATAATCATAGTTAATTGAAAGGAATAATGGGAAAATCTCATTATTGAAACCGACCTTTGCTTTTCTTAGTTTGAAATGATAATTTTGTTCTAGAATGAGTGCAACAAAGACATTTGAAGTAGGGAAATCTTTCTTCTTCCGGTTGTTGTAACTCATATTTTTAATTTGAATTTCATAACTTGAAATAAATTTATTGATTAATGCAAAGAAATAGTTTAGATGTAAGATAATGAAATTCAAAAAGACTTGAATATAAAATAATATAAAGGAGTTTTATGTAAATAGGGATGGGGGTAGAATGGGAGGAAGAAAGAGACAGGTCCACAAGGCATAACAGCCGGTTGGTCTTGGAATCCACGAAAAGCAAGTATCCGAAGGGAGTGGTTTTTTAGGCCTAACGTAACGTCTATATCGGATTTTGGTTCATTTGGTTGAGTTTGGTTTAGGGTTCCACCCGTTCTTAGGACAATCCCAAGTTGCCCTCGCCAACAAATTTTGTCCGCTCAGACTACTTCCTTTTCTTCTCGAAACGCTCAAACAACTTTTACGAATAAGACACACAAGCCAGGCCGCCCACATTCCAGCATCAACCCACCACCACCAACTACTTTATCCACTAGTTTTAACTGTAATAATTAACGATTCAAGAATTACACTAAATTTGTGTCACAAGGGTATCAACTTAGTCAAAAATATTATAAAATTTATTTTGTATTTAAAATAAATTATATTAATTGAGAATATTTTAAATTTTTTATTTTAACAAAAAATAATATATATATATAGTGTGATTTAAAATTGTCCAATTGATTTAGTAAAATATTAAATTTATTATCTTCATCCGTTGTATATCAATACTTACTATTTATGTCGCTCTTTGCTTAGTTGGTATCACCTATCAATCGGGTCCCAATTCTATTAGAGAAATTATTTTAATGTCCCTTCACATTTAAAATAAATTATATTATTTGAAGGTACTTTAGTTTTTTATTTAAAAGACCAATAAAAATATACATATGATGATATTTGAATCCAGTCCAATTGAGTTAGCAAAATCTTAAACTTACCACTCAATTAAAGTTTTATTTTAATATTTTTATATGTTTTAATTATATTATACACATTTTATTATCTCCATCAATTGTATACAAGATTTCCATATGCATATGCACGTGATGGAGTTTCTAGTGTCTATAAAATATTTAATTTTCTAATTTAATAGCTATTTACATATTTAAACAGAAAAATATTTACAATATAATTATTTAAAATATATTGAATAACAATATTTATATTTATCAAATCATTATTTATTTATATTTGTATTTATACATATAGAATAATGTGTTGAAAAATGATGTTAATACTCACTCGATATTCAACAAAATCAAATTCGAAAAAGCCCATTCAAATTGATTTTGATATTTTTGTTAATAATCAAATATCATTTCAAGAAGATATAAAATCAAAGAATTGTCTTGATCACAACTTTACATCTACTTACTATTAATTAATTTCACGTATAATGTTGTTTAAATCGGATGATTATTATAATTGCATTTCGGTCATGGTTGTTAGGTATTTTTATCGCTCAATAATTTGATTTGTTGTAAAATTATAAATATTGTTATTTTCATATTTTGTAAGTCCACCTCACCTCGCAATTTAATATCGACAATCCCTAGACTCCACAAGCTCAAGATCTCACTGTAACACCCCTAACTTGTATCTATCGTCGGAATAGGGTTTAGGAGAATTATCGAAACATTCAGAAACATTTACAAATAACTGATATAAATTGCTATTCGTTTAACTCGAAGTGTACGATTCAATAATCCGTCAATTTCTTATTCAATGGTACCCATTAGGGCACTTAACCAAGAAACACTCTCTCTCGAGCCACATATCATATAACAGGATTACCAGTCCAGGTTAAATCCTTTATATAACGTAAGCTCAGAAGAGCTCGATTAGGATTACCAGTCCAGGCTAAACCCTAATCATAATGTATGCTTAAGAGGTATTATATCAGAATTACCCGTCCGGGCTAAATCCTTTCTATAACAAGGTTATTGGGATTACTCGTCTGAGCTAAATCCCGTCCGCAACAAATGCAGGACCCTATTAGTTTAAGGAAAATGCATATAATCATCGGAATTCAACATTCAATCGAGACTTAACCCTTTTATCACTATTTCAAGCATGTATCAAATTCTCCATCATAGCATACAATTAAAGCACATCAATATAACTCACATTACATACAAATACAACATTCATTTAACATAATTACATACTTGATTAAGTTACACGAACTTACCTTGACACTTGTTCGCGTTAGAAATCTACTAATCCAAAACATTTTCTTTTCCTTGACCTAACCTCAAATTAATGTTGTCCGGATCTATATAAATGAATTTAACCATAAATTTCACACATTTCATATTTAAATGGACTCAATTTACGTCCTAGGAAAAATTACCATTTTGCCCCTAACATTTCCATAAATTTTGATTTCGTTCCTAGACTCGAAAAATGAAATTTATGCAATTTACTCCTTATTCCAAGCCTAACCAAAGCCCCATTACAAATTTTACAGCACATGTATTCATAAAATTTCAGAATTTTTCATCAAATTTTACAAATTTTCATTTTAGTCCCTAAATCATGTTTTCATAAAAAATCACTTTGTAAAAGTTGTTTATCTATCAATAATCTTTAATTTTCTACCATAAATTTCTAATTTCCAGCATATACATTCATGACCCATTTTTCATACCTTGATAACTTTTCAAATTAATCCCTCAAATAGAGATATTAAGCTATCTCGGTTTCAAAAATAACAAAATTACTAAAAACGAGACAAGGAAACTTGCCCAATTAGGCCTTGAAAGTTTCTTTTCTCTCACCTAGGGTTTCCATGTGTTTTAGGTTGAAGATGATGAAAATAAGATGATATATTTTCTTTTTATCTTTTAATTAATTTAATTATTTTAAATTCCAATTTAGTCCTTGACCTTTTTCTATATTTCCATGAATAAGTCACCAAGAAAAATCTACATGCTTTTCTTAATGGTCTAATTACCATATAATGACCTCTAGATTTGAATTCCATAGGTATTTGATCCTTACAGCTACTAGAATTCAACTTTTACATTTTATACGATTTAGTCCTTCTCGTAATTAAGCACTAAATCGATAAAATTTTCGTATCAAAATTTTTGCACGAAATGCCTATTATAATAAAGACCATATAATGAAATAAAAATAAACCTTATTTTTGGGTTGAATTTGTAGTCCCGAAACCACTGTTCCGATTTCACTAAAAATGGGCAGTTACAACTCTCCCCCTTTAGGGATTTTCGTCCTCGAAAATCTTACTAGTAAAAAGATTCGGGTATTTCTTCCTCATAGCATCCTCCGGCTCCTAGGTAGCCTCTTCGATACCGCGTTGTTGCCAAAAAACTTTTAGTAAAGCTACCTTTTTATTTCTTAACTCTTTTGTTTCTCGAGCTAAAATTTTAATTGGTTTCTCACCATATGTCATATCAGGCTGAATATCTACCTTTGTCAGAGAGATAACATGTGAAGGGTCGGATCGATACCGCCGTAGCATAGACACGTGAAAAACATTATGAATCTGATTAAGCTTTGGTAGTAAAGCTAACCAATATGCAACCGGTCCAATTCTTTCTGTATTCTTATATGGTCCAATAAACCGTGGACTCAATTTTCCTTTAAGACCAAATCGGGGAACTTTCTTCCAAGGTGACACTTTCAAAAATACTTTGTCACCGTCTTGAAATACTATTTCTTTTCGTTTCAAATTAGCATACGAATTTTGACGATCAGAGGCTGCTTTCGAACTGTCTTGAATTACTTTCACTTTTTCTTTGGTCTCTCAGACCAAGTCAATTTCATGTAACTTTTTCTCACTGAGTTCTATCCAATACAATGGAGTTTTACATTTGCGACCATACAAAGCTTCATACGGTGCCATTTTAATACTAGACTGATAACTATTATTATAAGCAAATTCAACTAAAGACAAGTACTTTTCCTAGTTACTATAACACCCCTCACCTGTATTCATAGTCAGAATAGGGTTACGAGGTATTAACAATCAATCAACATCATTTAACATACATAATTCATAGATTTATGCATTCATACTCAAACGCCATTCTATATTATTTATATTGTCCCTTATAAGGGCCTACAAGGCCTTAATCATGCATTAGAAGTGGTTCAGGACTAAACCGATAACATACAAAAACTTTGGGAAACTTATAAAATTTTCATGCATATAGGGATCACACGCCCGTGTGAACAGGTTGTATGCCTCACACGGTCACCAGACACGCCCGTGTCACAAGCCGTGTGGAAACAAGGCATATATACTGACTTGCATCACAAGGCTGGAGACACGCCCGTGTGAAATCTGAAGGGTATACTGACTTGGGTCACACGGCCGACCACACGTCCATGTGCTAGCCCGTGTGTCACACACGGCCGGTAGACACGCCCATGTGTCTAAGTCGTGTAACTCATTGACTTGTTTAATTAAGTTATAGCAGACACACGATCGAGTCACACACCCGTGTGCTCAACTGTGTGGGACACAAATAGACTTGGTTTAAGCCATATTTCTCACCCTCTTCAAGCATACCAAAACCAAATCATTTCATACCATTTCAATACATTTATAGGAAACCAAAACATGTTATTTCTTATACAAATCATGCCATTTAAAATCCATCCATTTCACTACTCAAATCATAATCCAAAACATATTAAAACAATATGCCATTACCAACAATTTCACCTATCTTCTCTATGCATTTTTCTCATCATCTTATCATCTATTTTAAACCTTAAATTATACCAATTAATCATCACAATATCCATGACAAACATACCAAAACACAAGGCCATTTATATACATCATATTTCACTTACCAAACTCATAAAATAAGCCAACCCAAATGGCCAAATACACACCAATATTTACATTATTTATGAGCCAAATCTCATGGCTAATATCATATCTCAAAACACATCATCATATCATTAGCATATACATGCCATATACCATATTTACAAAGAATCAAAAATACCAACAAGTTAATCGATAGTGTGACGGTGTTCCTGATGATCCCCGAGTCCAAGCTAGCTTCGATTATCTATAAAACAGGGAAAGAACACACAAAGTAAGCTTTAAAAGCTTAGAAAGCCATATACAAATAAAATTACCACATGAATCAACATCATTTCCATCAATAGGCAAACTATGAGAAATCACATATAAGCTCACAAACCTTTCCCAATGTATACATATTCAATATCATGAATGAATTTATCAAATACTTCTCTTTTCAATACTTGTATGAATCTCGTACGTACTTGAGTCACTTAACTCATTCACACATTCTTTCTCGACTTAACTTTACCCGTTAAAATTTTTGGAATTGTTAAGGATACTCGGAAATCACATATAGCTCATACATGCCATATCCCAGATATGGTCTTAAATGTTATCATATATCGATGCTGATAGCCAAGCTATGGTCTTACACGAAATCAAATAACGATGCCAATGTCCCAAACATGGTCTTACACTTAATCACATAATGATGCCAATGTCCCAGACATGGTCTTACACATAATCATATCTCGTTAATCCTAATGTCATGATATTCATATCCTATACTATTCCTAAGGTTCGTACGAGACTTTCAGATATTGTAACCCTGTCGATTCTTGATCGTATTTAATCATTCAACATTAATAGCAGTTCAATGACAATTAAACATATATAATTCAATTTAAAGACATTTATTTGCATATGAACTTACTTTGTATTTAGGATAAATAGATTGGATCATTATTCGATAACCTTTGATTTTCCCCGATCTAAATCCGATTTCTTTCGTTCTTGATCTATATACATTCATGAAATTTAGTCCCTATTTCACAAATACACAAAATTCATGAAATTTCATTAAACCCAAGCTTAGTCGAATTTCATATAGGTCCCCAGCAGCCCAACACTTTCATTTATTTCACATTTCAACCCCTCAATTTACACATTTCACAATTAAACCCCTAATAGGCATTTTTACTCAAAATCACTTAACAAAACTTGTATAACTATCAACAAATATTCATTTTTCATCCTAAAACATTCAAAAGCTCAAGCATTCATCAATGGCTCTTCACAAAATCATTAACAACTTCAAAAATTAAGGCATGGGCTAGCTAGAATACAAAGCAATGATCTAAAAAACAAAAATATCATTAAAAACTGAGCTAAAATGAACTTACAATTAAGCTCCAAAGTGACCGAATGCTTTCAAGCCCTAATATGGCTTTTCTTCAAGCTTCATTCGACTATGAAAAAGATGATAGCCATCTTTTCTTTATTTGTTTTATTTATTATATGCTAATTAAGCTAATTACCAATATAACCTTAATTAAAAGCCACCAAATTTCATGATATTAAGCCCATTTATGTCAATTAACACTATTAATGGTCTAATATCATCATAAGAACTTTTAATTTAATCAACCATAATAATTAAGCACTTTAAACAAGTAGAATGCAACTTTTGCATTTTACGCGATTTAGTCCTTTTTCTCCAATTAAGCATTCAAACGCTAAAATTATTTCACGAAACTTTCACACATATATATTCATATGTTAAAAAAACCAAAAATAATATTAAAATAATTTTATAACCTCGAATTTATGGTTCCAAAACCACTATTTTGATTTAGCTAAAACTGGGCTGTTACAGTTACCTTCAAACTCAAGTATACAACACCGAAGCATATCTTCCAAGATCTGTATTACCTGTTCAGATTGACCATCTGTCTGGGGATGAAATGCAGCACTAAAATGTATCTAAGTAGCCAGAGCTTTTTGCAATTTGCTCTAGAATCGAGATGTAAACCGAGGATCTCTATCTGAAATAATGGAGACAGGCACACCATGCAATCTGAGAATATCAAAAACATATAATTCAACCAATCTATCCGAGGAATAATCTATACGTACCGGAATAAAGTGTGCAGACCTTGTCAACCGATCAACGATTACCCAAATGGCATCCTTCTTCTTTGGAGACAGGGGTAATCTCGTTACAAAGTCCATGGTAATTCTTTCCCATTTCCATTTCGGTATCGTAATCGGCTGTAATAGTTCAGAAGACAACTGATGTTCAGCTTTTATTGCTGACATATCAAATGCTCAAATACAAACTTAGAAATGTCTCATTTTATTCCCGGCCACCAGTACATCTTTTTTCAGATCATTATACATTTTATTACTACTAGGATGTACAGACATGTTACCATTGTGAGTTTCATTCAAAATCTTCCATATCAATTCTGAACTTTTCGGTACACATACTTTGCCTTTGAATAGCAAACAACTATCAGCCCCGACCTGAAATTCTGAGTCAGGAGTCAATTTGCTTTGTACCCGTCTTGCTTGCAACTTACTATCATTTTTCTAAGCTTTAGAGATCTATTACAAAAACGTTGGTTTAGCTTTTAACTAAGCTTGATTGAACCATCATCAGACAACGATAATCGGGTATTCATTGCTCGCAGAGTATACAAGGATTTTTTGCTCAAAGCATCTGCCACTACATTGGCCTTCTCTAGATGATAGTTAATAACAAGATCATAATCTTTCAATAAATCAAACCATCTGTACTGTTTCTGTGACATCAAATATTTCAAACTTTTATGATCACTGAATATGTGACATTTTTCACCAAACAAGTAATGCCGCCAGATTTTCAATACAAACGCTATGGTCGCCAATTCGAGATCGTGTATCGGGTAGTTTTTTTCATGTGGCTTTAGCTGTCGTGAAGCATAGGCTACTACCTTACCATCTTGTATCAAAACACAACCTAAACCATTCAATGACGCATCACTGTAAACTATAAATTCCTTATCAGATTCTGACTGAATTAACACTGGTGCTTCTATCAATAAAGCCTTTAACCTGTCAAAACTCTGCTGACATTTCTCAGTCCATTCAAATTTCACATCTTTCTGTAACAAACGAGTCATCGGAGAATCAATCATTGAAATTTTTTTTACAAATCTCCGATAATAACCAGCTAGTCCTTGAATACTTTGGACTTCAAACACATTCTTCTGTGGCTTCCAATTAACAATGGCTGAAATTTTATTTGGGTCTACTCTGACACCTTCAGTAGATACTATATGCCCAAGAAAACTAACTTCTTGTAACCAAAATTCTTATTTACTGAATTTGGCATACAATTGTTTCTCTCGCAGGGTTTGCAACTCTATTATTAAATGTTCAGCATGTTCATTTTCATCTCGAGAGTAAACCAAAATGTCATCTATAAATACCACCACAAACCTATCTAAATACTAGCTGAAAATTCTGTTCCTCAAATTTATAAACACTGCAAGTGTATTTGTCAAGCCAAATGGCATCACAAGAAACTCATAGTGTCCATACCTGGTTCTAAAAGTTGTCTCTGGTACATCTGATTCTTTTACCCGTAGTTGATAATAGCCAGAACGGAAATCAATATTTGAAAATACAGTGGCACATTTTAACTGGTCAAACAAGTCATCAATACGAGACAATAGATACTTGTTCTTTATTGTAACTTTGTTGAGCTGTCTATAATTAATACACAGTCTTAACGATCCATCCTTCTTTTTTACAAACAGAACCGATGCACCCCAATGTGAGAAACTGGGTCGAGCAAAACCTCTGTCAATCAATTCTAGCAACTGTACTTTCAGCTCTTTCAATTCAGTTGAAGCCATTCTGTAAGGTGCTATAGATATCGGTGTCGTTTCCGAAACAAGATCTATAGAGAATTCCACTTCTCTTTCCGGTGCTAAACTAGATAATTCTTCTGGGAATACATTTGGAAATAAGGGTCATAACCTTTTCTGACATATTTCTGTGCTAACATTGCTGAAATCACATTAGGTAGTCCATCTAGTTTATCAGATTCAACACGAAGCAATTCACCATTCTCACATTTCAATACAATATATTTTTGTTTACATTTTACTACTGCATCATATCAGGTTAACCAATTCATTCCCAAAATCACATCAAATTCATCAAATGGGTATAACATCAAGTTATCTGAAAAACAATAACCTTTTACCATCAACGGACTATTCTTACAAACTTTATCCACCATAACACACTGGCCCAGGGGGTTTGAAACTTTAACCACAATTTCAGGGAATTCAACAGGTAAATTTTTAATAGACACTAGGTTCGTGCATATGTATGAATGTGTGGAACCAAGATCAATCAATGTAGTAATATTAATATCAAGTAGAGAAAATGTACCAGTAATAATGTCTGGCACAGAGGCATCTTCTCTAGCACGAATAGCATATGTCCTTGCAGGTGCTCGTGCCTTAGATCTAACTGTTGTATCCTTGGTAGTACCTCGACTACCACTAACATTACCGGGGTGACGGGGTGGGCTGTCTCTCACAATAGGATTACTAGGCTTTGGAGCTGGTTCTATTTCTTTTTCAACTCTTTTGGGACAATCCTTGAGAAAATGGTCAAGTGAACCACATCCAAAACAAGCTCTACTTCTAGACCGACATTCCCCATGATAAAATTTGTTACAATGTTTACATTTCGGTTTGGGATTACTAACACTGCCCACACTGGTCACAAATGGAGAAGAAGACCTCGGGTTAAAACGTTGAGAGCCCCTCTCTCTTCCAAAATATCCCATACAGGTGGTCAAACGATCATAGTACTTCTTTAATTTCTTAGAAGCAAATGATTGTGACTTATTCATAGTTCTTTTTCCAAAAACCCGAGCCCCTCTTTTAGCTTGTCTCTTTACTTTACTCAATTCCTTAGCTTTGTGGGCTCGATCGGCTAACACTACAAATTCCCTTATTTCGAGAATTCCAATCAATAACTTGATATCCTCGTTTAAACCCTATTCAAAGCGTTTTGTAACAACCCAATTTCAGTGAAATCGAAACAGTAGTCTTGGGACCACAAATCCAAGCCGAAAAATATAATTTTTTTTATTATATGATACATCTTATACTAGAAATGTCACATGAAAATTTTGATGAGAAAATTTTATTGATTATGTGCTTAATTACTAGAAGGACTAAATCGTATAAAATGTGAAAGTTGAATTCTAGTAGCTAGATGGATCAAATAGCTATGGAATTAAAAAATTAAGGTCTTTATATGGTAATTAGACCATTAATAAAAAGTATGTAGATATTTTTGGATGATTCATCCATGGAAAATGAAAAAAGGCTAGGGACTAAATTGGAATTCAACTAAATTAGTTAATTAAAAAGATGAAAAGAAAATAAAAATCATATTTTCTCATCTTCTTCCCCAAAATAAACATGGAAACCCTAGGAGAGAGAGAAGAAACTTTCATGGCCAAATTGGGTAAGTTTTCTTGTCTCGTTTTTAGTAATTTTGATATTTTTGAAATCGGGATAGCCTAAACTATCTATTTAGGGGATCAATTTGAAAAGTTATCAAGGTATAAAAATTGGGTCAAGGATTTATATTCTGGAAATTTGAAATTTATGGTAGAAAATGAAAGATTGATGATCGATGATGATCGATAAACAACTTTTATAAAGTGATTTTTCATGAAAACTTGATTTAGGGACTAAAATGAAAAATGGTGAAAATCCATGGAAAATGCTGAAATTTGTGAAATGTATGTGCTGTAAAAGTTGTATATATATTTCGGCTAGGCTTGGGTAGAGGGTCAGATTTCATGAATTTCATTTTTCGAGCCTAGGGACAAAATGGTAATTTATGAAAAAGTTAGGGAAAAAATGATAATTTTGCCTAGGATGAAAATTTAGTCCACATGAATATAAAATGTGATAAATTGATATTAAATTTACTCGTATAGATCCAGATAGACTAAATTCAGAGTTAGAATGAAGAATAGAGGAAAAAGTCAGATTAGTAGATTTTTCGTACACGAACAATTGTCGAGGTAAGTTCGTGTAACTAAATTGTATATGTTTTTATATTTGATTTAAATGTTGTGAATGCAAATTTTATCAATATTATAAATATATGAAATGATCACTTACTCGATATAGCCCGATAAATGAAAATGCCCGATAAAATGGTAAATGAATAAAATGTTATTTGTATGCTTGACATGAGTGTGGAATGTGTTTTACTGTTTTACTCGAATTACATAAATGTTATGGATGTATAAAATAATCAAATGCCCGATAATTCTTGAAAACTGTTTAAATCCTATTTGAAAAAATGGAAAATCGATGGATATGTGATTTCCCAAAATAAAAGAGGTCCTGCATTTGTTGCGAATAGGATTTAGCTCAGATGAGTAGTCCTTCGGCCTTAATTCTGATAAGATTTAGCCCGGACGGGTAATCCTGATATAAATCCTCTCGAGTATATGTTATGGATTGGATTTGGTCCGGACGGGTAATCTAGATCAAGCTCTTTAGAGCATATGACATAAAAAGGATTTAGCTTGGACTGGTAATCCTGTTGTATACATATGTAGCTCGAGAGTGTACTCTTTGAAAATTGTACCTTAAAGGTACTGTTGGACATGAATTGATGGATTCTGATTTGTACACCTTGGGTGTGCTACCTGTGTATCCATCGATATTTCGAATAAATTCAACGGATAAAGTTTTGACAAGGGCAAAGATGAATTTAAAACAAATTGACATGGAATGATACATGTGATAAGGGAATATGACATGGAAAGCATATGTGTATGGCAACTTGATTGTTGTTGAGCCCATACATGTCTTGATGTTACTATGAAATATATGACTAACAAGGGCATTGAAGATGTGTAGGGCTTGAGGACAAAGTGGTTGAATATGCCTTACTTAGTTACCTCAAATAGTGTGAATGGTAAGTTACATGTTATATGAACTTGCTAAGCATTTTATGCTTACTCTATTTTATTTTCCCTTGTTTTAGAGTAAATCAGAAGCTTGTTGGATTGGAAGCTTGGTGGAGATCACTCACACTATCCATCGGTCTATATCGATATATATATGGTAAAACAATTATGGTTGTAATGACATGTATAGGTTATGTTGGCCATAATGGCATAAAAATGTAAATGATTATTGTAATCTAGCCATTGGAATGGCTAGTGATGATTATGATTTGGTACATGTAAATATTATTTAAGTTCATGTTATGGTGATAACATAGGTACTATATATTGTTTGATTAAGAAAGGGGAAACAAGTATGCTTATTAAAGAGTAAGATTGTAAATATGAATGCTTGTGATGATATATCATGTTGAATGATAGAGTTTGCTTATCTTTAATGCTTGAAATGGTTGGTATTTGTATGTGTGATTCAAGTGCAGGTCATAGGTGAAATTTTAGGTGAAAAATAAAGCTAGAAATGGCTTTATTTTATCCACACGGACGTGTGTCTAGACCGTGTGTGACACACGGCCTGGTAACATGGGCATGTGGTTAGGCCGTGTGCACCCTGCACCTTAATTTTGAGAAACAGAATGCTCAAAATTGGGCACACGGGTAGAGACACGGCGTGTGTCTTGGCCGTGTGAAACCTGTACCTAATTTGAATTGAATTAATTAACCACACAGCCTAACACACGGGCGTGTGGCATGGCCGTGTGTGCAAGTCAGAGAGTTACACAGGGTCGAACACAGCCTTCAACACGGGCATGTCCTAGGGTCACACGGGCATGTCCCTTGGACCACACGGACGTGTGAGCCCTACACCTTGGAAAAATTTTGAAAAGTTGCAAAAAATTCTTAGAAGTCTCGATTAAGTCCCGACTCATTTCTAAAGCTCGTATTGGGCCTCGAGGGTCAATTTAAGGGACGTTTCGGATAATCTTGGTTAATGAATAGTGATTAACATAAAATGCCTGTAAATGTTCTGAAAATTTTTGGTAACGCTCCGTAACCCTGTTCTGGCGACGGATACAGGTTAGGGGTGTTACATGTTTGCACATCTCATCCTCGGTTAGAACCCATTCTCTGGCATACTTACTCAGCCAAACAAATTCTCGTTCATACTTTGATACAATCATGTTTCCTTGTTTGAGCTCCAGAAATTCTTTCTTTTTCTGATCCATGAACCTCTAACTAACATACTTCTTCCTAAATTCAGCCTGGAAGAATTCCCATGTAACATTTTCTCTCGGTACCACTGAAGTTATGGTATTCCACCAATAATAAGTTGTATCTTTTAGTAGAGATACTGACATTTTAAACATTCAGCGGGCGTATAAGACAATTCATCAAAAACCCGAACAGTATTCTCTAGCCAAAACTCAGCCCTTTCCGGATCATCATCTGCAGTAGCTCTGAATTCTTCCGCCCCATGTTTGCAGATTTTACCTATCAGAGGCTTACCAATTCTAATAGGTTTAGCACCCTGTGGTACCTCAGGAACCGGTTGAGGAGCAAGTGAGGAAGGTCGTTGTACAGTAGGGTTTGTTCTCAGGTACTGTGTAAACTTGTAACACCCCCTAACCCTAAACCGTCACCGAAATAGGGTTACGAGGCATTACCGGACATATCAGATAGCTTACGAATAATTCACAATTAATATAACATTCATAGTAAAACAAATAATTAAGTCCCTATGTTGGACTCTCAAAGTCCAAAACACATATTAAAAGTAGAACGGGACTTGTTCGAGTATTTCGAAATTTTTTTTTGTAATTTTTAATTTTAAATTTTTTTTTATAAAAATTTCGGCAGTATTTCTGCTTATTTTTACTTAAAACCCCCTACAAATTTCAAACCAAAACAACTAATATCAATGTTTCAAATTCACCTAACTGATATTTATATCATTAAAATAATTTTAACTTAAATAATTATCATAGCATCATTCAAAATTTGATTGAAAACTTCATTCATTTATCAACTTAATGTTCATGTGTCAAAATATCATATACCTTTCTTACCATTTCATTTAACCATTTAAACCTTATAATTCATCCTTCGCAACCCAAATAATATACATATTTAAGTTATCACACAACACCTATGTACATGCCACTTTTACCCAAAAGAAAAATTCATCACCAAGTTTGTGTTGGAGTCGGGAATGTTCTCGGATCTTTGAGCGGGACACTTGACTTCTACTAACTCGCACAGACCGAACAACTGCATAATCGAGTATGAATATACTCTCAGTGGTATTACCATAATTCAAATTATAATAGCAATAAAGAATTATAATTACCGAACATGTAACTGTCCAATTTCTCAAATATCAATTCATTCTTAAACTTCATTCATTAATACTAACAATACAATTTTTAACTATTCTTCAATTTCCATCATATATCACATGTAACAATTTCAATCACTACATGAATATTAAATTCATGCCTTTCATTCTCAATCTTCATTTCAATTCATAATTCAACTTTCTCATTTCTTTCAATATTTCAATAATATAATCAATCAATTTATTTTAAATTTCTCATTTTACATGTTTACCCTATTAATGATCTGGACTTGACGGATACACGGATTCCAACCAGACACTGCAGTGCGGCACATTGTGCCTAAAACGGTACATAGTACCTGATCAGAATACGACACATAAAGTGCCTAAAACGACACACGAGGTGCCTAAAATACGACACATAAAGTTCCTGATCAGTAAAGCCGGCAATTCCCGTACTCTTCCAAATCCTATGGCATGCCAATTATATCCGACTCAGCCCGACTAGTTAATAGGGTATTCCATATCACTTTTCAATTTCAATTTCAATTCAATTCAATACACTTTTTTTTATTTCAATCCATAAGCAATTCAATTTCAATACATATTCATCATTCAATTAAATTTTTATACAATTTAACAAATATACTTACCTTATAATTTACTTACCATATATATAAATTAAATTAAACATTTAATGAATAAATAAATAATTTAAATTATAGTAATACAAACCCGAATTTTACGATTACTCCTCGATAACTTTCTCTTTTCCTTTTCGTGCCAATGCTTCAGGTTCTTTGTTGGCTACAAAAATAATAGTAATTTACATTATTATTTACAGCATTAGTTAAAATAAATAATTAAATTTCTAAACAATTCCTACCTTATTCCCAATTTAATCCTAACTAAACTTACTTACTTTCTTAATCCAATTCACTCTCTTTTTCTATTCAAATTTTGTCTAAACTCATATTTAACTATAAAATTTCCAGCATATTTTCTTAATTTCAAAATTTCTTTAATTTAGTCCCTACAACATAAAACTTATAGCCTAGTTTTCAATTTAATCCCTTAATCGATTCTAACTTAGAATTCATTCAATTAAATCCCTAATTCCATAATTTGTCCAACATAAACCCTATTTGAAAACATGTGAACTCTTGAACTATCAACTTAATTTCATCAAAACCTTGTTTTAAAGCTTCTAAAACATCAAAATTAAATAGAAAGGACTTAAATGACTTACTAATCAAAGCTTTAAACCTTAAACTTTTAATTTTTCTTTTTTTTTTCTTTCCCCATTTTTTCCTGCTCTGTTTCGAATGTCTCTGTTGCTTTCTTTTCTTTGTTTCTTTTTATTTCATTCTTTTATTTACTTTGTTTATTTAATTAACATATATTTATTTTAAATATTTATTAAGTATTTAATCATATACACACAAGTGTACACCATCAATACCATACATTTGTCACCATTTATTTTATTTTTCACACAAAAAAATCTAATAATTTAATTATTTAATTAACAAATATCTTTTACTTTAATATTAAGTAAATTAGTTATTTTATTACAAGTGTACATATTTATATTATTACAAATGTCATTATCTAATTTGTTTTTCATACCATAAAAATCTTGTTTTAATTATTTATCTAATAAATATCTTTTACTTATTAATAATAAATAATAAATATCTACTTAATAAATAATACTTGTATTACAATTGTATTATACATATTATTACACATGTATTTAATTAAACCATACAATTGTCTACTATTTACTTCATTTAATAATAATAATAACAATACTAATACTAATAATAATAATAATAATAATAATAATAATAATAATAATAATATAAAAACATATTGATAGTTTATAATTATATATAATATTTATATAATATTTATATATAACCTAAATAAAATTTTATTTTTTAATATATATATGTCGCCTCAACTTTTGTAAATGGTTTAATTACCATTTTAATCCTTTTTATTTTCTATTACTTTAGAATTAAACTTTTACCCCTTATTCAATTTAGTTCTTTTTACAAATTATTCTAAATTAAGCTAAATTCACCTAATTAAAACCTAATTAGGCACACTACTAAACTCATAAATATTTCTAATAATTATTTTCGAACTTATTTCACTAAGATGAAGGCTCTATAACTCACTTTTTCGGTGCCCATGAATTTTGGGTCATTATATTTCTTCCCCCCTTAATAAATTTCGTCCTAGAAATTTACCTGAGAAAAGATGAGGATATTGTGCTCTCATCGTTTCTTCCGGTTCCCAAGTTGCTTCTTCCACTTTATGATTTGTCCATAACACTTTTACTAAAGGAACCCGTTTGTTTCTCAACTCCTTTACTTCTCTAACTAATATTTGCACTGGTTTTTCTTCATAGGACAAATCTGGTTGAATTTCAATGTTTTCAGTGGAAATGATATGTGAAGGATTTGACCTATATCTCCGAAGCATAGAAACATGAAAAACATCGTGAATCTTTTGTAACTCTGAAGGTAAAGCTAATCAGTAAGCAACCGGTCCAACTTTTTCTACTATTTCATACGGCCCAATAAAACGTGGACTCAATTTACCCTTTCGACCAAATCTCAAAACTTTTTTCCAAGGTGATACTTTGAGGAATACTTTATCACCAATAGAATATTCAATATTTCGCCGTTTCAAGTCTCAGATATGATTTTCGCCTATCAAAGGTCATTTCAATCTGTCTTTAATCTTCTTTACTGTTTCTTCTGTTTCTTGAATCAATTCTGGCCCAATCATTTTTCTTTCCTTTAATTCTGTCCAACATACTGGTGACCGACACCTTCGACCATATAATGCTTCATACGGAGCCATCTGAATACTAGATTGGAAACTATTGTTATAAACAAATTCAGCTAATGGCAAATAACGTTCCCAACCTGATTCAAAATCAATGATACAGGCCCGAAGCATATCTTCTAATATCTGAATTACCCGTTCGAACTGTCCATCTGTTTGCGGATGAAAGGCCGTACTGAAGTTAAGTCGAGTACCCAATGATTCATGTAGCTGTCTCCAAAATCTCGATGTGAACCGAGGATCTCGATCCGAGATTATTGACACCGGAATACCGTGTAATCTAACAATTTCTCGAATATACACTTCTGCAAGCTTTTGCAATGACCAATCTGTTCTAACAGCTATAAAGTGAGCTGATTTTGTAAGCCGATCAACAATTACCCAAATAGCATTCTTTTTACTCGTCGATAATGGCAATCCCGTAACAAAATCCATTGTGATATGATCCTATTTCCACTCAGGAATGCTAATAGGCTGAAGTAATCCAGTAGGAACTTGATGTTCTACCTTTATTCGCTGACATGTCAAACATTTACTAACATATTCAACTATGTCCCTTTTCATTCCAGGCCACCAATATAATTCTCATAAATCACGATACATCTTCGTACCTCCGGGGTGTAAGGCAAATGGACTATCGTGAGCTTCTCGAAGAATTAACTCTTTAAGCTCGGAAGTAGTTGGAATACAAATCTGATTTTGGAATCTCAAACAATCATGATCATCAATACTAAAATTTTCTGCTATACCACTCTGTACCATCTTTCTTTTATTCAACAATTTGTCATCTTCCAAAAGGGTTGATCTGATCTGATCAAACATTACTGGCTTCACTCTCAATTCGGCCAAAAGACTCCCATCATCACTGATACTAAGTCGTGCAAACATTGCTCTTAATTCAATTACAGCTTTTCTACTTAATGCACCAGCCACAACATTAGCTCTTCCCGAATGATAGTGTATAACACAATCATAGTCTTTCAAAAGCTCGATCCATCGTCTTTGTCTCAAATTCAATTCTTTCTGAGAAAGAAGATATTTCAAACTTTTATGATCAGTATAGATGTAGCATTTTTCACTATAAAGATAATGTCTCCAAATCTTCAGAGCGAAAACCACAGCTGCTAGTTCTAAATCATGAGTCGGATAATTACGTTCATGTGACTTCAATTGATGAGATGCATAGGCTATTACTTTTCCATCCTGCATCAGTACACAACCCAGACCACTCAAAGAAGCATCACTATACACTATAAAATCTTTACCCGATTCTGGTAATGTCAGAACTGGTGCCTCAGTCAGCATTTGCTTCAACTTTTCAAAACTTTCTTGGCACTGATCATCCCACACAGACGGTACATTATTTTGTAGTAGCTTGGTCATCGGCAAAGCTATCTTCGAAAATCCATTTACAAATCTTCTATAATACCCAGCTAAACCAAGAAAACTACGTACCTCTGATACGTTTCTTGGTGGTTTCCACTGTACAATCTCTTCAATCTTCTTTGGATCAATTCGGATTCCTTCTGCAGATACTACATGTCCTAGAAATATAACCTCTGACAACCAAAATTCACATTTGCTGAGCTTTCCATACAACTATTTTTCCCGTAATATCTGTAGTATAATCCTGAGATGCTGATCATGCTCTGACTTTGATTTCGAATGAACCAATATATCATCAATAAAAACTACTACAAAATGGTCTAAATATGGTTGAAAGATACGATTCATGAGATGCATAAAAGCAGCTGGAGCATTTGTCAACCCGAATGGCATTACTAGGAACTCATAGTGACCATATCTTGTACGAAAAGTTGTCTTTGGAACATCACTTTCTTTTACTTTCAACTGGTAGTAGCCTGGCCTCAAGTCAATCTTCGAAAATACAGAAGCTCCTCTCAACTGATCAAACAAATCATCAATACGAGGCAATAGATACTTATTCTTGATTGTTACTTTATCCAACTGTCGGTAGTCAATACAAAGTCGCATCGAGCCATCTTTCTTTTTAACAAATAATACCGGAGCTCCCCATGGTGATATGCTCGGTCGAATAAAACCACGGTCTAATAAGTCTTGCAACTGTATCTTCAGCTCTTTCAACTCTATAGGTGACATCCGATACGGAGGTATAGAGATTGGTGATGTACCCGGATAAACCTCAATAGCGAACTCGACTTCCCTATCTGGCGGTAAACCAGGTAATTCCTCGGGAAACACATCAGGAAACTCACAAACTGTCTGAATTTTATCGCACTGGCTTCTAACTGAATTTGAATTAATAACATATGCCAAATATGTTGAACAACCCTGCTGAAGTAATTTACTAGCTTTTATTGCTGAAACAATTCGTGCTGGCCCACTAGTACGAATACCACTTACTTCAACCCGATCTTTACTCTCTGTTTGAATGCTGAATCTCTTTTTATAACAGTCCAAAATCACTCCATGTTCAGATAACCAGTCCATTCCCAATATTATATCAAAATCCCCAAATGGAATAATTAACAAGTCAACCGGAAAAGTTTTATTCTGTATAATCAACGGGCATCTTGAACAAACCTGGTTCACTAACACTGTTTGCCCCAATGGACTTGACACCTCAATAGACACTCTAGACATTTCCAATTTTAATTTTCTAGACTCAACTAATTTTGAATTAATATAAGAATGTGAAGATCCAGTATCGATTAAAGCATGAACAAGCTCAGAATATAATAGAAATATACCTGTTATCACATCATGAGCATTGCCTTCTTCACGAGTTCTGACCACATAAGCTCTGGCTGGTGCTCTGGCTTCAGACTATTGGGTAACAATATCACTGCTCCTTCTACCAGCTCCTCCTCTGGCAACCGAACTACTTCTACCCGGACCTCTGCCTCGAGCAGTAGATACTGATCTTTGTGATGTGACAGGAGTATCATTTTTATTCTTTGGACAGTCTTTAACAAAATGCTCCGTCGACCCACAACGGAAACAACCTCCGGTCACTTTCCAACATTCACCTAAATGTCTCTTTCCACAATATCCACATTCTGGAATGTCCACATCTCGAGATGGACCTCGTATACTACCAGTAGATACCGTCGTCTATTTTTCCCGGCTTCTTCCACCTCTGCCTGATCTAAAACTGAATCTCCAACCACTCTGAGATTCTTTTAGGCTTTTCGGCTGAGGATTCGAACTGGTAGTTCTCGTACGCTTCCCAGCTGGTCGAACACTTTCAGTCTTTTTATTGAAACCCAACACTTGTTCTACCATTTTAGCTCGGTCAATCAAGTCTACCATTTCAGTAATACGTTGAGATACCAACTGTAATTTGATCTCATCTCGTAGACCCCGTAAAAATCTCTTACAACTGTCAGCTTCAGTTGGAATAAACTCTGAGGCGTATCTGCTGAGTCTCGAAAATTCCCTCTCATAATCTATTACTGACATGTCACCCTGTTGCAACGTCAAAAACTCTTGCTTCTTGTCTTCGATATACATTTCTCTGATATATTTCTTTTGAAACTCTTTCTGAAATAGATCCCAAGTTATCTGATTCTCTAGTAAATGTCGAGCCACTGATTCCCACCATAAGTAAGATTCTCCTTGTAGTAACGGTACAGCACAAATTAAACACTCTCGGGGGGTACAATCTAATTGCTGTAGAATTCTTTTAGTCGACTCCATCCAATTTTCAGCTGCTGGTGGATCGACTCCTTTTAGACCCATAAATTCAGTGGCACCATACTTTCTCAATTCCTTTATCGGGGCCCGTCTTTGAGTTGGAACTAAAGTCGTAGCAGGAACAGTTTCCGCTACTCTTTATAGTGCATCGACAATTTTTCTCAATATGTCAGAATCATCTCTATCATTTCTTCTTTCTAATCTAGAAGGTTGGTTTCTCATCGGGTTAATAGGTGTTACCGATTCAGTTTCATTTAACCCATAAGATTCTTCTTCCCCGGTATGCATTTCTTCATCAGTATCATTTATTCTTTCATTAGACATATTTAATCTATAAAACAGAAGCAAACAAATAGGTCAGCATCCAAAAATCTCGACTCAGTTTTGACTCAAAAGTGGCATGTACTTCTAGACTCAATTTTCGAGCTCAATTTAGGCCGAGAATCGACTAAACCTGATAGCTCTGATACCAACAACTGTAACACCCCCTAAGGGTTACGAGGCATTACCGGACATATCAGACAGCTTACGAATAATTCACAATTAATATAACATTCATAGTAAAACAAATAATTAAGTCCTTATGTTGGACTCTCAAAGTCCAAAACACGTATTAAAAGTAGAACGGGACTTGTTCGAGTATTTCGAAAAAATTTGTTGTAATTTTTAATTTTTAAATTTTTTTAATAAAAATTTCGGCAGTATTTCTGCTTATTTTTACTTAAAACCCCCTGCAAATTTCAAACCAAAACAACTAATATCAATGTTTCAAATTCACCTAACTGATATTTATATCATTAAAATAATTTTAACTTAAATAATTATCATAGCATCATTCAAAATTTGATGGAAAACTTCATTCATTTATCAACTTAATGTTCATGTGTCAAAATATCATATACCTTTCTTACCATTTCATTTAACCATTTAAACCTTATAATTCATCCTTCGCAACCCAAATAATATACATATTTAAGTGATCACACAACACCTATGTACATGCCACTTTTACCCAAAAGAAAAATTCATCACCAAGTTTGTGTTGGAGTTGGGAATGTTCTGGATGCTGAGCCGGGACACTTGACTTCTACTAACCTACGCACGGAAACAACCGTACGCTGAGTATGAATATACTCAGTGGTATTACCATAATTCAAATTATAATAGCAATAAAGAATTATAATTACCAAACATGTAACTGTCCAATTTCTCAAATATCAATTCATTCTTAAACTTCATTCATTAATAATAACAATACAATTTTTAACTATTCTTCAATTTCCATCATATATCACATGTAACAATTTCAATCACTACATGAATATTAAATTCATGCCTTTCATTCTCAATCTTCATTTCAATTCATAATTCAACTTTCTCATTTCTTTCAATATTTCAATAATATAATCAATCAATTTATTTTAAATTTCTCATTTTACATGTTTACCCTATAAACAGTCCCGGACTTTGACGGATACACGGATTCCAACCCAGACACACCGATACGGCACATTGTGCCTAAAACAGTACATAGTACCTGATCAGAATACGACACATAAAGTGCCTAAAACGACACACGAGGTGCCTAAAATATGACACATAAAGTGCCTGATCAGTAAAGCCGGCAATTCCCGTACTCTTCCAAATCCTATGGCATGTCAGTTATATCCGACTCAGCCCGACTAGTTAATAGGGTATTCCATATCACTTTTCAATTTCAATTTCAATTTCAATTCAATTCAATACATTTTTTTTATTTCAATCCATAAGCAATTCAATTTCAATACATATTCATCATTCAATTAAATTTTTATACAATTCAACAAATATACTTACCTTATAATTTACTTACCATATACATAAATTAAATTAAACATTTAATGAATAAATAAATAATTTAAATTATAGTAATACAAACCCGAATTTTGCGATTACTCCTCGATAACTTTCTCCTTTCCTTTTCGTGCCAATGCTTCAGGTTCTTTGTTGGCTACAAAAATAATAGTAATTTACATTATTATTTACAGCATTAGTTAAAATAAATAATTAAATTTCTAAACAATTCCTACCTTATTCCCAATTTAATCCTAACTAAACTTACTTACTTTCTTAATCCAATTCACTCTCTTTTTCTATTCAAATTTTGTCTAAACTCATATTTAACTATAAAATTTCCAGCATATTTTCTTAATTTCTTAATTTCTTTAATTTAGTCCCTACAACATAAAACTTATAGCCTAGTTTTCAATTTAATCCCTTAATCGATTCTAACTTAGAATTCATTCAATTAAATCCCTAATTCCATAATTTGTCCAACATAAACCCTATTTGAAAACATGTGAACTCCTGAACTATCAACTTAATTTCAACAAAACCTTGTTTTAAAGCTTCTAAAACATCAAAATTAAATAGAAAGGACTTGAATGACTTACTAATCAAAGCTTTAAACCTTAAACTTTTAGTTTTTCCTTTTTTTTTTCTTTCCCCTTTTTTTCCTGCTCTGTTTCGAATGTCTCTGTTTCTTTCTTTTCTTTGTTTCTTTTTATTTCATTCTTTTATTTACTTTGTTTATTTAATTAACATATATTTATTTTAAATATTTATTAAGTATTTAATCATATACACACAAGTGTGCACCATCAATACCATACATTTGTCACCATTTATTTTATTTTTCACACAAAAAAAAATCTAATAATTTAATTATTTAATTAACAAATATCTTTTACTTTAATATTAAGTAAATTACTTATTTTATTACAAGTGTACATATTTATATTATTACAAATGTCATTATCTAATTTGTTTTTCATACCATAAAAATCTTGTTTTAATTATTTATCTAATAAATATCTTTTACTTATTAATAATAAATAATAAATATCTACTTAATAAATAATACTTGTATTACAATTGTATTATACATATTATTACACATGTATTTAATTAAACCATACAATTGTCTACTATTTACTTCATTTAATAATAATAATAACAATACTAATACTAATACTAATACTAATAATAATAATAATAATAATAATAATAATAATATAAAAACATATTGATAGTTTATAATTATATATAATATTTATATAATATTTATATATAACCTAAATAAAATTTTAGATTTTAATACATATATGCCGCCTCAACTTTTGTAAATGGTTTAATTACCATTTTAATCCTTTTTATTTTCTATTACTTTAGAATTAAACTTTTACCCCTTATTCAATTTAGTTCTTTTTACAAATTACTCTAAATTAAGCTAAATTCACCTAATTAAAACCTAATTAGGCACACTACTAAACTCATAAATATTTTTAATAATTATTTTCGAACTTATTTCACTAAGACGAAGGCTCTATAACTCACTTTTTCGGTGCCCGTGAATTTTGGGTCATTACAAAACCATTCATTCAGCATTTGAAAGAAGGCTTTTTTGCCTACTCACTTCGGCCCTCAGACACGGGCCTTTCACTACAAGGCCCAGACACAACTCTTTGAACTAAAGCTGAATCTTTTCTCTTAGCTTCCTCAGATTCAGCTCTAGCTCGGTTGGATGACATTACTATATGAAAAACACATTTAAACTGATCAGGAGTCATCATACTATCACAATTTATATAATGGCGTGTATAGCTAAACTCGTGTTTACTATGTCAAATTCGAGAATCGGCTAAACCATAGCTCTGATACCCACTAAATGTAACACCCCTAACCCGTATTCATTTTCGGAACAAGGTTTAAGAGTATTACTAAAACATTTAGAAATAATTACAAATAACTTATATAAATTACTATTCATTTACCGATATCATTCATAATGTCCCTTGATTGGGCCCTCGAGGCCCAATATGAGCATTAGAATCTAGTTGAGACTTAATCAAGACCTCTAAAAATTTTTCGCAAAATTTCAAAATTTTTCCAAGGTGCAGGGCTCACACGCCCGTGTGGTCCAAGGGACATGCCCGTGTGACCCTAGGACACGCCTGTGTTGGAGGCCTTGTTCGACCTCGTGTAACTCTTTAACTTGCACACACAACCATGCCACATGCTCGTGTGCTAGGCCCTGTGGTCAATTAATTCATTTTTAAATTAGGTGCAGGTTTCACACGGCCGTGTGGACAAAATAAAGCCATTCCTAGCTTCATTTCTCGCCCAAAAATTCACCCAAGACCTGCACTTGATGTAACACCCCTCACCCATATCCGACGCCAGGATAAGGTTCGAGGCATTACCGGTATTTCACCTTTACAAACTTACTAAATCGGGACACTGAATTTTGCCCCCAAATTTAAAACCTTTCAAACATGTACACCTCATCCCTTACACAGGCCTTCGAGGCTTAAGTCATAGCTGGGGGTAGTTCGGGGCAAAATCGGGAACATTCAGTAAATTTTGGGCACCTTAAAAAATTTCCTTTGCTTTACAGAGTCACACACCCATGTGGGTGGGGCTGTGTGGTCACATACGCCCGTGCCCTCAGCCCGTGTGCGACACTGACTATAACCTCATCACAAAATTAGGGGCACACGGCCAAGACACATGCTCGTGTGCCTAGCCCATGTACAACACTAACTTAAAAATTTAAGTGCAGGGGACGCACGACCATACCACACACCCATGGGGTGAGCCGTGTGTCACACACGGCCTAGACACACGCCCATGTGTCTACCTGTGTGGACCATGTTAGGCTATTTTCCAAGCCTTTGGTCACTCTCTACCAACCAATCACACTTATAGGTTACTTTTACGCATGATAAGGCCAAATTATACACTTGTATAAGACCATGATAAACCTTATTGCATGACAACTTCATATCATCAGTTTTATACATACTAGGTTAATTCCCATCTTGTATTTAAGGGGATTCCATGTCTCATTGACACATTCAAAATTGGCTCATTTTTATAACTCATTTCCAATTATAACCAAGCCATCACATATGAACATAAACATGCATAGACTTGTAGGTCATAGCCTACTTCAAAATAAGCCAATTTCCATGGCCATATACAAAAAGATAAGTATAACTTTACATGCCTTCATTTTGGCAAATCAAATGACACATATAACAAAATACTTAAAAGTTCTATACTTGCCATTGAACAAAACATAAGAGTCTTTATACCAAAGCTGGACTAGTTGATAGTGTGTAGACTCTCAAACCGTCATCCAATCTTTACGAGTCCTTGAGCTCTGAAAACTGGGAAAAAGAGAGGGGTAAGCATTTACATGCTTAGTAAGCTCAAATAACTGGAAAGTAAACTTACCGATTATTTAGCATACATCCTTATTAGATAATGAAACCAACGAATATGAAAATGGTTTCCCTATCACATGCATTCAATCAATGAGTTAGTCATATAACAAAACACCATGTAATTTATCTTAGATGAGCTCATCATTCAACATGTCATTTGTACATATATCTCGTGTTAGTCCCGTTGAGTTTCTAGGAAATCTCGATGGATTATCCAATCACCATCAATTTATACGAATGATCATTTTAGGTATGCACTCCCGAGAACCTCACATTTTATGGTGGGATTACCAGTCCAGGCTAAATCCCCCGTAATATAAACTCATAGGGTGATATCGGGATTACCAGTCTAGGCTAAATCCCTTATAACGACAAACACCCTTAGTGAGGTCGGATCTAAATTACCAATCCAAGCTATATTCAGTCCCTAATTAGATTACACGTCTGGGATAAATCCGTAATACACATATATTCTTAGAGAGGCTCGATCACTCAAGGAACACCCATTTGGGCTAGATCTTTTTCATACTTGAGATCATCGAATTACCCGTCTGGGTTAAATCCTCTCTGCATCACATGCAGGATCTCAATTCATATGTCAATCAAGGTTTATCCATCGAATTCCCTTTTTAATCTCAACCGAGACATTTTTCAACAAATCATTGTCAAAGAAGCATTTCATATGATTTCATGCCATTAATAAATACAATCATCATGCATTCATAAATCATATAATTAGACACATTTTGAGTTTACTTTAAGTTATCCGAACTTACCTGGTACTCGTTTCGGTGTTGTGTTTTGGTTATTCCGAAACCTTTCGCTTTCCTCGGTCGACCTCCGGAATTTATTCTCGTGGTCTATAACAATAAAATTAAATCATTAACACTCCACATTATACTTTTCAAGTCTAAATTCCACCCCGGCCCGAATGACTGTTTTGCCCCTAACCTTTCACATTTTTACGATTTAGTCCCTAGGCTCGTTTAATGAAACACATGCAATTTCTATCTTACCCAAGCCTATTCGACACTTTTCCCTCTTATGGCTGCCCACATTTTCCATTATTTTCACATTTCTACCACATATTTAACAACTTTTACAAAAATGTCCCTTTAGGGGTTTTTCATGAAAATCACCTAGGAAAAGATGTTTAACACACCTTCAACTTTCATATTCCTCCATAAACCATCAAAATAAAAGTAACTCATGTATGGGTAGATTTTTAAACATGAACCCTAGCATGAAATATGGGTAGAAATGGAGAGAGTAAGCTACTGGGATTTCAAAAATACAAAGAACATTAAAAACGGGGCTTGGGTGCACTTACTATTGAGCTTGAAAATGTTGAAAACCCTAGCTATAGAGTCCCTTGAAGTTTTGGTAGTATGGAGAAGAAAGTGAGCTGATTTTGGTTCATTTTCCCCATTTTATTTCCTTAAAATGCCAAATGACAAAAGTGCCTTTAAGCCTTTTCTTTAAAATTTCATCCATGCAAGCCCATTTTTGTCCAAAAACTTAGAAATTGGGAAAATTGATCTCTAAGACCTTCTAATTTATAATCTAGAGCAATTTCATACAAATTTCTTCTAGAATCTGAGTTTTACAATTTATTCTATTTAGTCCCTAATTTCCAATTGGACACCTTACTTAAAGAATTTCTTCATAAAATCTTAACACATGCATATTATCATATTCTAGACCTCATAATAATCATAAAATAAATATTTTGATGTCGGATTTGTGGTTCTGAAACCATTATTCCGACTAGGCCCTATTTCAGGATGTTACACTTGAAGCACACAACCAATACAAGTCATTCCAAGCATTCAAATTAAACAAACTTCTTCATTCAATAAAGCATATCATTACCAGCATACATGATCACAATCTTACCTTAGTTTAACTTAGGCATTCACAACATTAATCACATATTCTTAACATAACACATGTGTATATATATATCATAATAATCTACTTAGTCATACCAAAATGAACCATTACTAGCCATTCCAATGGCTAGGTTACAAAATAACATTTTAAATCATTATTGGCCAAGTTGTCCTATACATGCCATTATACCAAAATGACTTTTACTAATTATACCCAAAATGACTAGTTGATAGGGTGACGATGCTCCAGTGATCTCCAACCCTCGCGAGCTTCTGAATACTATAAAACAGGAAAAAAATAAACGGAGTAAGCATTACATACTTAGTAAGTTTGTATAACGAAAACTAAACTTACCAATCCCGTTTATTAAATCTAAGCATACAATAAGAAGTTTCCATCCATTTGGCTAAATTGCCTAAACACATATATCCAATCAAACATGTTAGTCACAAGTTTACATATACATCAAGTAAGAATAGATGAGTTCATCATGCAATACACTTTCAAGACATTATCATTTCATCTCATGATTCTCATGCCATGTCTAGATTTATATGTCCTTTGAATCATTGAATTTCAATGGAGGCTCAAGTAGTACACTCGAAGTGTACGATTCAATAATCCGTCAATTTCTTATTCAAGGGTACCCATTAGGGCACTTAACCAAGAAACACTCTATCTCAAGCCACATATCATATAACAGGATTATTAGTCCAGGCTAAATCCTTTATATAACGTAAGCTCAGAAGAGCTCGATTAGGATTACCAATCCAGGCTCAACCCTAATCATAATGTATGCTCGAGAGGAATTATATTAGGATTACCCGTCCAGGCTAAATCCTTTCTATAACAAGGTCATTGGGATTACTCGTCTGAGCTAAATACAGTCCACAATAAATGCAAGACCCTATTAGTTTCAGGAAAGTGCATATAATCATTGGAATTCAACATTCAATCAGGACCTAACCCTTTATCACCATTTCAAGCATGTATTAAATTCTCCATCATAGCATACTAGTAAAGCACATCAATATAACTCACATTACATACAAACACAACATTCAATTAATATAATTACATGCTCGATTAAGTTACACTAACTTACCTCGACACTTGTTCGCGTTAGAAATCTACAAACCTGAAACCTTTTCATTTCCTCGATCTAACCTCAAGTTAGTGTTTCCCAGATCTATATAAATGAATTTAACCATCAATTTCACACATTTCATATTTAAATAGACTCAATTTACGACTTAGGAAATAATTACCATTTTACCCCTAACTTTTTCATAAATTCTGATTCGTTCCTAGGCTCGGAAAATAAAATTTATGCAATTTACTCCCTATTCCAAGCCTAACAAAAGCCCCATTACAAATTTTACAGCACATGTATTCATAAAATTTTAGAATTTTTCATCAAATTTTACAACTTTTCATTTTAGTCCCTAAATCATATTTTCATCAAAAATCACTTTGTAAAATTTGTTTATCTATAAATAATCTTTCATTTTCTACCATAAATTTCTAATTTCTAGCATATACATTCATGACCCATTTTTCATACCTTGATAACTTTTCAAATTAATCCCTCAAATAGAGATATTAAGCTATCCCAATTTCAAAAATAACAAAATTACTAAAAATGGGACAAGGAAACTTACCCAATTAGGCCTTGAAAGTTTCTTTTCTCTCACCTAGGGTTTTCATGTGTTTTAGGTTGAAGATGATGAAAATAAGATGATATATTTTATTTTCATATTTCAATTAATTTAATTATTTCAAATTCCAATTTAGTCATTGACCTTTTTTCTATATTTCCATGGATGAGCCACCAAGAAAAATAAACCTTATTTTTGGGTCGGATTTGTGGTCCCAAAACCACTGTTCCAATTTCACTAAAAAATGGGTTGTTACACTCATGGCGCTATACCATTGGGTCTACCCAACTAACAAGAATAGAGTATGTGCCAACTCACACTTCGCATATATGTTGTTTTGCCACAAAAATCCATACCTATATTGAGAAAGGACCAATAGGTCAACGAAATCTCAACGAGTCTAGAGCTAATATATGGACAACACGTGACACCTTAAAAATTATCAAGGTAAATATGAGTTTGGATGGATGGTGCAGTGCGGTGCGGTGTGTTTAGCTTACATTTTTTCTTATGCAACAATATCGCTATAGTATCTAATCTCACCACCATCGCTGTTTTTACACTAACTGCAGGTAAATGCACTGTCCATCCAAACCCACATTAACTTTTGTTAATTTAAGCCCTATAAGCCAACTATAATTAGCTGAATACATATATCCATCGTGTCCGGTGGTGCCATCATAGGTGTGACACCCTCATGACACCCTGAGCCGATTCAGTTTAGGCTAATGATGGCCTGACTTGTCTAGTCCTGCCAGTAGTTCGACCAGTTTTTGAGTCTTGGTTTCGATCTTGAGTTATTGGGCCCAATTTTCGATCTCTGATATCAATTCCGGTGACCGACAGGTGGTCTTTTGTCGATTAAGTAGTGGATGAATCACTTTCTTGTTAGGACTCTACAAGATAATTTGATTTCAAATTAACTATTCCAAAAATAATATTATTTTAATAGACTTAATATGAAATTTAATTTAATACTTATATTAATAGTATTTTATTAATTTCATATTAAAGTGATTATCTTGCATATAAATATTTTATTAATTTAATAAATTTAAAATTAAATTAATATAATACTTATCAAAAGAGCCTTGGGTCATTATTTTTCACATACTTGAATTCAAGAGAAAGTTGTAGAGAAAATTCTCTGAAGAAATTATTTCAAAAAATTTCTAGAGATTTTTTTTCTTATTTACAACTTAACCCAAAGTTTAAAGAAATTGCGAAATTACTCCACTAGAAATTTTGAGGAAAATTTTTTTATTCGAACCGAGCCCAACTACTCGGTCGAAGCATTCATCTTAGACCAATTGAAAAACTACAATTTTGATTAAGTATTTATTAATTTAGATATCGCAACCAATTCTTGTTTTTGGAAAAAAAAAATTAAAACTCTAGTTTTTCCTTATACTTATTTTTTTTTGAGTTTTCCAAAGTCGATTTTCTAACAATTGGTATCATGAGTTAAGTTACGCTCTACTTATAAGTATAAACAGATAATCAAAATATATTTCTCTATTTTTTTGAATGATTTGATTACATAGAAAATGACATTCTTTAGATCTTATGTATGTTTTGAGTTATATATGGGAATTGAGCGGTGGCGATTGAAGACCCAAAGAATGCACTGTGGTGAAAAACTGTTTAATTTTTGTTTTTCATTTATTCTCTAAAAGTAGAACCATGGAAACCTTGGCTAAAAATTTTATTTTAACTATCTATCTCCTTATATATCTATTTTATAATTGCTTATAATATTTATATTATGTTATATTATAAGTTTGATATATATGTATATATCACCCACAGTTGATCGATTAAAAAAATAAGATGCGTGGTAATGAGAAAATACATGTGTTGTATTGATCCATTCACTTCTTTAGGTTATTTGATTGCTGTGAGAAGTGTGGTAATGAAAATGTACATGTTTAGGATTGACTCTAGCAAGCACTACAACAAATTAAACTTTTAGTGGCGTTTGGATTGAAAACGCCACAAAGGTTGAACTTTTAATGGCGATTGTATTGAAAAACACCACAAATATATACCATTAGTGGCGCTAACCAAAAAACGCCACAATAAGTCGTTATATAGTGGTGTTTATGGAAATAACATCGTAAATAGTGCATATTTAGCAACGTTTTTTGCTACGTACCGCAAAGGTACACCGAATGGGAGTAGCTGTAGCGACATTTTTCCCATAAATGTTGCAAAAGGTAAAGCAATAGCGGCGTATTTCTTATAAATGCTACTAAAGATAAAGCAATAGTGGCAACGCCGCAAATATTTTTTAATTTTTATTGAAACTACACCGTTTTGATAGTTGACCCCCAACCCTTATTCCCCCAATCTCTAACTTAGTTTTTCCCAAATTCCCTAACTTAAATTTTTCCCATCCATCTGCTACTGGGTGTCAGCCCGGTCATCCGTTTGCTGCATCGTCATCGATAGTGCATTTGCCATTGATCTCCATCTCCTTCGTCAACGCTGCTCTGTCCATCTCTACTCGACAGTCCTCTACTCAAGGATTTGTTATGGAAAAGCAATAAACTTAGTATGATTCTATTTCGTGTTTGAGATTGAAATGTTTGATAATACAAGGGCATATTATGTAGAGTTTGTTGTTAAACTTTGTTTGGAATAATTTATTACTATCTTTTCAAGTCATTTTATTTGTACATGTAAGTTATGCAAAACTGTACCTGAGAAAGCTTTTGAATGTTTATTATTGCATTCATTCTTATTGATTTAATATTTTCTTGCAATAGGGTGATGAGGCTCTCGAAGAAGCATATTCTTTAAGTGCAAGCAAATAAGTTCCTAATATTTCTCAGCCAAGATGAAGCAAGAGATTTAAGCAGAAGCATGCTGTATAAGAAGATTTTACACTGAATTATTTTAGTTTATGGTGAGTCTTGTATATTTAAAGGAAATGTATTATTTTTATATAATGGCATTTTTTATGCTGACTCATTCAAGATATATTGCAAAATCATGAAATACTCCACATCCTTGCTCCAAAAGGCCCATATTTTTCGAATGGAAATTTCTTGGTTGAGAAAATTTAATTAAACTGAGTAATTACTAACCTGACATTTTTATCTTGTGATAGGGATCTAATCTTACAGTGCTAATAGTTACACCTTCATCGCTTCCTCTTATCTGATCTGAACCTCTATAGCATGATTTTTCTCAAAAGATTCATAATTTTTTTTCCTTTTGCGTTTGGCTAATTTTTAGGGTTTGAAAAGCACTGTTTGTATGCTTTTATCTCAAAAGATCCTTTCCTCTTGAAAACCTATTTTTTATTAGTTAAATAGTAGGACCATTCTGTAATATGCTTAGCCTTCTTAGGTACTCTGGTATCCATCTTATATCGTATAACTGTAATTAAAGAACTGTATAGTTTCAAGGATTTTGCTAACCCATGGCACTTTCTTTTTTTGTAATGGATGTTCTACGAAATGCAATAACTGGTAACACTATTTATCATTTTCAATGCATTTTTTAAAGATATTACCGTATATTGTGACCTTAAGAGTGACTTCAGCACATTTGTTACCAAATCCTAATTTAAATGGAAGTGGTAGTGCATTAACCGCATTTAGTTGTATTTGAGAACTTCAGCTCTTGGCCTAATGGCACTAGATGTTTACCCTAAAAACCCACATCGTGGGTTCGAATCATAGGGTCAGCCTTGTTTATGGTATGTAAGTTGGTAATGATTTACTTCTGTCAGGGTGTGTGAATCAATTGCAAATGTAATATATATTTATATGAATAGAATTGGTTAGTTTTTTTACCTTCGAGAAATAGTTTTCTACCTTCTAACGAACTACTTTATTAAGAAGTTCTTTGTATATAGAGAAGAACGACCAGATTGAATATCTGTTTTGTTGTTCTTGTGATTTTGAGTTTGAGATTGGGTATTGAAAAATAGGAGATGTTGGAAAGCATTTAGAGGTTAGAAATGATATGTATGAGTTCAGAATGGTAAATATTTTGCTATTATGGAGATTATGATACGAATTCAAAATGGTATATATTTTTCTGTTATTGAGTATGTTTTTGGATTATCTATTGAAAAGTTATATGTTTACTTTTATGTTTTTCATTTTCCAGTTATATTTTGTTGGAATTATTCTAATAATTGTATCTTTTTCCTTGTGTATGAGAACATGTATTTATGTTGGAAACAATACAGTCATCCATTTTACAAGACGTGGCCAAGAAGTTGGTACAAGAACCGTGCTTGCTTTCATCTTGGTAAGCTTTGAGCCAGCTCGATCTCAACTTCATTGCCCTACCTGCTCTGAGCCTCATCACCCTGTTTCTATTGTAGGCAGCAATTTTCGACTAGGTTGGGGCTGGATGGGGATTTATGAATCTTCTTTATTTCAACCTATTTTTTCATCATTTTACAGAAGCAAGTAATTGTTTAGTGAATGAATTTTCTTATACTAGCTACAATAGAAAAAGATTACATAGAGGTTACCTAGGTAGGTAATGCATTTCTAACATGTGACCTTGGCATTAGGCTTCTAGGTGTGCTGAACTCGAAGTGAACTGTTGGCACTATAGAAAAAAACACAAATGCATTAGAATTTAGAAGCTATAAGTAAAGCCTTTTTCATGTAGTTGTATGCGATGCGTTGTATGTTAAAACCAAGAAGGGGGAGAGGGGATAGGGGGTGAAGATTGCCTGAGTCAATAGCTTGAACACTGATATCAGATCCCTAGAGTTGGTAATGTATAAGCAGGAGCCATGCTAGTAGAAGGTAGATCAGAACATGGTCTCTCATCTTATGTATAGGTAGTGACATATGCTGCATGCTTTGATTATCTTACAAGAAAGAAGGAGCATTTTATTGATGCATTTTCTTGTAATCATAATCAAACTTGTAAATAGATTTAAGAATGTTTGTTAAAGGTGCTGGAGAATCATATGGCATTATGAATAAGTTTGACAAAATTTTTGTTTTTGGTTATTGTGGATTTGACTTTTCTCTAAGTTATCATTTCTCATCTATCATTGCATCCATGATATAAATAGTTAGATGATATTAATTTTTGTTGAGTGCTTTAAATCTATGAAAATTTGGGTTTTATATTAAATAAAATGGGTTGGTAAAATCTGTTAATGTTTGTTGCCTTTATGTGGGAAAACGACACTATAGAACATGATCTTTAACGATGCTTTTATTACAATCGCCGCTATAGAACATGATCTTTAGCGGCACTTTTACTACAAACGCCGCTAAAGAACATGATCTTTTGTGGCGATTCTAGCTACAAACGCCAAAACATGCTTGACTCTCTTGCGGTGTTTGTAAAAAAAAACACCGTTAAAGATCATGTTCTATTACAACGTTTTCCCACATAAACGCTGCAAGTTTTAGCGGCACTTATAAGTGCCACTATAGGGCCAAAAAAAGGCCACTAAAAACCTATTTTGTTGTAGTGAAGGAAAGGTTTGGTTCTTAAGTGGTCAAACATGACTCATTCACATTCACTTATTTGGGTTTTGTAACACCCCAAATTACATAGGGTTAGAGTTAATAAAATCACCAAGATATGAGCCTTAGTCTTAATGGTTAAGAGCTTAGTATATTACCTAGAGAACCAAGGTTCAAGCTTCACTCTTCCCAGTTCTTTTATTTTTTTTCAACAACCGAAGAACCAAGGCCAACAAAAATATATAATAAATGTGGTAGAAATAAGTTAAGATTGGGCAGTAGCCCAAATGGTAAGGCCTTAAATTCCCCTTCACTCCCTAGGTTCAAGCCACACCAAACTCATTCCCCTAATTCTTTTTTTTTTCATTTTCAGCAAAAGGGATATTTTACCATTCAGGCCCTCAAATTTATGAAACCTTAAGTATTTAATAACCTTTTCTAATTATACATTGCTTTTAATTCCCTTTCAAACACTAAATAAAACTTTTTTCTCTCTCTCTTCTCTTTAAATTCCTTTTTTTCTTTTATTTTCTCCTTTTCTTTCCAAAAAAAATTATGTTCTTTGTTGGAAATCAATCTCTTGGAAACCCAAATCAAAACCAATTCACGATTTAACCCGTTTTACCTCTGAACATTGAATTTTGCATCAATCATCCTTGAAATCTCATCAAAGGATTGGTAAGTATTCTAGTTTCAGTAGTAAAATTGGTAAATTCTGAAAAAACAAGATTTCTCGCTAATTCCCCAATTCAATCACGAACCTTTTACAAAATCCTTCAAAATCTTGATGTTTCTTGGAATGCGTAATTAATTCTTATGTGCTAGTTAGTCGAAAGACTCATTGTAGGCACCCCATATTAGATTTAGACGTGAGGACCATCATTCGAGACCCCAGAAATCAGGTGTGTGTTCTTTTACAAGAAAATCAAGGAAAAATTAAGCCTAAATTAGACCATACGGCCAACCACATGGGCGTGTAGGCCACCCGTATGGACCACACAACCACCATACACGACTATGTCCCCCTTGAAAGCCTAGGTTTTTCTTTCTCACACAGCCTAGGACACCCCACATGATCGTGTCACCTCTATAGGTTATAGTTTCGAATGCCACATGACCACAATCTCTCACACGGACTAGCCACACAATTGTGTACCCTTGCTTCTTACAGTTTCCATAGGAGCGTCCTGTCGATGCATAAGAACGAGAAGGTGCATCCCTTGATTTCTTGGATTGCGTCGGAGCCGATCTATTCATCGTTCTCTTTCTAACGTCTCTAACCTCTAACTCAGCTTTCTTTTTTTCTTTTGTTAATTCTTCAGCCTTGCATGCCTATTCAACAAGTTCAACGGACTCTTTAAGTTCGAGGATGCCAACCAACACTTTAATGTCCTCATTAAGTCCATCTTTGAACCTCCGGCACATCTTGGCCTCAGTGGGCACTCACTCTCGAGCATACTTACTTAATCAAACAAATTCCCGCTCGTACTGTGTTACTGACATACGTCGCTGCTTGAGCTCGAAAAATTCCTTTTGTTTATGATCAATAAACCTTTCGCTAATATACTACTTTCAGAATTCCTCCTGAAAGAACTCCGTAGTGATAGCTTCCTTAGGCACTACCGAGATCAAAGTCTTCCACCAATGATAAGCATCATCCCTCAATAAAGAAATGGCACACTTAAGGCACTCCTCGGGTGTGTAAGATAGCTCCTCAAATACTCGGATCGAATTCTCGAGCCAAAACTCGGCTCTCTCAGCAGCGTCATCAGTATTTTCTCTAAATTCCTCGGCTCCCTGTTTTCTACTCTTATCTACGGGGGTCCTAGCAAATCTTATAAAGTCCATATTTTGAGGCATCATCGGCACATGTTGAGGGTTCAAGGGGGTGGAGGAGGTGAGGCTTGAGCATTAGGGTTCGCTTTCATATACTCGGTATACCAGTTATTCATCATTTGGAGGAAAGCCTCTCTTTTCTCCCCTCTTTGGCTAATTGAATCGGGTCTATCCCCCTCTGGCACCGTCCCTTAAGTGGGGGCTGGTGCATTACTCTCAACATCGTCGGCTGCAGCTCGATCGGGATCCATACTATATGAAAAATACAATTTATATCGTCAGGAGTTGTCACACTATCATAATTTTATTCATGGCATGTATAGCTGGACTCACACACATGCTACGTAGTTCGAGAATCGACTAAATCGTAACTCTGATACCAATAAATATAACACCCCTTACTTGTACCCGAGACCAAGACCGGATACGAGGTATTACCGGACGGACATACAGACATCCAACTAAAAATACATGTATGAAGTTTCTATTCTTATCATTTTGTCCCTTATATGAGTTTACGAGGCCCAAATATACCTTTGAAGTGGTCCGGGACTGAACTGAGAACATATGAAAGACTTAAGAAAATTTTTGCATTTTGGCCTCACACGCCTGTATGAAGGCATATCACACGCCCGTAGCCTTTTGGGACATGGTCGTTTCCCTAGCCCGTGTAGAATTTTGAATTTTATTATTTTTTTCGATCAAGGTGCAGTGGTTTTCACACGGCCTAGACACACGCCCGTGTCCTTGGCCCGTGTCCTTGGCCCGTGTCCGAAAACCTAGACATTCTATTTATGACGTCATCATTCATTTAGGGGCACACGGCCAAAGAACACGCCCGTGTGATTAGGCCGTGTACTCCACATGGTTGAGACACACGGCCATGTCTTCAACCCGTATAGACACTACAAAGCATGCAACGTGAAAATTTTGGGAAGCAGAGGACACACGACTGAACAGCACGCCCGTGTGGGCTGCCCGTGTGTCACACACAGACTAGACACCTACTAGTGTGTCCATCCATGTGGACCATTTGGAGGCTATTTTCCAAGCCATAGGTCACCCAAGGTCTCTCATGCACTCCAACATGTACCTCATTCTACCATTTAACCCATATTACAAGCACATATACAATTTGACATGCATATAATAGAAACACCATAGGAAGACATCTCAAAAGGTTATATGGACCAGCTCACTTGGCCATATACAAAATCATCATTCCAAATAGAGCACCAATACTTTGGACTAGACACGTGACACATATACAAAATAATAATCAACTATACATGCCATGATTCAAAATAATCAAATGTATTATACCCAAAGTTTAGTTGATAGTGTGACCCGAGCTTCGACGTTTCCGATTCTTCGAGCTAGCTTGACGAATCTAACAGGGATGGAAAAAAGGAGGGGTAAGCCATAAGCTTAGTAAGTACACATACAAATAAAGTAAATCTTATTTAGACTTTAGAATATTATTTATATCTTTGTCACTACTTCAAAGCTTCCATCAAAGCGTATGATCTATATTTCCAAAGATATTATGTAAAGACATGCATTGCTATTAACCATTGTGGTCATAAGAGTACACAAGTTTAAGCACATACCTTTTTACTTCCATGCATACATATGTACTTTACCTTGCTCACATTCAAACTACATGTGCATTACCCATTGAACGTTTGGAATGATGAACAGGATACTCGGATATATATGCACCAAAGTGCCATTTCATAACATAGCACGCCTCTCAACAGGGCTACCTAAGAGCACCCGGACCTAGCATGCATCTCATAATCACGCCTCTCAATGGGGCTACATAAGCTCCTGGACCTAGCATGTATCATGCCATCAAATGAGCTCATACATACATAGCTATCCTAGTGACATGTCACTTGTATCCTTACCTATTCTTAAGTTCAAACAGGATTTTTGGACTTTCGTCTCTTTGTCGAACATTCTCGGAATATTGTCCTCATAACATATGACATTATCATATACAAATGCTAACATGGCAACACTTGTAACATAAGCATAAAACATCAAAATATATTATAACAACAAAGTAACCAAATAACATATTATTTATCTAAATATTATTTGAACATTTAAACGTCAATTAAGGTATTTATTTGCACGTGTACTTACCTCGGTACAAAATATTCGGTATAGTGCCTAAGCCTCAAACACTTTGTTCTTGCCTTTATCAAGATTCGATTCTCGTCTTTCTTGATCTATAATAATAAATTTAGCTCATTAACTTCATACATTACTCAAATCGATCCTAAATTCATGCTTTGATAGAATTACCATTTTACTCCTAAACTTTTACTTATTCACAATTTAGTTCCTAAGCTCGTATGTTAGACTGCAAGTGATTTCTTGGTTACCCAAGTCTAGCCGAATGCTTCTTGTACTTATGGTAGCCCATATTTTCCTTCATTTCACACTTTCCTACCCATTTTCTCAACTTTTACAAATAAGTCCTTTTTAGGGTTTCCATGCAAAATCACCTAACAAAAGTTGTTCTCCATACTTTAAACTATCATATTCTTCCATAATCCATCAAAATACATCTAACTCATGCATGGGTAATTTTCTAAAAATTAACCCTAGAATGAGATATGGGTAGAAATGAAGAGAGCAAGTTGCAAGGATGTCAAAAATACAAAGAGCATTAAAAACGGGGCTAGGATTGACTTACTGTCAAGTTTGAAAGTTGAAGAAACCCTAGCTATGGTACCCCTGAAGTTTCGGCAGCAACATGAGGAAGATGAGCTGATTTTTAGCTCTTTTTTCTCTTTTTAATTCATTTAAGAACCAAATGACCAAAATACCCTTACTCACTAAACTTACAAAAATTTTAATGGGTGTCAATATTTGTCCAAAAATTTAGAATTTGGGAAAATTGCTCTTTAAGACCTTCTAATTCTCATCCCAAAATAATTTCATACAAATTACACCTAATACCCAAATTTTGCATCTTATTCAATTTAGTCCTTATTTTCTAATTGGACACTTTATTCTTAAAATTTCCTCATGAAACTTTACCACGTGCATATTCTTATATTCTAAATCTCATAATGGTCATAATCTCAATATTTTAACGTCGAATTTATGGTCTCGAAACCACTATTCTGACTAGGCCATATTTCGGATTGTTACATATGTTGCTATTAAATCTATACTTGTGAATGTATGTATGACATGCATTATGTTATTGTTAACTCGAATAATTGAAAAAAGCATAACTTCATTACTAATTTTCCATGACCTTAAATACTATCATATTTTATCTTTATTCAATATGTCATAATGCATTGCATGGGTTGGGATGATATGTACGGAGAAGGATCAAACAGTCTATCTACAAGAAAAATAACGATGTAAGTTGCAGCCATGAGGCAGTTCTTATATACAAATTGTTGTGTATCCACAACCAAAGGTAGATTCCATTACGGGTATTGCTATGTATCCACAGCTAAAGGTCGATTCCAATAACGGGTTTATGCTGTAAAATCTAAAGCTAAAAAGTAGGTTTCATCTATAGGACTTTTCTTGTGAATCCACAACCAAAGGTAAATTCCAACCATGGGGACTTGTTGTATGTTCACAGCCAAAATGGTAATTATTATCTATTCGCATACTCTTACATTGACAAATGGATGCCAAGACAAAATTCTTGAACGACTATCTTGATAAGACCATTTACATGGCTCAACCCACTGGCTATGTTGTCAAAGGAAAATAGCAGAAATTTTGCAAACTACTAAGATCCATTTATGGATTTAAGTAGACATCCCACTCATGAAATAAAAGATTTGATCAAACGATCAAGATTTTCGGGTTTGAGCAAAATATTGATGAACATTGTGTTTACAAGTATATAAAGGAAAAAAAATAGCTTTCTTCGTTCTGTATGTCAATGATATTCTACTTATCGAAAGTGATGTAAGAGAATTGTCATTAGTTAAAAAATGGTTAATTCAACAGTTTAGTATGAATGACTTGGGTAAAGCTAGTTATATTCTTAGAATTCGAAGCCTTATAATTCTATGACAAGCTTCATACATCGATAAGGTATTGAAACGATTTGTAATTATCGATGCAAAACTAGCTGCTCAATCGATGACATTGAATTTTCAACTGTCTTAAGATAATAGAAGGAAAAGAGCTTATGAGTAAGGTTCCATTTGCTTCGGCAATTGGAAGTCTTATGTATGCGATGCTTTGCACATGTCCAGATATTTGTTTCACAGTGGGAATGGTTAGTCGTTATTAGACAAATCTTGATCTCAAGCATTGGCAAGCTGTAAAACATATATTAAGGTATTTTAAAAGAAGCAGGGATAATATGCTTATGTATCCTGGGGAGAACCTTACTCCTATTGGATACACAGACTCAAACTTCCAAACCTGTAAGAATTTGAGGAAATCAACATCGGGTAATGTATTTGTCCTAGGTGGTGGATCCATAGTATATAAAAGTGTAAAAAAAACTTACACTGCTGGCTGTGTTATGGAGGCCGAGTATGTGGCTACTTCTAAGGCAACGAAAAAAACGATTTGGCTTTCAAATTTCTTAACTGATCTTGAAGTCATTCCTGATATGGAAAAAGCTATAACATTGTATTGTGATAATAGTGCTGCAGTAGCTAATACCAAGGAAATGAAAAATCACAAGAGGACTAAACACATTGACTAGAAGTATAACTTGATATGAGAGGTAATAACCGAAGGAATAGTAAATATGGTGAAAGTAGCTTCTGAATATAACCTTGCAGATTCATTTGCTAAAACTCTTGTAACTAGGAGTTTTAACAAATACATCGAGGATATGAGAATGTGAAACATGATGCATTTACTTCACTAAGGCAAGTGAGATATTATTGGGAAATGTACCCATATTGTAGTAAACATGTAATTGTTTTCTATGTATTTGAACGATGAATAACTAAATAAAGTTAATTTCATATTTCACTATTATATCTTTTGTGTTTTTGTCTTTCATGTTTTGCATGTATAGCGAAGTTGTGACAAACAAATATTAGCTCATTGATTGTCTAAGTTCAAACTGGTGATAAGTGGCACTGTAAGAACGTTTACATTGCGAGAAAGACAACTTACATTAGTACATAACCTAAACGACTTTGTAATCCTATAAAAAAATCAAAGTGAGTGTTTGATTCAAATACTTAGAAGGATTATTATGTCGTCTATAATTCCAATTGAGGAGATAACTAGTCTTAGCTATTGGAACAGTTGACTCATTGGGTAGAGACATAAATGTAATAATTGGAAGAATGATAAATTGGATTGGACCCAAGATGAATTAATTCTAAATCCGTTGGTGAATTAATTCACTTATGACGTTCATGGTGTGATTTATCTAAATCCTGAGTCAGTCACTGACTATACGTATGTAACTCATACGCTTTGATATAAGTGGAGGTTTATACTCTAAAGATGACCGAGCCCATAGTCGGTATGTTGGATACATGACTTGTCTATGGCATTATTTTACTAGCAACAATTGAATTCATAGTTGGATTAAAGAGTTAACGATAGCTTCTCACAGGGATTGTGTGGATTGATAAATATAGAATGTGGCCACAGGATGCTTATTCTCAAATGAGCAATTTATCACAATCATTTGTTGACAGTAATCATATTAATCATTAAGAAGACACAATGATGACAATGAGATAAAATGTGATTGTATTGAGTGAACAAATTTAACTCAAAGGAATCAATGATCTCATATAAGGGTAACACACACATGACGAGGTTTTTGGACAAAGCAATTGGATGAATTGCTTTCATAAATAGTATACAATGAGTTTTCAATCATGATATTTCTTGTGGATTGACTCCATGATTAAGTAAATTGCAAATTATCGGAATGATACTTTTGGACATAATTGCAATTACTTAAGCCTAATTGTATATGTCCGATTGGTACTCCATGTAACACCCCAAACCCAGCCTAGACGTTATGACCGGATCCGACGTGCCACATCGAGGTGCCAAAACATTTTCTATATTTAGTCTAGAAAATTGGGCTTAGTGTTCAAAGGATGATTTCATTATGGTTTAAGGTGAATGGAAGTTGTGCACCAGGTAGGAAACCGGAAAAGAGGAGGTGAGTCCATCGGACTGCTTAAGTACCAAGCTCCCTTCGAATCCAATCCTAGACATGCACACCACCATTGCCATACCTTAACTTAGTGTATGTTCTTAGGAAACCAATTCATTTAAGTCCATTTTAAGAAAAAGTGATTAACTTTGGAAAGCGTTTTCGTTGTGAAAGTTTTGCCTTATTGTTGTGATATTTTAAAATCAATTATTGTTTTTGAAAACACGCCCTAAGACTAATCAGTTTCAGTGATTAAGATAATATTATACCTATTCTAGTAAATCATATTGAAAATAATTAAAAATCATTAAAGCGGCCTTATTAAAACTTAAAACCCAAATCATAAAAAGTAAATAAAAAGATGTCCAATTCACCAGAAGAAAACCAAATTTACAGAACACGTGGCCACTCTGAATCCCTCACAGCTCCAAGCCCACTATGGTTGGGGATTACTTGCGTGGATGAAAATAAGGGGTGGGTTTGGGAAACTCAGTGTGTAAAAAAACCCAACCATAGTCTAAACCAGTTCAAACCACAGAAACAGATCAAATTGGCCTTAGCCTAGAACAGATTTCAGAATGAAGCCCATAGGCTAATAACAGAACAGAACAGAAATTACATGTTTATGCAGAAACCCAACCATATCCAACCGTATACACCCCCGTACCATCCTTACACCATGTGGGGAGACTACTCGACCCACCCAACCGCTACATGCCATAGAATTTGCAGCATGACTGCCAGAACAGATAGTGTGATAGAGTCACCAGATACAGATATTTGTAGACAGAGCCACCAGAACAGATATTTGTGGCAGAGCCACCAGAACAGATAATTATGGCGTAGCCACCAGGACGCTTCCTCCATAAATATAACCCATGTCCCCATGCAACAGATATACAAATCATGGCATACATCATACAGAATCAGATCATCATGCTTTTCAGTCAAATTAACCCTAGGGGTATAATGGTCATTTTACACCTAGGGGTATAACGGTAATTTTCATACACCTAGGTGTATAACGGTAATTTTTATTCTTAAGGGTATTCTAGTAATTTATCTATTTTGGGGGTTTTCATGCATATTTCCACTATTCACGTACTAACAGAAACACTTACCGAGTGTTCTTATCGAATTGGGCCCGTTGACCCATTATCCCAATTTTGGCCCATTAAGCCCAAAAATATCTCATGCACAAAAATCATGCACTCTACAGTCTAAACACTGTAGTTTACCAAATATGTTAATCGATCTACCTCACGAGCATTCGCACACTCGCAAGTCCACAAAATACCAGTTTTTTGGTATTTTGGCTTTTCGACTTTTGCCGATCTAGTCTATGAGAGGTGTCGATTACACACCGCCATGACGAAAACGCGACGAGTTCCACACGCGAGTTGCCTACAGTCAATTACTAATACGTTAACTACGAATCCATAACAACTTGTATACAAATCTCATTACCAACAGTCGACCATTAACACTTTAGACACTAGAGATCCTACTTTTGCCGAAACTAGCAACTAGGTTTAGATCCAGTCGTTCCACTTGTCCAAGCCTTCAATCAGCAGCCTCTAGATCACATTAACATCATAATAAAACAATTGTCACAACCCTTAGAGCCATAGGGCCCAATCGACAGCCTCCCTAAGCCTTTAAGGGTTTCGGCTTTTCTAAAACCCGAAATAAAGAATAGATTCCAAAACTTACCACTGGTTCCTTTAGTCAATGATTCTACTTTAGTTCCTATATGATTCTGATGCAGAACTAAACCCTTAAATGTTAGCAGAAATCAAATCTTTAAAGGTCCAAAGATTCGGTTATGCCCCTAAGACTATAGGGTTTTCGACTTTTTGAAATAGTGAAGAGAAAGATGAAATATGAGGGTTTTTCGGTGGTTTTGTCGACAAGACTCTGGGGTTCAGAGGATGAGAGAATCGTCCAAAAAGATGGAGAAGAATCAGAGGGTTTGGCTAGGAGAAATCGACACAGAAGAAAAACAGGCTTTCGGGATTTTGGCTTTTATGGTAATCGGCTTCAAAGGCTTAAAAACGAATGGCATGGAAGAGTAGAATGGTAGGAAGGGTTCGGCTATAGAAAAAGAAGCAAAGAACAAGAAAAGAGAATAGGAGAAGAGAAGAATGATCAGAACGGCACAACTTTTTCCCCAAATGCTGAAATTACAACTATCAATAGACCTAGCCGAATTTTGCCCTCTACAGAAACCCTTGGCAGGCCAACTCTTGCTCCTCAAGAGTCCACCATTTGGCCAATACTATACTCCCTAATTAGCTCCTAAATCTTCTCCCTTATCTCTTCCTTACTCGATCTCCTGAGCAGCTCAAACTCTTCCTAACAGAGTTCCACCTGAGTTCCATCACATCCCCTTTCTGTAAATAAAAATTAATACTAATATTTGCTCACCTTGTGACTTGAACCTTAGCTCTCCCTAGTCATCCACACGCCACCTTTTTAGCACCCTAGTGGCATCATATGCCACTTTTCCACCTGCCTTCTTGTGGCTTATTTTACCCATTAAATCTTAAACGCCCAACTTACAAGAACCCCTTTTCCCCTAAGAATTAAAATTAGCTAAAACTTCCGAATTTTATCTTAAACTTGGGCCTTCTAGAGGCCTATTAACATACTTAGACCTACGCCAAGCAGTCAAAACACAGATCTTCTGAAATTTTCCCAAAATTCACAGAAGTCCAAAAAATTGGGGCATTACTACTCTACCCTCCTTAAAGAAATTTCGTTCTCGAAATTTACCTGATCCAAACAGATGAGGGTATTGTTGTCGCATCGCCTCTTCTGGCTCCCAAGTAGTTTCCTCCCTGCCATGATTATGCCAAAACACCTTTACTAAAGGAATATATTTCCTTCTTAACACCTTGACATCTCGGTCCAATATCTGCACAGGCTCTTCCTCGAAAGTCAAATAAGGCTGCACCACAATTTCTACAACCGGCACGACATGAGTAGGGTCAGAACGATAACGCCTTAACATGGAGACATGAAAAACATCGTGAATCCTGTCCAACTCTGGAGGTAATTCCAATTGATATGCCACTAGTCCTACTCGCTTCAAAACCCGATAAGGCCCAATAAATCGCGAACTCAACTTGCCTTTCTTACCAAACATTAATATCTTCTTCCAAGGAGAAACCTTTAAGAAGACCATATCACCTACTAAGTACTCAATCTTTTTGCGCTTTAAGTCTGCATACGACTTTTGCCTATCAGTAGCTTCTTTTAATCGATCTCTGATTACTTTAACCTTATCCTTAGTGTCAGCTACTAACTTGGGTCCAAGAACCCGCCGCTCTCCCAGTTTGGTCCAACAACTAGGGTACGACACCTTCGTCCATACAGCGCTTCATATGGTGCCATTCGAATACTCACCTGATAACTGTTGTTGTACGCAAATTCTACCAATGGCTAGTAATCCTCCCAACTACCTCGGAAGTCAATAATGCATCCCCTCAATATGTCCTCTAGAATCTGAATAACCCTTTCCGACTGACCATCAGTCTGGGGATGAAAAGCCGTACTAAAATTCAATCGCATTCCTAACGCCTCATGTGACTTTTGCCAAAACCGAGATGTAAATTTGGGATCCCGATCAGAAATGATTGAAACTGGGACACCATGAAGTCGCACGATCTCTGCCACATACAACTTGGCTAACTTTTGAAGTGAAAAGTCGGTGCGGACATGTATAAAATGAGCCGATTTAGTCAACCTATCCACGATCACCCAAACCGAGTCTTTCTTTATTGGTGTTAAGGGTAACCCACTCACAAAGTCCATGGTTACCCTCTCCCACTTCCAAAGTGGTATCTTAACTGGCTGCAAAAGCCCAGAAGGTAGTTGATGCTCAGCTTTCACTTGCTGGCATGTCAAACATTTTCCTACAACCTCCGTTACTTCCCGCTTAAGCCCAGGCCACCAATACAATTTTCCCAAGTTGTGATACAACTTATTCCCTCAGGATGCATGGCACAAAGTCCCCCATGAGCTTCCTTCAATATCGACTGCCTCAAGTCAAAGTCCTTCGGAACACAAATTCTCCCTCGAAAACACAGAACTCCTTCATTATTCAACCCAAACTCAGAAGTTTCCCCTTCCCTAACTTGCTGGAAACGAGCAACCAAAGATTCATCTCTCAACTGCTTCTCCTTAATCTGATCCACCTAAGTTGGCCTTACTTGCAACTCAGCCAACAGACTACTATCATCATACAGACTCAGACGAGCAAACATTGCTCTCAGATCAGATACAGCTCTTCGACTTAACATCGGCTACCACGTTAGCCTTGCCTGGGTGGTACTCAATCATACAATCATAATCTTTAAGCAACTCTATCCATCTCCTTTGCCTAAGTTCAGCTCCTTCTGAGTCAGCAAGTACTTGAGACTCTTATGGTCTGTGTATATAATACACTTCTCTCTGAACAAGTAGTGTCTCCAAATCTTAAGTGCAAAGATTATTGCTGCCAATTCCAAATCATGAGTAGGATAGTTTCCTTCGTGAGGCTTAAGCTGTTATGATGCATAAGCAACCACCTTACCCTCTTGCATCAACATGTAGCCCAAACCCACATGTGATGCGTCACTGTACACGGTAAAATCCTTCCCAGACTCCGGCTGAATCAACACAAGTGCTTCAGTCAGAACTTTCTTCAACTTCTCAAAAGCTTCCTGCTGCTTCTCTATCCAAACAAATGGTACTCCTTTCCTTATGAGTTTTTTCAAAGGCGCTGCCATCACAGAAAAGCCTTCCACAAACCTCCTGTAGTATCCTGCCAACCCTAGGAAACTTTGTATTTTCGACACCGACCTAGGTGGCTTCCATTCCAAAATTGCTTCAATCTTTCATGGGTCCACCTTAATCCCCTCAACAGAGACAACATGTTCTAAGAAGGTTACCTCCCTTAGCCAGAATTCACATTATTTGAATTTCGAATAAAGTTCTTTCTCCCTTAACACTTGCAGCACAATACGGAGATGCTCATCATGTTTCGCTTCAGTTTCAGAATATACTAGAATATCGTTAATAAAGACGACTGCAAACCGATCCAAAAATGGTTGGAATACACGATTCATCAGATCCATAAACGCTGCAGGAGCGTTTGTTAGTCCAAATGGCATCACCAGAAACTCGTAATGACCATACCGAGTTTTAAAAGCCGTCTTATGGATATCTGCCTCTTTGACCCTTAACTGATGATATCCAGATCGAAGGTCGATCTTGGAAAATACAGAAGCTCCTCTAAGTTGGTCGAACAGATCGTCAATCCTTGGCAGTGGATACTTATTCTTAATTGTCAGTTTGTTCAACTGCCGATAATCAATACACATCCGCATCGTCCATCCTTCTTTTTTACGAATAGCACTGGTGCTCCCCACGGAGACACACTTGGCCTAATAAAGCCCCTATCCAACAACTCTTGAATTTGTGCTTTTAACTCCACTAACTCCTTTGGTGCCATCCTATACGATGCGATGGACACTGGTGCCGTTCTAGGCAGTAAGTCGATTCCAAATTCGACTTCTCGGTTCGAAGGCAGTCCTAGAAGCTCCTCTGGAAAAATATCTTGGAACTCCTTAACGGTTCTAACCTTATCTACTGTCAGTCCCTCATCTTCCGCCTGACTTACACATGTCAAATAGGCCTCACAACCCTTACGAATCCATTTTTCGGCTCTCAATGCCGACACCACATTGGACAAATAATCCCTTCGCTCACCTATTACCATGACCTCGTCTCCCTCCGTGGTCTTTAACACTATTCATTTAGCAGCACAATCCAGAGTCGCCCTATGCTTAACAAGCCAGTCCATTCCCAGAATGAGGTCGAATTCTCCGAACGGTAACTTCATCAAGTCTCTAGAGAAAATATTACCTTGGGTTTCTAAAGGCACATCCCTATACAGTTTGTCTACTTTAACTGAGTAACCCAAAGGACTTAGTACAATTACCCCACTCACTATCTCCTCAAAGTGCACACCCAATGACTCAGATGTGGCACATGCAACATAGGAATGAGTAGATCCAATATCCACCAAAGCAGTATACGACATGCTAGAAACCAAGAACGTACCAGTTATGACGTCAGGTGCATCGCCCTCCTCTCGACGACGAGCTGCATACACCAACGCTGGCTGTCAAGCTTCAGCATTTTCGGCACCCCTGCCAGGTGCCCTTCGCCCTCGACCATTACCATTTCCGCCCTTACCTTGTCCATGTCCTCTCGGTGGTTGTGGCCCACCTCTCACTGGTTGAGCAACCCTCTGTTCAGCAACTTGAACCTGATCCATTTTCTAAGGACAGTCTTTGACTCTATGCTCCATAGATACGCATCGAAAACAAGCACCGGAACGTTTCCTACACTCGCCCATATGTACCTTACCACAGTCTCTACAGATTGGTGGTCTAACCACGCTCATCTGAACTGCCCGAATTGGCTCCTCTACTCTTTCTCTCTTGACACTCCTATTTCCACCACCCGAAGGTCCTGAATCCTTCCGAAAACGACTCTGATCCTTCTCACGATTCTGCTTTTCAGCACGCTTCACTTCCTCAGCTATCTTAGCTTTCTCCATCAAGACCACAAAGTCACGCTCCCTCTGCGGAGCAATCAACACCCTAAGTTCATCTCTAAGACCATCCTCGAAGCACACACTACGCTCATATTCCGTAGCAACTATTCCCACGGCATACTGGTTCAGCCTCAGAAACTCAACCTCGTATTCAGCAACTATTTTACCTCATTGCACCAGATTCAAGAATTCCTTCCTGCGGGCGTTTACATAGCTCGCCCCAACATATTTTCCTTTAGAGGCTGCCTTAAACAACTCGCAAGTTACCCTGTTAGCTGGGGTCCCATCTCTCACCGTAAGCCACCACTGATAAGCCTCGTCTCGTAGCAACGATACGGCTCCCTTTAGCTTCTGCTCCACAGAGTAGTCCAAGTCATCCATAATCTGTTCCGTGGCCTCTAACCAATATTTTGCCACATTCGGGGCTACACCAGATACACCCCTAAAGATCTCCGTTCCGTTAGCTCAGAGTCGCTCAGAAATAGATTCTCAAATTCTGTTACCCATACTTGCCCTAGCAACCCTTTCCAGAACACGAAGTATTGCCTGGGGCAGGGCATTATCCTCGACACCACGATCATGAGACTCCACTTTCGTTGCCGGTGGTACCGGTACCCCTGCTATCGGCATATGCCCTGAGGATGTAGTTCCAGCTCGAACACTACCTCGACCACGTCCACGGCCTCTTCCACGAGCTGCTCTCGTACTCATATCGTATTATCTGATTACGAATTGTATGCATCAATCAAATATTACAGTGTTTATTACAGATGTTTTATGAACAGACAGTAATTCAGAGTTTGTTTTCCGCAAAATCGAAGTCTAGCTACAGTCTCAGTTTATTACCAAAATTTCTTATAGTTTCAGTACCATCCCACTAGATCATCCTAATAGGGTGTTAATATAGACAGATAATTCAGGAAAAAAATATTTTAGAAAAGTTATGAATAATACTTACAGACTTGGGCCGGAGATTCGGGTGCCACCTTTTTAAGGATCCAAATTTGAAAATCGAGTTTCGTAATTTTTGAAAGAAATTTATTTTCGAAAATCTTTATTTTTATAGACCCATTCTACAGCCGAGTTGTTGCAACTTAGCTCTGATACCACTAAATGTAACACTTCAAACCCGGCCTAGACGTTGTGACCAGATTCGACATACCACATCGAGGTACCAAAATATTTTCTATATTTAGTCCAGAAAATCGGGCTTAGTGTTCAAAGGATGATTTCATTATAGTTTAAGGTGAATGGAAGCTGTGCACCAGGTAGGAAACCGGAAAAGAGGAGGTGAGTCCATCGGACTGCTTAAGTACCAAGCTCCCTTCGAATCCAATCCTAGACATGCACACCACCATTGCCACACCTTAACTTAGTGTATGTTCTTAGGAAACCAATTCATTTAAGTCTATTTTAAGAAAAAGTGATTAACTTTGGAAAGCGTTTTCGTTGCGGAAGTTTTGCTTTGTTGTCGTGATATTTTAGAATCAATTATTGTTTTTGGAAACACACCCTAAGACTAATCAGTTTCAGTAATTAAGATAATATTATACCTATTCTAGTAAATCATATTGAAAACAATTAAAAATCATTAAAGCGGCCTTATTACAACTTAAAACCCAAATCATAAAAGTAAATAAAAAGATGTCCAATTCACCAGAAGAAAACCAAATTTGCAGAACGCGTGGCCACTCTGAATCCCTCACAGCTCCAGGCCCACTGTGGTTGGGAATTACTTGCGTGGATGAAAATAAGGGGTGAGTTTGGGAAACTCAGTGTGTAAAATAACCCAACCATAGTCTAAATTAGTTCAAACCATAGAAACAGATCAAATTGGCCTTAGCCTAGAACAGATTTCAGAATGAAGCCCATAGGCCCATAATAGAACAGAACAGAAATTACATGTTTATGCAGAAACCCAACCATATCCAACCGTATACACCCCCGTACCATCCTTACACCATGTGGGGAGACTACTCGACCCACCCAACCGCTACATGCCATAGAATTTGCAGCATAGCTGCCAGAACAGATAGTGTGACAGAGTCACCAGATACAGATATTTGTGGACAGAGCCACCAGAACAGATATTTGTGGCAGAGCCACCAGAACAGATAATTATGACGTAGCCACCAGGACGCTTCCTCCATAAATATAACCCATGTCCCCATGCAACAGATATACAAATCATGGCATACATCATACAGAATCAGATCATCATGCTTTTCAGTCAAATTAACCCTAGGGGTATAATGGTCATTTTACACCTAGGGGTATAACGGTAATTTTCATACACCTAGGTGTATAACGGTAATTTTCATTCTTAAGGGTATTCTAGTAATTTATCTATTTTGGGGGTTTTCATGCATATTTCCACCATTCACGTACTAACAGAAACACTTACCGAGTGTTCTTATCGAATTGAGCCCGTTGGCCCATTATCCCAATTTTGGCCCATTAAGCCCAAAAATATCTCAGGCACAAAAATCATGCACTTTGCAGTCTAAACATTGTAGTTTACCAAATACGTTAATCGATCTACCTCACGAGCAGTCGCACACTTGCAAGTCCACAAAATACCAGTTTTTCGGTATTTTGGCTTTTCGACTTTTGTCGATCTAGTCTATGAGAGGGTGTCAGTTACACACCTGCTTGCGACGAAACACTGACGAGTTCCACACGCGATTTGCCTAGATTCAATTACTAATACGTTAACTACGAATCCATAACAACTTGTATACAAATCTCATTACCAACAGTCGGCCATTAACACTTTAGACACTAGAGATCCTACCTTTGCCGAAACTATCGACTAGGTTTAGATCCAGTCATTCCACTTATCCAAGCCTTCGATCAGCAGCCTCTAGATCATACTAACATCATAATAAAACAATTGTCACAACCCTTAGAGCCATAGGGCCCAATCGACAGCCTCCCTAAACCTTTAGGGGTTTCGGCTTTTCTAAAACCAGAAATAAAGAATAGATTCAAAAACTTACCACCGGTTCCTTTAGTCAACGATTCTAGTTTAGTTCCTATACGATTCTGATGCAGATCTAAACCCTTAAATGTTAGCAGAAATCAAATCTTTAAAGGTCCAAAGATTCGGCTATGCCCCTAAGACTATAGGGTTTTCGGCTTTTTGAAATAGTAAAGAGAAAGATGAAATATGAGGGTTTTGCGGTGGTTTTGTCAACGGTTTTGTCAACAAGAATTTTGGGTTAAGAGGATGAGAGAATCGACCAAAAATATGGAGAAGAATCAGAGGGTTTGACTAGGAGAAATCGGCACAGAAGAAAAACAGGCTTTTGGGATTTTGGCTTTTATGGTAATCGGCTTCAAAGGCTTAAAAACGAATGGAATGGAAGAGTAGAATGGTAGGAAGGGTTCGGCTATAGAAGAAGAAGCAAAGAAAAAGAAAAAAAGAATAGGGGAAAAGAAGAATGATCAGAAACGACACAACTTTTTCCCCAAATGCCGAAATTACAACTATCAATAGACCTAGCCGAATTTTGCCCTCTACAGAAACCCTTGGCCGGCCAACTCTTGCTCCTCAAGAGTCCACCATTCGACCAATACTACACTCTCTAATCAGCTCCTAAATCTTCTCCCTTATCTCCTCCTTACTCGATCTCCTGAGCAACTCAAACTCTTCCTAACAGAGTTCTACCTGAGTTCCATCACATCCCCTTTCTGTAAATAAAAATTAATACTAATATTTGCTCACCTTGTGACTTGAACCTTAGCTCTCCCTAGTCATCCATACGCCACCTTTTTAGCACCCTAGTGGCATCATATGCCACTTTTCCACCTGCCTTCTTGTGGCTTATTTTACCCATTAAATCTTAAACGCCCAACTTACCAGAACCCCTTTTCCCCTAAGAATTAAAATTAGCTAAAACTTCCGAATTTTATCTTAAACTTGGGCCTTCTAGAGGCCTACTGACATACTTAGACCTACGCCAAGCAGTCAAAACATAGATCTTCTGAAATTCTCCCAAAATTCACAGAAGTCCCGAAAATTGGGGCGTTACACTTCACTAGTTCAACAAAAGCTTGATCGGACTGCTTTTGAATCAGAAGAAAATTTTACGACTTTGGAAATAATTTAATTAAGTGATTTATTCGATGTGGAATTAAATTAGGCAGTCGTGAGAATTGTTCAACTAAAAAATTTGATTAAATAATTTTCTTGAAATAATGATTTGGAAAATCTCAGTGATTTTTGGGAAATTTAATTTTGATTAAGTAAAATTAAATTAATCAAATTAATTAAAATAAAAATGATGTTAATGAAAATTAATTTTCATGTCAGACAATTGGCCAAATGGGCCATTGAACTTCAAAATTGGACCTTAGATAAAAAATTGGGCCTAAGAACCTAAAACCGAAACTAAGACCCAAAAATTGGTCGAACCAGGCCTGGTATGTGAAATCAGACTGGTTGGGCGGTCACTAGCCCAGATTGAACCGACTCAGGGTGCCGTAAGGGTGTCGACCTGCGATGGCACCACCGGACATGACAGTGCCAGCGGCGGCGATGACATTATTCCGATGGCCGGCGGGTGGTCCTTCGTAGGTTGAGGAGTGGAGGAATCACACTTCTACTAAGACTCTACCATGTAATTTGGTTTCAGATTAACTATTATAAAAATAATATTATTTTAATAGTAATATTAAATTAAATTTAATATTTATCTTAATAGTATTTTATTAATTTAATATTAAAGTGATTAAGTTTAATCATAGTTGAACTCTCTAAACTATTCCTATATAAAGAGAGTATTGAGTCATTATTTTTCACATGAATTAAAATGAAAGTTGTACAGAGAAAACTCTTTAAAGAAAATTCTTTAGAAGATTTCTAGAGATATTTTTCTTATTTACAACTTGACCCTGAAGTTTAGAGAAATTATGAAATTACCCTATTGATAATTTTGTGGAAAATTTTCTGATTCGAAGCGAATCTACACTCAGTAGACATAAACTTGAGGATAGCAAAGAAGATTACTCGGGCGAATCGTTCATCCTAGACGAATAAAAAATGTACAATTTTGATTAAGTGTTTATTACTTTAGATATTACAACCAAATTCTTATTTTCGGAAAAAAGTTTTAAAACTCTGGTTTTTCCCTATACTTATTTTTCATTGCATTTTCCAAACTCAATTTTCTATCAGTTTTGAAAGAACACAGTAACTATATTAATCAAACAAATATTTATGGCTTAAACACATTCATAATACGATTCACAACTAAATCTGAGCGTTAATCAAGCTTATGAAAGCTCTTTTGTTGACCCAAGCACGAATTAGGACCAAATTGCAAAGTTTTGAAAATCCAGGATCGACATATTGGCATTGCCTCCTCCATGTTGTGATGTCGCCAAATAGTTTGTCACATTGCGATATCCAGCCACTAGACGTCGAGATGTCACAAACTGTCAATCGATGTTGTGATAAGGAGAGATTCTCGTCTCGACGTGGACTCTGTTTTTGGTACATTTTAGGCCATTTGATACCTATTTCATGCCAAGCCAAACCATTAGCATAATTGATGCATAATGCACACTTATATCCTTCATAAAACCAATTTAAAGCATATAACAAACATCCATTTTACCATCTCAAAGCCATCAAACTAGTATGCACCAACTATACACTTAAGCATGTCATTTAAACCTATAAATTCATAACCATTGAAACATACATCACTACTCATTCCAAACATATGTTACCATTTTACTCCATTTTAACCATACCATATCAAAACATACTCAAAATATCAATTGGATGATAGATCAAACATTACCAACTCAAACCAATATGTTACAATTGAAATCATTTCACAACAAACCATACCAAATATGTTAACATGAATATAAGTTATTCATTACTATCAAATTCTTACACCATTTCATTCATGCTAATTATACATATAAGTTTCATATCTTACTAATTCACCATCATATTTCCATTTCAAATACATAACTTATCCATCAACCTCCAAACATACCAAAACATGTATTTTTACATATATGCATATAGGTTTACAATATTAAGCATTAAACTAAGCTCAGCCTGGAATATCATTCACAATAAACACATAGGTAGAAACCTATGTACATGCCACAAAATCAAGTTACAAAATGAGTAAAAGTCTACTGGGTTGATAAATGGATAGTGTGAGCTTCTATACGATCCGATCGTCACATTCTATAAGCCAAAATCTACAAAAAAAAGAAATAAAGCAACGGGTTAAGCATTACTAATGCTTTGTAAGTTCATATGAAATAAACATTAACTTACCTTAACATAGAAATTATACATTCCAAGCTAATGGATTAATACAATAAACCTGATATAACATTTCACGGTAATAAGGTGAGCTCCACGAATAACATAGTTATATAGCGTTGTCACAAGTAATACATCATTTAAGATATTACTATACACATACATTATACTAATATAATACCATTCGTATTATTTATTCATCATATAACTACTTAAACATAGTCTCATAACATTTACTAATCATTTCCCTTCTTTTTTTTTACTAATCTAGTGGCTCGATGAACACTAGTAAATAAATTTGGATACATGGGTAACTACACCACACTAGAAAGCACCGCAATACTATACAGAGGCACCGAAGTGCAACCAGAGGAACTGAAGTGCAAACCCATAAAAGCACGCCACTAACTCTATTGGCATGCCAATTGTATCTTAATAGTTTACTAAGTTCAGACGAGCATTAATACTGAATTTGTAACATTTATATCACTGTAGAATCATCATGTACATATCGTCTACTATAACACATTTCATATCCCCTCAGTACTTCATACAAGTTTATAATTATCTCATTTGCAATACTTTACAAATTAGTCAATATCTCACCTTTCGTACTAAATAGTAAAGAATTTCAAAGTATAATTAAATATTCATACATACATAATTCAATTATATAAAAATTCAAATATGGTTGTACTGTATGAGCTTCTCATAAAAAATCAATAATTCACAAGACGTCAAGGGCTAATCCATTAATTTGCCTTTTTTGCAATTATCTATGGGTTAGTTCAAATCCCGGTGTATACAATTATTTAATTCAAATTATCAATTCCAAACATTTTATGGCAGTCTACTATATGCATGCATAAATTAAATTTTAATTTTTGAAAGCTCCTTAAAGTTTTGCATTTTATTCAATTTAGTCCCTAAAACCGAAATTGTCATAACTTACAAATTTGAGCTTGATTTAGAAACCAATCTCAATTTCATCCTTCTATAGTCTTATATTATCTATAATTATAAAAAAATATCATCAATTTTGAAATTTACACACTTTAGTTACTATATTAAAAACTATTAATTAAACTTTACAAACTAGTCCTTTTTCATTTCTAAGCTTAAAATATAATAATTTAACATTAATAACTTAAAGAAATCAAATACGGAAACTTTAACAGTTTTACAAATTAGTATACAGACTAGCTAAATCAAGCTCCCAAGACTTCAAAAGCATAAGAATTACAAGAAATATATTTAAAAATCATACCAAATTGAGGACCAAATGGTTAAAAGAACTCAACAATGGTTTCCAAGGGTTCTTGATGCTTTGGTGGAGAAGAGAAAGGAAAAATAAAGATGATGACTCTTTAATTTCACTTATATACATGTGATTATATTTCTTAATCTTAATTATTTTTAACTAAAGTTTAATTAGTTAATTTTTTAAGCTTAATTACCAATTTAGTGGATAATCATGTGCATCCACCACCGAATGTCAATTTATAAATGGAACATTTGCTTAATTGGTCCTCGATTTAATTAAAAATTTATAGCGATTAATTTTTACCACTTTTACAATTTAGTAATTGTACCTTAATTAGTCATTAATTCGGTAAAATTTTCTATCAAAAAATTAATTCATCTATATAATAACTCTGTAAATATTTAATAAAAATATTTACGAACTCGATTTATAAAAACGAGATCCCGGTACCCCATTTTCCAATAACATTGACTTTAGAGTTGTTATGCTTGTACCTTAATTAATTATCCATTCAATAAAATTTCTAAACCAAAAATCAATATAACACTATAAGAGACCCATAAATATTAATTAATAATATTTTCAAACTTGATCGTCGAAAAATAGGATTTTGAAATCGTATTTTTCAACACAACTAACTTTTGGGCTGTTACAAAGGTAGACATTAAGCAACACCTTTTAGCTTATCTAAGATATTTTTAGGAAGGATCAAATTATACATCAATACTGAACCTTGAAAGGCTATGTCGAAAATTAATTTTAACTATTTTAATAATTAGGATTCATTATGAGTTACTAAATCCAACTTACTACGAATATAATTATTTCTTATTTCAAATAGATTATATTTATTGTTAACATAAGTGGGATCCTAACGGGTCATGCACGATAATGAATTTTAAAAATTAAAATGAAATGGACTAAATTAAATAAGTTCAAAAGTGCTAAAGGCTTATGGTGTGATTTTCCAAAAGTTAATTAAAAAACTATGGCCTATACATTCTTCTCTTGCAACCGCTTTTCATGAAAACAAAGTTATTTTTATTCTCTCCGGCAACACACTAATGAAGACTTGGAAAATTTGCCATTGTGATTTTTCTTTTACTTTTTCAACGTTTCGGTTTAGAGATTGAAAGCAAAAAGATGAATCTGCGTGATTAGCACTAGTTCAAAAAGGTGGATCTCGACCTTATGAAGGTCTTTCGAGTGCTTAGGGTAGATTATCATTATAAGCTAGATGTTTGAACGACTGTAAGTTTTCTATAATCGAGCTTGGTGTCCAGATGAATTTGGATAACCAATTGTCTAGGTTAATTTTATATGTGTATTTTTGTTTAGTTTATATATATTTTTTTATAAAAAATTAAATATAAAATTAGTACTTGAATTTATTTAATTTTTCCAGATTGGTACTTAATTTTTTTTTATTCTAGATTGATACTCGAACTTTTTCTCCGTTAACTAGTTTGATAATTTATTTTAACACCGTTAAGTCTGAGACAAGTGACAGAACAAGATTATGACACGTGGCATAATAGTATCATCATGATGTCATAATCTAAAAAATATATTAAAATTAATAAAAAAAATTTAAAGATTTTTTTATTTTTTTTTCTTATTTCCTTCCTTTTCCTGTATTCCTTTCTTCTTCTTCCTTCTTCCTCTCGTCACTTTGTCTTTTTCTTTTAGGGTTCTTTCAACATTTTTGGATTGCTTTGAAAAGAAATTTAAGAACATTGGTTCATTTTTTTTTCCAATAATTCCTTTCTTCTTCCTTTTTTTTTTTGACAATTCCTTTCTTCTTCCTTATTCCTCTTGTCACTTTTCCTTCTTTTTTTTTTGGGGGGGGGGGGGGGGTTCATTCAACATTTCTAGGCCAGAACATTAAAACAATAAAAATTTGTAATAAAAAAATTTCTGGGTTCATTCAACGTTTCTCGCATTGAAAAGAAAAATTACAAAACTCATCGATCTATTAAAACACAAAACCCATAACATCACAAACACATTAAAACACGCATCAGTCGATTAAAAAAATCAATAAAATTAACATCACGAACAAAATCAATAAAAAAATTAACGTAACAAACAAAAATCCATCAATTTATAAGAACACAACCAAACAAAAAGAAAATGATGAGAAACAAATCAAAACCAAGACCCATTTCAAGTTTTTGGGTTCTTAAGATTTAGGCCACGGTTGATAAATCCAAATGGTCAAGACATTAGACACGGTGAGAAGAAGCCACGAACAAAGTTCCATGATTATTCAATGGTGGTAGTTTGATTTGATGTCGAAGAGCAGCGACAGTGAAGTGATGACCAGATGCTTTGAAAGCAAAAATAAAGTAGAAAGAAAGAGAGTATAAGCAATAGAGAGAAATGAAAGTCGTTCGGTACTTCTCCAATTGGTGAGGACACTGAAACAAGTGGTGACGACATCGGAGCAAGATGATCGGCAAAGGAGAATCCCAATGGGATTTCAAGGAGTTCTTTGTGAAAACACATTAGAAATGAAAGAGGAAGAGGACAATTTTGATCGGTGCCATGATTTGGATTGGAGAACGAACGCTGGTAACAGCGTCGGAGTGCGGTTATGGTGCATGTTGGTGGCGACTAGGGTTTGGAAAGAGTGGAGGAGAATAAGAAGAAAAGAAAAAAATAAAAGAAATTGGAAATTGGAAATTGGAACGGGAAAGGGAAAGGGAAAGGGAAAGGGAAAGGAAAGAATAAAAGAAAAGGGAAAAAAGTGATAAAATAAATATATTATGACATCATGATGATGCCATTATGCCACGTGTCATAATTTTGTTCTGCCACCTATATCATATTTAACGGCGTTAAAAAAGTATTAAACTAGTTGACGAAAAAAAAGTTCGAGTACTAATCTAGGACAAAAAAAATCTAAGTATCAATTTTGGAGAAGTGGACAAGTTTAGGTACCAATTTTATATTGAACACTTTTATAAATTATAATATATTTTTTAATATTTTAATATTTTATAATTGTTAAATAATTATTAACCTTTCTATGATTTTTATTTTTATTTTTTTATAATTTTGTACTCATCTAGAATCAATTTGGATAAATTAATTGTCCATATTCAAATGAACCTGGACAACCATTAGTCCAAGTTTATTCTAGATGTAAAAATTTATTAATTATTTATTAATTTTTTTTTAAAATCTTTAAATTTCATTTTTGCTAACTTGTGTAGACGAAGAAATTTTTGAATTAATCACAAAGCGCCATGTGTCAAGTCAAAATTATTGTGGGTTATGTCAAAATTACCATCGGTGAAAGTGATGATATCATTAGTGCCATAATTATTTTTATCTAATTAATTTAAATTAATTAAGAATAATAAATAATATATTATCATTAATTAAAAATAAAATAATTAATTGATGATATGAAATGATTATTTTGTCTCTATTTCTTGTAAAACATTCAAATGAAGTTAAACACTGCAGAAAGTCTCTTTTATTCAAGTGTATGGCAAGATAAATGAGATCACCTCAAGCCATTCTATACATATACAGGTTCAAGAAGTCTAAAGGCTCTTTATAGAAATCTTTGTAGAAATTTTGACAAACACCATACTCGTTTTGAAGAAAATTTATCTTTCGATCCAGTTCAATCATGGAGAGGGAGTTAAAAACTATTCTTAAAGAAAGTCACCTTTCAACCCAATTCAACTAAAGAAAGGAGATCCAAACTAATTTTAAGAACAATTCAACATGACATTTGAAATAACTCACATCCATCTAAGATCAAGTTTAGATGACTTAGATTGAAGCCCAAACAAAAAGATGAATCAAACGATTTATTTGTTTTTAAGAAACTTGAGAGATTGTAACTATTTTTTTAAGTTATCAATAAAATTTGACTTCAAATTTTTAAGTTAATATTTGATTTGAAATTTATGTGTACAATATGGCATGTCACGTCATCATCCTTCTACATGACATGTCACTTGTCATCTTTTGATAGCTGTCGGCAATCACATTAGTACTTTTAATGATCGAATCGATTAATTAATGGTTTTTATTAAGGAAAACACTAAGTTAATTGTTTTTAGGTAAGATTCAATTAAAATTTTTAATTTTTTGGTAAGCGGACACTTAAGCTAAATTAAAATGCATAAGTTAGAGTAAAATACAGGGGTTAATGATGGAAAAAATAGAGTTTCTTTTTAGTCACTCGAAAAAGTGTATTAAATTAGGTTCTTATGGTTGGTCATTTCAATTGCTTACCTTTGAATTTGCGCCCTTGCCCTTTGCCCATGGCTGCCGTTGCCCCTCATCGGTTACCTAATCCTTATGCTTATTAATTAAACGTTGGTTCCATTCCCATAGATTTCACCCTCAGGCATTTATTAATTAATTAAACTTCGAAAAGTACTTTATAACGTAGAATATTTAGCAAGGTTTATAAAAATTAAAGTTAAAAATAATAAATAATAAATTAAAGATAAAATTGTTATTTTATTCATGAAAGGTTGCGAATATTTGATTCAACATGAAAATAACCTCAACGATCTGAAGGTTGTTCTTGTTTATCTAACGTTAGTCTGATCTCATATGTTTATTTTTAATTTTAGAGTTTAATTTTTAAAAGGAGGAAGCAATAAAAGACCTTTTTATAATTTCTTTTTGTAATTTTTTATAATATTTATAAGTTTTATATAATTTTAAAAAAATATTTTAAAATATTTTAATCTTTTGTAATTTTTATTAGAAAAATAAAAAAATTAAATCAAAAGTTACCAAGTGTCGTCATTTGATTGATTTGTTGATTAATTTTAATAATAATATGATCAAAGCCAAAACCATTAATGGAGAAATTTAATTAATTTTTTAATTAATGAAAAAAATTCAATTGAGTACAAATTAAGTGAAAGGACTTAATTAAATTTTTAATTTTTTAAGAGTTTTTTATACCGATAAAAACTTTCATGTTATAATGAATAATAATAATTTCTATAAATTTAAGTAATTTAAATTCTATATATTCGATAGTGGTGCACGCAAGTATAATTATTGACAAAAAAATATATATTATTGTATGAACTTTTGAAATCTAACATTTAACGCAGCATATTTAAAAAAAAATAAATTTAGCGAAGCATATGTTCTTCGATAAAATAAATTATTTTGCTATTTTAATTCGATAAACAAGTTTGTATTGTCAAATTTTAAGAATTTGCATTCGTATTATTTAAATAATTTTATATTAATTCCATCATTAATTTTACATAGGGTAATCAAAATTAGTATTCACTTAATTAAAAAAATATTTTAGACATTTAAAATAAAATAATTTTATAATTTAAGCCCACGTTACGTAATTCGGTTATTTTGATTACTTTAGTTAAAATCACAAACGAAAAGTTGACGTGTCAATTAAAAAAATTGGTATAACAATAATTTAGCCATAAATTTTTACATATTATATCAAATTAGTCATAATTTTAAAAAAATTAACCCTTAAAATTTATAAATAATCTCAATTTGATTTTAATTATAAAAAATTAAAAGAAATATATAAAAATACATAAACATTTTAAAAATATATAATAAATTTTAAAATATATAAAAATAAAAAAGTTGACAAGAAATAATAATATATAAAAGTAAATTTTTTTTCAAAAAAATATAACAATATATTTAAATTTTATATTATATAAATTAACTGTCCTATAAAAAAATACATGACAAATTTTGAAAATTACTTACATAATAAAAAATCTTATATTAATATAATTGTAAATGTTAGCGAAATTGAACTTTAAAAAAATGAAACACTGTATACTTCTAACATCAGTGCATAGCCCCAAAAGGCAAAAGCTATAAAATTGACAATGACATCATCAAACTTTAGTGTGGAATCCAGTGACAGAACAATTGATGCTATGCAATCCAGTTATTGGCCTACAGTTGAATCCAACTACGCCTTTTAGAAAAATTTCCACTATATTTCAAGGGTTGCAGTGTTATTGAAGTAAACAGCAAATAATTCAACTAAATAAATACCTGATTCATATACTGAAAATCCATTTCTGACAACTCAAATGACTCGCTGCTCATTATCCCACTTCCTCCAATCTTCATTTTCTCCTTTATCTCCTCCTTTCTTCCTTACTCTTCTTCTGACATATAATTGAATCATATAAATAAATCCTTAGATTTTCTTAATTCAAGTGTAGATAAACTTGTTAATTATATTTTAGTCACCCGCTAAACAAAAAAAAATTTAATGAGTGAAAATTAAAATGTATATTTTTATAAGAGTAAAAAAAAATTTAATGAGTGAAAATTAAAATGTATATTTTTATAAGAGTTAAAATGTAATTTTACCATTATATTTTTATGTATTTATTGTTTTTAAATATTTTACATGCTTTATTGATTTGATAAATTTTTTTATAATTTATTAGATTTCTTTTATATTTTTGATAATATTTATAAATTTATATTAATTTCTATTTTTTAATATTTAATAATTTTTAGCACTCTTTGATAAATTTTTTTCTTATTCTTTATGATTTTTAATCATTTTATGGAACAATATTATATTAAATTAAAAGTTGCCACATGTCATTATATGATTGATTTGTCAATTCATTTTAACGATCATTATGGTCAATGATAAAAATTATTAACGAATAAACTTAATTAATTTTTTAGTTAATGATAAGAGTTTAATTTGGTGGAAATTTAATACAAGAGTTTAATTGATTTTTTTATTTGCATTTCTTAAGGTTTTTTTATGACATAATAGCTTTTTGTTTTTTTCTTCCTCACTGGGATTCAAAGTTGAAACATTAATTTTCAAAGTGTCAAAAAGAAAGATAATTTTGAAGTGATTGAGTAAAGAAGGGTTGAATGAAGCAAAACTGGATTCTGGGTTTTTGACCACACTTCTTTCAAAAGCTTTTACCTTAAAGTGAGATGAGGGTTTTACATTGTAGGATCTGAAGTATTTCCAATGACAACGATTGCATCTTTTCTATTATTCCCTTTCTTTCCCATTCAAATCATTTTCAGACAAAATGAATGTGAAGCCTCAAATCAAATTGTATTGGTTTCATTAGTAGCTTTTTGGACCCAAATTAGCCCACTTTCCCCTACCACTCCCTACTCCAAGTTCTGATCCAACGCCCACCCCTTCGGCTTTAGTGATAGATAATGAAGTAATTTCCAAATCAGTACATCGTTCTAACATTCATTGGCAAATAAAAAAAAAATAGTCATACAAAATTGTAAAATGTATAAATAGGAAAACCAAAGTAGAAATTTAAATGTAATTCAATTAGTTATGTGTATGTGATATTTAATTGTTTCGGGTGCAAATTTGTTTATCAGGTGTATCAAACTCAGTTTCACTTACACCCAATTCAGTAGTTGCATTGGGATGGTTGATCATATTTGTGAAGAACTTTTCTGCTAAGATAAAGAATGAGAAAAAATATGTATAAGGTTTGAATTATTGAGAAATTTGTAATAATGTTTAACAGTGTTCTAGTGTGATATATCCTTGATATTGTTAACCAAATAAATGAATTTGCTACCGTACACTACATCTTTATACATGCAACGACAAATATTTCTCACTTTATTGAGATTATATTCAATAAGATCAAATAAATGGATCTAAAATTTCTAGAATTGGTTTTCACCATTTGTGGATGTATCTCGTAATTTTTTTTTTGGTAATCTTAGTTCATTAGAAACACCTCAAATGAAAATTTTAATTTGTTTCACAATTTCAAGATAAAATTTAATTTTCTTTGATTCTTAGTCTTAAGTTTTCATTTGTTTTAACTTTCTTTGCTTCTATTATATTATTTAACACTTTTGTTTCTCATGTTAGTAGGTATGACGACAGTTGTACTTTCCTTCCTCCTTGCAATTTTAAATCTTTGTTGTAAACTTGAATTTGTATGAGTTCATAAATATGAAAAAGTAAGAGATAGGAATACATACATTGTGTGAAATATTTGACATTGTACAGAATATGTCTGACATATTTCTCCTATTTTTGAAAATGATATCTTATAAAGTTGGCCTAATCTTGGTAGGTGTGATGTATTCTCTAACTTCATGGTTTGGAACATTAATAGTATACCTTCGATGAAACATGTGAATATAAATGTTAATTTTTTTTTTTGTTCTGAAATGTCTTATTAATTTCAATTTTAGAAAGAAAGAAATTAATTAATGACTATATTTTACTTTTTTAACAAAATGGAAGCTTCAAGGATATCTAGATTTTTGAAAAGTTTCATGGCACATATAGACAACATGTTATATTTACCTATATTGAATTGAAAGTATTGTGTGGTATGTGCAACCTATTATTAGTATTGAATTGTTAAGAAATTAAGGTTAATGAACAAATAATTGAATTTTTTAACATTGTTGAAGTAATAAGGATAACGACAACATGAATTGTTGATTTAAGATATTGTCTTTTATATGGAACATAATTGAGTCCCATAGATGATGTTTATTAAGGTCCCGCTACAAATTAGAATTATACATTAAGTTAAAAAGGTAAACGTTATAAGTGTAAAGAATTGGAAACTAAAGTTCGTATGACATACTCAGCATCTCAAATCTCTAGCATGCACTTCAAAATGGTTTTCCCTTTTAATAACTTTTGGAACAACAATACTAATCTTAGATAACGCTCCAATAAAGTCTACAGGATAAAGAATGATAAGTTATAAGTAAAAAAAAAAAAACCATTGATGTATATTTATTGAATTGATATGAATCTAAAATGAATTTTACTTGTTAAGATGGTGTTGTTATCCAATCTAGATATAATAACTTGAAATCAATAAACTCAAACTTTTGAAATTTAATGGAATTATGTGCAACATTCATAAGCTGCACAAAAATGTTATATCTCAATATTAGCATATTAATATTGTTGATGATTTTGTATGTGTTTTTTGCACTGGAAACCCTAAATGTCTAGATTTGATAAACATTCCCTCCAGCTAGAAATCAATGATATTTCTTTATCAATTCCTTCAAACCATCTCTTAAAAAAATAAAACTGAAAATTTGGTGCCAAAAGGAGTGTCTACTCCCCTGTACACCAAATCTGTATGGAGATAGTTTTTAAATTAAGGTGTTGAAAATTTATTGAACCTTGAATTTAGGCTTTCTTGATTATTTGGTAGATTTTTAGCCTTTTTTGGAAGATCAAATTTCTTGGAAGCATGATGTTTAGGGATTGGATTGAATCAAAATTTCCCAAGACACTCCCTTGGATCATGATTCTATTAGATGAGTTGCCAAGAGTCTATATTTACTTTATATGTTATTTTTATAATGTAGTATTATTGTAACACCCAATATCCGGTCTAGTCATTGGACCTCAGCTATAAGATGCTACAATAAGAAACAGGAACATTCATATGCAATTTACTCAATAATATTCATTAAACCAATAAATACAAGTTAAGCCTATATTTAACATGCATTACAAACAAAACTAAGTCTCAATCGAGCTTATGAAAGTCTTTAAACTAGCTCGGAACCAAATCGGGATCATTTTGAAATATTTACAAAAAGATAGGTAAAAAGTTAAAATAGGGGTCACAAGGCCGTGTGGCTAAGCCATGTGATAAGGCTGAGGCTATGTGGTGCTATCACATAGTTGTGTCGCCAAACTATGCAACAGATTGATGCCATGTAATATAGGGTCATTTGACCATGTTGTGAGGTCGTGTAACTAACTATGGCCGTATGAACTAAAAACCAACCTGAACATGTAACATATACAGCCATGTCAACCACCCATGTGAGACACATGGCCGTGTGGTAGCCTATGTGCAACATAAATGACCTATTTGAACAAGTTATATACCATTCAAGCAAAATGACATAAAGAGCCAAATTATGCCATTCAATCCTACACTAAAACATACATATTTCAAAGCCAAAACACTAATTCACATAATCATTTAAACATATTGTAATACCCCAAAATTGGTCCTAGGAGTTTTAGGGGTATTTTAGGAATTTTAGCCTTAGAGTGTTCAGAATTTTGTGACATGGTATATCAGTAATGTTTTTGATTATGGTTTTTAGAAAATTAAACCAATTTTTGAAATAAAATGCTGAAAATACTTTCAATTTTAAAATAAGGACTGTTTTGAAATGGGGGTTAAAACTAGGAGTACTAAAAGGGAAAATAACCCAAAACTTTAAAAACCAACCTATTTCTTCCCCCTACCTACAGGTTTCACGTTAGTCTTTTCCTTTATTTTTTTTGTGCCGCCCCTCGAGTTACCTAAGCTCTATTTCTCCAATTTTGATTCTCAAACTTCATTCTTTTGATTTCCATCATCTCCCAATCAATAAACCTCCATAGAATCTTATGAAAAACACCAAAAGCATCATAGATTTCTTCATTGCTTAACTTTTAGGTTTTTTGAGTTTTTGATCAAACATTCACTTTTTTCATCAACTAAGATAACGATTTGATTCTGTATTAGTTTTAATGTTAGTTGATCCTTTAAATTGAGTTTTTAGTCGTTAAATTTCATGTTTTAAACAAAAGCCAAAATTTGGGTCATTAATGGTGAATTTCAGAATTTTGGGTAAAAACATGGTTTCAAAGTGTTTTTCAATTATTTTTGGCATGATTAGAAGGTTTCTAAACTTACCTTAAAGTTTCATCGAAGATTTCCAACATTTTAATGAATTTTTGTTAAAATTGCCATGAACATGTCAAAAATTTTGGTACTATGAATTGAGTAGTTTTGCGTAGTTTAAAGGTTGAGAATTAGTCGTAGGTGAATAATTAGATGAACAAAATTAGTTTTAGATGAAAAGATTAAGTATAGACTGAGATATTTGGAATTTAAGTTTGCTATGTCGAAGGTTTTGGTTACTTGAGAGCGTAGCTTGGGCTTATGTTTTTGATTGCTTGAGTTGAGTCCTTAGCTAATTTTTGAATGTGTTGTTGTGTGATTTGTTGTGTTAAAGCTTTGGATTCATTAAGACCATCTAGAAGTCAAGGAAATGTTAGTTTGGGCTTTCGACATTTTGACGAAAACGTATTGGTGAGTGTTTGGAATAATTGCTTGTGGACATAATTCAATGCGTTAATTGAGAATTTAGTAGTATCCTAAACCCCTACTTTAAATTCTGAGTGTAACCTTCCTTGTACTCATGTTTATCTCATGAAATATGTGCTTGTGTTAATGTGAAAGTGTGAACTAAAATGAGATGCTATATATGTGTTATAAGCTCATGATTATTGTTGTGAAAGAGTATAGGTAAGCATGTCATACATGCTAAGTGACAATCAAAATAATGTGCAAATGATGCAAATGTGCTGTGACGGTAAACGGAAATCAATAAGTAATATGTGTGTTTAAATACAAATATTTTTGTCTTGTGATTCTTGAGACCGTTGGATATAGTTGGCATGTCATAAGATTTTGAGTACTCACCTATATGTATATGTGATTTGGGTGTTAAGGCCCTGGCACATGTTTGAAGAGATAAGGGAATGTGAGCTAAGCTTCATTCAACGGGACATGTTTGGTGTGTTGGAGAGCGTTAGCTTTAAGCTTCACTTTTGAGACATGTTTGACTTTATGAATCTATATGGTGTGTTAGAGATCCGTGTATCCGATGAGTGGTGATAATGCCCACTTTTACGTTTCATAGCTCAAGTGCCAAATCATCTATAAATATGTTTGTATGTATTGAGATGTATGCATGAAAGTGTATGTGATGACTTAGTAAATAAACTGTTAAACGTGCATGAGTAAGTGAAATATGACATTAAAGTTGAGACTATCCTAATTGTGCTATGTATGAGTTCCACTAATGCTTGATGATGTTCACATGGTAAGTTGTTTTAGGCATTCACTAAGCTTGTTAAGCTCACTCAGTCCTTTTAATCCATTGCATATTAGTAGCATTTCGGTGTGAGAGATGTGGTTCCAAGGGATTGATCCAAGCGAGTCTCTAGTAATACTTCATAGGTGATTCATTATTTGTTTAGAATTTGGGAAATAAAAACAATGTGGTAGAACTATTGCATAAATGTTGCTATTATGTTTTGGTTATTGCCATAGCTTATTAATTCTTGAGATTTATGGATATTGTTCTTGTTATATCGCTTGGTTACTCAGACATGTTTTCAATGATTGAACTGTTATTATGGTCATTTTGATGTTTATTTGATGAGGTATTAGTTATATGTTGAATGATTTATGATCGGGATGGATTATTTGCCTTATTATGCTATATTTTTGGTGTCTAGAGTAGATGTACCAATATTTGAGTTTTAAAAATAATACCTCTGTGATATTACATTATGCAAGAAGCCAGTGTTTTAATTTGGTATTGATACCTTATCACGAGTATCGATACTTAGGGTAAAATAATCGATACTTTAATAAATGTACCAATATTTTCTAGGATTTAATTTTTAGACAAGAAAAAAATGTTGTTTTGGTATCGATTTTTCAAACGGTATCGATACCATTTAAGGGAAATATCGATACCTTTGTTTTAGTATCAATACCTATGTGACTTGTTTTGAAATTTTAAATGAACCCTATGCATGTTTAATAATATTTATAAGACTATTTGATGTATGTTTAGTATGTATTAAGTATGATTAGAATAAGATTGACTCATAACTTGTGTGTATGTTCACATAGAAAATGTTTCTTTAATAATGAGCTTATTTGTACTATATATGATGTGAGACAGTGGCATGGCATCTTGATATTCGGGCTCGGCGGCCGAGTCGGGTATAGGGTGTTACACATACAACCAATATTCCCTCATTGACACCAACAATTCTATAAACTCAAATTAACAACCAATTATGTTTTAATCATTTTGATAGCTCGATGAAGCAAACCGAAAATACCAAGAGGGGGGTGAATTGGCCTTTAAAAAAATTGGTGAAAGCAAAGGCAATACTGAAACAAAGAACACAAAGAATTTAGAGTGGTTTAACCCTAATTGCCTACTCCACTCCCTTAGCTTTCCACCATTAAGGATTTTTCCAAATTCACTAATTTGTTCAACCTTTGAGGACGAGGTTTAACCTTACAACTTCTTAATATTTCTACCCCAAATCTTAAGTTTCAAAACCTGTTAAAGAGATACAAATGAGCAAAAAAATACAAATGAGCAAAAAAAGAAACAATCCTTACAAGATAAAATTGTTTGCAAATTGAAGCACAAATACAATGAGATACACTTGAGCAAAAGAAAAGATATAAGGCTCACAAGTGTATGTAAGAAGAATATAAAAATTTAAGCTCTAAGATTATTTGATTGATAATTTTGGCTTAAAAATACTTTCTTGGATGTTGTAGGACTTTAAAAGATGGTATTTATACCCCCTAATAAATTTCCAGCCATTGAGGTTGTTGGTGAAGTTAACATGGCCGTTGGCGATGTAAAACCTGAGCATTTATTTCACTTGCAACTGTGAGTATCGATACCTCCAAAAAGGGTATTGATATTTTTCGTCATAAATGCTAATCCAGTGACTGTTGGAATGAAATAATTGATACTTCAAAAATATTTTATCGATACTTCTTGAAATAGGTATCGATATTGGATCGATACTTTGTAGGGTTTGTGATAAACATAATACAATTTTGGTATTATTTTAAAGAAAGGTATCAATTATTTTCAAAAAGTATCGATACAAAAAAAAACATGGTATCGATAATTTTTAGGGTTTTGACAGAATGCCTTTTTAGTCTTGATTTTTCTAAGGGTATTGATATTTCAAAAATTACCAATACTTGGCCAAATGGTATCGATACTTTTTGGCCTAGAGGAATTCTGACTTGTTTGAAAATCATTTTCACTTGATTTTAAAATTGTTTCAAAATTTTCTAAGAGTTTATTGTAAATATTCAAAGTTTTATTTCTTATAGTTCAAATTGAAAAAATATTTTATCAATTTTAGCTTACATTCAAAAACACGTTTAATTTGTTATATCAAAATCCTTTATCAAATAAAGCTTAGTTTAACAATCTCCCCCTTTTTGATATGACAAAACATTTGGTAAATTTGTTTTTTAATAATTGCTCCCCCTTAATAAAAGACATTTTAAATTTGAGGCCAAAATAAAATTTTTCATTCAAGTTGGCATTCATTTTTACTTAAAAAAAATTGGTCACATAAATTTGCATTTAATTATCATCAAAGATTAATTAATCAATTTACCTTTTCTTCTTCCCCTTTTTGTTATATCAAAAGACCAATAAAGCTTAAGGAGAAAAGAAGTCAGCTAAAAAAAAGAGAGATAAAGTTGAAAGAGCATTAAAAAAAGTATCTCAAAATACAAAGAAATCAATAAGGTGAAATAGAAGGATATAGGCATAAACATAAAAATAAAGGTGCAAATGTATGAAAATGAAATGTATGATCTAACGTTAGTCTAATCATCATGATGAGGGGAGAAAGGAGGTCTCGAAGGGAAATGAGCTAAGAGAGATGCCATTTGCGTCTCCAAAGTCGAAAGATGAGAGTTAACATCTTCCCTAAGACCTCGAATGTCGTTGCTCAAAGAATGGATAACATCAAGGATAACACTATTAACCTTGGAAGAGGGTTGAATAGCATGCGAAGAAGAAGTTGGTAGAGAAACGGGATCGGGTATCAGAATATCGTAAAAAATAGTGTTGACGTCGTCATCTTTATTATCCGCTGGATGGTCAATTTTTCATCCAAGTGTTGGTGGCAGAATCGAAATGATATCCCACATGATGTAGGGCCCCATAACTAATAGGTTGATTAGAAGAAACGGGGGTGTCTCCATGGGTGCTAATGCATAATTGCCTAAAAAAGTATGGCAAATACATACCTTAAGGAAGAGTGATATTTGTATTCATCCCCTTTCAATAGCTCTTGCAATATCATTAAACAAGATAAGTGCAAGTTCAGGATGCCTATCGGATTTAAAACCATTGAGCCACCAATAATCGGTGTTTCGAAGCTTGGCATGCTTTTTGATAGGTCATAGATTCAAAGTGAGAATTAAATAGAGGACATGATCATAGAGATTGAGTTCAGATGCTGATCCAAACTGGATAAAAAGGGAGGTATCAAAATGCCATTTTTCATCGGAGGAACATCCGAAAGGTAAGTGAAGATAATCACCAAACTCTTTGAGAGTGAGGCGAATAGGAGTTCCAATTAAAAATGAGGTGATGGCAGTAACAGTATCATCGAACTCATCATGTTCGAGTTTTGCATTTAAAAAGAAAGCTCAAACAAGATTTAAATAAGTTGGCGAAGAAATATTTAAAAAATCCACCCACCCCAAATTTTGTAAAATAGGGACATAAGCAAAGCTAATCGCTTCTAACATGGCTATATCAATTTTCCTAGCCTCCCATACACGTTTTGATGCAAAATACGAGTTAAAAATATACCGAGTGCATGAGTCTTGAAGACAAGTGCTAAATGATGACTCCAACTCACTAGATAGATTAGAAGAAGATGCACTAGTCCTAGAACACTTCTTTAGGGCCATAATAACTATTAACCACTTAGAAAAAACATTAAAAAAAAATCTCTTTGAGAAATTTTGTCGAACACTTGGTGGGTTAAGGTTTGAAATTTTTTTTAACAAAGATCTTTAGGAGGAGGTGACCTCCTGTAATAAAACTCGATATATATTGTTCAAAAATATCCCAATAACCATCAACAAACATGATTTCAACCTACATTTGTCTAAATCAACAAATTAAAAGTTTTAGTTATTTACCTAAAAATGTTGAAATAGGAAAAATCTTCAAGCAAGGATGAAGAAATCTTTTGAAAAGGATGTTTGAAAATGTAAAAGAGCCAATATTTTTTGAAAGAATGAAAAAATTCAAAAACTTTAGAGAGAAGATGCGAGGATTTTTGGTAGAGGGAAAAACTAGTTTTAGGGATTTTTTGTTTTAAAACAGCAGCATGTACCTTTAAACCCCCAGTAGTATAGATATTTTTACATGAGTATCAATATTTTTATAAAAGTATTGATATTTTTAAGTTGGTATCGATACCAAATTACCATTCTGTTTTCCAAGTGCAGTAAGACAACAAAAACAAGATTTTTACTTTGTATTATTTTCTAAGGGTGCTAAAATGACTTCAAAACTGTTCCTAAACATTTCATATGCATAAAGATATGTAGTGTGAGTAAAATGCATTAAGCAAAAATATGTTAAAAAAATAACTAAGTTAATACCACTTCTCTAAAATGTAAAAGGAAGTGAAAATAAAATAGAATAGTTTTTCACATGAAACTCCCTCTACCTTTTTGCATATAAAAGTCATGAAATCCATACTCAACAAGCTTTTTTCAATAAAAATAATCAAATAAGTTACAAGAAGATTGTAACACAAATTTAAGGCAAGGTTGTCAAACCTAGTTCTCCCCTAACTGTCCAAAATCTTTCTTTGTCTAGAAGTTTTGTGAAAATGTTAGCTAATTGGTTTAAGGTATCTATATACTCTAGAACTATTTCACCCTTTTGGACATGATCTCTAATGAAATGATTTCTAAATTTAATGTGTTTAGTTCTAGAATGTTGGATTGGATTTTTAGTGAGACAAATAGCACTAGTATTAACACACTTGATAGGAATGGTATCTATATCAATTTCATAGTCCTTAAGTTGTTGTTTCATCCATAAAATTTGAGCACAACAACTACCGGCAGAAATATATTCCATTTTGATGGTGGACAATGCAACACTATTTTGTTTCTTTGAAAACCATGAAATTAGCATGCTGCCTAAAAATTAACAAGTACTAGAGGTGCTTTTCCTATCTAATTTGCAACCTCAAAAATCCGCATTCGAGTAAGCATGCAAGCTAAAGGATGAGTCTCTAGACTACCAAAGATCTAAATTTGGAGTATCTCTATGGTATCTAAAGATTATCTTAAGGTATCTGTTTTTTTTTTAAAAGTATTGATACAAAAAAAACATGGTATCAATAATTTTTAGGGTTTTGACAAAATACTTTTTTGGTCTCAATTTTTCTAAGGGTATCGATATTTCAAAAATTATCGATACTTGGCCAAATGGTATCAAATACTGTAACAGCCTAATTTTAGGCCTAATTAGAATAGTAGTTTCGGGACCACAAATTTGACGTAAGAAAATTTATTTTTATTATATTTTTATGGTCTACGATTTCACGAAACGATTTCGTGAAAATTTCGTTCGAAAATTTTAACGTTTGGCCACTCAATTTAGTCAAAAGGACTAAATTATAAAAAGTGCAAAAGTTGAGTTCTACATGCTAGAGGTTTTTAATTGTTATGAAATTTTAAATTGAAGGTCCTTAAATGATAATTAGACCATTGGATAATTTTTTGGACAAAAATGGACATGAAATAGGTGAAATAGAATATTTTTAAGTTAATGGCATTTTGGTCATTTAGTAATTAAAATGAATTAAAAACAAAATTAAAAGCCAATTTTTGTCCATATTCTACCCCATAACCGAATTTCACAAGGGGAAACCATGGCTAGGGTTTTTCAAGCTTCCAAGCTCGTTTGTAAGTCCGTTCTTGCCCCGTTTTTTAATGATTTTTACGTTTTTGAAATCCTCGTAACAAGATCTACCTATTTCTACCATTTATTTGAGTTATAATGAAGGTATAGGGTTTGAAACATGTTAAAAATTTGTGCATTTTGATGTTTAATGGTAGATTATGCATGCCTATGGTTGGAGAAACAACTTTTGCTAAGTGATTTTCGGTGAAAATGCTTAAAAGTACTGAATTGTAAAAGTTATAAAATATGTAGTAAAAGTGTGTTCTAGTGGAAATTGTGACCTGTTATAGTTATGAAAATGGTTCGGTTAGGCTTAAAATACAAGGAAATTGAATAAAAATCATTTTACGAGCTTAGGGGCAAAAGTGTAAATATGACAAAGTTTAGGGGCAAAAATGTAAATTTTTATAAAATGTGAATTTAGGCTAATTTGAGTAGCAGGATGAATAAATGAGTTAAATGTGTTGTTATAGATCAAGGAAAACGAGATTTGGACTTAGAACGGGAGGAAAACAAAGAATATGACGAATAAGTCTTTTTCACCAATTGTGCTACCGAGGTAAGTTTGTATGTAAATAATATATTGTTTTTACTTATTTTATAATATTTTGATATTATATGAGAGGTGGTTGCATATTGAATGATCACTTGATGTAAATTATGAATTGAAATTGATTATGAATGAATTGGTAAAATGTTGAAAAGTGAAAAATTTCCCGGTTGGATCTTTGAAATAGAAAAGATACGAATGATCCGTTGTGAGAACACATGTCTAGTACTATGTGCAGGCTACTATGTGTTTAAAATAGTTTTAGGTCACGTGTGTAGTACTAAGTGCAGGCTACTACGTGTACCAGATGGTTAGGTCGCATGTATAGTACTAAGTGCAGGCTACTATGCGTACCCAATAGCTTCGATCACATGTGTGATACTAAGTGCAGGCCACCATGTGTAAAAGATAGCTTTGGTCACAAGTGTGGTACTATGTGAAGGCCATTTTGTGAAGAAGGTAGCTTTGACTATAAGGGTGGTACTGTGTGCAGGCCACCGGGCATCTATTATTATTCCGATGTGTTCAATGGGAAATGACTAGGTGTAATTGAATATGACTATGTGATGAATAAGTGCAGGTACATGTGTGTAAACTTATGAGCAATGTGCTTGATATGTGATCGAACATTGGTAAGCTTGATATGGAGTAAGTGTTACAATGAAAGTTACTACAAAGAAAACATGAAAGAGTGAAATTTAATAATAAAACAATTTTGGATAACAACAGTTGTGTGACTTTGAAAAATCACAAAAAATGGTGGAAATCGAATTAGAAGTTTAATAAGATATGAAATAAAATCTTATTGAGTCTATTTTCATATAAAGGAAACAATGTAAGAAAAAGAATTTCATATTATGAGATATTTGAATTTTTGTGAGACAAAGTCAGAATGATTTCAAAATCCCCTGTTCTGATTTGAGAAAATCATTAAAAAATGTACAAAAATAATTATGGGTTATAATTTATATGCTTAAAATCCTTAATGAGTTTTTTTCGAAAGAAACAAAAGGGAACAGTATCCAAATCTTTTACGAAGATATAATTAATTCTTATTACAGAGGGGTCGAAACTGTTGGATAGCGAAATAGGGGTGACTTTAAAGAATAAATTGTACTTATTGGCTAGACTAAAAATTCTGAAAATTTTATGGTAAGAAGATATATGAGCCTATTTTCAGGGAAAATTAGAAAACCTTAATTTGGAGTTCCGTATCTCAAGATATAAATAATTTAGTGACTGTGACTCGAGTAGATAGCTTGAGATGAACATGAATAAATAGTGGAACTATGTGCAATTATGATTGTATTATCTTGAGAACATATTGTGAAGATTTATAAAAGCATGTTTATAGATTACTTATCATTTACATACCTACTTCCTAAGTGATAATGCTTACCCCCCTTCCTTTCCTTTTTCCTATAGTGTCACAGATGCTAGCTCAAGTTGGAGGTCGTCGGAGATTCTATCACACAAACAAGTTATTGATTGGTATAATATTAATGATCTTCAAGTATTTTTAAGTCTATGGAATGTATAGGGACTTGATTATGTGTATATGTTATTATGAGTTGGCCTATAATATTTGATAGTTCATTTTGTATAAGGCCATTGAGGATGACTAATATTAGTTAAGTTAGATGTTTATGATGTTGTATTTTGTGGTTGTGCAAGCTTACATGACTTGGTTGAATGAGTGTGTGATGATTAATTATGGAAAGTAATGCCTCGTACCCTATTCCGGCATCAAATACGGGTAAGGGTGTTACAAAATTTTTTTGGCCTGGAGCAATTCTGACGTGTTTGAAAATCATTTTAATGTGTTAAAATGATTTTAACTTAATTGAGATCATTTTGACTTGGTTAAAATCATTTTCACTTGATTTCAAAATTGTTTCAAAATTTTCTATGAGTTTATTGTAAATATTTAAAGTATTATTTCTTAGAATTCAAATTGAAAATATATTTTATCAATTTTAGCTTATATTCAAAAACACTTTTAATTTGTTATATCAAAATCCTTTTCAAATAAAGCTTAGTGTAACAAAATTCAAATCACAACTTCAACAATGCCAAATATAGCATTTACTTATCACAAACCAAAGTCTAAAGCCATTTCATGCCAACATTTAAAACATATGCATAATGCCATTCAAAATATACCAAACTTGACATTTACCAAACATCAAATATCAAACCACAACCATAAGCTTATATAGAAGGCTTTTACATCAAAGTTCACACTATTTTATATAAGTTAATCCAACCTATGTACATGCCACAAGTACCCAAAATAAAACATCAAAAGTCTACCAAATTGAGAGACGGTAGTAGTGAGATTCTCGCTGATTCCCTCGACACCTTCTGATGTCTAAAATCTACAGAAAAGTAATAACATGAGTAAGTATTTAAAATACTTAGTAAGCTCATACATTATAACAATTACTTACCTCAATTTCTTATCAAATACAAAATCATTATTTAATACAAATATACCTATCAAGATTCAAAAAACTTCATTAATATATAAGGTTTGGAGCTCATTCACATATATACAACCTCAATTACTCACATTTTCATTTCAAATCAAGTTATATTCTGTATCCAAATCATATACATTACTTTGCCAACATTTAATGGCATATCAACTCATTTCCATTCATAGTATTACCTGATGAAACTTTGTAAAAGAACTTGGTACACAGGTGAAAGTAATGGTGTTTGGTTACCTGTTTGGGTTAAACCTATACGAATAATGAATCATAGTGCCTTGTTACCCATTAGGGTTAAACCTACACGAATCGAATAATAGTGTCTGATCACCGCTAGGGTTGAACCTACACAACAAATGGCCTTGCTAGAGCTTAATATACCTGTATTCTCGAGTTCGCAACACATGCTAGAGCTCAGAACCTATGGGCAATAACCTGTAACCTCATATATGAGACTGTTACTAATTTCATCGGGATTTATCTCAGATTATAACACAATTCATAGTCACCAACAATCACCATTTCCAAATCAAATATAATATATTAGCAGTAGCAATTATATTATACCATGTGAACTTACCTAGTAAAATTGTATCGGTTTAGCTAACAAAGACTAGTTGACAATGTAATGCCCCCACGCCCGAGACCGTCGCCGGAGTCGAGTATGAGGTGTTACTAAGCTTAATTTAACATTTTAAGAACTTTGGATTATTTGTTTCTACATTCACAGCTTCCAAGCTACTTGCGTCACAGTCACGAGAAAAATCATATCTCGAGTTATAAAACTCGAAATCAAGATCCGTAAATTTTCCCTGAATCTAGACTCATATACCTATCTACTAAATTTTTTTCTAGAATTTTTGGTTGGGTAAATTAGTACATTTTATTAGTTTAAGTTATCCCTGTTTCAGGACTTGACTGGTCTGACCTCTGTTTACTACGAACCACATTTCTCTCTGTACAAAATTCATATGACTATAAGGTTTGTTTATCATGAAACTAGACTCAATAAGGATTCTGAGAATATAAAATAAATCACCTAATTATATCTGTACAATTTATGGTGAATTTATAAAGTTGAAATAGGGGATCCAGAAACTGCTCTGACCCTGTTTCACTAAAATTCAAATATCTTCTAACATATAATTCCTTTACCTGTTTCATTTATTTCATGTGAAACTAGACATAATAATCTTAAATTTGATATTTAATCCATCACTAAATTCAATTTCTATGATTTTTAGTAAATTTTCAAACTCACATCAGTGTTGCTGCAATATTCTATTTATGGCAATTTCATCCTTTTTATGAGTTTTCATGAATTAGATAACTTATTAATTTTCCATAACATCAAACATAATCTAAACTAACCATTTCCATAATTTATCATTATCAAGCATTTCCTCAACCATTCCATCACCATATCATAAGATCATTTACACAAAATAGGTATATTGCTATACATGCCATACTTAAATTTACAAGCCATTTACCGAAAAGTTCTTCCGGATAGTGTGACTGAGCCTTCGACCTATCCCGACTCCTAAGCTGGTTTTTCCAAAACTACAATGAGTAAGAAGGAGGGAGTAAGCATAAATGCTTAGTAAGTTCATATGCAAATAATAAGTAACATAACAAACAATCATACCAATCAACATTAGCATGCATCACCAAAACACATATCACATTTCTAATCATTTTTCATCATCTTATTACCTTATCGTGGTTGTATCGATACTCAACCCGAGGGTTAAATACATACCTGTACAGAATATCCATTTCTCATCGCTTACCAATACGTCTCTTTACATCTCAAGTATTCCTCCATTTGAGTAAAACTTTACCCGTTGAACATATCGGAATATAATTCGGATACATGGAAACTTTGCACATAAGTGCCACATATGTAGCCAAGCTACTATGTAACCCGCCCATGTTTAACTCGGACTCAACTCAACGAGCTCGGGCGTTCGCATCCATAAGTGAACTCGGACTCAACTCAACGAGCTCGGATGCCTAGTTACATCTCACGAACTCGGACTCAACTCAACGAGTTCGGACATTCGCATCCATAAGTGAACTCGGACTCAACTCAACGAGCTCGGATGCTCAACCATCCTAGTGACATGTCACTTGTATCCTAATCTATTCCTAAGGTTCAAACGGGATTTTCCTCGAACATATATCCTTGCTGTCTTCCGTAGAATACCAAACCAATACTCGGTAATAATTATATTTAGCAAGTAGCACACATGATTTGCATTTTGTTCGAAAATAACCACAAAGCATATATTTCATGATAAAAATCAGCATATCACATAATTGACATCAATGACTTAAAAATAACAATTATGCTACATTATTTACACATGAACTTACCTTGGTACCAAAATATAAAGATTTTGCAATTCAGTCCACAATCTTTTCTTTCCCTCGATTGGGGTCGTTTCCACGTCTTTCTTGATCTAAAATAACACATTTAGCTTATTTAATACTCACATTATCAAATTAATCCTTAATTCAAATTTTGGCAAAATTACAATTTTACCCCTAAACTTTTGCATATTTACATTTTTTCCCCTAGGCTCGGGATTAAACTTTATTCCTTATTCTTATGTTTTACAACATGCTGATCACTTTTCCCTTCTATGGCAATATCAAATTCTCACTCTAACATGTACTTGTGACTATTAGGTATTTTTACCGATTAAGCCCTTTTACTCGTTTTTGCTTAAAATCGAGTAGTGCAAGTTGTCTAACATAATTTAAAACCTCATATTCTATCATAAAACATCAAAATACACAAATTTCACCTATGGGTATTTTTCCAAATATAAACCCTAGGTTAAATTATTGCTAACATAAGCTTAATCGAGTTATCGGGATCTCAAAAACGTAAAAATCATTAAAAACGGGGCTTAGAATCACTTACTATGAAGCTTGAAAGTTGAAGAAACCCTAGCTATGGTGAGAGTGAAGTTTCGGCAGCAACTAAATGGGGAAGATGACTATTTTGTGTTATTTTTCCCATTTTATTTCATTTAATATCCAAATGACCAAAATGCCCTTAATACCTTTCTTTGAAAATTTTTATGTACAAGCCCATTTTTGTCCAAAATTTTAGAAATTGGTCAAATTGCTATTTAAGACCTCCTAATTAATATTTTCAAAGCAATTTCATACTAAAAACTTCTAGAATGCAAGTTTTGCAACTTATTCGATTTAGTCCCTAACTTCAAATTAAGCATTTTATGCATAGAATTTCTTCACAAAATTTTCACACAATCATGCAATCATATCATAAACCTCAAAATAATTATAAAATAATTATTTCTATCTCGGATTTGTGGTCACGAAACCACTATTCTGATTAGGCCCTAATTCGGGATATTACAGACAATTTCCTCTTTTCCTCCTTTGTTCTCCAGTTGTTGAAATTTTTTATCTAGATCAGAATTTAACTCAGTTAATCATTCCAATTAACAATTAACAACATATATAGTCATACCATAGCTCAATTTCATCTATACAATAACTCCTCAACTTTTGCATTTATCTCAATGTCGAAACTGATCTCAAACACATCCTTAACTAATATACCAGCAGCATGTAACATATACTTTTCACCCCTCTATTTGTAATTTTCACAAGTTAGTCCTTAATGACAAAACTATCAAAATTTCACTTACAGTTTAATTCTACTAAAAATTAAACTTAACATACTAACTAATAACACCAAAAAATTCATGAATCATTTAATGATAACTTTTCTAAAGTTTAACAGTTTCACGAAATAGCCCTTGGGTTAGTTGAATCAAACTCCTGAAATTCCAAAAACATAAAAATTACAAGAAAATGATTTGAAAAACTCACCAAATTGAAGAACTAAAGATCAAAACCCTAAAAATGTCTTCTCCCCTATTGAGGTTCAAGTAATTTTAGTGGAAATGGTTTGAGAAAAGCTTGCTTTTCTCTTTCCATCCGTCATCCATGTTTTATTATATTTCATTTCATTTCATTTATTATATTATTATATTATTATATTATTTTACTTAAATTTTACTTATGTAATCTAAGTAAACAGTCTATAATACATTAAAAAGAATAATATCATTACTATTTTGATCCTTAAATAATTTAAAAGTCTATAAAAACTAAACTTTTATGACTTTTACAATTTAGTCATTTTTCCTCAATTGCTAACTGTTCACTAAATTACTAGGCCAACACTTAATATAATTCTATAATAATATCATAAATATTATAAAATAATATTTACTGACTCAATCCTTGAAAATCGGGGTTTCAAAACCACCATTTCCAGTACCACTGAAAAATAGGCTGTTGTAATTATAGTATTGTTGTTTCAATGAGATTGTATTAGATATTAATTTGTAAGCAAGTCTCAAAATTAATGTCTATATATTTGAAAAAAATTCTTAGGAAATGAACTGAGAGTTATTGACCTTGCCCCAGTGTGCGTGCACCAAGGCTAGATAAACAAAGTAATTAAAGATATGGAAGTGTGGTGAACTTCAAGCATACAAGTCAAATTGTAATATAATTTTAATTTACAATGAAATAAAAAAGTATTCCGAAGATTGTACCCAAGGTATTGTCAAAATTTTTAAACGTTGTTACTAAATTAATTATTAAAAAACAAGTGTTAATCTAATTAAGTTACAAATTGTAGTGAGAATTCAAGATCAAACTGAATTAAAATTAATTGAACTAAAACTAATCCTAATTTACCATCTACTAAAGAAATTAGTATTTATCAAATAAATAATGCCAAAATCAATTAATTAACTAATTAATAATTAAGCTAAAATCCTAACCCAATTGAATGGTTAACTACTCTTACCTAGAAATACCCTTTTGGTCTTTTCGTACTTAAGGATTACCGCCTAAGATACCATTTTCGTCTCACTTAAAGGCATATTCACCAAATCGACACGGTACAAATCCTTTTAGTCTCATTTGTCTTGATATTCTACTAGAGTTGTCAATTCTTGTATTCTAGCAATTTGGCGAAATCAAATAACTCAACCAAATTGAATTAAACATTTAACTAATAATCAATTAAATAGTTAATTCATTCCAAAAATATTCATAATAGCCCAAATTTCAATCTCATTAACATACAAATATTAAATCAAATAAATGAAAAAATAAAAATGTAAAACGAGATTGAGTGGATAGAATTCTCATTGATAAAATTCAGTTGATTGTGAAGTCTTGAATCATCTCCGAATGCAAATGTTACTTGAGAAAATATAACTTCAATACAAAGACAAAAATAACATAAAATATAAAAAGAAAAAGAAACTAATACAAGATTATTCTAAAAGAAAACCTAACCTAAAACTAAGCTATTGACTAACTACTGAATAGCTACTGAACATTCTTTTTAATTATAAATAAAATGTTGGTTATATAGTGAGGAATCCAAAGACCAAAGTGCCTCTCCGTTTAATACAACAATTAGGGTTTAAAGTTGAAAAATGACCCTGAATTTCCCTTAAAATCAAAGTTAACACATGTAGGAATTCGTTGTGACGCCGCCACATTGGGAACTTCCTCGTCATGATGTGGTGTAACACCTTATACCTGGCTTGGTCACCAAGCCCGAATACGGGATGCCACACCACCGTCTTATGTCATATACAACAAGTAAAAGTTAAAATTAGACGAAGCATCTTGCATGAGAGTATTCGTATAGGTTTTAAGTCAATTATACTTGTTAGTTGTCAATGTTACATTCTAACCATACATCAAATAGTCTTATAACAATAATTAAACATGCATAAGGTGCATTTAACAAAATCTCAAAATTTTCATGTCAGTATCGATATTGACACTAGGGTATCTATATTTTCTTTAATGGTATTGATACCACCTGGAAAAGTGATACCAAACTTGCATTCAATCTATATTCTGATTCCCTGCATGTTTCAAAACATAGAGGTATCTATTTTAAAACCCGATTATCGATACCTCTACTCTAAACCTAAAAAATGCAGCATACATAAGCAATTAATCCATTCCAATTTAGTTCCTAAACATCATGCATCAATTACTTCGACAAATAACCATTCAGTGACCTAATTAATAGTTTAATATCAAAAAATCGTGTTCGGGCAAGTAACGTTAATCCATCCTCATGTTATGAACCCAAGGATAACAATAACATGTAATCCTTATAAACCGAACCAAAAACCAACAAAATGTATAAAAATTAATATGGCTATAAACAATTCTTCCACATACCTTATTCCCCAAAGCGTGAATAAATATAGAACACCTACGAAATAACAAATAGACTTGCTTGGATCACCTCTCGGAAACCACACCGCTCACACCGGCACAATACTAATTTGCAGTGGTTTAAAAGGAGTGAGTGAGCTTAACAAGCTCAGTGAATGCTCAGAATAACCACAATGCAAACAATTCATGAATTATCAACGAAACAAATATATAGCATAACTTGAATAGTTCCAACTCTAGTGTCATATTATACTTATGCATTATTACTTGTTCTTTTACATGGTAAACATATTCACTTTTAAGCATATATCACATTACACATATAATCACATAATATTTAAGCATATATCACAATACTTATATAAGTACATAATGTTCAAGCACATATCGCAATATTCATATAATCATGTAACACTCAAGCATATATCGCAATACTCAAAAACATGTTTTTAGATAAATTGCATAATGGTCACAATCGTATAAACACATATTAGAATACACACATATTCATAATTTAAGATAATTTGGCACTTGAGCTATGAAACATGAAAGTGAGCTTTATCATCACTCATCTGGTACACTGATCTCCAACATACCACATAGACTCATAGAGTCAAACATGTCCCAAAAGTGAAGCATAAAGCTAACACTCTCTTTATTTCCCCTCACATGCCCCGTTGAATGGAGCTTAGCTCACATTCCCTTATCCTTCCAACATGTGTTAGGGACTTAACGCCTAAAATCACTATACATATAGGTGAGTACTTACAATCCTATGGCATGCCAACTATATCAAACAATTTCAAGATCACAAGGTCGAAATATCTAAAATCAAACATATATCACTTACCGATTATCTGTGCACTATCACTGCATATTTTCATTTTTAGCAAAACACTGTCACTAACATTTAACATATACATAACATGTACACATTTGTACTTTCACAACAATTATCATAACCACATATCACATGTTATGGCATCTCATCTCAATTCACATATTTACAAACACATAAGCACATAGTTCAAAAGATAAAATAGGTATGAGAAAGCTTACACTAGGAATTTAGAGTAGGGGTTTAGGCTACCACTAGATTCCCAAATAATGCATTGAATCATGTCTACAAGCAATTATTCCAAACACTTACTAATTACACTTTTGCCTAAAAGCTGAAAGTTCAAATTAGCTTTTCCTTGCCTTTATCTCTACTTGTAGAAAGTCCTATCAAATTCAAAACTTGAACGTAACAAATTCACACAACAATACATTCACAAATCAACCAAGGACCCACCACAAGCAATAAAAAACATAAGCCTAAACTAAGTTCTCATGTAACCGAAACCTTTAACATAACCAACTTGAAATCCACATATCTCAATCTACACTTAATCTTTTCACCTAAAATGAGTTTCATTCATCTAATTATTCATCTACGACTAATTTCTAACCGTTAAACTATGCTAAACTACTCAGTTCATGGTATCAACTTGTTTGACATGTTTTTGGCTATCTTAATGAAAATTTATTAAAACGTTGGAAATCCTTAACAAAACTTCAAAGTAAGTTTAGAAACCTTCTAATCATGTCAAAACAAGTTGAAAAACACTTTGAAACCATGTTTTTACTCAAAATCATGAAATCCACCATTAACGAGCCAATTTTTAGCTTTTATTCAAAACATGCGATTAATGGCTAATAATTCAGTTTAAAAGAATATTTAAAACAAATTAGAAGTTGAATCGTTACCTTAGATGACAAAAAATTAAGCATTTGATCGAAAAACCAAAAAACTCACAAGCTTAACAATGAAGAAATCAATAGTGTTTTTAGGTGTTTTTCTTGGATTTCATGGAGATATTTGGCTTAGATAATGATAGAAATAAAAAGAATTAAGGTTGGAGAACAAAAAGTGGAAGAGAAGAGCTTTGGGTGCAAGGGACAGCTAAAGCATGAAGATGGAGAAGATGAACATGAAATTTATAGGTTGGGGATGATATTAGGGTGATTATTAAAATTTGGTTTAATTGCCTTATAAAACTCACATTTATTACTCTTTTATAAATCAATCCAATTTTCAAAATTGAAGGTCTTTAAAACTCTTTTTGAAAATTGATTTAATTTTTTAAAATCCATAAAAAAAGTATTACCGATAAATCATGTCACAAAATTTCAAACACTCTAAGGCTTAATACCTAAAATACCCCTAAAACTCGTAGGCTGTAACGCCCCGAATTTGGGCCTAAAAGTATTGGGCCTTGAGTATGGGTCCATCATGAGGTTGTATATAAGTATTTAATTGTGCAAGGAAATGACACAATTAAATGTCTGCTCAAGTGGTTAATGGCTCTAAGAAATGTTGGAGAAATCTTGGGTTCAAACTTGGGTTTTAGCAAAAATTTAGGTTGTAAGTGAATAAAACCCTGGATGCTTGGATGAAGGCCTGTTAAATTATTGTGTTAAATAAATGACACAAAGAAGCTTGTGGTCTAGTGGTTGTGGCGTCATTAAGGTTGCAAGGGAGCCTAGGTTCAAGTCTTAGCTCTTACAATTTATTTTGGTTTTTCTTTTAAAGGAACCTGGACTTTGGCCTATAGACCTTATAATTAATTGAGGATAAAATATGACATAAGAAGAGCCTGTGGTGTAGTGGCAAGGTGGCGTGTGGTGTAACTGTGAGGTCTGAGGTTCAAGTCTTGGGATGCGCAGTAAAGTATTTATTTTGCTATTTGAGCTGTGTAGGAGGTGGAGTTGGACTGGAACTCTGTGGTTGAAAGTAATCCCACATCAGGAAGCTAACATGAGAATTGGTGAGAAGCTGGCTTTAAATAGAGCGAACCAGATGAGTTGGTGAGGGGAAAAGTGATTAGGACTCAATACAGGATGTGCCAAGGTTAGTGATCATGGACTTCGGTGCGTTCTCATAAACAGGTATGTATTCATGCCCTTCTTTGTTGGAAATCGGCAAAAGTCAAAAAGTCAAAACTTCGGCATTTGAGGCCTCACGAGCGTGCAATCCCTCGTGAGGTAAATCGAGCCCACGAACATGGGCGCTAGACTATAGAGGCCACCACGAGCTCTCTTGTGGTCTTGGGCTATTCTGGGCCTCGTTGGGCCGAAATGAGCCGTGTGGGCCTAGTGGGCTTGTGGGCCCACATGAATGAAATGTATGTGATGCGATAAGTGTTGTTTGGACTGTGACATTCGCATAATTGTAGCTGTTTTGAGGCTAAATAGGCCACACGAGTGTGTGGGCCCATTTGGGTCGAGTATGGGTCTTAGGCCCATTTACACCGTTAGGTCTGTTTAGGTACTTAAGTCACTTGAGGCGATGGTGGACCTTCTGTTGGGTCCTCAGTTTGTAAAATTACCGAAATACCCCTGTTGGGTAAAATGTCTGTTATGCTCTTATATGATGTATGACTGGTTTGCTATATGATTTAGATATGACTATGATTGAGTATGACATCCTGCATTCGCATATGATGTTATGACATGACATTCTGTATGGGGTTGGGTTATTGTTGACGGAGGAAGTGTACGGCCTGTAGCCGTTCTGTACAAGGCTTTCACCCTTTTTGTGATACTTATGGCTTATAGCCGCTCTATTAACTGGCAGTGTCGCTGCGATAATAACGGCATTTAGCCGTTTTGTCTACGGCGTTGAGCCTTTCTATTGACTTAGTGCCGCAACCGGTGCTAAGCTTGGTGTGTTGGCCGGGTGAGTCAATTTTATTCCCACATGGTGAGTTGGTTGGTACAGGTGGTGAGTTGGTTGGACTGGGCTAAGAATCTGTCTACATATCTGTATCTGATACTGATTCTATAATGGGCTAAGGCCCACCTAAAACTGTTTACTGATATGGGCTAGCCCAATTGGTCCCGTCATGGGCTGAGACCCAAGTGATTTGTATTGAGCTTTGGCCACCTATACTCTGAACTAAATTGTACTGTTACTATTATCGGGCTCTAGCCTAGACTGTTTTTGTTTTTGTTTTGATATACTGACTGTTACTCTAGTAAGGGGATTACACACTGAGTTTTTATAAACTCACCCTGTTTATTAACTGTGCAGGTAATCCCTGGCATTAAGAGGATCGTTGCTGCGAGGGACTCAGAGGTGGCCACACAACTGCTATTGTTTCCGATTTTCTTTTAAGTTATCTATTTACAAGTACTTATATTTGATCTAGATTGTAATAAGGCCTCTTTTAATTTTTGGTTCTAAATTTGGAATTTTATTTTATAACTGCTAGAGTAGAACACGATTTTTCCAAAACAATAACTGTTTTTCAAAATATCTCATTTTCACAACTGTTTAAGTTAAGCTTCTGCAGTAAATAAAGTTTTAAAGGTAATAATGGTTTAAAAGAGAATGACTTTTAATAAACCAACGTAACGGAGGTTTTCACAAGTTTTAAAATGGCCAGAGGTATTAAATAGTAAGAAGGGTTTTCAATAGAACATGGTTTTCAAAAAACACTTTAATGTGACACACCAGATTCGGCCTAATTTCCCATGCTAAAGTCCCTCGGCTGGCCAACTTTTGCTCCTTGATCAGCTCCTAAATTTCCTCCCTTATCATATCTTTACTCAATCCCCTTACTAGCTTAAACTCCCCCTAACAGAGTTCCCCCTTGAGTTCCATCACCTCCCCTTTTTTGTTCACAAAAATAAATACCTTATTTGCATACCTTGTGGCTCGAACCTTGGCTCCCCCTAGACATCTACACGCCACTCCCCCAATACCTTATGTGGCGTCACATGCCAATTTACCACAGGTCCCTTGTGCCCTATTTTTACCATCTTTAATTTAAAAGCCCTTAACGCCAGTACCCTCTCTTTCTAAAATCCGAAATTCATAAATTGCCTCGAATTGGATATACTCTTGGGTCTTTTTAAGGGCCCAGTAACATGCTCAGACCCACAACAGACAGTTAAAACACAGAATTTCTAAAATTCATTGGAAATCACAAAAATCCCGAAAATCCCAAAAATTGGGGCGTTACATTGCAGAAGTTACAAGTTTTACCTCTATTTGAATACTTCGATTTACTGCGTGGATTTATTCATGTGTCCTTCCACGATCATCATCAGCATTCCGATCTTGTCTTTCACGAACAATGAGACCCTCTCTCTGAGAGTCAGTTTTAACTACAAGATGCTTCATCTTATCATACGAGGTCAAAGAATCATAAACCTCATCAACTGTGAGAGACTCGCGGATATATAAAATCATGTCTCTAAAGGTTGAATACGATGGGGGTAAGGAACAAAGTAGAATCAACCCTAGATCTTTCTTATCATACTGTGTAACATCCTGAATTAGGGTCTAGTCGAAACAGTAGTTTCAAGACCACAAATCTAAAATAGAAATAATTATTTTATGATTATTTGATGGTCCATGATATGATTTCATGCTTGTGTGAAATTTTCATAAAGAAATTCTATGCCTAAGATGTCCAATTTGACTTTAGGGACTAAATTGAATAAATTGCAAAACTTGTGTTCTAGAAGCTTTAAGCATGAAATTGCATTGGATTATCAATTAGAGGTCCTTAAATAGCAATTAGACCAAGTTCTAAAAATTTGGACAAAAGTGGGCATGAATAGGAAAATTTTGAAAGAAAAGCCTGAAAGGTATTTTTGTTATTTGGTAAATAAAAGAATAAAAAGGGAAAATGAAGTGAATATCTTGTCCATCTTCTTCAAGCCATAGCCGAATTTTACAAGGGTTCCATAGCTAGGGTTTTCAACTTTTCAAGCTTGATTGTAAGTGCTCCCTAGCCCCGTATTTTATGTTCTTTGCATTTTTGAAGTCCTTGAAGCATGATCTATCCATTTCTACCATTATTCAGAGCTATGGTTCATGCATAAAATTTGAAACATGTGTAACATGGTTGTATTTTGATGTTTAATAGAGGAATATGAATGTTTGATGTGTGATAAATATCTTTTGCTAAGTGATTTTTAGTGAAAACACCTAAAAAGGACTTGTTTGTAAAAGGAGTAAAAATAAGTAGTAAAAATAAGTAGTATAAATGTGGAATACAGGAAAATATGGGCTGATATGAGATGGAATATGAATTGGCTAGGCTTGGATAACCAAGAAATTGCATGCATTTCATTTTCCGAGCCTAGGGACTAAAATGTAAATAAGTGAAAAGTTAGGGGTAAAAAGGTAATTTTCCAAAGTATGTGTTATGAGTCAATATGAGTAATGTGTGTATTGAACAAGTTAAATTTGACATTATAGATCAAGAAAAACGTGATTCGGGTCTTGATCGAGGGAAAAACAAAGTTTACGATAATTAAGCTCGATTCTATCATTTTGTACCAAGGTAAGTTCATTTTCAAATTATGCAACATGTACCATACTTTAAATGCTTTAATATTGCATGTATGGTAAGTATAAATATATCATTAATGTGATATTGTACCATGTGTTAATGCTTAAATTTTATTATGAAATATACTTGATTACTCCATGAGTATGTGGTGGTACTATGAGTATTGAAATTGAGGTAACAAGCAACCTCAATGGAAATGTGGTATCGAAGAATCCCATTTAAACCTTAGGAATAGTTTAGGATACCAGTGACATGTCACTAGGAATTATGTAATCTAAACTCATTGAGTTGTGTCTGAGTTCATGATATATGTGACATCCGAACTCATTGAGTTGTGTCTGAGTTCGTGATATGTATGACACATGTTTTCGTGTCCGGGTACTGCTTTCGTACATGCTATGAATGGCGAGGTAGTCTAGCATGTGTTGCAGATACCTGACGGCCTGTATGAGTAGTCTCGTGAGTAGCTGGTAAGCGAGCAACATGTGATCTGAGATATGAAGTAGTATTGGCTAAATATGAGGCACTTAGGTGCAAACTTCCGATGTATCAGATAGTATTTCGAGTGTTCAACGGGTAGCTCAAGAGAAGTCCAGTGAGTAATTTTAACGATGGCATCAAAATAAGAAAGTAAGTTATTGTGTGCAAGTGGGCACAAGTATGTACATCAAACTCATGTGAATGACATGAAATACAACGAGCTCGTGGTAAGAACATGTATATGTATATATATACATGAAGAATAAGTTATGAGGTTTGATAAAATGCAAGATTGTGTTTGTTATGTTAAATACATGATTAATGTTTGTTTAATTTGTATTTTCTTTGCATGTGAACTTACTAAGCTTCATGCTTACCCCTTTTCCTTTCCATCTATTATAGTTCTTCCAAGCTAGCTCGGGAGTCGGAGAACATTGGAGACACGATCACACTATCAATTGAACATTTAGGTATAGCTAGTTTTATCATTCTAAGTATGGCATGTATAGGGACTTGGTCTTTTTGTTATGTGTCATATTAATTAGCCAAAAGTGTTGGCTCATGATGTAATTGTGATTATTTTGTATATGGCCATGAGAGGTGGCTCATATTGATTCTTTTGGGTTGTAACCCTATTTATCGATGCATGCATGCAAATGTGTTTATTCTTTTATATGGTTATGGTTGATTCTGGTTGATGAGTGTGATGGATAACAAGTATGTTTGGTGAATGAGACATGATTAATGTGTATGCAATAAATGTGGTGCAAAGGTATAACTTGAAATAGGTTAACGAAGATGTTAGACAAATATGAAATTGGTGTGGAATGCCATATGAAAGCATGGTAGTTGAGTAGGTGAAATGTTGACATTATCAAGTTACAATTTAACCATGACTGTGAATGTTTAAGTAAGTAAATGTGCCATGTTTCATGCCATGAAATGAGTATAAGTATGTGAGTGTTTGAGGGTGGCAAATGGCTTGAAAAATAGCCTAAAAATTGTCCACACGGTTAGACACACGGACATGTGTCTTAGCCGTGTGTAACACACGATCTGCCCCATGGGCGTGTGATTTGGCCATGTGTCTCAGCCGTGTGAAGGACACGACCTTAAGTCATGGGCGTGTGCCCAGGCCGTGTGAAGTCTACACTTAACTTTTTTTAGAATTTAATTCGCCACACGGTCTAAACACACGTTCTTTTGACTTGGCCGTGTGACCTTATTTTTTGATGACATCATAGTCAGAGAGTTACACAGGCTGAAGACATGGGCGTGTCCCGGGCCACATGGGCATGTGTGACCACACGATCTACCCACATGGGCGTGTGACTCTCCAAAATAGGAAAAAAATTCTAAGTTATCCTGAGGTCTTGAAAGTTCTCAGATTAGCCCCAAACCGCTTCTGATGTATGTTTTGGGCCCCGTAGACCCTTATAAGAGACAACTTGCCTGTGATTGAAAATTTTTTAATTTGGACGAAATATTATGACCCAGTTTTGTATGGATGCTCATGTTTAAGTCCGATAATGCCTCGAACCCTATCCTGGCGTCAGACACGGGTAAGGGGTGTTACATACTGAACCTCCATGGCCTCCAAGTTTTAGAGAATTTCTTTAAACACTATTAAGTATTCGTGCACAGGTGCACCTTCCTCCAAACAATAAGCATAAAGACGGTACTTTATATGCAACTTGCTGGTTAGAGTTTTTGACATACATATTTGTTTCAGCTTCTTCCATAATATAGCGACGGTCTTCTCCTTCATCACATCCTGCAAAATTTTGTTAGGAAAATGTAGATGTAATTGTGTTAACGTATTTTGATCCTTATGATTCTTTTCTTCATCTGTTAATGTTGAATGCACCTTATCTATCCCTAGCAAGACATCCTCCAGATCTATCTGTGCAAGAACTGCTTGCATTTTAATCTGCCATAACGCAAATATGGTGTTGTGATCCAACAGTGAAATTTCATACTTCAAAGATGTCATTACCGAGATCAAGATGAAAAACCCATAAGCGCTAATACCAATTTGTAAAAAATAGAATGCCGGTAATGACAATATATCACAAAGAAAAGAGAAATAAAAATAAAGAACACACAGATTCTTACGTGGAAACCTTTCGAAAAAAACCAGGGGCAGAAGAGAAGAAAATTTACTATGTCGAATTTGAATGATTACAAGAGGAGTAGACTATGTCTATTTATAGGTTTATAAAACCATATTCTAATAGGAGTATAGTAAGATTGAAATACCTTATTCTAATCAATATCAAATAGATGGAGTTTAATAAGGTTTAAAAAACCTTATTCTAGAATAAAATAAAAGAAGTATAGTTCTATATGGATTTTACTTTTATTTTATTTTACCATTGTACTTTACTTAAATAAGGATTCGGGTCACTCAGTTCTAACATAAATTCTAATATTTACTACATAAACCACAAATCATAAATGATACAAGTGAAAATTGCGAGTAATTTAACCATGTTAAAAATTGATTCTTAAACTATTATAAGCCATGTTGCAACAATAAATGTAACCATGACAGATAACATTGCTAATGTTGTAAGATAACTTAAATCGGTTGGTTGGATCCAACTGAAATCGAACTAATCCAATAGACTAAAATAAACCATGTCCACTAATTCAATTAGCTCCAATTTATCCTACCTAAACTTCAGTTAGATAGATTTTATTGCCAATTATATGTACTTTGGTATGCTGGCAGAGGAGAGTAATGAAAGAAAAGGACATGACAAAAGAAAAAAAGAGGCATAATATTGAACCTACCGACTAACCCCATTATATGATTGAAACATTCTGCCAAATCTCAACACTTAATTTTTGTTTGTGGAGCATTTCAATCCTTGTTCTATCTAATGCCATATGTAGACTGAAAATCAACAGTTTTATGGGTGGTGGTGGACCAATAAAGTTCCATGAATTACTTAAGAAAAATTCTAACACATTTTACAAAGGTTAAAGTAAATAAAATTTAGTCATAATTTTGCCTTCACCTTGTTTGTATATTTTCAATTATATTGGGCTTAGAGATGCTCTTGTAAGACTGTAGAATGAACTTGGATGCTCTCATGTTCCTCCAAGACGAAGGTAAATTCGGGGTTGTCGAAGCACATTTTCATGCTTAAATCAGTGTAAGTGTTTAAAAATGAAGAATGCAAAAAAAAAAAAAGTATATTAAAAAATGAAGATGAAGGAGATAAAAGAGAGGTTCCCTTTGAAGGAAAATTACCATGAATATATGTGGTCCAAACCTACCATTCTTTATTCTTGATTTGCCCAGTCACCTAATATAACGGGTTATTTAGTTGTAATATTAATGCTTGTAAGCTAGCTGGTGCTGAGAAAAAATCGACTAAATTGAGAAATCGAGTTGAATTGGTAATTTTATTCGGTTTAATTTAGTTCAAGTTTTTTTATAGTTCGATTCTATTTTGGTTAATGATATTATTGAACCATATCAATTCAGTTCAATTTGAATTTATTTCATTGAACATTGAAAAATTTTAAAAAAAATTGAAACTCAAAAAGAAAAAAAACTCAATACTTTTTTAAACATATAAACCTAATATATAAACCCATTTAAAACCTAAAACATAACCCATTACTTCTAAATTCTAAATATGGCTTTTATTATGCTTTTATATAGTGGAGGGATTCACTTATACTGGTGTTAGTAAAACTAAAATGGTTTTATACTCTTCCATAACTTTTTATATGATTAATATAATAACATTTCAACCATCATATTTCATGCATGCAATCATGTATGTCAAGTTTGGCGTAAATTAAAAATTTCTAACTATTTATTTTTTGTAAAAAAAAACTTTTAAACGTTAAATATATATTAATATAGACAAAATTTTAGATTGATATGATAGAGATATAATATTTATTCAAAATTTTACATGCATGACAAATACAAATATCTTGATAAATTCAACGGCTGGATTGTTAAAATATTAGTTGTATAAAAAGTTTTGTAAGGATGTAAAACTACTTTAGTTTACATCAGTGTAAGTGGATCACTCCCCTTTTATATATTCTATAATTAAATAAAAAAAATCTTAAATCTAATTTCAACATCAGTCTCTCACGAATTCATTTCTTATTTATTATTGTTGTTAAAACTTCCAAGAATTCAAGTGTACTTTTTTTTTTTACTTATCATATACTATGTTCTTTTTTGTATTATTATTGTGATTAAAACTTCTAAAATTTTGGCTATCGTTATTAGCATTTTCAAGTTGGGTGCTTTTTTCTATCATTACACATTAAGAGTTATAAAATACAAATAATTTGACATTTGATTATGTTCAATGAAGATTGAGAGTGATTAAATCAATGTTTAATAAGATTTTTAATAAACATTTACCATTATAGATTTTATAAATTATTTTTTAGATAAATATATTAATTGAGATTTTATGTATAATTGAAAAAAATTGTTGAAATAGTATCTAAGACACATAAAACAAAATTAATTTTATCTAATTAAAATTGAAAAGTCCAAATCCAAAGTCGATTTTATCTAAATAAAGTTTAAAAGCTCAAAGCCCAAAAATAATATGGAAACTCAAAACTTGAAGCGAAATGTACTAATTTAGTACGATTCGATAATAATCAGTTTCTCATGTCCACTGGTTCAATTTCGATTAGAAAGTGGAAAAGCCAAATACTCCAATTCGATTCAAAAACATTGAAACAATCAAACCGAACCGAACCAATCTCAACCTTAAATCTAGCATAGCAAAGATAATTGTTTCAAAAAACCAATTTAACAATTTGATGTTGGTTATGCCTTGTGTAATGGGCTTCGCGGACTTTACTGCGTACCTCGTGACTTGACTGTGTATCGATAGAGAGCTAAACATATGCGAACCTAGGTTAGTTCGCGAACCCCAAGTTGACGAACCTTGGAAATGGGTAGCTCCGCTAAGACTATGTGAGCTTCACTTGTTGGTTCAGAGTAATTGATTAATAGTCGCCCTAACATGTCTCATCCTAGGACATCACATCACCGTCACTATTAAGGGTGTCAAATCAAACTTCCATATTAACAGTCTTAGGACACGTAGCTAAGTTTATCTCTTACTATAAAAAGATCAGACAAATAGCTTACGTAGTACTTATCCTTTTGAATCTTTAGACTCTATCCCAAAAGAATAGAGACCTCTTCCCAATTGTCATCATTCTCTCCCTTCTCTTTCCTTCATCTTCTTCCCTTATTCACTTCACTCGTTAACAATATTCAATTTTCCTTTTTATGTTTTAATACGGATAAATACATCTTGATCAAATTGTAAGTTGATAATTTTGAAAAAATATTTTGTTTTTAATCGGTGCTCAATGGAAATTGGAAGGTGCATGTATGGAGAATTAGGTCGAATATATAAATAGCTAAATAAAATCATATATATATATGCATATATTAGATTGTACCAACGTTTTAGATTTGTTTTTATTTCAACAAAATGAAAAAAAAACTCAGAAAATATCTAATGTAACTATAGCTCTCAATTAGGTTCCTTCTACATAAAAAGGAATGGTCTACATACATTGAGTCTATTGAATTCCGTAACAATAAACATCAACATCTTGGAAATCCTTTCAAGGAAAATGATACACAGATATAATGTCGTCCTGTCCCAAATCCAAACCCTAAAGTAGGTTGTGTCTGTTCACATGCAAGCTGCTCCTTCCGACTCTAATTTGAGGCCTTCGACTAAATGTGGAGGGGAAAAGTCAAAACGAAAGAAAAAAAAAGTGAGATGAGGGGTTGGATTTGCCCCCATTCATTTTCATCCCAAAAATAGTTTGGTTGGGAAATATTCTGGTCTAAATCTTTTATATTTTGTCAAAAAAAACTTAAAAAGGGTTTTTTATTTTTTAACCTAATAAAATATTATGTCAACCATTTATATATAATTTAAAGGAAAATTGTGTGAAATAGATAACAAAGTTAATAAAAATTGAAAATTGAATTAATATTAAATTTTGATATATACAAATACACTAAATTAAAATTGATATATAACATTGTAAATTATATTAAATCATTCCCTCTTTTATACTATTTATGTCAAGGATGCTAACCGATAAGTTCCATAAGTTTCGGCAAGTTAGAAGTCCACATGAAATGAGGTTGGACATTGTAAGGTTCAAACAAGTCAAAAAGTCTGTATATGCCAAGGAAATACAGGGGAAGATGTATAGCTAGTAGTGACATGCACAATAGTTAACAAGCTTTATCTTGGAATTTACTATTCCAAATCTGGACTGCCGTGCTCTCAAGTCTCAATTCCTGTCCACTTTGATTACTTTAAGGGCTCCTTTAGCATTCATCCAAAAAGAAACAAAAAATGGATTAAATTAAGTGATGTTAGGAGAAAGTTCATTTCTTTTAAATTTTAAAAATATTTTTAATCGAGTTTAAAATGATTTTAAAATATAAGGATTGTTACATATAGTAACCTCCACCACCTTAGCTCTACCGACCCAGCTCTGCCATCAACACTATTTCCTGAACTTGAGGAACACATAAGGCAACAATCTTTGGCAGTTAGAAAACTTTGACAAAATAGTCGCCACTTATCAGTTGCATATCTTGCAACTTAAATGATGTTCACTATATAAGCTCTCCCTATCTCAAAGAGGGGCGTGCTCACTTATCTCTTGCCCTCTTCTCTTTCTCTCATCTTACATAATCCTTCTATTTCTATCAGCTCTCTCAGTAACTTTTACCATCCATTGGCACAATAGGTTCTCTATCCAAGTAAGATGAACCGTCTTTAATCTTCACCACCTTTATATAAAAAAAGGAATAATTTAATTATATCTATTATTTGAAAATCTTTTTATACAATCTTTAAACTACTCCTAACTTCTCCAAATTTCTTAATGGTTAAGCATGTTAAAATCTACTATCTCTAAATTATGGACTTTGTGTTGCTGTAATAATACGATATTATTAGAAAGCTAATTAAGTTTACAAAACTTAATTTGCTTTATTCATTTAGTATTGCATTTACAATAAAGTGCAACTTTGAACTTAAAATTGTGTCAACAATAATAATAAATGAGTTTTTAGTTAGGCCTCGTGTACTATAATTTTTTTTTAACAAAAATAGAATATTAAACTAACAGGAAATGATGGGAGTCAAAGACATAGCCATATTATTCATCCTTAGTTGGTGGCTGACTAAATTGAGAGCCCTATGAAAAATTTGGATGCCAATCAGAAAGAGCTTCATCAAACCAACCAATGAGTGAGTAGTAAAATTCACTTCCCTTGGGATCTGTTTGAAAACAACATTCTAATCTTGACAAGATTACTCCTTGATCCTAAGAACCAAGTCTCTATGTATTGTACCTCTTGCATCACCATTGATTCCTTTGATAGCAAGTGCACAATTCATTGACATCCCTCCATTGAGCATCCCATGCCATAGTAAGACCATAATAGATTTCCCAATGTTCCGCATGCTCCACACTACAGCTACTAATATTTCTACCTATCCCTCTTATCCAATTTCCAAACTCATCTCTTGCCATCGTTGTCTGATGGTCGTTTTATGAATCACTAAACTAGACTACGATCACGACTAAGGCAAACATACCTATCGAATGGTAGTATAGCTATGGTGAGTCCAGGATATCATATCCACAAGGACTAAAAGTACTAGTATTAACTATCTTAATATTATTTAGCCTAAAGTATAAGGGATTTGTTTTAATCTAAATTAACTAACTAATTAACTACTGATCACGACAGAGAGCGAATTGAGAAAAATACTTGAAGAAAACTTATAAGGAGAACAATACCCAGGAAAGAATCCACCTAGACTTCACTTATTATTCTGACTCTGAATCAAACAATTTATTCACTTGTCTTGATCCGTAGAAGTCCCTAAATTATGTTAATATCTCTTTCGAGACTAAGAACAATTGACTCTAGGTTGATTAATTGAAATCTCTTTCTAATTAAAACCCCTATTGTAGCATTAACTCAATCTATGGATTCCCCTATTAGATTTGACTCTAATCTGGCAGATTTATGTCATCTTATTTCTAGGATTGCATGCAACTCCGCTTAATTATACTAGATCTACTCTTAAACAGGGACTTTTGCTCCACTAAATAAGCACATCAAACTTGGAATAATATCCTGAAAATATTAAAACAAGGATTAAAAACACATAATTAAGAATAAGAACAAGTCTTTATCGTGTAAGTCAGATAATTAAATAATAAAATCCATCTTAGGTTTCATCTTCCCTAGGTATTTAGGGAGTTTAGTTCATAATATAAAAGGAAGACATCTCAAATTTATAAAAACAACAAGGCATAAAAAACCCAAATAAACTTCGAGAGAAATTTAAATGGAGATCTTAAATCTTGAAGTAGATCTACTTTTGAGATGATTCCAATGGCTTCCTTCAAGTAATTTCTGCTTTCTACTCTGTGTCCCCCCTTTAGGTCTTAATCTAGTGTGTTTATATAGACTTTAGAATGCTCAAGAACCCTAAAAATTGGTTTTTTCCACGTGTTTGAGAAATAGGGAGCGATATCGACATGGGCTGGCACATGGGCATGTGGCCTGCCCGTTTGGATCACATGGGCGTGTGCCCAGCCTATGTGGATCCTGAAAACTCCGATTTTGGCCCCTTTTTCGCTTCTTTTGCTCCTAAATGCTCTCCTAAATATAGAAACATAAATTTAAGGGATTAGGAGCATCAAATTCACTAATTCTCATCATAAATTATCCAAAAATATGCCAACCATGGAATTAAAATATGTTACATTTCTGATTTATCATTGTCAAAGTAGCTAAATTTGAACTTGGATTATAGGCACCATCAGTGTTTAGTTTAATAGAGCTCGATAGGGTTGGACTCCACTTACAACACCTCTTGCGTCCATCAGTGTTTTCAGCGAGTCTTCTAGAAGAAGTCTTGAGAGCTTTGGCCCAACTCCAAGAGGAGATAAGGATGTGATCTATGTTGAACGAGACATTTTGGAAGACACAGAAACATCTCTATTTCCAAATCTTCCAGTAGAGAATACCGAATGGAGAGCTCCAATCAGACTCCTAAAAAACTAAAACGAACTCATTCCACAAGTTAAGCATTAACTAGTCTTTTAGTGATAGAGAGAAAAATATATGCAAACACCTCAATGGCAGGACCTTTTTCCAAACATTTCTACATGTACAACAATCCCTTAAGGAAGGATAAATTCATTCACACAACAGCAAAGCTTACAAGAAGAATTATCTGGCATACCTCTTTTACATCGTTCCTCATTAGTTAATAAACGTTTCTTGAAAACCAACTAAAGGAAATGTCTATCATGTTGAGGCCCTAGAAAAGACCATACGAGTTTCCAACTCTCTTCTTGAGGAATTAAGCCATCCTTTCTAAAAAAATTATAGGTAAATTTGACTGAGAAGCTTCCATTAGAAGACCATTGTAATATCATAGTATCGCGTCCAACACGGTGGTTTAAAACCGAAATACCTGCAATGTTGGAGAGAATATTAACATCTAAGAAACATCTTAGATACTACTAGCCCCAATCATCTTTCGTCGGTACCATCTCTGTAAGAGAAATAGACTCATCAATTGGCGAAACATTATGGCAATAATTAATTAAAGGACCAAACTAAACGACCCAATTATCTGCAACACCCCTAACCCATATCCGTAGTCAAAATAGGGTTACGAAGCATTACCAGAGTTTTCAAATCAAATGAACATAAATTTTAAACTTATCAAATCAAATCAATAATCACATTAAAACTATTTCATAACATACAAAATGTCCCCTACTCGATCCCTCGAGGCCCTAAAAACATACTAGATACAAATCGGGACTAAATTAGAAATTCAGAAAATTTTTAGAAAAAGATGAAAATTTTCAACACTGGAGGGGTCACACGGCTGTGTGGGCATTTGAAATAGGGACACATAGTCGCGTCTCAACCCGTGTCCGTACCTGTGTAACTCACTGAGTTGGGTTACATGGCCAAACCATACACTCGTATGCTTGGCTGTATACCCTTCAAAATAACCTCACATGCCTGTGTGTCAGGCCGTGTACTAAGCCGTGTAATAGCCTAACTTGCAACCCTTCAAAACCTACAGGGGACACACGGTCGTGTCATCTGGCCATGTGTTATACACGGCTGAGAACACGCTTGTGTCTCTGCCCGTGTGGACTAAAATAGGCCATTTTACAAGTCATTTTTCTCACCCAAACTAGCATGTACCTATAACCAAAATGCACATATGCACATGCCTTAATAAGGCACCAAAATGAAGCATAAACAAGTCATATACATATGGTATAACATCATACAACCAATATACCCTTAGGCACCTCAAATGACAATATATAAACATGGTTAACCATGTATTCAAATTGGCCAAAATGACTAACTTTCAACTAAACTTGCATCAATTGAAACCATTGAATTTACTTACCAAAGCCTGTCAAATGGTACAAAATATGTCATTCATTCACTAACATCAATAGAAATTTATATACCTTTCATAACAAGATACCAAACCACAACAAGTTATAAGGCTTATACAATATGCATATTTATCTATCACAAATCAAACATGTTAAGCCAAACATTAGCCATAATAAGGTTAATATTTACATGCCATAAACTAAGCTCATATCAACATCAAAATGCTAAGTCACAAGCCAAACCAAATGGTTATTCCAACAACCAAAACACATGGCCAACATTAGCCAAAATACCTATACATGCCATTATAACCAAAATTAAACATCCGTAAGTATCGAAAGAGCAGATAGATAGTGTAATAGATCTCCAACGACTTTCCAACCCGAACGAGCTTCCGACAACTACAAAACACATAAAAAATTAACACAAAGTAAGCATGTCATGCTTAGTAAGTTCGTAACAAGTACAGTCTAATCTTGCCAATACAATATACAACTACAAAGCATGTAAACTCAATTCAACATGAGAATTACTAATTCAAAAACTTATATAAGTACATTCATACTCTTAACTTTCACAAGGTATACATTACTTACCTTCCATCAAACTAATGTAATTTACATTGAATGCCCTTACCAAATTTCACATGAGATAATAATACGATGGTTGACCCATCCCTTTTCGTAATTCGATAACCGAAGTTATCCCTTTTCATAATTTGATGGTCGTCACCATCCCTTTTCATTATTTAATAGTTGTCACCATCCCTTTTCATAATTGATAGTCAAAGCTATCCCTTTTCATTGATCGATGACCACTGTTACATCGTTGAATTTTCCTGTCAACACACAAATTAATGATATGCAATAATAACATTTAAATCATAATTGAAAATACTATTTAGATGTACAAACTTACCTCGACGATAAACGTAGGAAATGAAGTCGACTAGTCCAAAGCTTTTTCTTTACCTCGATCTAGAACCGTATGTGGTTTATCTTGATCTAAATGAATAAATTCAGCTCAACTCAATAATCATTCTATTCAATTTAACTCAAATTCACATTTTAGTAAAATTAAAATTTTTCCCCTATACTTTTGATTTCTTTTCAATTTTGTTCTTAGCTCATAAAATGAAAATTCATGCAATTCATGCTTGGCCCACTATAGCCGAATTCCATATAAGTCCCTAGAAAGTCCTATATTTCATTTATTTCACAAATTCACCATGTATAATTACTATTTTTTTTTCAATTTAACCCTTATTTAACAATTTCATCAAAAAATCACTTAACAAAAGTTGTTTATCTGTCAACAACTAATCAGTTTCTGCCATAAAACATCAAAACAACATAATATCATTCATGAAAAAACCCTAACCTTTTAACATTTTTACAAATTAGTCCCCGAGCTAGCTAGATTAAGTTACAACGACTCCAAAAATATAAAAATCATTAAAAACGGGATGAAAAATTGCTTACATGCACAAGGTAGCCTAGTGGAACCTTCAAAGCACCAAAAATGGTATTTTCTTTCTCCAAAAATCAGTGAAACAAAGTGAGAAAGATGATACCAAAAAAATTTTGTTTTGTTTTACTTAATTTATTTATTTATTTACTTATTTAACCTTTTAATTAACCTTTGAAAAATACTTGTATAATGTCCATAAATGTCCAGTCAAATTAAAAATGGTCTATTTACTTTCCAAGTGTTCAAACGTTTAAGTTCCATAGCTATTTAGTGCTTTTAGCCTATACAACTCTAATTTTGCACCTTTTTGCAATTTAATCTTTTTTTATTGAATTAAACATGCAAACGATAAAATTTTTAATGAAATTTTTATACAGTGATTCTAACATGCTATTGACATTATAATAATGAAATAAATATTTTGACGTCGGATTGGTGGTCTCAAAACCACTATTCTAATTTCACTGAAAACGGGCTGTTACATTATCAATCTAAAATTTTATACGATTGCCATCACCCATTGACCAACCAACACATTGACGCACAAGAGGCCAAATCTTTGCAAGTGATCTCCAAAGAAAAGAGTACTGATTCCTCAAAATCTTTACTGGGAAATCATCAACTATCTTATATTTAGCTCGTAGGAAACAAACCAATGAGGCTTGTTTATTGGAAAGGAAATTAAAACCTAATTTGAGAAGAAAAGAATTGTTTTAATCCGTAAGGCTTTTGAGACCAAGACCTCGATTAGAAAGTGGTTGACAACAGTCAAACCATTTAACTAAAGATGGCTTCTGACTAACCAGGGATCTCCCCCAAATGAACCCCCATGCAATCTTTTCAACCTCTTTGCAGATAAAAATAGGGATATTAACAGACTGCATGAAATAATTTAACAAAATTGACCTTGCCAAAGTGACTCGACTAGCCATTGAGAGTAGCTTGGCAACCTTGCTATCCAATTTCCTTCGAACCTTCTCAACAATAAACTTGAAAGTATTTGTTGTAACTAGTCGATGAAACAATGACATACACAAATAGAATCCCAAATCATCCATCATACTAAACCCCAATATACTACAAATTTCAGCGGATAAGTTGGCATTAGTGTTTTTTGAGAAAATAATATTTGTTTTTGGCCCATTTACTTTATGCCCCGAAGTAGCTCCAAAGAGATTAAGAACATCCTGGATCTTAATAGCCTGATCTACGCCTCTACAAATAAAAAGAGATCGTCAACGAAGAATAAATGTGACATCGACAGTCCATTTTTGCCAAGAGAGAGAGGTTTCCAATTTTTATCAACAACCTTTTTATGAATAAGCTGCCCCAATCTTTCCATACAAAAAAGAAAAAAAAAGGTACGGAGAAAGTGGACATCCTTGTCGAATACCCCTCATTGGACAGAATATATCAAAGGAATTACCATTCCACAAATCTGTATAGACATAGTAGAAACTAAATAAAAATGTACTATTATTCTTGGTTCAACATTTAAAGCTTTTTTTTATACAAACATTTAAAGTCAAATCTTACTTTTTAAAATAAAAACAATGTTTAGTGTGTAGGGTTGTTACTAATCGAGTTTGAATAAATGAATTTTTATTTATGTTCATTTGTTTATTTTTTAAGTTTATTTGTGTTTGTTTCGTGTTCGTTAATAATTTTAAAATGTAAATTCATGTTTGTTTATTTAAAATAATGTGTGTTTATATTTGTTCATTTAAGTTAAACTAATAATGTTCATGAATAACTATCAAATAAACGTATATATATGTATTATTTTTTAGATATAAAACAGACAAATATAAATATTAATAAATATATCACAAATAAAAAAATAAGCACGCAAACCATAATAATTTCATTAATACATACTAATGAAACAATAAACGAACTTCAAATAATTTATTAAACAAATCTTAAATGAACATAAATAAATTTTTCACGAACATAAATGAATTGAATAAACTTTGTTTGTGTTCAATTTATATAATAAATAAACCTCAAAATTGTATTCATATTCCTTTATGTAACTTAATAAACAAATATAAATTAACAAACATCAAACTATTTATGAACTGTTTATCAAGAACTTTATTTGTTCACAGCCATATCAATGAGTTAAACAAATTTAGGTTTTCTATTAAAATTATGGTCCGGCAAATTAAATAAGAAGAGCCAATAAAACTGAGTTTTTGACATTTAGAAAGCCCAATTTTATTAAAAAGTTCACTTAAAAAGAAAATTATATTATTTTCACAATATTAACCCTTAAATCAAAATAAGTTTTGAAGTAATAGATTTATATATCTCATCAAATAAAATAATTAACAATTTTTTTACACTAATTCTTTTAAAGCTACAACTTACATTTTAAATTCCATTTCCTTTTTTTTTCTTTCATTTGGTCAATTTTTTAATTTAAAAGTAAAAGTAATAATTTCATTAAAAAAGTAACAATGTTTTTTTTATCAAATTATTGATAATTAACAAACCTATTAAGAAAATATGAATTTTCTTTAATTTAGTAAATTAAATTTATGAAAGTTCATTGATTTACTTTCAAGTTGCATGTTTAGTTGTAACTCTCCTTAGTTATCTTTGCCTTTTCCGTTAATGTTTCGAAGACTCGCTCCTATTGCAGAGTTACCAGCACCTTAATATCATACCTCAGCCCGTCTTCAAATTGGACACTCTTATCATTATCCATCACTACAAAACTATGAACATACCTGCTCAGTCTGAAGAATTCGGCCTCGTACTAGGTCACATATTTCTCACCCTGAGTCAGCCCAATGAACTCAAGCTTACAGGCGTCGATATATCTCGCCCCCACATACTTTTTCTAGAGCGCTCTGAAAGAAAGCCCAAGTCACTCGTTCAAGCTGGGTGCCCCGCACAACCGATTGATACCACTGGTATGCCTCATCACGAAGTAAAGATACCGTACTTTTTAGTTTCTACTCTAGGGTGCAATCCAGATCGTTCATAATCCTCTTGGTGGCCTCCAACCAATACTTAGCCACTGTCGGGGTAATCCCAGTGACACCCCTAAATAGTTTCACCCCATTAGACAGGAGTCATTCAATTACTGACCCTCGGCTCCTAGGTTTGATCCCCAACGACCCTTTGTAGTATCCTTAACATAGCTTGGGACAATACGTGGTCCCTTACATTCTGAGTCTGGGACTCAGTCTCTGTGGTAGGTGTCTCTACCATCTTACTTGTCTCTAAATTAGGCATGCTGCTGATAGATGATGGCTCAGCTTGAGACACTCTACGGCACCCACCACGCCCTCGAAGACGATGTCCTCGAGTTCCTTGTGTACTCATTAGCTTAGGTTTATTATTAGAAACCCTAAGTCTGTAGTTTTATCGGTAGGTTTATCAGAAGTTTTTACAGAGTTTTCACAATCTTTAGTTAAAGTAAAGTAATTCTAACACTACAGTGTTTACTAGGTTATGAAGTATAACTAAAGTAGAAGTACTTACAGGATCGATGCCGGAGACTCGGATTCAATTTTTATAAACTCAATTATCATAATTAATAAAAAATACAAGTTATTTAAAGCACTTTTCATATAAATTTTGAACCCAAAAATCACTGCCTGAGTTTTGAACTAGTTCTGATACCACCAAATGTAACACACTATACCCAACCTAGATGTTATAACTAAATCGTGAAGAATTATGTTTATCTTATTTAAAACCCAGAAATTGAAAATGAATTCACATATAAAATGGTGCTAACCTCAATAATTCATCTTCCAATTCATGAAAAATATTCCCGTTAAAACCGTTTATTTTATTACGGAAAAATATTTATGTCAACGTTTCATTTTATAGCGCGAAATTTTCAAAGTTGAGTTATTTTGAAAACTGTGACTTGATTTATTAAATCGATAATTTTGCTGTTAGAAATATAATCATTACTAAACCTAATAAAGTAGTGTTAAAAACGAAAAATAAAGTCCAAAAACAAAACACAATCCAAAAGTCTCAAATATTCTAAACTTAACAAAAAGACTTTAGTTTAATCGTTTTAAACCAGAAACCATTTCCGAGTTCACGCGTGTCGTCCGATCTTAGGTTTGCTGATTACCTGAGAAAAAACAAACATAAGGGTGAGCTAACAAACTCAGTGTATAACTCAACCTAACAAACAGATCAGTTACATAAAAAAATATAGATATGCATATAGTTGTAGTTTAGATACAGAATTAGAAGCACTTTCGTATACAGAACAGACACTACAACAAAACAGGCCTACCGTGAAACTTTTTATTATTATTTTAAGATGATGCAAAAAAGGTTGGCATAGAATATCCCGATGTTTTCCCCAACACTTTTGAAATGTCATCTATAGTGCAGTTGGCATTGGCTCCGCGACGCTTTTGAAAAAGTGTCGAAATAATTCAACATAAGCTGATCTTTATTGAAGGGTTGGTAAAAACCTAGTCAAGATTGACATTTAAAAAATGTTAGGATAGACTTGTCTAAGACATCCTTAAAAAGGTTGGGATAAACCTTATCTAAGGCAACTTTTAAAAAAGATTAGGTTAGGTTAGGTTAGGATAAACCTTGTCTAAGGAAACCTTAAAAAGGTTAGGTTAAACCTTATGTAAGGCAACCTTTAAAAAAGGCTGGGATAGACTCGTCTAAGGAAATCTTAAAAAGGTTGAGATAGACCTATTTAAGGCAACCTCAAAAAGTTAGGGATAAACCCATCTAAGGCAATTTTTTCTATTTTTTTATTTCAATAGTAATATATTTTCATAAACAATTACAGTGAATAATGATAGAAATTGTGCTTTAAATATAACTAAAAATATAAAATTAAAATTAAAATTAAAGTAAAGGTTAAATATTCACTACAAATATCGATCCAACAATCAAAATACTCTAACACATGACTTAGCTAAAGAAGCCATAGAGATTCTAAAAGGAATTTACAAATACAAAAAAAAAGAAAGAAAAAAATAGTTGTTGTAACAGCCCGTTTTCGATAAAATCGGAACAGTGGTTTCGGGACCACAAATCCGATTTTGAAAGGAAAATTTATTTTAATATTATTTTATTGTGTATAGTATAATGAAAATGTTATATGAAAAGTTCGTAAAGAAAATTTACCAGTTACATGTCTAATTTGATAAAGGACCAAATTGCACAAAGTGCAAATGTTGAGTTATAATAGCTAGAGGAATTAAATAGCTATAGAACTTTAAAGTGGAGGTCATTATATGGTAAATAAACCATTTAAAAATGCTTAGTGGTTAAGGATGATGATTCATACATGGAAAATAAAATAAAGAAAAGGATGAAATTGGAAAGTGAAATAATAAAAGATGATAAACGATAAAAAAAATAAAAATATCATCATTTTATCATCATCTTTCCCAAATAAAACATGAAAACCCTAGCTAAGAGAAACTGAGCTTAAGCAAGTTATTTTGGCTTAATTGGGTAAGTATTCAAGTCTCGTTTTTAGTAATTTTCATGTTTCCGTGATTGTAATAACTTAATTTAGCTATCTTAGGGACTAATTTGTAAAGTTATCAAAGTATTAGGGTTTTGAAATAGATGAGCATGCTGAAATTTTTAAATTTATGGTATAAAATGAAAGGTTATTGAAAGATAAAAACAACTTTTGTAAAGTGAATTTTGATTTAATTAATGATTTAGGGACTAAATTGTAAAGATGTGAAATCTATAGAAAATTTCTAAATTTTATGAAATACATGGGCTGTAAATGTTACATGTAAAATTTGGCTAGGCTAGAATAAGGACTAAATTGCATGAATTTCATTTTCTGAGCCTAGGGACGAAATTGTCATTAATTAAAAGTTTAGGGGCAAAACGGTAATTTTGCCTAAGATGTGAATTGAATTGAATTGAGTACAAATTGTATTAAATTAATGTTAAATTTACTCGTATAGGCCCGGATAGACCAAATTCAGAGTTAAAGCGAGGAAAAGAGAAAGTGTCGGATTAGAACGAGGAAAAGAGAAAGTGTCGGATTAGTAGATTTTACGTACACAAACATTTATTAAGGTAAGTTCGTTTAACTTAATTGTGTAATTGTATGTTTGGATTGAATGATGTGTATGTGAACTATGAAATTGTTGCGTATATGAAAATAATCATATATCTGACAATGCCGACAAACATTAAGTCCCGATTGAATAAATGAAGTTTGATGGATACAGGATTTCCTGAATTGATTGTGGTCCTGCATATGTTGTGGATACACCTTAGCTCAAAAGAGCATCCTGATATTTACCCTCTCGAGTTTCCCGTTATATGGTTCTTGCGAGCTTCCCATTAGTAGCTCTTCGGAGCATCCCGATCGGTTGTGATCTTACATGTGTTGTGGACACACCTTAGCTCTTATGAGCATCCTGATGTATGGCTCTTTGTGAGCTTCCCGTTAGGCTCTTTGTGCGTTTCCCGATATTTCTCACATGAACTTTCCAATATATGGCTATCTAGAGCTCCCGTTACATGGCTCTTTGTGAGCTTCCCGATAGGCTCTTTTTGAGCTTCCTGATTTAAAGTTCTTTGTGAACTTCCTGATTATGGCTCTGTGTGAGCTTCCCGTTATATAGCCCGGATATGTTTCCCATTACATTTGCTCATATGAGTTTCCTATTTTATGGCTTGAGAGAGGATTTCCTGATTATGTGCTTTAAAGAGCACTCTTGAATATAAATTGACGGATTTCTGATTTGTACACTTCGAGTGTACTACCTGCGTACCCATTGATGTTTTTAATGATTCAACGAGCAAAATCATGACATGAGAAAATATGAACATGAAATGAATTAATATACGTATCTGCTTGAAATACATGAAAATGATGATACATGATATATGAAATACAAGATGATAATATATGAACATGGAATTTGTTTGATTAATATGTTCATCTATGATTGTAGATTTATATACCTTGAGTGTATTACCGTGTTACATTAATATTTCAAACGACTTAATGAGTAAAGTTCCAACATGAAATAATCTTAACTCGAGACAAATTATTATGACAATGTACTTGAAATACAAGGATATGATTTGTATATGTTGTATAAATATATGATGTTGAAAGTATATGTACATGGAAATCTAATTATAGTTGAGCCTATACATGTTTCTTGATATTTATATCAAATATATGACTAACAAGGGTGGTGAGAATGTGTGTAAGGGCTCGCGATCAAGTTGATTGAATGTACCTTGTATGTTTATATTGAATTTAAATGAGTGGTAAGTTAATTACCATGTTATACGAACTTACTAAGCATTATATGCTTACTTTGTTTTATTCTCACCTGTTCTATAGTAATTCAGAAGCTCGTTGGATTGAAAGCTTGGCGGAGATCACTCACACTATCCATCGGCCCATTTTTGTATATATGGTAAATCAATTATGGTTATAATGACATGTATAGGTTAATTAGCCAATATTGGCATGTAAATGTTTTGGTTATATCTAGCCATTGGAATGGCTTGTGATGAACATGTTTTGATATGTATAAATAAGGCTATGACATGTTTTGTGTGTGCTTAAATGGTTGATTGATAGAAATCATGTTGGCATATTGATGATTAATTTTAGCATATTTGGTAAAATAAGCATATAGGTGAATTTGATAAGTTAAGTAAGTTTGTATGTTTGGTTACATGATGGTAAAGTGTCATCTGAGGTGCTTAAGAGCACATTGGTTGTATGTGATGATATGTCATGCATGAGACTCGGTTTTGACTTGAATTAATTGTTTTAAAATGGCTTGTGAATATGTTAAAATATTGGTATAGGAGGAAGACAAAATGGGTGAGAAATGTCGCTTGGAAAATAGCCTATTTTTGTCCACACGGGCATGTGTATCAGCCATGTGTAACACATGGCCTAGCACATAGGCATGTGACTTGGCCGTGTGTCCCCTACATCTTTAAAATGTCAAAACAGAAAATGAAAACTAATTAAGGCTTTAACTACAAATGAATCAAGTATAGTTTTATTTAAATGAATGTATTCTTCCTTCACTAACCTATCATTATTTCTAATAATCATCCATGAACTCCATTCTTTAGACCAAAAAAGGATAAATAAATCTTAATGGAAAAATAATTTCATATAATATTATATGAACAGAAAATGAAGGTTCATTATTTTAATAATCAAACCAATAGTCTAATTAGTCCTTCCTTTGATTCATGATTCAACCGGTGGTCCAACAATAATTAAATAAATAATTAAAATTTCATAAAATTAGTTAAACAATTAGTTTTTTGTCTTAATTTTTTGTTTTTTACTAGTTCCAAATAGTTTGCTTAAAGGCTAGTTAACTCTTCTATTAGAAAACAAGCCAGAACAAGTTTATTGATGTCCAAAATTAATCAGTTCCAATCTAATCCTTCTATAGGATAATGTATCCTATATATGGAAATTAATCCATCTCACTTTCAAATTCTTTTATCAAAAAACTAGAGATGATGAAACATATAGCACAAAATAAGAAGCCATTTCAAACAAAAAACAAGCCTTAAAAACAAAACATGAACTTCAATGTTTGTACAGACAAAATGTCAAAATAACAAACACATATAGAAATAGCATGACATCTCTATATATCATTGGCATATGATTACTGTTAGCTTTGTAAATTTATCCCCAGTCTCCCCTTCCCTTCCCCTTCTTCAATTATTTCATACAAATGTTGATATTTAAACATTCCAATGCAATTTTTAAAAAAAAAAAATCTAGATCTAACAATTTCAATGACAAACAGGTATGAAATACAACCCAAGTTCCTACATGCAAGTTCAGTATAGTCATAGCATGCCCTTGGGAGCAAAGGCAGTGCCAGCCAAATTTATCGCCTCAAGAGCCAAAAGTCGATACCCATTTGATGAGGCTAGAAGTAATTTAGACTATGGCGCTTGTTTTTAGGGTTTAATGTGTAGAAAGGCATGCCCGAGAAAATATCTCTTCGTTTCAGCTTTATTTTTCTTTAATTTAAAACTAGTTGAACTTACTTCTAAGGTCTAAATACGAAATATAGATTTCCCTAATGCCCATCACCATTCATCATTTATTCACTACTACATTCTGAAATCCAATGTAAAGCAATAGTTACTCTTTAGGATCCAAATCAAGCAAATCAACCACTAAATCTGACCAGACAACAAGCTTAGGATTCTCTACTTCTGCTGATGGCAAAACTTTTTTATAACTAAAGAATAAGATTGATTCATACAAAGAAAAAGAAAAATAAATTGAAGGGGAAACAACAGATAAACCTAATTTCATCGTTCATCCAATTCGTATGGTTGCCACCAAGGCCTTAAAGGATATTGCAAAACATATAACTGCAATTTTATTCCAAATGGGGGAAAATAATAAGCAAAACTGAATATTAAACAATAAAGGAAAAAGAAAAATGCAATCACCTGAGCGTCGGCGTCAATTGAAGGAGTGAAGAAGACGTTGGTTTCGCAAACAACCATATATTCTTCTTCTTCTTGATCTTCTTTTTTATTGGCTTTAGTCAAGATCTCATCTCCTTTAGTTTCCTCATCAATCTCCATTTTCACCGTGCCATTTGATATCGATTATTCAGCTTTCAATTCAGCGACCATTGGCGGCTTGACATCTTCTTCATCATTTTCTTTCTTTTTGGAAACTGCTTCTACAGGTGGTGGTTAAGGCTTGGGCATAGAGTCTTAAGGCTCGTGTTTGGATAGGGGTTTAGGCTTTGGCTTAGAGGTGGGTTTGATTTTAGGTGCAAATTAGGAAGATTTGGAAGAATTGGGTGCGGATTAGGGCTTAAGGTTTTGCAGCTTTTTTGTGGTGAAAAAGAAATTACATCTCAAGTATCAAACATTAAGAAAAAGTCATCATATTGTTATCATCAAATAACCATAAACCCGGTTATTTGTCTTGCACTACCTTGACAATCTTGTCTAGGAGTTTATTTTCTTCTCTAAGAATATGCTAAAGATTTAAGTGACTTAGAAGCTATAGAACCATAAGTATTCTCCTTACCAAAACAGAATTAAAGTTTCCATGATCTCCTTCATGAATGATGTTAACAGCTTCAAGACTATCGATCCGAATGATGACTTTCTAAAAGCCTTGATCAAGAGTAATTTTCAACCCATCCAAGGTTCCCCGTGGTTCAGAATCTAGAACTTCACAGTTCCACAAATACCTGTTAAATCCAACAATCCATCCCCCATTTTTGTCGTGCAAAAGCCTTGTAGCTACAGCAAACTTATTAGCTGATTTTACCAAACCATTTGTGTTTAAATAAACTAAACCATTTGAAGAAGCAGGAACAATAACTGATCTTGAAGATTTAGTGGTATGCTAACTCAACACAAAAACATATTGGTTTGCCTAACTTAGAGAGACTTTGATAACCTCATCAGAGCTCCACAAAAAACCTTGAAATATGCGCAGATATCAATTCTTCCAAATGCGCCAGATTATAATCTCAAACAGATAATACCAATTAAATCCTCCCACTAAGGTACAACTTGTTGATTTCGGAGATTAAGCTCCATCCAAGCTTGAAGGGATCCTGCAAAAAAAAAAAAAACAAATTGCTTACCTATTGGGATTAACTGAATCCATATATCTCTTACTGTTGTGCAATCCCGAAGAATGTAAAGGACACTTTTATAATCATAACTACAAATTCCACAAGCAGTGTCTATTCCTATTCCTCTTCTTATCTTTTCTGCATTAGTGAGTAAAAGATGCTTAATAGCAAGCCAAAGGAAAACTCTAACCCTTTGTGGCCCATGATATTTCCATGATAACTTTTAGACATCTTATTTTTTATTCCATGATTCTTCCCAAAGTTTCTCATACACAATTTTAATTGAGAAAGAACCGGACATGCTACCCCTCCAAATAATTCTATCCATGCTAGAATTTAATTGAGGTGGCGGAACCCTCACAATGTGTTGAATAATATCTTCAGAGAACCAAAGATGAAAGAATTATGAATTCTAGACCCCATTTTTCATGACCATATCATTGAAAGTACAATCCATATCCAAGTTAGAATTAGAAGCTATCTTTCTACCCAAAGGCCCAACATTAAGAACCAAAGGATCCCTCTAACAATTGATATTTTTCCATCTCCAACTAAATAGAGAAGATTCTCATGTATGAGAGGCCAAAATTTTTATAAAGATCTCCAAAAAAAAGAACCCTGACCCATCGATAAGGTTTCTGGCAAGCCACTTTGAACACTATACTTAGATCAGAGCATATTAACCCACAGGGTAGAAGAATTAGTCACTAAATTGAAGCCTAACTTCATCATGAAGAAAGTATTATGGCCACGTAAAGACCTTATACCAACTATCTTTTTAGTTCCACTAATGGATCCCCAAATGAATTTTCTGGGTGTAGCTTCAATTTTATCACATAAGCCTTTAGAGATCATCATCGATTGCATATAATAACTTGATATCGATAACAAGATCGATTGAGCTAAGGTAATTCTACCGGCAAGAGAAAGTTGACTGGCATCCCAGCTACAAAGTTTACTTTGAACCTTATGCACCACAAAGTGCAAAGTATTATTTGTAACCTTCTCATGAAAGAGGGGAACTCTTAGGTACACTCTAAGATTCTGCACCACCTAAAACCCCAAATGTCTGCTAATACGCCTTTGGATATCTTCCTCCACTCCTTATAAGAAGAACATGTTTGACTTTTACAAATTAACATCATGCCCCAAAAAGATATAAAACATGTCTAAAACTTCCTTGATCACCCGTACCTAATTTTCCTCCGCCTAACCAAAAAGGGTCAAGTCATATGCAAAAAAAAAAGGTGAGAAAGGGGAGGACCTAATCTAGACAACTGGATAGGTGACCATTTACCATCATCCATGGCTGCATGAATACTATGTCCTAGCCACTCCATACATAGAATGAAAAGGTAAGGTGAAAGCAGGCATCCTTGACGAACTCCTCTTGTCAGTTTGAATTTTTGGGATGACACTCCATTCCAAAGCATCTTCATAGTGGAACTAGAAATAGTTGACATAATGAAATTACGAAGTATGTTAGGAATACCTACAACCTAAAGTGAAGCATCTATGAAATCCCAACGAATGCAATCATAAGCCTTCTCGAGATCAATTTTAATGGCCATCCATTTTTTATTCTTCTGTTTACTTCTAATAAAATGTATGACCTCCTGAACAATAATGATGTTATCGTTGATATTCCACCCTGTTACAAATCTTGGTTGTTCAGGACCAATGATCTTCAAAAAAGAAACTTTAAATCTATTAACAATGACCTTCATCACTAACTTGTATAAGATTGAGCATAGACTGATAAGGCAAAATTGCAAGAAGCATTTTAGATGCTGAACTTTAGGTAAAAGCACAATAAGCAAATTATTGAGGTCCAGATCAATGTTCTCCCCAGAGAAAATCGTTTTAACCCACTCACAAACCAAAGGACCAACATGCTTCCACTGACGTTAATTGAAAATAGCATGAAATCCATCATTGCCTGGGGCTTTTAAAGGCACCATGTCAAAAAGGGCCTTCTTAATCTCCTCGTCAGATACTAATTTACTAAGGAATTGAATCTCTTCTTGATTAAGAGGTGAGAACGAATCATAACCTAGATTACACATTCGTCCTAGTTACTCTCCATAAAGTTTCTTATGAAAATTAACCGCTTCTTACTTCAAATCTTCCTCATCCATAACCCACTCCCTGCTTGATTTTTTAAGGTGACAATTCGATTATGCTTTCTCCTCTGTAAATCTCTCCTGTGAAAGAATTTTGTATTATGATCCCCAAAAATTAACCAATCGCACATTTCCTTTTGATGCCATAAAAGCTCCTCATGGTGCAACATGGACTTCAGTTCTTCTCGGATTTCTAACTCAACCTGATTCAAATAAGCCGAGCTCCTCATGGTTTTGTAGCTTTTGAATGTGGAGGAATATTCTTATAAGAGGCTTCAGTGAATATTCGACAAAAGGATATAACCATGATTTAAAATTTAAGAATGATTTAATTATGAATTAAAGAGGGAATCAGTTTAATGGTCAGGTTTAGTTGTTCTAACTTAAGGTTATAAGTTCGAATCAATTTATTTGCATCTTTAAAATTAATTCAATGAGTAGCTCCATAAAATTTGAATAATGATAAATTTAACAATTATTAATAAAAAATAATTGGTGCAAGATCCATAAACTTGGACTAAATTTAACAATAATTCATAAAAAATAAACTAATTTAGTTGAATTAGATAATGACTAAATATAAATTATATTATTTAAAAAAATATTCTTTCACCTTTTTTCATTATTTGCATAAAAAATATAAAAAAGGTATACACAATAAAAATTGAACCTATAATACATATAGTTTTCAATATTTTTATTTTACTATTCCAATCAAAATCTCGTTTATTTTTTATATTAATTTTTAAAAAATATAGTTGTTATATAATTTTATTGTCATCCTTAATATGCATTTGACAAGTAAAATTTATTTTTTATATAAAGTTTGATTGAGTTGATATTACGAATTAACTGAAAATCAACTCAATTGAAAAAAAAATTTTAATAGAAATATATATATCGAAAGATTATTTACCTTTTTCAATACTTTTTTTCAAAATGCTAGTTTAATCATTAGTGTCTATTATATATATTTTTGGTATAAAAAGTATTTGAACCTAAGCTATCCGAGAAAGGTGAACACTAGGTTAATTGGCTACAACTTGGGTTCTATATATATTTTTCTTTTATGAATATCACATAATCTAATATTATATTTTGTTACACTTATGATGTGAGTAAAAGAAAAACGTAATATGAAATTATGTTTATAAAAAAAATGAGTTATAGATAAGATAATATTTGGGAAGTTGAGAGGACTTGGGATTAGACTCAGGAGGTAAAGGGAAAGGAACAAGGTAATTAGTATTAAACTAATTTATTGAGAAACTTTAAAAATCACTATCTATCTCTTCATTCTGATTTCAAGAGTTTCACATTTTTTTTCTACGTATAAAAGTAAGAATTTTGGATTTTGAATCCCCTTGGGACTGCAAGCAAAAGATTGAGCTTTGAAAAAGGTATTAGCGAGGTTAGGGTTTAGGATGATAAGTGGGCGGGCTTTTATTTAACTTGTTGGTATTAAAAAAATGTAAGATAATATTTTTGGTATTAAACAAATAGATAGTGTAAATTTAATGAAATTTTGGGTATTAAACAAATAGATAGTATAAGATAATATTTTATTTAATTTGTTGGGTTAGGCCAAAGACAACACAAAAAAGGTCGAGTTAGGTCAAACATTTGCAGATGAAAAAAAAGGTTGGAATAAATCATGAAAAGACAAAGACAACACAAAAATGGTTGAGTTAAATAAAATATTTGCCAACGAAAAATAAAAGTTGGGATAGGTTAACATTTTCCCAACTTTTCCTAAAAAGTTGGGATATGATTAGATTTTGTTAACACCCATAAAAGTTGTTTACAGATGCAAATTTAAACAACCCAAAAAAGGGTTGGCGTAGTCCAAAAAGAGTTGTCTTAGGTTTTTCATATGGCAACACTTTTATATAGTTGGGAAATGTAGAACAAAGGTCAGTATAATGTTGGACAAAATCGACTCTTATTTAAACATTTCCTTAGGCATGCATATCTCAACCCTTATACAAAGAGTTGGCCAAAGCATATGTCGGCAAGTCTATCCCAAAACTTAGGAATGTTTCGACCCAAAAGTGTCAGCATAGTGTTGGACAAAGCTAACTATTATTTAAGTGTTGTCATAGGCATGCATATCCCTATGCTCATACAAAGAGTTGGCCAAAGCGTATGTTGGCAAGTGTATACCAATACTTAGGAAAGTGTTGGCCCAAAAGTGTTGTCTTAAGATTGTTTTGTTGTAGTGAAATGCAATTTCAGATACATATTCAGGTTCAGGAACATATATAAATCCTACCTCCATCCGCTACACGCCATCTCCAACCATCCCTACACACCAATTAGGGTAACGAATACCCATCCAACCCTAAACACTTATAAGTGAGAGTATGTCACTTTTTAGAATAATGCAGTCAATCTGCTATATCAAATACATATAATCAAGCTACCAAAACAGATATTTGGTTTAAACCATCAAATAAGGCATATTATTAAACTGCTAACATTTCCTCCGTTACATAATTATCCCACCCCAATACACATGCACATATTAATAGATATCAAATGCATATATATCGTACATGTTTTCCACATCAAAATGTGATGACAGAACTATTTGATTACAGATCATATACGTATTTCACATACCATATCCACATTACATACAGTAGAATATCATTTGATTTCATGTTTCCAAGTCCTATTTATATAATACGGACCCTACGGTGTGGCCCACATGCCCTAATTAACCCAGCCCGTGCATCCTACACTGTCGTGTGACATCGATATACTAACGACATTATCCCCGTTTACTGTTTTTTAGGTTTTTCGTTAGATACTTGAACATTTTCTGATTCCCAATTTAGTAACAGAACCCTAAATCCAAGCCGCTAATTGGGCCACAAGCGCTAACCGAAAATCCTTAACAATACCAAACAACCACTAGCACAACATTCATTTACTTACCCAAATCGAACAACAACTTCCAACAGAAACTAGTTTGTCGAAGGAAAAACTGTCTTAAGATCCTCACCTAAAATAAAGATTTCAAAAATAATTAAACTTTATGCCACAACAATAACCAATTCCACCTTCACAAATCCCTTATAAGAAACCATTAATAACCACTTATGCAAGACATAACAAAAGATTAATGACGCAAAATGAACAGAACACAAGAGTAAGAAGGCCACAAAAGATGAAAATGACAAGGAACCCACAAAGTAGCAAAACATGAAAAAAAAAAAGAAACTGAGAAAAAGGGAGAAAACGTGAAAGAAAAGAACAAGATTTTTTTTAGAGTATTTTAGGGATAATACTCAAAAGTAAACTTTAAAATACTACCCACTTCTTCCAACATCCTACTAAATCCGGTACATATCCTTAACAGATTTCCTTTAGAATTTAAATTCTATCCAAACTACACCACATAGGTGGTACTACCACGACATAGTAAAAGTATTCTCATTTTCACAAGTAGGGATTCAAACATAGGACCAAAGGGTAAGCTAAAGCCTTACCACTGAACTAGCATGCTAATTCTAACATCAGTTGAGTGAAAATAATATATTACTCTAATATCCAAAGTTAGGGGTTGGGCAAAAATTAACAAAATTTAAAGGTACAAGGATTCAAACCCAAAACCTCACACATACTACTCACAACATTTAACCTCTGAACCAGATTAACCACTTTGACAATTTTTAACAATCCAAAAGCTAAAATTTTGAAGCATTATAAGTTTATCTGCACCATTGAGTGGTTTATCCATACTATTTTTATAGTTTATCTACATCATTTGAGTAGCTTATCTACATCGTTGAGTGGTTTATCAACACTTTTTTAGCAACTTTTATTTGCATCGTTTGAGTGGTTTATCCATATCACACTAGTAGCTTCAATCTGCGACATGTTGTGCATCCATAACCTATTGGTAGCTTGTCTGCAAAAACTATTTTATTAAAACCCCTGTGGTTCATCCACCCTTTTTATTACTAGTGGTTTATACAATGATAAATGGTTTATCCACAACGTGGTGTAAAGGCAAAGGAGTTGTAACAACCCATTTTTTAATTGTGTCAGAAACAGTGGTTTTGGAGCTACAATTTTGTAACACCCTATACTTGACCTGGTCGCCAAGCCTGAATATCAGGTTGTCATACCACCGTCACACATCACACACATTATAAAATGTCACATTTATAGACAATTGTTTTCTTTATTAGCATTCTTACAAATTTTTAAGTCAATCATATATTAATCATCATCAAAACATGCTAAACATACTTAAAAAAAGCTTATAATATCAGTTAAACATGTATTAGAGCCACATAACAAAATTCCAAAACAGGTTACGCTGGTATTGATACTGAAACAAAGGTATTGATATTTCTCTTATATGGTATCGATACCATTTGGAAAATCAATACTAAAACAACATTTTATTTCTCGTCTAAAAATCAAACCCCAGAATTTATCGGTACCTTTATTAAAGTATCGATTATTTTAACTCAAGTATCGATACTTGTGGTAAGGTATCAATACCAAATTACAATACTGACTTCCTACACATCGAAATATCATAGAGGTATCATTTTCATAACCAGAATATTGATACCTTTGCTCTAGACCACAAAAAATATAGCACATCTAAGCATTTAATCTATTGCAAAAAATATCTAATCAACATGCATTATTTACCTCTTTAAACCAATGTCAAAACAACCAAAATAATAATTCAAAACATCAAAAACATGTCTGAGCAAGAATCAACATACCAAGGTCCAAGTCTATAGTTTCTAGGAATAATTAAGCTACAAAATATCCAAAATATCATGACAATATCATGCAATAGTTCTACCACATTATTCAGCGCCTGTTGGCCATACATACAGTTCATGGCACTTTAATATAGCAAATATTTAAACCAAAACAATATTGAAATAATTACAATTGTAATGCCCTAATTTTCTTATTTCTGATTCTGTATAATTTTGACAAAACTGTGTATCTGTTTTTGTGGTTAAGTGTTCTGGGTATGTGTGAGAGGTCCCAAGTTCAAGCCTTACCTTTGGCAAATTTTGGTTAGTTTTTGTAATCCAAGCCTTATCCATGTTTAGTGGGATTTTATTTAATTGCCTGTGAATTCATATCAGAATAAGCTTGCTGGTTCGAGTGGTAAGGGAGCCAATGTGTTGGAGGTTCTATGTTCAAATCCATGCATTAGCAAAGGTGTTAATTTTTATTCGAATATCTGTTAAAGTGTTTTGGTGGAGTTGGATTTCTAAAGGAATTATGAGTTAGTGGGTTAGTGGGAGTAACATTAGGGATTTGGTGATATTTTTATTTTTATACATTGTTTTTCAAAAAAAAAAAATTCTCTCTTCTCAGAAAATAAAAATCTAACGTCAGTTTCACTCAAATTTCCCCAAACTTGTCGTTTTCATTTTCTTTTGATTCTTCCTCCTATTTTGTTTCGATCTGTTGGCAATTTCGTTTGTTGGTTCTCTATTTTCCTTAGGTATTCAGTAAGTGGGATTCTAGTAAGTGCTAAAAGTATTCATTTTCCAAATTGCCGGTTGGAATCTTATTTTCTGTTTTGGCAGCAAGAAATCAAGTAGAACGGGTGTGTGGATTTTGGGCCAGGCTTTGTGGGTCACACGGGCAAAGGCCAATCTGGGCGTGTGGGCCACACAGGCATGTGGGCCCATAATTTTGAGATTTTTCCTAGGGTCGCACGGATTGTTCCGATTGACTGTGGGTCTACTGTAGGGTCGATAACGGCTAAATAAACCTTAATTTGTATGCAAGAATATTCTAAAAGACTTATTTGTGTAGGATACTAAATGTATGCCTAACTATATTGATGTGTGTGTATCTATTATTTTTATAAAGCATGTTAAGCATGTTATATCCGCATCTGAGTTCTGTATCTATTATTGGGGTGGGGATTTACATGTATGGATGAAGTTTTCTAATCGGTTTTAATCGCCTATATTTTGCCAGCTTGGCTGCATATATATATATATATATTTTGATATGTGTCTCAATGGCACAATATGGTGTGTAGGAATGGGTGGGTGTTTTAAACCCCACATGGTTTGATGGGATGGTCAAAGATGGTATATAGAGGATGGGGGTAGGATTTATGCATATCTGTATCTATAATCTGAATCTTGATCTGATTCTGAATCTGGAACTATATCTGCTTCTGACTGGGTATCAAAATCTGTATGCTTGTATGCTTAATTCTGTGGGTTAGACACTGAGTTTACATAAACTCGCATCTATTGTCTGTTCTGTTAAGGTAATCCACAAATATAGGCGGATTGGTGCGGCGGAGACTCAGCAGTGGCCACACGACTGTAATCTAGTTAAAGTTTTAATTTATGGTTTAATTATGATTTTGGTTTTATTCTGAGAGTTGTAATTTTTCTGAGACTCTCTGGACTTTTTGGGTTTTATAACTGCTAGATTCGGTTATATATGTTGTTAAACTACATGCTTAAACAAAATATTTTCCTCTAAAAATAACAATCTATACGCAAACAAAGGTTTTTCTAAAACACAACTACAACTGTATTTTCAAATTATAATTGTTTAAGGCTTCCGCTGTAATAAGTTTTAACAAATGGGCTAATTAAACGGTGATTTCAACTAAAAATGTGAATGTTCTGACAAGACAACTCCATTTTCAAAACCCCTACCTTGTGACACTTCCAAATTCGATCATAACGCCGAGTTTGGGGTGTTACATTTAGTGGTATTAGAGCTAGGTAAATTCGGGCTGTGAATTTTGGGTTTCAAAAGTTTATTTTGAAAAGAGTTAGTTTCCAAATATTTTTGGACAAATTGGGAAGTATATGGTATATCGAGTCTCCGAAACTGATCCTGTAAGTATTTTTGAATTTCTGATAGAAAACTTTGAAAACATTATAGTTAGCACTTTCTAAAACTATACCGAGTAGTTAGAGACTGAAACCTTTCTGATAATTTATTCATAAAACATCTGTTAATAAATACTGAAACTAATGCATAGAATTTTTAATGTAGATAAAACTCAAATTATACGATGAGCGCTCGTGGAACACGCGAACGTGGTATTCGAGGCCGTGGTAGAGGCCATAGGGGAGCTTGAGCTGAGTCTTCCTCTCTGGGTAGTATGTCGAATTTGGATACGAGTAAGACACTAGTTTTGCCTGCTACTGAGACTAGGTCTCAAAGTCACTCAGCTGGGGACGACACACTATCCCAAGCCATGTTGAGGATTTTGGAGAGGGTCGCTGGACTCCGTTCTAGGGCTGAGGGCCAAGGGCCGATAACTAAACGACTCTGGTCCAATAGTGCTGAGTTGTTTAAGGGTGTCATTGGAGTCGCGGATTGGTTGGAGGCTACTAAGAGGATCTTGAATGATCTAGACTACACTGCCAAGTAGAAACTGAAGGGTGCAGTCTTTTTGCTTCGCGATGAGGCTTATCAGTGGTAGTTGACGGTTGAAGAGGGTACTCAGCCTGATCAACTAAATTGAGAATCATTTAAGACACCTTACAAATTAAGTACATAGGGGCGAGTTATGTGGATGCTCGCAGGCGTGAGTTCATGAATCTCATGCAAGGCGATAGATCTGTGGTCGAATATGAGGCTGAGTTCTGAGGCTGAGCAGCTACGCTTGATGCATGGTGGTGACTGAGTATGAATGGTGCGTCTGATTTGAGGATGGCTTAAGAGATAATCTAAGGGTGCTGATTACTCCATAGAGGGAGCGAGAGTTTGCAATTTTGGTTGAAAAGGCGAAGACTGTCGAGGATGTTAAGCATGTGGAGCCCCAGAATAGGGATCGTGAGAAGGGTAAGAACAAGAGGGATTCGGAGCCCATTAGTTTTGTTCAGAGGCCTAAGAAAAAGGCTAGAATTAATGGGCCAGTTAGAGTAGTGACTCCTGTTGCTCCTATTAGGATTCAACTTTGCGGTGATTGTGGTAGGCGCTATCTGGACGAATGCTGGAGGAGGATAGGGGCTTGTCTGAGGTGTGGGTCATTAGAATATCATATTCGAGAGTGTCCACAAAGGGCTGATCAGATACAAGCTCCTGAACTAGGTTTTGCACAGCCTCAAAGGGCAGTTCAGCAGCCACCTGGAGGCCATGGATAGGCTAGGGGTGGTAATGGTATGTGTCGTGGGTAGAGAGCACCGGGCAGAGGTGCTGGTCAGACTTAGGCAAGGAAGCCTGCACAAGTTTATGTTGCACAATGCCGAGAGGATAGGGATTGTAACACCTCTAACCCGTATCTATCGCGGGATTAAGGTTATGAGGGATTACCGATCAAAAACGCAATTCTAATCATTAATAAATTTCCACCCAAGTCAAAGCCCATTTATATAAAAAAAATATGGTTAACTTACATTTCAGAACATATATTATTTTGCACAATGTAAACAAATATCATATCAAATTCCACCCTAACATTTATTGCATATAATGCATATATATTCAACATTAATTATTAACAACATGGTCAAACATATTATTAATCACTTATGAAGTTATGCATAACCACCAAATATCACAAGCATATTCATATAATTTAATAAGCCATAATACACATAAATAAAATTTCTTAAGTATGCAACTTAAGTCAAGATCAATTTTGAACTTGCATGCTTTTTACTTATATACAAATTGATACAACCATCTGGCACCAACCAACATTACCATATACTTCTTTTAAAATATTAATCACAAAAGACTATAGATATTTATTCTAGGTCATTAAATCATGCACATTTGGCTTTAGTAAATTTAATCATTTAATAAATACACATCACTCAAAAAGTACTCTTATTACCTAGACTAACTAATATGTCTAAGATCATATACTCAATAACCAAATAACAGTAAACATTCGGACAACTTAAGCTTGGATTCACTTATTGACATTTGAGACCCAACTTTATTAACATATTCATGATAACCAAATTTAAGCATGCAACCACAATTTTTTAAGTTCGACCGAATTTACATATCAACTAAAGGAGATTATATCTATCATTACAAGGCACAAATCACATATAAACATACTCAAAGCATAAACCTTGCATATGTCTTGCTCTTTACCGAATGATTACACAATTTACCTTAACTAACTTCCATAATGAACCACACAGCCGAAAACATAACATCATCACAAACATCATGTATTTTGGTTATACTCTCAATATAGGCTCAATACAAGACCAAACATATATATAGCCTAATCAATAGTTTCGATATATTCATGCCTCATCCGAATTCAACAACTAACCACAAAATGCAAACACATAGCATAAGTTAAAATCAACCATGACACATTATATAATAATAAAAAAGAACTTAAGTCATAGTCTAACAAAATCGAAATTAGACATAGAATTTAAGCCATTTTTGCATGGCCTTTATACAAAACAAAAGTTCATCATTTCAAAACGTAATCTATCCTATACATGCCATAGTTCCAAAATGCACCTTATAAAATATCGAAGACGGTCGATAGTGTTATAGACTTTGCTGACGATCCCCGAGCTTGTAACTTGAATCAAAAATCTATAAAACAGAAACACATATACAAACACAGAGTAAGCTTTTTAGAGCTTAGTAAGTCATAAGCAAATGAATATTCCATTGATATTATCAACTTAATTAAACCAAACTAAATTATTGTATCATAACACATTAGATCCAAACGTAGGTATACAGTTCATATTATATATATATACTTATATATACATACATTCTCAAATAATCACCTTGGCCGAATGCTCATGTAACCAAATTATCATTATTATCATTTAACTTCCACAGTCAAATAGTCATTGTAACGTAGTTCACATACTCATAAACATATAAGCTCATGTGTTACTGCATAGTTTCATATTCATATATTAGATATGAAACCGAATACTTATAATCATGCATGCATATAACTAAGTTTCATTTCAATAATAATCTTAAAGCCGAATACACTTACCTTATTTTAAGTAAACAACAAGCCAATTCATACCTGACATTTAGCTCATCATACACATTCGAACACAACTTATCTTTGCCCGATGAACCATTCAGAATTGGATAGGATACTCGAATAATCACACACATCGTACAATGCCAACGTCCCAGACGTGGTCTTACATGTAGCCACATATCAAAGCAATTATCCCAGACAGGGTCTTACTGGCACACATATATCAAAATCACATATCGATGTCATGGTCTTACTCGCACACATATGTCGGAATCTTATGCCATGACATATGTATCCTAACTATTCCTAAGGTTCATACGGGGCTTTCGGACGTCGTAACTCGATCGAAACGAAGTCATAACATAGTTGCCAAGCTTAACAAAATTTGGCTATTGCATTTATAATTTGATATATTTCAATTCAGTATATATACTTTGCATTTAATTAAAATTAAGTACATCTATTTGCTTATAAACTTACCTCGGATAATGAAAAACGGAACGGATAGCTAGTCGACAACTTTCGTTTTCCCCCAATCCAAATCCGATTTCTTTGGTTCTTGATCTAAACATATTAAAATTAAGAACATTCAAACATATTTTCATTCAATTTAGTCCAAAAACACATAAATGGGAAAATTACCATTTTAAAAACACATAAATGGGAAAATTACCATTTTACCCCTAATATTTACACTTTTTACAATTTAGTCCCTATTACACAAAACACAAAATATACAAAATTTCAATATACCCATGTTGGGCCGAATTTTACCCATACTGATACAAGTCCATATATTTCCTTTATTTCACATTTTAGTCCCTTCAATTATTATTTTTGCAATTTAGTCCTAATTACTCAAAATCATCAAAAACTCCAATACAAAACATGTTAATCTAAAACATATATTTCATATTTCATCATCAAACAACAAAAATCCCAAACTCTCATCAATGGCATAGCTCAAAATATTCATCAAAATAAAAAATTCAAGCATGGGTCTTGAAGATAACTTTGCAACAATCTTAAAAACGTAAAAATTATCAAAAATCGAGCTAAACTCATACCTTGATTGAGCTTGAAAGCAACCGAACCCTAGTTTCTTTTTCTTTTATTTGGTTTCAGCAAGAACAATAATATAAACACTTATGTTAACTTTATTTTATGTTTTATGATATATATATTATAACATATTATAACTTAAAGTTTAATTTACATATATAACTTTAATGAATTAATATAAAAACTTAATAATATAAGCCTAATACCGTCCAACTAATATGTAAGTGGGCTATTTACAACGTAAAGGCTCCCATTAATAAAGCCAATAGCAATTAGGCCCCCTTTTAGAAATAACCACCAAATTTTCCTTTTTACGCAATTAAGTCTTTTTATTTAATCGGACACCCAAACGATAAAATTAAATCACGAAAATTTCACAGATATAAATTCACACAAAATAAAAACAGAAAATAATTTTAAAATATTTTTCTGACTCAAATTTGTGGTCCTAAAACCACCATTCCGATTAGGGTCTAAATCAGACTTTTACAACTCTCCCCCCTTAGGGATTTTCGTCCCCGAAAATCTTACCGATGAATAGGTTCAGATAACGTTCTCTCATTGCATCCTATGGATCCCATGTTGCTTCCTCAACTTCGTGTTTATGCCACAACATTTTAACTAACAGAATCTTCTTATTTCGCAACTCTTTAATCTCCTGAGCCAAAATACGAATCGATTCTTCCTCGTACGTCATATCGGGCTTAATCTCAATTTCAGACAGACTAATCACATGTGAAGGATCAGATCGATATCTATGAAGCATCGAAACATAGAATACATTGTGGATGTTTTCTAACTCAGGTGGCAACAACAGTCTATAAGCAACTGGGCCAATGCGTTCTATAATCTCATACGGTCCAATAAACCTCGAACTCAATTTGCCTTTACGACCAAATCTAGTTATTTTCTTCCACGGTGAGACTTTCAAGAAGACTTTATCTCCAATATGAAACTCTATATATTTACATTTCAAGTCTACATATGATTTCTGACGGTCTGATGCTGCTTTGAGACTTTCACGAATCACTTTTACTTTATGTTCCGTCTCTCTGATCAAATCGACCCCGTATACCTTATTTTCACTGAGCACAGTCCAATACAATGGTGTACGGCATTTACAACCATACAAAGCCTCGTAAGGTGACATTTTGATACTAGATTGAAAGTAGTTAATATACGCAAATTCAATCAGAGGTTGGTATTGTTCCCACATACCTTCAAACTTGATAATGCAACATCTCAACATATCCTCAAGTATCTGGATGATTCGCTCAGACTGACCATCTGTTTGTGGATGGAGAGTAGTACTAAAATGTAATTTCGTACCTAGAGCTTCTTGTAGTTTCTTCCAAAATCGTAATGTAAACCTCGGATCTCTATCCGAAATAATAGATATAGGTACACCATGTAATCTCGCAATCTGAGAAACATACAATTCAGCTAGCTTATCAAGCAAGTAGTCTGTATGTATCAGAACAAAATGAGCCGACTTAGTTAATCTATCCACAATAACCCAGATTGCATCTTTCTTGCTCGGTGTAAACGGTAAACTAGATACAAAATCCATAGTAACTTTGTCCCATTTCCACTCAGGTATCATAATCGGCAGAAGTAATCCAGAAGGTACCTGATGTTCGGCTTTTAATTGTTGAAAAATTAAGCATTTCAAAACAAATTCAGAAATGTCTCATTTCATACCATGCCACAAATAAAGCTATTTCAAATCATTATACATCTTCGTACTACCTGGGTGAACAGATAACCGACTGCTGTGAGCTTCATTCAAAATCATCTAAATCAACTCTGAATTCCTTGGAATGCATATTCAGTTCCTGAATCTCAAACAGTCATCGGCATCAACTCGAAACTCTGAATCAGCATTTGAATCACATTGAGCTCATTTTGCTATAAACTCATTATCAACCTTCTGGGCATCACAAATTTGTTGAACAAATAACAGTATTGCTTTTAATTTAGCTATTATCAAACCATCCTCAGACATAGCCATATGCACATTATTTGCACGCAAATCAAGCAGTGATTTTTGGCTTAGAGCATCAGCAACAACATTAGCATTTCCCGGGTGGTAGTCAATCATAAGTATGTAGTCTTTTAGTAACTCTAACCATCAACGTTGTCTCAAATTCAGATCTTTCTGAGTCATCAAGTATTTCAGGCTTTTGTGATCAGAATAAACATGACATTTTTCACCGAATAGATAGTGGCGCCATATCTTCAATGCAAACACAATAGCTGCCAATTTTTAGTCATGTGTCGGATAGTTCCTTTCATGTGGCTTTAACTGTCTTGAGGCATAAGCTATAACTTTGCCTTCCTGCATAAAAACATAAACCAAGCCATTTGAAGATGCATCACTATAAATAACAAATTCTTTACCCGATTCTAGCTGAACTAGTACTGGTGCTTCGGTCAAAAGGGTTTTCAACTAATCAAAAATTTTCTGGCACTTTTCTGACCATTCAAACTTAACATCTTTCTGTAATAGCTTTGTCATCAAAGCTGCAATCATAGAGAAGCCTTTCACGATCCATCGGTAGTAACCAGCAAGTCCCAGAAAACTTCAGACTTTAGAAACATTCATCGAGAGTTTCCAATCAAGTATAGCTGAAATTTTACTCAGATCAACCCGAATACCTAACGCTGATATAATATGGCCTAGAAAACTGACTTCACTTAACCAGAACTCACATTTACTGAAGTTTGCATAAAACTATTTATCTCGCAAATTCTATAACACAAGTCTCAGATGTTCGGCATGTTCGGTTTCATCACGGGAGTAGATCAAAATATCATCTATGAACACAACCACAAACCGATCCAAGTACTGTCTGAAGATCCGATTCATCAAATCCATAAAAACTCATAGTGTTCGTACCTCGTTCAAAATGCAGTCTTTGGCACATCGGAGTCTTTAACTCGCAACTGATAGTAGCCAGATCTCAAATCTATCTTCGAAAACACTGTAGCCCCTTTCAACTGATCAAACAAATCTTCAATCTGCGGCAACGAATATTTATTCTTTATAGTCACTTTATTGAGCTATCTATAATCAATGCACATTCTCATAGTTCCCTCTTTCTTTCTCACAAACAACACTGGTGCACCCCAAGGTGAGAAACTCAGTCGTGCGAAACCTCTATCTGTCAACTCTTGCAACTGAGCTTTCAATTCTTTTACTTCTTTAGGTCTCATTCTATACAGAGCTATGGATATCAGAGTCGTCCCAGGTATTAACTCAATACCAAACTCTACCTCTAGAATAGGTGGCAAACCCGGTAATTCTTTAGGAAACACATCCGGATACTCGCACACAACAGGTATTGATTCAATGTTTCTTTCGACCACTTTACTATCAAGCACATATGCAAAGTAAGCTTCGTAGCCATTTCTCACATATTTTTGAACTAACATCGAAGAAATCACTGCTGGTAACCCATTTAGATAATTAGATTCAATCCGAATAATCTCATCATTCTGGCACCGTAAATCAATAGTTTTTCTTTTGCAGTTTACAACAACATTATGCGAAGTCAACCAGTCCATACCTAAAATTATGTCGAACTCATCAAATGGCAACAACATCAAATCAGCTGAAAAACACAAATCTTGAACCATCAAGGGACAATTCTTACACACTTTGTCAACCATAACACACCGGCCCAAGGGGTTTGACTCTCTAATCATAAACTCAGTAGACTCAATAGGTAAAGTCTTACTGAATACTAATGTCTCAGATACATAAGAATGAGTAGAACCAGGATCGATCAATGCAATTACATTAGTATCATAAAGAGTGAATGTACCAGTAATGACATCTGGGGATGAAGCCTCCTCTCGTGCGCGAATAGAATAAGCTCTAGTAGGTGCATGAGCCCCAGATCTGACTGTTGTATCTTTAATTCCTCTCTAACTGCCACTCGCATTACCCGCATTCCTAGGTGGTCTACCACGAGTTGCAGTATTACCCGATCTTGTATTCTGCACTGGATTTTCTTCAACTAACACTGGGCAATCATGAATATAATGATCCGTCGATCCATATTTAAAACATGCCCGATCATGCAATCTGCAACTGTCTAGATGTCGTTTGCCGCAATGTTTATACTTGGGTTTACTTGATCTGACATTACCCACACCAGCTACTGAGGTAGCTCTCGAGCTCATAGGTGGTCTACTCTGATCCCATCTAGAATAACCCGAAGTGGCTTTAGAACAGCTGAAATTATCTCAGAACTTCTTATGTGCCGACTGGAATGACTTACCGGATGTTCTTTTACGTGCATCTCTAGCTTCAAAGTCAGCTTTTCTTTTCTCTTTCTCGAGCTCTTCAGCTTTGCAGGCTCGCTCAACCAGTACTACGAACTCTTTTATCTCATGTATGCCAACTAACAGTTTAATGTCTTCATCCAGCCCATCTTCAAATCTTTTACACATTATGGCTTCGGTAGAAACATACTATCGGGCAAACCAAATGAGTCTCACAAATTTTCGCTCATACTCTATCACAGTTATATGACCCTGTTTCAATTCCAAAAATTCCTTGCGCTTCTGGTCGATAAATCTCTGGCTTATATATTTCTTACGGAACTCGGTCGGGAAGAACTCCCAGGTCACCCGCTCTTTCGGAACCACTAATACAAAGGTCTTCCACTAGTGATATGCTGTGTCTCAAAACAAAGATATAGCACCATTTCAAACATTCATCCAGGGTACAGGATAGCTCATCAAACACACGGATAGTATTATCAAGCCAGAACATAGAAGGTCTATGAGACCTAAAACATACGTTTAAGAATGGTTAAAGCTAAACCGAACACATTCCTAAAATTTAAAACATACGTTTAAGAATGGTTAAAGCTAAACCGCTTCTGTTGAGGTCACACGCCAGTGCGTCCAGGCCGTGTGCCTCACACGGGCATCAGACATACCTATGTGAACCAATCGTGACAAAACAGAGCATACATACTGACTTTTTCACACGGCCAATAGGCACGCCCGTATACTATGGTCGTGTGATGCTTAGCTAGCTACTAACTTTAGCCCATGGCCATATGACACGCCCGTATTTCAAGACCGTGTGATTCTTGGGAGAATACTGCTTTTCTTACACAGCCACAAGGCACGCCCGTGTTCCCTGACTGTGTGGCACCAAGCAGACTTGGTTTAAGCCAAAATTTGCCACCCCTTTTTGGGTTCAATCCTACCAGCAATAATATACAACATTTATACCAAAATTTCCAACCAGTTCCATGCTTAAGAATGACCAGAACACTTTAGAACTTAACATATTACAAACATACACCAAAACTATACACAAACTTATCGTTTGTTAGCCAACTCCCATGGCATATTATATACACCACAAAACTTATATACATAGACCTTCTAGCCTATACATGCCATACTTTAATATATTTACACATTCCAAAAGTACCAAAATGAGATCGATAGTGTGATGACGATCCTTGATGATCCCCAAGCTTTCAGTAGCTTTGATATCTATAAAACAATGCAAATACACACAAAGTAAGCTTTCAAAAGCTTAGTAAGCTCGTACTCAAGTCATTCATAATATATGAAACATAAAATAACAACATATAAGTATTTGCACAATTTCAATCCATAAATCTATATCAACTCAATGAAATTCATATACTTAACATCATCTACCACTTAGGTATTATACATACCTGATTCTTCCCGTACTTATACACTTTCATACTCACCTCTTGTGAATGTTATAAGACTTCACATAACTTATTTGTATTTAGACATCTGCACACTTAGTGCTATATGGTTAGCCCAAAATAAATATTTTCACACACTTAGTGCCATCTCAAATAACCAAGACTAAGTCGGTATCACACATTTAGTGCTTCAAATACCCAAAGCTAATTTAAATTGCACACTTAGTGCCAAAACATCCGATTCATCCTCATATCCTCCAATTTAATTATACACATCCCTAATTAGAAGCTAGAACATTACTATTTACTTCATCAGGGACAACACAATTTGATTCGATTGATATCTTTATATCTATAAGAAAATATACTCAGATTGGATTAAAAGGCATCACACTATCACAGGTTATCGTGTCATGTATTATCTAGACTCGATACACGCTATATTTAGTCTAAGAATAAATTAAATCATAGCTCTGATACCACTAAATGTAACACCCCTCACTCGACCAAGTTGTCAGACCCCTATTAAAGGATTCTACTTCTATTACTAGAATAATTTACATTTAAAACTCAACATAAATCCATCCAATCATCAATTCTTAATATAAATACATGCATTATACATTAATCAAGTAAAATCAAAACTCAATCAAGCTTGTGAAATAACTTTGACCTAAGCATGAATAAAGACTAAACTGTAAGTTTTTCAAACTTTAAACATAGGTATCGATACCCAGATCAGGTACTATATCGTCTTTAACTTTGAATTTTCAAAAATTATGCCAAAATACCAAAGTATCAATACTGAAATTAATTATCGATATCATTTTAACATTCTGCCACTTTAAAAATTTTGGACATAAGTCAATTCGTATTGATACCTTTATAAAGTATCGATCCTTGATGATAAGTATCGATATTGTATACTGGTATTGATACCAAATTGACATTCTATCGATTTAAAATGTTACTCATTTGCTAAAGTATCAATACTTTTATCTAAAGTTTCAATACTTTTTGATAAAAAAGCCAAATAAATCACATTTTGGTCCCATTCCATAACAAAACAAAAACTTATATGGTGCTTTTGAACACAATACTACCTGTACAAAATCAACTTAAACGATACCAAAATACCACAATTCAACATTTCCTCAATATAATATTCAAACACGTCTCATTTGGCCTTCAAGCATAACAACTATGTATATATAATTCATACCAATTCAATCCTATTGCACCATTACACATTTAACATTCAAACCCATACATTAGCTCAAACATACCACAAGTAAATTTAACCAGTCACCTACTTGGAAAGTAACTTATCACCATGCCATTATATACATGTCTACATCTAGCTTATAACCATTTAAGCCACATAGCCTTTAAGGTTCAAAATCATGGATATTCAATATAAGCATAATTTCATTATGACTCCTTATATACATGTCACATAACTGAGTCTGAAACAAATAAAAGACTACTGAAATGACAGCTTGATAGTGTGAGCTTCGGACTAATTCGATCATCTCGTTTTGCAAAAGACAACTACTAGAAAGAAACACAATAGAGTAAGCATTTCAATGCTTAGTAAATTCACAGGTATTAAAATAGTAAACTCACCTTAATTCATAATAAAAATAATGAATTAGCTAACTGTACGAATTTCTTATCATCACATTTCACATCAGTAAGGTGAGTTCATCAGTTACAATCTTTTAACATTTTAATATTTACAATACATTTCCATTTAATAACAGTCTATCAATATCATTGAACATATTTGTTATTTTCAACATTCCAATAACATATAACCATCTTCTAATGCAATACATACAATCAATTAGACATTTTCCTTTTTACACTAACCATTTAGCCCAATGAACTATAATAAACAGATAAGGATACACAAGTAACCACCAAAACACACCAGATTGTTTGTCTGAGTGATAACTCCAAAATAGACTTGAGAACTGAAGTGGTAAGCCTGTAGGAATTGTCTATCATAAGACAATACATCCCTCTATAACAAACCAGGGTCTCCATAGAGACAATTAGTAATAGTGGTCTCCATAGAGACAAGGCTTAGTAATCTGCAACAAATGTTGGATTTAGGTTTAAACAGGGAATTCTCCATACATCAGTATCATCTCATATCATATCCCGTACAATGCACAAATAACCTTATTGGCATGCCAATTGTATTCTATCATATCTTAAGTTCATCCGGGCACATTAAACATATTACTTCATTTCTTTACAATTCAGTCCATTTTTTACCTTTTTGCACCATTTTGAATACAATTCAAAAACACTTTTAAAGTATATAAATTCACAACTCAAGCACATAAATTACATTTAAATATACAACTATACGATATGAACTTAGCTAGGAAAAACGATAGTAAGCAAGGTGTTGAGGACTAATCCGTAATTTCTTTTTTTTGTTGATTATCTACCGGTTGATTCAAATCTTGATCTATATGATAATTCATTTCAATTTATCAGTTCACTTACCTTATAACATCTTATTCTATGCATATGACATTTTAATTTCACTTTTCACAATTTTCCTAAAGTTTCACATTTTTATTCAATTTAGTCCCTAAAATTGAAACAAATGTATCTTTCATAATTAAGCCTCATTTTTCAATCTGATTTTAATTACATCCTTTTACAGACCTCTAATGTCTATATTTACAAAAATTTTATGCTAATTTTGAATTATTTTCATTTTAGTTCCTATGTTCAAAACTAACAACTTTCACTTTATAATTTAGTCCTTTTTCATAACTAAGCCTAAAAGCTAACATTTAAACACCAAAATCTTAAAAAATTCATTAATGGAAACATTTTATAATGTTAACAATTTCAAAAATTAAGACACAATTTAGATAAATCAGGTTACAACAATCTCAAAAATATAAAATGTACGAAAAATGGCTCAAAATTCACTCACCATGCAACAGTGAAAGCTTGGTCGAAACTTCCTTAGCTCAAAAATGGAGAAAACAGTGATGGAGAATAATAATGAAATTTCTCTTTCTTTCCACCTTGTTTATTTTCATTAATGTTTTAAATTTCATTATTTAACTTTATTTTTTTAATAAAAAATGCTAAAAATTAAGCTTCAACCTTCCATGCTATTTTATTATGGCCTAATTGCCATTTAAAACCTTGAACAATTTCTATTTAAGCCTTTTTACTAATAAAAATAAATAGTGATTAACTGTTGCAGTTTTTACAATTTAGTCATTGTACCTTAATTATTAACAATTCAATAAAATTATCAGACCTAAAATCAATATTACACTATAATAGACTTGTAAATATTAATAAATAATATTTACGAACTCGATCATAAAAAAAGGAGTTTCGAAACCACCATTCCCAGCATCACTAAAAACGAACTATTACACCCATGACCTCAAAAACATAAAAATTAAAAGAAAAGTACTTAACTAAACTCACCAAATTACAGCCAAAAGTTTGAACCCTAAGAAGCTTTTCTTATCTCCTTCAATGGTGGTCGGTTTGATGGTGGAAGAAGAAGAGAATTATTCTCTTTCATTCCACGAAACATGGTTTTTATACCATGATTAAATTTTGAATTAACTTTAATTAAACATACTACTTAGCTTAATTATCGAGTATTTAATGTTTAATCCAACAACCTCCACTAACGTATAATACAAAATGGTTTAATTTTCATTTTGGAACTTTTTTTAATTGTAATTGAAGTCCTTAAATCTTTGGCCAATTAAAAATTTATAGCGATAAGAATTTTATAATTTAGTCCTTGTACATTAATTAAGCAATTAATAAACAAAATTGAAGGACTAAACTTTAATAAAATTTTATATCAATCTCATAAATATTTATTTTTAATATTTATGGACCCGACTTTATGGAAATAGGGTTCTGAAACTTCCTTTTTCGGCACCACTAAAAATCGGGTTGTTACATGTTTATTGGTAAGGGAAATAAACCCAACAAGCTACCCCTTGGTTATTGAAACAGTAACGAGAGATTGGTTTTTAGGTGCGATGTCGACAGCTATAACTAGTTTATTAAAGAACACCAAAAATTATCTTTGTATCGATGATCAAACTCAAGAATCAAATAGAGATTTTACCTTTAGTTAGAGTTTCATCACATTGATTTCCATATAGTTTATTTTACAATCCCTTTTTACATTATTTTAATTTTAGTTTTATTTTTTTATTTTAAATCCCTTTTTATTTTTATTTTTCTTTTTTATTAAAGAAATAGAATTAACATTATCTCCGTGGATTTGACTCTACTTACTACTATCTACAAAGATATTTTTTAGTAAAAATTTATTTTTGACGGTCTTGACAACCATATATAAGTGCAAATTATATCTTTAATAGGCATGTCTAGGTGAATTAAAAAGGTTTTTGTCAACTAGATAATGTATCACATCATGATTCCTTTAAGAGTTTAACGACAATAGATGGATGAGTGATCAAAACATTACAAATCAATAATATTAGTAACCATTTTATAACTTTTCATTGTTGGATGACCAAAATTAAAACATACTAGTAGTTGGGTGACCAGTGTTGAAGCTTATTGTAACACCCCAAACCCGGCCTAGACATTATGGCCATATCTGGCAATGTCACACGATAGTGTTTTTGAAACCTCGTTGTTACGAAGAAAACATTCCATGTTTTTATCTTTAGTAAACCTTTGTTAGAACTTAGGAAGTCGTCTTTATTTATTTAAAACATTTGTTTTGAAACATCCCTCGTTGCGGAAACTTTAATAAAATAGTCTAAGTGATCATGTGTTTAGAAAATACCTTAACTTTTTTAAAACCGAATTTCCTACGACCAGTAGGTATAAATCCATTAAGTAAAATAAATAAATAAAAACCCAAATTTAAAACTAAAGTCCTATAGGGTCCTTTAATTACAACCCAAATAATCAATAATAATCAAATTATAAATCGTAAATTGAAAACCATGAAGTCCAAAAATTACTATAGTCACCGCTGAGTCCTCCGTCGCACCGATCCGTCTAAGTCTGGGGATTACCTGTGCACATTAAACAAAAAGGGTGAGTTTACGTAAACTCAGTGTGTAATCCCGTAGAAACAAACAAACAATCAGTATTCACAATGCACAGTTGAACAGTCTTGGGCCTAAGCCCTTTTCAGTACCAGTGACAGTTTGGGCCTTAGCCCATCTCAGTACAGTGTCAAAAATGTATTAGGGCCTTAGCATATCATAGTATCAGTAGTAGTAACAATTATGCAGTAGCAAAATCCTACCTAACCAGTCTCTACACACCATCTCCGCCCAACCCTACACTGTAACATCCCGAAATAGGACCTAGTCAGAATAGTGGTTTCAGGACCACCAGTCTGACATTAAAATAATTCTTTCATGATCATTATAAGGTTTATAATATGAAAATAAGCATGTGTTAAAGCTTCACGAAGAAATTCTATGTGTAAGGTGTCCAATTGGAAATTAGGGACCAAATTGAATAAATTGTAAAACTTGGGTTCTAAAAGCAATTTGTATGAAATTTCTTTGGATTATTAACTAGAGGTCCTTAAAGAGCAATTTTTCCAATTTCTATGTTTTTTGACAAAAATGGGCATGCATGGAAATTTTTGAAAGGATAGTAAGAAAGGGCATTTTGGTCATTTGGTAATAAATGAAATAAAAAGGGAAAATCAAGCAAAAATTAGCCATTTTCTTCTCCATAGCTGCCAAAATTTGAATGTTCTCCATAGCTAGGGTTTTCCAACATTTCAAGCTTGATAGTAAGTCAATCCTAGCCCCGTTTTTAATGTTCTTCGTATTTTTGAGATCCTCGCAACATGCTCTTTCTATTTCTATCCATATCTCAAGCTAGGGTTCATGTTTAGAAAATTACCCATGCATGAGATGCTTGTGTTTTAATGATTTATAGAGGACTATGAAAGTTTAAAGGATGGTAAACAACTTTTACTAGGTAGTTTTTCATGGAAATGGCTTAAAGGACCATTTTGTAAAAGTTGTAAAAATGGGTAGAAAAATGTGAAATGGGGGAAAACTGTGGGCTACTATAAGTATGAAAAATATTTGACCAGCCTTGAGTAACCTGGAAATTACATGCATTTCATCATACGAGCCTAAGGATTAATTTGTAAAAATGTGAAAGGTTAGGGGTAAAATGGTCATTTTGCCCTAGGGTGAGTTTTAGCCGAAATTGAATAATGTGAAATTGAATAATGTAAGGTGTTAATGATTTATTTTTACTGATATAGACCCCAAGGAACCAGTTTCGGAGGTCGATCGTGAAAAACGAAAGGTTTCAGAATAACCGAAATACTAATCCGAAACGACTACCAGGTAAGTTCGTGTAACTCAAATGTAGACTATTTAAATAAATTAAAAATGCATATTCCTGTATGATTTTAAATGGTGATTTATAATGTAAATAATTCATGAAAATTGATGATATGGTAAAATGTCTCAGTTGAATAAAAAGGGTTATCTGATGGATACGCTATTCTTACATGATACGAGATCCTACATGTGTTGCAGAAAAGGATTTAGCCTAGACAGATAATTTTTTGATCTTGGTATAGAAAGGATCTAGCCCAGACGGGTGTTTCTAAAGTGATCTAGCCTCCCGAAGAATAGGGGTGTATTAAGGATTTAGCCCGGACGGGTAATCCGATTAGGGTTTCAATTTAGCCTGGATTGGTAATTCAGATTCGAGCTCATTAAGATTGTTTGTCATTACAAGGGATTATCCTTGACTGGTAATCCCGACATCACTCCATGAGTTTATACTACGGGGGATTTAGCCTGGACTAGTAATTCCGCCGTAAGATGTGAGATTCGCGAGAGTGCATGCTTGAAAATGATCACTTGTATAATTTAACGATAAATGGGCTATCCATCGAGATTTTTGAGAAATTCAACGGGATTAAAATGAGAAATGAGAATGGAAATTCTTGAATTGATGAGCTCATCTACGTTATAATATTTTGACATGAGACTAACTTGATGATTTGAGTGCATGTGATAGGAAACTATCCTATATTTGTTGGAATGTATGACTAATATGGTTGTATGCTAAATAACGGGTAAGTTTACATTCCGTTATTCGAACTTATTAAGCATGTAAATGCTTACCCCCTTCCATTTTCCCTGTCTTATAGAGCTCGCAGACTTGTAAAAGTTGGAAGACAGTTGAAGAAAGTCATCACACTATCAACTTGTTCAGCTTTGGTATATAGAAACTTTTATTTTGTTTAATGGCATGTATAGGGCTCTTATTTATTTTGTTATATGTGTCATTTGGCTAGCCAATGTCATGGCTTATAATGATGGGTTTATTCATTTTGCATATGGCTATGAGATATGACTCATTTTGATGTAGGTTGCAAACCTACTAATTGATGCATGTTTATGTTTAAATATTTCATGATATATGATGATAAGGCTTATCATGGATGGATACTTGAAATGGGACATAATAATTTGAGAGGGGACATAGCATGTAATGGTATATGGTTATAATATGGCCTAAATGTAAAATGTGCTATGTTAATCCCTTATATGAAAGGAAAATTTAGCATGTACTAAGCCGATGAGATGAGGCTAACATGCAATGAGTTATGCCAAGGTTGTTTAAGAGTATAATTATGCCGTGTTATATACCATTGAGTCTATAAGTGTGTATAGATGTTAGAGGGTGACCAAAGGCTTGGAAAATAACCTTAAAAAGGTACACACAGGTAGACACACAGGCATGTGCCTATGCTGTGTGTGACACACGGTCAACCCCCATAGGCGTGTTGCCTGGCCGTGTGTCCCCTGCACCTAAAAGTTTAGGTCAGTTTGCATGGTAGTAAACACATGGGCAGAAACATGGTCGTGTGTCTCAACCGTGTGGAGGACACGACCTAGCACACGGGCATGTGCCTTGACCGTGTGCCTCAAAATGAAAGATGACGTCATAAACAGAATGTCTGAGTTTTTGGACACGGGCGATGACACGGGCGTGTCTAGGCTATGTGAGGGACACGGGCCAGAGACATGGGCGTGTGCTTGGCCGTGTGAAAACCCCTGTAGGTTCAAAATGAAAAATAAATTCAAATAATTCAACACAAGTGAGGGACACGGGCGTGTCCTTGCCTCCACACGGGCGTGTGAGGTATAACCCTAGGAACTTTTACTAAAATTTTCTATAGTTTTCGGTTTAGTCCCGAATCTATTTAATGTATGTTTTGGACCTTGTAGGTCCATAATAGGGACACTATGATGTTAATAGAGACACTATGATGTTGTTTGATTGGTTTTAAATTAGAATGAAATTTTATAACCCGTATTTTTTGAAATGTCTGAGTATGTGTCCGGTAACGCCTCGTACTTTGTCCCGGTCTCGGGTATGGGTAAGGGGTGTCACATACACTCCATGCGGGGATATAATCAACCCACTCATCCCTACACTCCAAGTAGTACCGAATGCGGCACAAAACATTAGTTTGTAGCTGAGCTGCTATTAAATTAGGCTTAAAGCCTTTCAGTACACTTCCTTCGAATAACAACCCCCAAGCCAATGCAATGCAACATACAATGGATGATGCTATTATGCAATTTCAGTACATATATTCAACTCATATATTAACATGCTCAGTACAGATATCATTCAGTCAATTTCACACATTTAGGGGTCTAAGTAGCGCTTACCGACCTTACAGTATGTTCACAGTCGACTTGGGTGACCCGTGCAACCTTAGAAACATTTCGATAAAAATGGGCTCACACGCCCATGTGATCTGACCGTGTGGGCCCACACGTCCGTGTGACCCACTCAGCCCAAATTGGCCTTGGCTGTGTGATCCATTTTTAATGTAACCCATGCTAGCTAAATATTCATATATGTTTTCACTATTTACTTATATGTTCATTCAAAGCTGTCTACTTGAGTCATTGTCACTAAATTATTTATATCTTGAGCTACAAAATTCCAAATTAAGATCTGTTTCATGTTTTAAAAATAGACTCAAATAACTTTCTACCATAAAATTTTCAGAATTTATAGTTTATCAAATAAGTACAGTAAAATCTTCAAATTTATCCCTATTCAACTATTTGACAGCTTCAGCCTTTCCTTACTAAAAATTATTTATCTCTTAATACATAATTTGGATGATGTTTCTATTTGTTTCTCTTGAAAATAGACTCATTAAAGATTTAAAAATATAAATTTAAGCCCTTAATTATTTTTTTACGATTTTTTATGATTTTCCAAAGTCAAAATAGGGGAACCCAAAATCATTCTGACATTGTCTCACAAAATTTATTATATCTCATAATTTACAATTCTATTACTTATATTGTTTCTTCCATGAAAAACTAGACTCAAAAAAAATTAATTTCATATTTTATTCAACCTCTAAATCAATTTCCACTATTTTTGATGATTTTTCAAAGTTAGATTACTATTGCTATCCAAAACTATTTTAGTGCAAAATGTTGATTTCCAAGTTTATAACACCCTTATTTCCTTTCTCTACAATTTTTTTTGCATCATTTTCTTTTATTTCTCTTAATTCTTGACAGCAAGCAATTTCAGCTTTTCGTCGAATCTCGTTTTCTGAGTTTTGGGTACACACCTGGTATCGTTTCTGATGCGTAAGCACTCCTGAGCCTCCAGAACCTAAAAATCGACCAACATATCTCCAGATTAATCACTTAATTCGTTTTTAATCAACCAATTTTGGAATGAACTAGACTATAAACCTAACAAAACCCTTACCTCGCTTGAGTAACCACGACTTCACACAATCACAGCGTTGATTCAAAACCACCAGCCCCTTGATTAACTCCTAAACACCAAAAAGGAATCCCCCTTTTAGAGATTAACCAAGAACGATTAACAATAGACAAAATCGTTACTTACCGAATACGCGCAACCAACGATGAACAATCGAATCAATTGGAAAAAAAAGAAAGAAACAGAAAGGGAAAGGGAAAAAATAATGGAAATTGCGACAGCAACTAGGGGAAAGAATGAGTAGAGAAGAGAAAAAAAGAATAAGAAGAAATCGTTAGAAAAATTTTGGGAAATTGGAGAGAAAACCGAAACTCTATTATTATTTTTTTTAACAAAAAGATTATCAAATTATTTTCTGATAACATTTCCCCAATTATCTCTTAAAATCACTCCCTATTAACCAACTAAAACACAACTACTTAGAATTTTGCCCCAACACAACTCTTAGCCGAAATTAGAGTAAAAATACTATTTCCACGCCATCATGGAGAATTGAACACAGGACCTCTAACACTCCACTTAACCACCAGACCAGCAAACCCATTCTAATATAAACTTTCCAACAATTAAACTTAAGCTCTTTGCACAAGGTTAAGGCTTTATTTATAAAAATATCAAAATTTGCCCAAGTAAGGCTTGAACTTGAGACCTCACACACACCCCCAAAACACTTAACCACTAAAGCAGATATACACTTGTGTGTCATATATACACAAAATCAAAAATTTAAATTTTGGGACGTTACACTTTTCCTTAAAAAAAACTTTTAATCAAAACAATATTATGTCTATATTAATGTCGATGTGGAAAAAAATGCCACGTCTTGCATCTTTAAATGTTGAAGATGTCACAAATTTTTTAATGTTAGTGTATGGAGCAATAGTTTAGTTATCATTTTGGAAGAAAAAATAAATAAATATCAAAATGAGAAAAAGATATAGATAAGGAGGAAATTTTATATATAAACCTAATTAATAAATAAAATAATGATTGGGATTTCATGTATAGAATTTTTATGTCAAAGAAGTCAAATACCTTTCGTCTACATATTAATGTCTCCATTCCTATTAACTTTTCCGATTTAGTTCATTAGAGGTACTACATAATTCATCACTGGACATTTATAGAAGTTTTATATATTAAAATGAAAATTATGAAGTGTTTTAGTTGCTAAGGACTAAGGGGACTAATGCTATGGTAGTTAAAGCAAAGTCAAGTCACATAACTTCATTGACCTTTTAGATCTTAAGAACCCCTTACTTCTTTAATTTGTAATTGTTGCTGCTCTCCAATTGTTCATTTAAGGCTAAGCTCAATTATAAAAAATAAAAAAAATGAATTAAAATTGAAAACTATAGGACCTGCTTTGCACTTTGTTTTTTTTTTTTTTTTTAATATATTGGGATTATGTTGCTTGATTTGAGGTTTTTTTTTAAAAAAATATGGTTGTCAGTAAAAAAAACTCTAAATGAAATTTAAAAAAGAAAATAAGCCTTCAATAAAATTTACTATCTAATTATTAAAGAAGAAAAATTAATAAATCAAACCCATTTATTAACGTTGATTAAGTTTATCAATTAAATTTTACTGGTGCGGTTGATAGATTAATCAAACGATAACATGTGATAGTCATGTGTATATCATATTAACATCAAAAAATATTTTTAAAAATAAATAAATTTTTAAAATAATTATTTAAGAAATCTAGAATGACATTGGACAAATGGTTGTCCAGATTCATTTGAACTTGGATAGTCATTTGTCTAGGTTTATCCTAAATGTGATTTCTAAATAGTTTTTAAACCTTTGTTAATATTTAATAATTTTAATATTTTTATAACTTCTTAAAATTATTAATAATTTTATTTTTTATTTTTTTATTTTTTAGTAATTATCTAAAGAACCACATCCGAGACGAACTTGGGCAACCATTTCTCTAAATTTATCCTAGATGTGATTTTTTAAATAATTATTTTAAAAAATAGTTTATTCTTGAAGGATTTTTATTTTTATTTTTATTTTGAAATACTTGTTTATGTGACATTTTGCCATGTCAGCATAATGTACATGTAGCCGTCACATGTCACCGTTCGATAGTCTATTAGCCGCATCAGGAAATCTTAAAGGTCAAATTTAATCAACATTAATGGAAGAACTTGATTGATTAATTTTTCATCTTTAAGATCTTAATTGAATGCCAAATTTTATTAAAGACTTAATTGACTTTTTAATTTTAATAATGGATAAAATAATAAATTTAATTCTTCAAAACACATTGATATCAATATAAAAAACGTTAGCCAATATGACTATATCTGTATATACGTTTTAAAAATCTAAATTTGTTCAAGCTAGGTTGAACTTTTCTTACATGACCTAAGTCACGGAACAATGACATTATAACACGAATAAGGGGGAAGAAATTGTCGAGATTTAGATTCATATTAATTTCCATTACTGGTAATCGAACAAACAACAGGCCTCAACGGCAGCTTCTTGTGGGTTACTTGCGAAACAACCATCATTATTAGAAGGGATTTCCAATAGCTAAGCTTCAAAACCCACATCATTGTTCTTTAGTCTTATCTACTATGGCCTTTCTTGAGATTTTCATTAGTTTTTGCGTCTGTATTAAAAACATTTCCTTTTTCTGATGCTGCTCAAACTTGTAAATGGGACTTTGTTGTCGACCTATTGTTCCTTGTCATTAAATTTTACTTGATGATAGCTTTCTTTAAAAAGAATTAGTTTGGCTTTGTTCCACTAGGGTTGCTTTGCTTGCTTATATATCTAGGCTCTAAATGAATTGAGCTTGAACAAATCGATCTCTACTCATATTTCTTTATTTATTTTAAGCTTGTTTATATTCGTTAAGAATTTTAATATTTTGTTTCTATTTGTTTATTTAAAATTATTTGTGTTTATGTTTATTCGTTGAAGTTAAATAAAAATATTCATGAACATTAAATGAATATGTTCGTAAACATTAAACAAATATGTTCAATAACATATAATTGAACATGTTCAAGAACAATGTTCATAAATAATAAACAAACAAATAATAAATAATCATATATATTATTTTTATATAAAATAGTCAAATATAATTATTTATAATTATATTATAAATAAAAAAGAGTATATAAACTATAATAATTTTATTAATATATACTAATAAAATAATACACGAGTTTTAAATGAACATAAATGAATTTGTTCATGAACATAAATAAACTAAACAAATTTTATTAATATTTGATTTATTTAATAAAAAATCTTAAAATTTTATTTATATTCATTCATTTAACTTAATAAACGAACAAAAATCGAATTGATGATTTCAAAGCCTCATGAGGTTTTAAAATAATAAAAAAAACTTCCATTTTCCCAAAGAGTGGAACCTTAACAGATGTGAAAATGGGTTTATCTACCTCTAAAAAGCAAGGGCATATGATGCAGGTGCAAGATACCACTTAAAAGACAATTTCTATTATATCAAACATTCAACAAGTTTTTTGTGACGTAAAAGATCCGCACTTCTCCATTTTTAACATTGCGTAAGGCCATGTATATGTAGATCTTAATCTTATTCTTTTCCTTCACGATTTTGACTCTCGGGAAGTTTGATCTGCCAATCACAGCTTCAATTTCTATTAATCTATTCAATTTTACACCTCGGCTAAAACTAGCTTCCATTTGGCGGTGGGCCGGTGGCTACAACATTTGTTAGATAACAGTCACAGTCTAACAGAGCAATGGATGATGGGACATGAACCAATGGAGGAGTTTTAACTGTTGTGATATAATTATTTCTTGTGATAATTATCTGTGACTTAAGAAGCTTAGTGCATTTGTTTCAAAGAATTGTCCAATGGTGGGACAAGCCTCTAGGCCAAAATCAGATGTTGTTGAAGATTACTACAATTGAAACCCCTGTATTACTATTATTATTATTATTATTATTATTATTATTATTATTATTATTATTATTATTATTATTATTATTATTATCTCCTTAAATAAAGTAAATAATAAAGAGCTATTACTAGGTCAAAAGCCTTAGTCAAAATTGGTGCCCACTTGTTCAGTTAGGCATCATGCCATAGATTCACCAGCACATTGAAGAGCATATGCATGCCACAGTTACTGCTTAAATTTAAGAGTATTAATTTACTTCTTTGTTTGATAAAATAGAAATAAAATTAGATAAATAAAAAAATTAAGGGTAAAAAATGAAAAATATAAATTTTTTTTCAATCCATTGCTTGATAGAGTTGAAAAATAAAAGAATTTTATTTTGAAAAATACATAATTTTGAACCAACATATACATCTCTCATTTTCTCCCCTCTAATCATCCTAATTTTGAAAGATTATTTTTTATGCATTAGGATGAAAAATAATGATCTCTCAAATTTTCTTTTCTCCTAATATTCTTCCCTACCTAGGACATTCACATTTTATTTTCTTTCCACTTTTTCACTCCCTCATTTTCTCCTTTCACTTTTTCACTCAACCAAGCACATCTTAAAAGAGAATTCGGTATGATGGAAAATTATAACTTTCATTGGAATTTATTTAGTGGGATAGTGATTCCTGAGTTTGATATGCTAAAAACTAAACTTTTCTGGGAATATAACTTTTTTTTGGGAATTACTTTCCTTCAACCATGAGAATGTTATTTCTTTAAATATTGATAAGAAAATAACTTTTGTATGTGTTGCTACCTTAAGTTGCTTGTTTGGTTAAAATGAGAATTGCAATGGAATTGCTAGATTGTAGTAGCCACTACAGTTTGACACTGCTAAAACTGTGCAGTTCAGTTTCTTTACATCTGCGGAGTCTAGCTCAGTGAGTAATTTCACTATTTTAATCTACAATACAATAAGTTATTCACACTCTATTACTCCCCAATTATAGAATTCTCATGTTTGTACCTAAAGACTAAAACACTCACCTCCAAAGCCCTCCTTGAGAACTTGGCCGATAAACACTCAACAATGTTTATAGTATTAGTTCTCATGAGATAGTTCCACAACAAACGTATTACAAGACACTCAATTAGCTCTCATTCAAAACCTATACAAGCCTCCAAACATATATCGATTTCGGATTGCTAACATAAAATTTAAGTGAATACAAAGTAACTCCTTAAAAATAGCTATTATATCAATGACAATCAAATCAAAATCACTCAAAGATATGCTCTCCAAAATCAGTAGCACTATCTCAATCACATCTCCACAATCCAAGGAATTAATTGACTCACACAAATCTAATCCAATCTATAGTTGACGCTCCATGTATCACTTTACTGCTCTCAACTTATTTTAACTCAACACTATATAATCAAAAAGTTAAATTTTATATTTGATACAAAATTATCCTTTTTCTTATTTATTTTGATAATGCAATACTTCATCACCAAAAAGTAATAAAATTATTTAATTTTAAATTTATTTTAAATACTATTGAATTACATTTTAATTTTATACATATGAAATGTTTAAATTTTATTTTCAAATTAATAATATATTAATGAGATAAGTATATTAAATATTTTTATTTAAAATATATAGACAATATTAAAAATAAATAGATTAAATTACTTGCTTTTTTTACAGTAATTACTTATTTGTTAATAATAAACTAACTTTTGTAAATAATAAATATCACTAAAAAATGTTAAAATTAATCAAATTTATATTTTTTTAATAGAAATAATTTCGAAATTTACTATCACATTCATGGTAAAGTGTTTAGTTCATCAAATATATCAATGTATTTTGCTTAGGATTTTAATTAGTACTTTTTTAATATACCAAATGTTATAATGTTATATTTTTGATAATCACAATAATAATCATATTCCTACAAATCACATTTCATTAGAATATTATAAAGAAAAAATATCAAATATCACGAATTCATCAAATTTAAATTCTTACATTTGAAAATAGAATAAATTTCATGACTCGAAAAGTGTGGTGAAATATGATAGAGACTAAAAATATTAAAATTAAAATTTTTAGTTACCAAAGTGTTGTGAGTACGACTTTTGCAATCTCGCAAGAAAAATAAAATTATTTTAACTATTGTGAAATAAAAATAAACTAATAAAAAGACATAACCTAAGTAACAATAATTTAAAATATTTAAAAATAAATTGATGTAATATTTATAATTATTTTATTGCTTAATGATAAACCGGTTAAAATTGTCGAAGAATAATTTCAAAATCACCAATCGTTTTTTAATTTGTAAATTAATTGCGACAATAACTTATCTATTAACCCTTACTAGTTGAAATATTAAGAGACTCTCCTACTATTTTAATTCGCTAATAGCCTATAGATTAAAAAGAACTACCTCTAATTATAATTAATAAAATCAACCATGCAATTCCTTTAAATTAAATCACTCATTATCATAACATAATTTAAATGTTCTCTCAGTTAACTTATTCTAATTATTAGAATAAAAGAATAATTATAGATATAAATACTCTAATTAGCTGTATATTACTCTAAATAATGATCAAAGGCCATTTTTAGAAGAACACAATGATAATAATAATATATTAGAAGCATACTAATGATAATAAGGGACAATCCTACTCTGTAATAAGTAAAAATGAGTTTGGATGGTCGGTGGAGTGTGGTGCGTTTAGCTTGTTTTTTTGTCTCACGCTATAATATTATTACAGTATCTAATCTCATTACTACCATTATTTTTATACTAACTATAAATAAACGCATTGTCTATTCAAATCCACTCTCATTAACACCTACAAATCCCACAATTCTATTAAAACCGAGCTTCTGTCTCTGCTCTCAGTAAAACAGAATGCCGAAAATTATATAGAAAAATAAAGGGAAAAAAATTTCACATTTGCCTTTTTGTCAAGGTCGAAAATATTCTCTTATAGGAGAAGATTTATATTTCAAGTGACCCTCTATAAAGATAATACAAAATAAAAATATTTAATACAATGGAAATCTTAAAAATATATTAAATGATAACATTTATCTTAAATAATTAATGATAATATTTGATATACTGATAATATAATTTTTTATTTCACAAATAATCTTAAAAAATAGTCATGTGTTTTTTTTTTTTAACTTTTTATACCTTTATATATTATTTGTCAATCTCATAATACTATTTGTGAAATCTAAAAATTTTACTAGTGCCAGTTCTAATAACTAAATCACCTAATGATAATAAAATATATATAGAAAAGTCTCAATTCAAAATAACTACAGATTTAGAAGTAATATTAAACTAAAAGTCTTTCTTTTTGCCGCTTATTTATCTTTCTTGCACTAACCACTTGCACTCCACCTTATATAGAGTTTTTCCATGCAAATTCCACGAATTTAGCTCAATTTCTAATATCTTTTTTGACACAATTTGTCCTTATTAAATAATTATCAAAATTACAAATAATCAAACTATTAGAATTAATAACCAAAATAATGTTGTATATTGGGGTAAAATCAGCAAATTTTTTTAGAGGATACAATTAAATTGTAACTTTTATGATATTAAAAATGTAAATTTATTATTTTAATAGTTAATATTTTTTTAAAATTTTAAATGATTAAATCAAATTTTTATTATTTTTAAGAGGCTAAAATATAATTTTATTTTTATTACTTTAAAATTTTAAAAATTTTAAAGGATTTAAATGAAAAATTTTCTATTTTAAGAGGTCGGACCTCCTACCAGCGCCTCCCTACACGCCTATATTTACACTCTATCAACTTAGAATTTCCGAAACTAACACCTCACATCCATTTAATCTAGACAATAATTCATGTTAAAAATGTAAAATTAATTGGTCAATTTAGTAAAAGAATTAAAAATTGACTTAATGGATTACCGAAAGAAGTCAATAAAAAATCAAACTTTAAATTCATAATCTAAAATAGTAAAACAAAGTATGTTTGGATTAATTGAATTGAATAAATATAAACAACTTGTTATAGTCGGACTTTAACTCAAAATCGAAGTTTAAGAATTTTATAACCACTTATTTCACTTTATATTTGCTAACAAGTAATGATTAAAAAAAATCCATTTCTTTGAGATCCTTCTTCATCATATGAATGATAGTTTTTTTTTTTAAAAGAAAAAGAGGAATTTCAAAGATTGAAGATTCAAGTCATGACATGTCAAAATCAAATACTTATAGTGCTGCACTAGTTTGATTGAGCTGCTTCCATGAAACCCAAAGCCTAACCTGGGTCAAAAAATTTTCAGATTTAGGTGATAACTTTAACTGTTTGAACCAAAAATTAAGAGTTGGCGGTGGTGCATGAAATTGCCCAAACAATTGCCCGGGGCTATTCTCACTCCCATATGCCTAACTCCTTTTTTTTTTTTTTTCTACACTTTCAAGTTTCAAGTTTCAATGTAGCTTTTTAACACCCATTTTTAGTATCCAAATTCACTAGTAAACACTATTTAACATGCATATATAATTTAATGAAAATGACTGAAATTTTAACTTCAAATTTCCATATCTTGGTAGTTTGACTTGGCTTCTCCCTCGGCTCCCACCTTCTAACTTGTCTTCAACGCTCTCACTTTCTCTGCCTTGGCTTTTCTCTATATATTTGTATTCCAAGCACTTCGTTCAAGGCATCAAAAACATTACATTAAGATTTTTCTCTCGACCCTTTTTCTTTTCTTACCCAACTTTACCATCAAAATCCACATTTCATTTCTTTATCTGCAATTGTTTTACACATTCATGGCTCGTTTTAGTTCTCTGGTTCTTATTTTGTTGGTGGTCTTTGCAACTTCATTCATGCCACAAATGGAAAGTAGGAAGCTACTGATGAGCACTGCGGAAAGCAATGGGAATCTTCCTCCATTGTTTGCCAGCTTGGTGCTCAATGCCCTTCCCAAGGGTGCAGTGCCATCTGCTTCGGCTCCTAGCAAGAAGGACCACTCGACGACTCTCGGTAACGAGAAGCTTTTTGCTCGTCACCTTGCCGGTATTGATCGGATTCTTCAGTCAGTTCCAAGCCCTGGCGCTGGCCATTAGTTTCTCTCTCTCTCTCCCTCTCTCTCTCTCTCTCTCTCTCTCTCTCTCTCTTTTTGTAATTAATTCCTTGTAATATTATTATTTTGACTACTTTTTCTTTTTATTCTTTCTGATAAGGTGTAGAGTTTTTCTTTTTATTTAGAAGTGTTTAGTCTCTCAATAAGGCTTTATATTGTCCTTTCTTTCAAATTATATCTATCCATTGGGATTGATTTTGTTAAATTCCTTTGATTAATGCCATTGCCATTGATTTTGTAAATACGAGTGTCTCAATTCTTCTTGTTAATTAGCTCTTACATTTTCCTGTCTCTGTTTTTTGTTTTATTATTTATTTCGATCAATCTCATTGAAATACAGTTCCATGAACAACAATGGAAAGATCACCATACTTGTTACCAAATAGTCTAATATTTATAAACAAGTTTAAAAAATTAAAAGGAAGAAAAGTTACAACCTAACATCTGAATAATATGCTATCGTATTATCTTTGTTAGTTTGCTATTGAATCGTAAAGAAATGTTAGGCAAAAAGTATGGGATGAAATAAAATAAAGATACAAATATGTTGTTAATGTTATGCAAATATGGTAAAAAGAGTAAATTATCATAAAACATAATATAAAGTTAACATAAGTGTTTATATTATTGTTCTTGCTGAAACCAAATAAAAGAAAAATAAACTAGGGTTCGGTTGCGTTCAAGCTCAATCAAGGTATGAGTTTAGCCCAGTTTTTGATAATTTTTACGTTTTTGAGATCGTTGCTAAGTTATCTTCAAGACCCATGCTTGAATTTTTAGTTTTGATGAATATTTTGAGTTATGCCATTGATGAGAGTTTGGGATTATAGTTGTGGTGAAATATGAAAGATATATTTTAGATTAACATGTTTTATATTGGAGTTTTTGATGATTTTGAGTAATTAGGATTAAATTGCAAAAATAATAATTTGAGGGACTAAAATGTGAAATAAAGGAAATATATGGACTTGTATGAGTATGGGTAAAATTCGGCCCAACATGGGTATATTGAAATTTTTTATATTTTGTGTTTTGTATAATAGGGACTAAATTGTAAAAAGTGTAAATGTTAGGGGTAAAATGGTAATTTGCCCATTTATGTGTTTTTGGACTAAATTGAATGAAAATATGTTTGAATGAGCTTAATTTTAATATGTTTAGATCAAGAACCAAAGAAATCAAATTTGGATTGGGGGAAAACGAAAGTTGTCGACTACCTGCCCGTTCCGTTTTTCATTGTCCCAGGTAAGTTTATAAGCAAATAGACATACTTAATTTTAATTAAATGCAAAGTATATATACTAAATTGAAATATATGCAATTATAAATGCAATAGCCGAATGTTGTTAAGCTTGGCATGTAACGCCCCGTATTTGGGCTTAGAAGTATTGTGCCTTGAGTTTGGGTCCGTAAGGAGGTTGTATATAAGTATTTAATTGTGCAAGGAAATGACACAATTAAATGTCTACTTTGGTGGTTAATGGCTCTGAGAAGTGTTGGAGAAATCTTGGGTTCAAACTTGAGCTTTAGCAAAAATTTTAGTATTAAGTGAATAAAACCCTAGATGCTTGGAGGATGGCCTTTTAAATTATTGTGTTAAATAAATGATACAAGGAAACATGTGGTTTAGTGGTTGTGGCGTCATTAAGGTTGTAAGGGAGCCTAGGTTCAAGTCTTGGCTCTTACAATTCATTTTGGTTTTTCTCTTAAGTGATTTGAGCTGTGTGGGAGGTGGAGTTGGACTGGAACTCTGTGGTTGAAGTGGTCAAAAGAATGAGGAATTTTCCAAATGGTTGAAAGTAATCCCACATCGGGAAGCTAACATGAGAATTGGCGAGAAAGCTGGCTTTAAATAGAGCGAACCAGATGAGTTGGGAGGAAGACTCAATGCAGGATGTGCCAAGGTTGGTGATTGTGGACTTCGACGCGTTCTCATAAACATGTGTGTATTCACGCCCTTCTTTGTTAGAAGTCGGCAAAAGCCGAAAAGCCAAAACTTCGACATTTGAGGCCTCACGAGCGTATGATCGCTCGTATGGTAAATCAAGCCCACAAACCATGGGCGATAGACTGTAGAGGCCGCCATGAGTGTTCTCGTATGCTGGGGCTGTTCTGGGCCAATGGGCCCGTGGGCCCGCTTGTGTAAATCTAACTGTTAGGTGGGAAGTAGTTTGGCCACATAGCCGTAACTAAATTTGGGCTAAATGTGCCACACGAGTGTGTGGGCCCACTTGGGCTGAGTAATGGGCCTTAAGCCCATTTGCACCGTTAGGTCTGTTTATGTTACTTAAGTCGCTCAAGGCGACGGTGGACCTTCTATTGGGTCGTTAAGACCCCTAGTTTGTAAAATTATCGAAATACCTCTGATTTGTAAAATTACTAAAATACCCTCGATTTGTAAAATTATCGAAATACCCCTAATTTATAAAATTACTGAAATACCCCTAGTTTGTAAAATTATTAAAATACCCCCGATTTGTAAAATTATCGAAATACCCCCAATATGTAAAATTACTAAAATATCCCTAATTTGTAAAATTATCGAAATACCCCTGATTTGTAAAATTACTGAAATAACCCCGATTTATAAATTATCTAAATACCCCCGGTTTGTAAAATTATCAGATTACCATTGTAGTGTAAAATTACTGAAATACCCCTGTAGGGTAAAATGACTATTTTACCCTTATGGGTAAATGACTGACTTGGACTATGAATTTGACTAATTGACTGTGATTGTACGATTGTGTTTTAACTGACAACTGTGGTTGTAAAACTGATATGTTTTTAATATATGTTTAAATGATTGTTACTAAGCGTGGCCATTTTGCATACACGTGTGATGATTGAGCATGACATACACGACATATTGCATGGGGTTGGAATTTTGAAACGGAGGAAGAAATTGAGGATCGCATGGTTGCTTGACGATCGTGGATCCACCGATTAAGGATCGCATGGTTGCTTGACGACCGTGGATCCATCGGTGGCTTTTAAGCCCAATATATGATTATTGACGACTCTGTTCGATCATATTTACCCGAGGTCGTGTGTCTTGATGTATTCACATCGAGCGATGGCTATGTGCCTAACATGAAACAACTACCGATGGCTTAAAGCCAATTATTCTGATTGTGGCTTTGTGCCAACCTAAAAATGGCTCTATGCCATCTTGACTATGGCTTTGTGCCAAACGTATTTACCTGTGGCTATGTGCCTAACATACTTATCGATGACTCTATGTGGATCATATTTACCCAAGGCTGTGTGTCGATTATATTACCGTCGCTGATGGCTATGTGTCAAACATAATACAGTTACCGATGGCTTTGTGCCAATTATAATATCGCTACTGAAGGCTTTTTAAGCCCAATATATGATTAGCAGCTTTGTTGTAATCAAGGTAGTACTGCAACTGGGCTATCATTGATGTGTATCAGATGGGTGGGTCGATATTTATATCCCACATGATGTGTACCAGGGGACGGAGTTGATATGTAATGGTTGGATTATTGGGACGGGATAGCATGCATCCATGCATTCACACATTCTGTTCTATTATTGGTTTGGGCTGGGCCCAATTGATTCTGTTATGAGCTGTGACCCAAATGACATTGTAATAGGCTTTGGCCCACGTATGCTCTGAACTAGACTGTACTATTAATGTTAACGGGCTCTAGCCTAGACTGTTTCTATTTTTATTTCTGTATACTGACTGTTACTCTAGTAAGGGGATTACATGCTGAGTTTTCGTAAACTCACCCCGTTTATTAATTGTGCAGGTAATCCCTAGCATTAGGTGGATCGGTGTCGCAGAGAGACTCTGAGACGACCACACAACTGTACATGTTTTTCTATTTCGTTTATTTAGTTAAGCACTTTGGTTTTTAATTTGGGGTGTATAAGGCCTCTTTATTTCCTTAACTTCTTATTTGGAAAGTTTATTTAATATGTCTAATATTTGTTAAAAGTAGGACACGGTTTTTCAAAACAAGAATTTTTTTCAAACACTACGTTTCCGCAACATTTTCAAAATGCTTTCACAACTTAACTTTTAAACATCACGTTTTCGTAAATCGGTTACTTTTAGAATTAGCTTCCGCAAAGTAAAAAGGAATTTTGGAAATAAAATTAAGAAGTTTTCAATGTACTACGTTTTAAATAAGAAGGGTTTCTAATGAGAACATGGTTTTTGAAAAATACTTCAATGTGACACGCCAGATTCAGGTCCAACTTTTGGGTCAGGTTTGGGGTGTTACATTTAGTGGTATTAGAGCCAAGTTGCAAAACTCGGTTGTGGAATGGGTTTTAAAATTGGATTTCTGAAAGAATTGTTTCAAAAAGGCTAAAAAAAGATTTGAAGTATTTGAAATATTTTTCTAAATATTTTCCTGAAAGTGTGGTTACTGAGTCTCCGGCGCCGAATCTGTAAGTTTTTTGTTAGACTGTAGTTAAAGTTAGATTTTGTATTTATTCAGTGTATGTTCTGGAAATCAGATTTTGTTTAAGTTAGCAACAGTACTGTGATGGATTCCGAAGGCAAGCAAGGTCGCGAGGAGTTGTCCATCTCCCCGGAACATGAGATGGTTCAGAAAATTGTAGTCAAGGTAATTCTGCCAACTTCAGGTAACAATAACCTGGAGCTTGGTACGAATGCACTGAACTGGTTGGTAAGGGAAGTGCTGGAAGAAGTGTTCGAGGTAAGGGTTAAGGCATTTGGTGAAACACTTCAGGCTAGGCGCTTGGAGTGCAGTAGGAAGAGGGATCATAGTCCTCTAAAGCAGGAGCCCCATTCTGTGAAACGTGTTAAGACGCATCTGAACTTTCTGGCTTACGAGGGTTGCAAAGGTGCCATCCGGGTAAATGTTAGAGGAAGTCAAGAGCGTGTCTCAGATGCAGATTTAAGGAGCATTGGGTTCAGGATTGCACAGTTCCTTTTAAGTCAGGTGTGTTTTGTTTGGATGTGATGTTTGAATATAGAAATTGTATGCATGTGTGGTAAATATCTGTTTGCTTTTGTGGTTAGATGTTTGGTTGGGTGTGAGAGGTTTTGAGATTAAGTTAAAAGTGTATTAGTGTAGTTTGGAACTAGAGTGCGTAGCAGGAGCGTAGTGATGTAGGTTGAGCTAAGCGCTTGTTTAGATAGTTGGAAATTTCGAGGATGAAATTTCTTTAAAGGGGTAGAATTGTAACGCCCCGCATTTGGACCTAAAAGTATTAGGCCTTAAGTTTGGGTCCGTAAGGAGGTTGTATATAAGTATTTAATTGTGCAAGGAAATGATACAATTAAATGTTTACTTTGGTGGTTAATGGCTCTGAGAAGTGTTGGAAAAATCTTAGGTTTAAACCTGGGCTTTAGCAAAAATTTTGGTATTAAGTGAATAAAACCTTGGATGCTTGGAGGATGACCTTTTTAATTATTGTGTTAAATAAATGACACAAGAAAACATGTGGTCTAGTGGTTGTGGCGTCATTAAGGTTGTAAGGGAGCCTAGTTTCAAGTCTTGGCTCTTACAATTCATTTTGGTTTTTCTCTTAAGTGAATTTGGACACTGGCACATATGTCTTAAAGTTAATTGTGGACGTTTTTATCACAGGAAGAGCCTGTAGTGGAGTGGTAAGGTGGCGTGTTGTGTAACTGTGAGGTCTGAGGTTCAAGTCTTGAGATGCGCAGTTGAGTATTTATTTTGCTATTTGAGCTGTGTGGGAGGTGGAGTTGGACTGGAACTCTGTGGTTGAAGTGGTCATAAGAATGAGGAGTTTTCCTAATGGTTGAAAGTAATCCCACATCAGGAAGCTAACATGAGAATTGGTGATAAGCTGGCTTTAAATAGAGCGAACCAAATGAGTTGGGAGGAAGACTCAATGCAAGATGTGCCAAGGTTGGTGATCGTGAACTTCGGCGCGTTCTCATAAATAGGTGTGTATTCACGCCCATCTTTGTTAGAAGTAGACAAAAGTCGAAAAGCCGAAACTTCGGCATTTAAGGCCTCACGAGCGTGCGATCGCTCGTGTGGTAAACCGAGCCCACAAACTATGGGCAATAGACTGTAAAGGCTGCCACGAGTGTTCTCGTGTGTTGGGGCTGTTCTGGGCCCGTGGGCCCTCTTGTGTAAATGTAATTATTAGGTGGGAAGTAGTTGGGCCACATAGCCGTAACTAAATTTGGGCTAAATGGGCCACACGAGCGTGTGGCCCCACTAGGTTAAGTAATGGGCCTTAGGCCCATTTGCACCATTAAGTCTGTTTAGGTTACTTAAGTCGCTCGAGGCGACGGTGGACCTTCTCTTGGGTCATTAAAACCCCCGTTTGTAAAATTATCGAAATATCCCTGATTTTGTAAAATTATCGAAATACCACTGGTTTGTAAAATTATCAAAATACCCCCAATTTGTAAAATTACCGAATACCCCCAATTTGTAAAATTACCAAAATACCACCGGTTTGTAAAATTATTGAAATACCCTCGATTTGTAAAATTACTGAAATACCCTCGATTTGTAAAATTACCGAAATACTCCCAGTTTGTAAAATTATCGAAATACCCCCGATTTGTAAAATTATCCAAATACCCTCAATTTGTAAAATTATCGAAATATCCCCGATTTGAAAACTTACTGAAATACCTCAATTTATAAAATTATCGAAATACCCTCGATTTGTAAAATTACCGAAATACCCCCGTTTTGTAAAATTATGGAATTACCCTTGTAGTGTAAAATTACTGAAATACCCCTATAGGGTAAAATGACTATTTTGCCCTTGTGGGTAAATAACTAAATTGGACTATAAATTTGACTGATTAAATGTGATTGTACGATTGTGTTTTAACTGACTTAACTGTGGTTGTAAAACTGATATGTTTTTAATATATGTTTAAATTATTGTTACTAAGCGTGGCCATTTTGCATACACGTGTGATGATTGAGCATGACATACACGACATATTGCATGGGGTTGGAATTGTGAAACGGAGGAAGAAATTGAGGATCGCATGGTTTCTTGACAACTGTGGATCCACCGATTGAGGATCGCATGGTTGCTTGACGACCGTGGATCCACCGATTAAGGATTGCATGGTTGCTTGACGATCGTGGATCCACCGGTGGCTTTTTAGCCTAATATATGATTATTGACGACTCTGTGTCGATCATAGTTACCCGAGGCTATGTGCTGACTGTATTACCGTCACTGATGGCTATGTGCCTAACATGAAATAGCTACCGACGGCTTAAAGCCAATTATTCTAATTGTGGCTTTGTGCCAACCTAAAAATGGCTCTGTGCCATCTTGACTATGGCTTTGTGCCAAACGTATTTACCTGTGGCTTTGTGCCTAACATACTTATGGATGACTCTGTGTGGATCATATTTACCCAAGGCTGTGTGCCGATTATATTACCGTTGCTGATGGCTATGTGCCAAACATAATACAGTTACCGACGGCTTTGTGCCAATTATAATATCGCTACTGAAGGCTTTTTAAGCCCAATATATGATTAGCAGCTTTGCTGTAATCAAGGTAGTACCGCAACCGGGCTACCATTGATGTGTATCAGATGGGTGAGTCAATATTTATATTCCCACATGATGTGTATTAGGGGACGGAGTTGATGTGTAATGGTTGGATTATTGGGACGAGATAGCATGCATCCATGCATTCACACATTCTGTTCTATTATTGGTTTGGGCTCGGCCCAATTGATTCTGTTATGGGCTATGACCCAAATGACATTATAATAGGCTTTGGCCCATGTATGCTCTGAACTAGACTGTACTGTTACTGTTAATAGGCTCTAGCCCAGACTATTTTTGTTTTTATTTTTATATACTGACTATTACTCTGGTAAGGGGATTACACACTGAGTTTTCGTAAGCTCACCCCGTTTATTAACTGTGCAGGTAATCCCCACCGTTAGGTGGATCGGTGTCGCAGAGGGACTCTGAGACGACCACACAACTGCACATGTTTTTCTATTTCGTTTATTTAGTTAAGCACTTTGGTTTTTGATTTGGGGTGTATAAGGCCTCTTTATTTCCTTAACTTCTTATTTGGAAAGTTTATTTAGTATGTCTAATATCTTTTAGAAGTAGGACATGATTTTCCAAAACAAGAACTGTTTTCAAACATTACGTTTCCGCAATATTTTCAAAATGCTTTCGCAACTTAAATTTTAAACATCACGTTTTCGTAAATCGGTTACTTTTAGAATTAGCTTCCACAAATTAAAAAGGAATTTTGGAAATAAAATTAAAAAGTTTTCAATGTACTACGTTTTAAATAAGAATGGTTTTTAACGAAAACATGGTTTTCGAAAAACACTTCAATGTGACGCGCCAAATTCGGGTCTAACTCTTGGGCTGGGTTTGGGGCGTTACATGGAAACTATGTTATGACTTCATTTCGATCGAGTTACGACGTCCGAAAGCCCCGTATGAACCTTGTCATGACATAAGATTCTGATATATGTGTGCGAGTAAGACCATGGCATCGATATGTGATTTTGATATATGTGTGCGAGTAAGACCCTGTCTGGTACAGTGGCTTTGATATGCAGCCATGTAAGACCATGTCTGAGATGTTGGCATTGTACGATGTGTGTGATTATCCGAGTGTTCTATCCAATTTCGAATGGTTCATCTGGCAAAGATAAGTTGTGTTCGAATGTGTATGATGAGCTAAATGTCAGGTACAAATTGGCTTGTTGTTTGCTTAAAATAAGGAAGTGTATTTGACCTAGAGATTATTATTGAAATGAAACTTAGTTATATGCATGCATGATAATAAGTATTTGATTTCATATCTAATATATGAATATGAAACTATGCTGTAACACATGAGCTTATATGTTTATGAGTATGTGAGCTAGGTTACAATGACTATTTGGCTGTAGAAGTTAAATGATAATAATGATAATTTGGCTACATGAGCATTCGGCCAAGGTGATTATTTGAGAATGCATGTATATATAAGTATATATATAATATGAACTATATACGTTTGGATCTAATGTGTTATGATACTATAATTTAGTTTGGTTTAATTAAGTTGATAATATTAATGGAATGTTCATTTGCTTATGACTTACTAAGCTCTAAAAAGCTTGCTCTGTGTTTGCATGTGTGTTTCTGTTTTATAGATTTTGGATTCAAGTTATAAGCTCAGGGATCGTCAGCAAAGTCTATCACACTATTGACCGTCTTTGGTATTTTATAAGTTATATTTTGGAACTATGACATGTATAGGATAGATTACGTTTTGAAATGATGAACTTTGGTTTTGTATAAAGGCCATGCGGAAATGGCTTGAATTCTATGTTTAATTTTGGTTTTGTTAGACTATGACTTAAGTTCTTTTTGATTATTATATATTGTGTCATGGTTGATTTTAACTTATGCTATGTGTTTGCATTTTGTGGTTAGTTGTTGAATTTGGGTGAGGCATGAATATATCAAAACTATTGATTAGGCTATATATATATATGTTTGGTCTTGTATTGAGCCTATTTTGAGAGTATAACCAAAATACATGATGTTTGTGATGATGTTATGTATTCGGCCGTATGTTTTGGAAGTTAGTTAAGGTATATTGTGTAATCATTAGGTAAAAAGCAAGTCATATACAAGGTTTATGTTTTGAGTATGTTTATATGTGATTTGCACCTTGTAATGATAGATATAATCTCCTTTAGTTGATATGTAAATTCGATCTAACTTAGTAAATTGTGGTTGCATGCTTAAATTTGGTTATCATGAATATGTTAATAAAGTTGGGTCTCAAATGTCAATAAGTGAATCTAAGCTTAAGTTGTCTGAATGTTAACTGTTATTTGGTTATTGAGTATATGATCTTAGACATATTAATTAGTCTAGGTAATAAGAGTACTTTTTGAGTGATGTGTATTTATAAAATGATTAAATTTACTAAAGCCAAATGCGCAAGATTTAATGACCTAGAATAAATATGTATAGTCTTTTGTGATTAATATTTTAAAAGAAGTATATGGTAATGTATGGTTGGTGCCGAATGGTTGTATCAATTTGTACATAGGTACAAAGCATGCAAGTTCAAAATTGATCTTGACATAAGTTGCATACATAAAAAGTTTTATTTATGTGTATTATGGCTTATTAAATTATATGAATATGCTTGTGATATTTGGTGGTTATGCATAACTTCATAAGTGACTTAATAATATGTTTGACCATGTTGTTAATAATTAATGCTGAATATATATGCATTATATGCAGTAAATGTTAGGTTGGAATTTGATATGATATTTATTTACATTGTGCAAAATAATATATGTTCTGAAATGTAATATAACACCCCAAACCTGGCCCGGACGTTATGGCCGAATCTGGCGCATCACATTGAAGTGTTTTATCGAAAACCTTGTTTTCATTGAAAGCCCTTCCTTAAAATGAGAAACCTTCATTAACTTATAAAAACTCCTTTAACCGCAAAAGCTTGTTTAAAACAGATGATTTATGAAAACCTGTCATTTTAATAAAATTTAGTCGCGGAAACGTAGAAAAACAAAACTATGATTTAGGGAACCCCTGTTAACTTCTCATAATTACAACACATAAAAATAATAATCCATATAATAACCAAAAGGGAAGGCCTTATTACATTCCAGTCTGAAATTACTTAAAAAAATCCAAGTCGTCTTGCTAGCTGGCCACCTCCGAGTCCCTCCAAACATCGAACCTTCTACTGAGAATCACCTGAGAAAAACAAAAGAGGGGGTGAGTTTTTGCAAACTCAGTGTGTACAACCCTCGACGAGTAACTAGCATTCATCAGTCACCATAAAATCATACATGCAATGCAATGCAATGCAACCCACCCCGCTAATCCATCCGCTATACACCAACTCCATCCTCTGGTACACATCATGTGGGGATATAAATATCGACCCACCCAACCGATACACATTAATGGTAGCCTGGTTGCGAAACTACCTTCATTACAACAAGCTGCCAATCATATATTGGGCTTAAAAGCCGTTTGTGGATCCACGGTTGTCAAGCAACCATGCGATCCTCATATACTTCCTCCGGTCTGTAATTCCCATCTCAGATGCAACCTAAACAAAATATCGTATGTATGCAACAGATATACATGTAACATCCATAAATCATACCTTCAGCACATAGGGGTATTTTGGTCATTTTCACCCTTAGGGGCATTTCAGTAATTTTTCTCTATTACGGGTTTTCACTTACCTTGGCCTGTTAACAAATCTCGTGAGCGAAGATGAATGAATACTATGCACCAGGTAGGATTCCAAAGAAGAGGAGGTGAGTCATTAAGACCGTTTAAGTACCAAGCTCTCCCTAGATCCAATCCTAGACATGCATATACCCGTTGCCACGCCTTAACCCTATGACTTGTCCACGGTCTCAATAAATTAAATAATTTTTATGTCTGTTTAAGTAGTTATCGGATACTAAGCCCAAAACCCCTTACAAAGCCCTAACAAATCTACATACATGCACATGACCTACTAGGCCCAATCTCATTCATATGGCCCATTAGACCCAAATCACATTCATTTGACCTATTAGGCCCAAATCACATTTATATGGCCTATTAGGCCCTAATCACATCCACAGTCATGCTTTCATACGATTTTCCATCACATAGCATCAATTAGCAATTTTGCCAATTATGGGCCCTACAGCCCATCGGCCTATTAACCCATTCTGGCCCGGTTAGCCAAAACACAGCCCAAGTCCATGGAATCGCCCATGGGGCCTCAGATAACCTATCTATTTCTCCCTTATGAGTGTTCGCACACTCGCAAGACTACCGTAGCCAAACTTCTGGCTTTTCGGCATTTCGACTTTTCAGCATTTCGGGATTTGCCGATCTACTGTGTGTGTGCTGTGTATGTACACACCTGGTAATAAAGCGTGCTGCAATCCCCTTAGCCACGAACCTACAATCTATATCAATTAAGGATTAATCTTACATACTTATCGAATACTTTACCAAAAGCCGAAGTCTCACCTTAACCTTACCTGAAACGCCAAGCCTTACTAGCTTTTCGTAGATCACCAATCACGAGTACTTCCCAAATCTGCATTAACCTTTATCGTTAAAAACATAATGGGTGACTTGTATCCAACATATGTCACCCTTTTCTACTAAAGCCTATTCGGCCAACCCTTTACCGAAGTGAAGAACACTTATCAAAATCTCACACCTACGGAGCAAATCGGCAGGGATCCAAAAGACTGGGATTTGATACTAATCCTACCAAAACCGATTAGAAAAAGTGAGGGATAGAGTAAACGATACTAGTAAAACTGATTTAGAGAACAAAACATTTACACTAGAATTGGCCGATGTAGAAAGAATAGTGGCGGCTCAGAGGATATTCGGCACAAAGAGAAATCGTTTAAAACTAGAGGTGAATTAAAAAGAGATCTTAAGTAGAGAACGAATGGAGAATTGTCACAAAGGAAAGAAGAAAGAACAAGGGATTTTCGACTTTTAGAAAAAAGTGTTTTCTGGTAACAAGGAGAGGGAGAATTCGGCATTAACCTGGCATCCTCACATTCGGCACCTATATATAACGTCTATAGCCGAATTTCCCTTGCCCAACTTCCCAATTCGGCTCCACCTCTTTGCATTCCTCATCTCCTAATTTCTCTCCCTGATAACTCCTTAATCCCCTCCTCAAATTTCTCTTCTTATCACTCCCTACAAATTTCATAATCAGCACCACTTCTGGCCATCTGCTAAGCAAAAATAAATCCTCCTTTTGAACAAGAAGGGATTCGAACCCAAGCCCCCCAATAGCTCAACACTCCATTTGCCTCCTTCCCACAAGCTCTTTTTGTGTCCAATTCCTCATTCATTTATTTAAAAACCAACCTTCTTGCCATCAGGGTTCTTATAATTATTAACTTATAATTTCCTTTACCCATAAATTCGAACTCAACCCTTAACCAAGACCTACTATCATATAATTAACACTTGACTAGGAATGTTAAGCACAATTTCTATCGAAACCGAAGAAAGTTTAGGATTCTGGGATTTTTTGGGCATTACATGTAAGTTAACTGTATTTTTTTTATATAAATGGGTTTTGACTTGGGTGGAAAATTATTAATGATTGGAATTGCATTTTTGATCAGTAATGCCTCATAACCTTAATCCGATGGATACGGGTTAGGGGTGTTACATTCTATTGGTATCAGAGCTATGATTTAGTTGGTTCTAGGACTAACGTAGCGCGTGTGAGTCTAGCTATACATACCATATTATATACTGCGATAGTGTGGTGACTTCTGACATTTGAAAATGTGTTTTCATATAGTAAATTGATCCCGATAGAGCTGTAGCTGATGATGTCGTGTAACACCCATAACCCGTATCTGTCGCCAAAATGGATTACGAGGTATTACTGGACCAAAACACAGCTATCATGCATTCACATAATCATACAGGTCATTTTCGCATGGCTTTTAGTTATATACATGCTTCAAAATTAAACATAAACATATTATCCTATACATGCCATATATTTGAGTTTTAAATTTTTTTTAAAAGTACCAAAAGTGAATGATAGTATGGATGACTTCACCGATGATCCCCGAGCACGTAACGACCTCCAAAATCTAAAAGAAACAATTATAAATAAAAAAAATATTCAAAGTAAGCTAACTTAGCTTAGTAAGCCTTAAGCAAATTAAACAATTAATGCATAATAACATCTCAATTACTAAATCATTTCAATTAAATAAATCAACTTATGCATTTGTAATCACATATAATTTTAAGCTTTTAATTCCATAAATATATAACATATACTTTCATAGAACAATTTCTCCTTGGCCGAATATACATGTATACATCATCAATATATTCTCAAATTTCAAAACCATGTTGTCTTATATAATCGAATATACATATATATTTTTATAGACATATTCATCACTCAAACTTTAACATTACATTCATATACAACTATAAGGCCAAATATATTTCTCAAATTAACACATATACTACAACAACTTCATGTATCCTTTTTCATCACATATAAAAAAAAATCAAATCACCCTATTTTCAAATAGGTAACCAACTATCAAGTACCTGATCATTTTTGCTCTTTTAATGTATTCAATTACCACATCAGCATAAAGTTTTTAGACATAAACTTATAATTATTCACCGGCATAAAGCCTGCTAGGCCTAAGCCTGTATCACACACTGGCACAAGGCCTGCTAAACTCAAAGTTTGATTTTATACACCGGCAATAAGCTTGCTAGGCATAAAGCCCGATTTAATTCACCAGCACAACGCTTGCTAGGCTCAAAACCCGAACATCACTATTATAAAGCTGTCTCATAAACAATTCATATATCGAAAATTCCAGATATTTCATATAGTTCATATGGACTTTCAAATATTATAACACAGTCGATTTAAACTCAAACACATTATTTCCATGCTTAATCATATTCGACTAACTCTACTATAAATCTATGAATTCCAAATCAGCATATTAAACTAATTTACATTCAAAATTAACGATGTTTAACTGCTTAAAGACTTACCTCGGATATCGACGAACAGTATTGATCGATTATTCGATTATTTTGGTCTTCCCTCAATCCAAATCTGATTTTCTCTTTTCTTGATCCAAATTGATATAAATTAAACTTATTTAATCAAATTTTCAATCAAATTCATTAAAAAACACATAAATGGACAAATTGCACTTTTGCCTCAAACATTTTACACTTTTAGCAATTTAATCCAAAATTCACAAAACACAAAACAAGCATAATTTGCCCATGCCATGCTTAGGCCGAATACTCCTCATACACATACAAGTGCACACATTTCATTAATTTCACAATTTAGTCCCTTAATTAAACACTTTGCAATTTAACCCTATTTACTCAATTTTATCAAAATTCCAATACAAAAACTTGTTAATCCATCACATAACTTTTATTTACCATCATCAAACACAAAATTCACCAAGCTATCAACAATGGTAAACTAAAAATATAAATCAAAATCAGAAATTCAAGCATGGGTCGGGTAGTATTCGAAGCAACGATCTCAAAAACGTAAAAATCAACAAAAATCGAGTTAAAACTAACCTTGAATTAAGCTTTAATCTAGGCCGAACCTTTAAACACCCTTTTCTTTTCTTTTTATTTTGTTATTCACAGAAAAAATATGAACATACAATCTTGTTTCATGTTTTATGTTATTTTTATTACATAATTTATTAAATTACCTATTTAGCCTTTTTATTTTTATTCCAAATCCACTAAGTTAAGTACACAATCGTCCATGCAAAAAAACGAAGGTATAATTACAACATAAATGCTTCATATTTTAAAGACAACAACAATTAAGCACTTTCACATTTAACCATCAAATTTTCATTTTACGCGATTAAGTCCTTTTATTAAATCAGGCACTCAAACGAAAAAATTAAGTCACGAAAATTTCACACATACAAATTCACATAAATTAAACACATAAAATAATATTAAAATATTTTTATGAATCAGATTTATGGTCCCAAAACCACCGTTTCGAATAGGGTCAAAATCGGGCTGTCACATGTCGAGAGTGCGGCGCCTGCTCCCTCGCAAGGGACAACACCGATTGATTCTTGATCGATTTCGAGTCACCAGAAAGGAGAGGCTAGACAAGCCTTTTACCAAATGATGAATGACTGGTTTACTCAGTATATCCGGACTAACCCGGATGCACAACAGCCTCTACCACCGACTAATCCATCTTCGATGCCTACTGTACCTCAAGTAAGTGATCTGCTGAGATTATATAAGCCACCTATCGATAAAATCAGAAAACACGGGGCTGAAGAGTTTATAGCTACTGATGATGATGATGCTGAGCGTGTAACAGTCTGGTCTTGACCCTAGTCGGAATAGTGGTTTTAGGACCACAAATCCGAGTCCAAAAAATATTTTAATATTATTTTCTGTTTCTATGATATGTAAATTTACATCTGTGAAATCTCTGTGATTTAATTTGTCTGTTTCTGTGCTTAATTATGAAAAAGGATTAAATCGCGTAAGGTGTAAAAGTTGAGTGCTAAATGTTAAAGCACTTATTTGGCTTGGATTTTAAAATAAAAGTCATTGCATGTTAATTTGACCATTGGATTAATGCATGGACAAGTATGGACACTAGTAGATGGAATTTTTATTTGTTAATTAAAGGGCAAAATTGGAAAATGCATATTAATGTATATTAAGTGAAAATAAACATGAAAATGAAGCCAATTCATGCATGCATTGCCGAAAATCAAATAAAAAAAGAAAAAGGAGAAAGCCATTTTAGGTTTTGACACTTTGATTTCTTGATTAAGGTACGGTTTTAACTCGATTTTTGATAATTTCTACGTTTCTGTGATCGTTGCTTTGTGTTCTACAAAACCCATGTTTGAATTTCTAAAATTGTTGAGGATTTCATAAGATGCCATTGTTGATTATGTGAGCTTTGTAATGATAAATGGTGAAATATGAAAGCTTGATGATAGATAGATATACTTTGTATTGGGACTTTTGAAGAATTTGAATATTTTGGGCTAAATTGTACAATGTTATTTTTTTAGGAACTAAAATGTGAAATTAATGAATTGTGTGGACAAGTATGAGTACTAGGAGAATTCGGCTAAACTTGTGTGTATGCAATTTATGTGTATATTGTGATTTTGTGAAGTAGGGACTAAAGTGTCGAAATGTGAAAATGTAAAAGCTAGTTTGCAAATTGCCCTAAGTAAATGTTTATGGATTAAATTGAATTAATTGGTGAATAAAAAGGATAATTTTGAAAACATATAGATTTCGCAACTAAGTTTTTTTTTTTTGCAAATGTTTTAAACAAGGCTTTCGTAACTGAAGGTTTTTTTTTAGTTAATTAGGGTTTCTTTTATTTTAAGAAGTGTTTTCAATGAAAACATGGTTTTCGCTAAAACACTTCAATGTAACACACCAGATTCGGCCATAGCATCTAGGCCGGGTTTGCGGTGTTACATTATCAATCAAGAAAACAATCATAAGGCTTATTTTTTATCTTCATATGTTGAACTTAGTACTTTCTCCACTAATGTAGGTGACATAATCATCAATTCAATAGGTCTTTTATAAGGTTGTGATGGGGCTCGGTTAAAGGTAGGGATTTTAAGAGATGAGACATTTTGGTTTCCAAATCTTAATCTTTAACTGTCTTGGATTTCTTGAAATACAGTCTTTTTCTTTAAGTGAACCTTTAGAACACCCCCAAACTTATTTTGAACTCAAGCTCATACATTTTTCCTTTTTTTGGAGACTAAGCAAACTTTTCTTCGCTCTTCTTTTATCTTTTTTTTTTGGCATGAGCACATACATCTTTTTGAAAATGTTGATTACTAGGACAACTTTAGTTAAGATGGGTGCACAAAATTATGATAACTTAAAAAGATGGTAATGTGGCTTATAATGTACGTTCATTGCAATAAACAAGCCTTTAAGCTTAAAATTACAGTTTCAAGGGTCTAATATCATAAGGTTGGCTTGAAAAGGCTCAAACGATCCAAAGAAATAGTGCCTATATCATTTTAGATTTTTATGTCCCCTAGGATTTTGCCTCAAGAAAGTTACTAAGTCAATTCTAAATATATAAACCTTCATGCATGTCTAATCTCAAGAGAAACTAAGTTTTTATGGCAAACATTACTAAGGCTAAGATCATACAAGCATTCCATTCTTCATGATAACATACTTTCACTCAGATAAATCATCATTCATACTTGCATACAAACTATCTCATTAACAAAAAGTGTCTCTAAACATTCATTTATTAAAACATACTTATGAAAAAAATGATTGAAACATACTTGAATATTTAAAAATTTGAGCAATTTATTTGCCTTACCCCCCTTTAATAAAAAGCAATGTCCTCATTGCAAGAACAAAGTAATGAATGAAAAATGAACACCAGGTAGGGTTGTAAAGAAAGAGAGGTGAGTCATTAAGACTGCTTAAATACCAAGTCTTTCCTAATAACCCAATCCAAGACATGTTCATTCCCATTACCAAATCACTTAGTCTTTTTCTTTCTAATGAAGTGTTAAGTTTATTCATGCTTGTTATGTTTTATTCTGCAGAAATTAAATCCTAATTATGAAAAAAATAAATTCCTAAAGACCTAAAAATAATTAAATAAATCAAGACATGAATCCCCTCTTTTATTTTTCTAACTCATTCCCCTTGTCTTTTTCAGCTCCATCTCCGATTGCATAGTCAGTATCTTCCATTCATGTCTCAAAGATAGCATCTGGAAACTCAAGAACAAAAGTATTAGAGATATTCTTTAAAGTATTTCGAATTGATTCATCTCTAATTTTTGCATATTTCCAGTAAGTTTGTTGTTGATTGTGCATGAACTCGCACATATCTATCATAATTGACAACTCCAATTTCTTTGAAGCACTTGCAGAAGTCAGCATTGAAGTTGTAGATTCAGGTTCAACACTTAGCTTGATTGTTTCTTTTTCTGGCTCAACCTCTGGTTCAGGGGTTGCAGATCCTTCAATTGGTTTAGGACTATTCGGTTCCTTGTCTGATTCTTCTTCTTCAGTGTCTTTAACTGAATTAGCTTTAGTTTCAGTTTCCTTTGTTGACTCCTCGACATCTGGCTCAGTTGGCTCTTCTTGCCCGCCTTGATTCAGCTTATGCACCTTCTCTACTAACCTTTCAAGATCATGATTTGTAATGCACCCTTGAACATATTGCCCCTTCAGATTTTCATGTGTTTTAACATGGGCCCTTAAGCAAAGTGAAGTGATTAATGATGGGAAATAAACACTTCCTATCTTCTTTTTAGAACAATCATGAATCTCCTTGAGAATAATTTTCCCAACATTAATGGACTTTTCTGTCAAAATTGTATATAACAAGAGCATCCGTTCCATTGAGATGGTGGAACTATGTGAGATAGGCATAAAACTATAGCGAACGAAATCAAATCATACCTTTGCTACTGGTTTTAGGTATTCCATTCGACAAGAATGGCTCCCCCATACTATCTTATAATCCATTAGGATCTCGAATTTATCACTATATCAAGCACTTGTTGAAGAAAATCCCAATTGATATTGTTCATCATAGGGTAGTACTCATCTTCTTCAACATCAGGTTAGTTAAACAAATCATTAATGGACTTAGAAGTAAGAGGTACCTTTTTCTTTCGAATGATGACCTCAGTAGCATTTTGCATAGTCAAACTAGCATAGAATTCTTGAACTAGTTCATTATCGGGAAGTGAACAAGCATTACAAAATTGTTCCCACTTGAAAGCATTGATTTTCTTTCTAATTGGTATAAGAACAACCATCAAATCATGACTCTTCAAGTTAAAACCTTTTTCTGACATCATAGGTTGATGCTTGAAGATTGAATCAAATCTCTCTTTCACTTCTTCATCGATCAAAATCGGGTTTTCAGGAGTAGTCTTTGAAGATCTAGTTCTTTTGCGAGACATGGTATCTTTTCTTAAGAATTTGGCAAAGTTTCTGGACAAGGGGAAAAAGAGAAATTGGCAAGGTGGATAAGGGCTTGCTACAACAAAAATCTTGAGATGACAAGGATGGTGCTGCGACAACGACAGCGTACAACAGTAATGGTAGTGTGCAGTGGCTACGTTGGTGCTTCGTCATTTTTCTTGCAGCGGCAATAGGTGACTTCGGCAAAAAGGGAAGAGAGACTGAGGTTTCTTTTGGGATTTGAGGCTAGTGGCACAAGAGGGAGATTTAGGGATTTTTAGGGTTAAGCAAATTGCTTTGAAAGATATGAAAAATAGTAGAATGAATAGAAGATTATATAGGGAAGAATTAGGGCAACATGTAGCGAAAATTTAGCTATATTAGGGTTACTTGGGCGGCAAGTAATGACAGTGGCAGCAAAGTATGGATTTTTCCTTTCTTTTTGCTGTCTTCAGCCTCAAACTTAGACTGTATTTATAAACTTACTCAAGAAAAAAAAATGGTTAGTACTTGGAACAAATTTGACCCCTTTTATTAACATAAAAATTTAAAATTTAAACAAAACAAATGAAACTTAAAAATTTTAAATCTTAATTAGAAAATTTCTTCTTAACAAATTATTAATTCCCAGAAAAGGTTGGAGAGGTCACAGCGGTCCTGCTTAAGTTCCAATCTCCCTAGACAGAATTAATTAAATGTAAAAAAGTTAAGAAAATAAGTTCTAATTATTTATTTATTTACAAAACGAGTTCATGAAAAATCAAGGGTCTGCTAATTTGAACGAGGATTCAACACACTCAACTTCACCATCCCAATAGTGTTTGAGATGTTGACCATTAACTTTAAACATACCTCCGTAATTGTCGTATAATTCAGTAGATCCATAAGGATAAACTCGGTAGATGGTATAGGGTCCTTTCCATCAGGATTTAAGCTTCCTAGGAAATAACTTCAACCTTGAATTAAACAATAAAACCTTTTGACCTTCTTTAAACTCGTGAGGTTATATATGACTATTATGCCATCATTTTTATCTTTCTTTACACATTTTGACATTCTTATAGGAAAACAACCTTAGCTCTTCCAACTCATCAAGTTGTAACATCTTTATCTCACTGGCTTGCTTAAGATCAAAGTTCAACTGCTTCAAAGCCCAGTGAGCTCTATTCTCCAACTCTAATGGAAAATGACATACCTTTCCAAAGACTAACCGATAAGGAGTCATTGCTAACGATGTCTTAAATGCTATTCGATAGGCCCATAATGCATCATCGAGCCTTCGAGACCAATCTTTTCTGCTAGGGCATGCTACCCTTTCAAGGATACCTTTGATTTCACGGTTCACTCTTTCAACTTGCCCATTAAACTGGGGGTGATAGGCAGTAGCAATCTTGTGCTTCACATCATATTTTTCAAGCAACGACTTAAGCCATTTGTTCACAAAGTGAGAACTTTCATCACTAATAATAGCTCTTGGTGTCCCAAATGATGTAAACACATGCTTATGTAGGAATCACATGACTACCTTAGCATCATTTGTAGGGTATGCTTTAGCTTCAACCCACTTGAATACATAGTCCACAACAACTAAGATATATTTGTTCCCATACAAAGAAGGAAATGGGCCTAAGAAGTCAATGCCCCATACGTCGAATAATTCAATCTCTAAAATGTTTGTCAAAGGCATCTCATTTCTCCTTAATATATTTCGGTCTTTTGGCATTTATCATTGTTATTCAAAAAAACATAAGCATCTTTAAATAGTGTAGGCCAAAAGAAACCTACTTGTAAAATCTTTGCTGCAGTCTGTGTACCACCAAAGTGTCCCCCACTTGGAGATGAATGGCAATGATACAAGATCTCAACAATCTCACTTTCAGCTACACACTTTCGGATTATGTTATCTGCACACTATTTAAACAAAAACGGATCTTCCCAAAAATAATATCGATTATCATGAAGTAATTTTTTCCTTTGTTGGTATGTCATGTCTCGAGGAATTATTCCACATGTAAGATAATTGGCAAAATCAACAAACCAAGGTGTTTTATGAGTTCGACCTACCTCAAATAACTGGTCATCTGGGAAATTCTTGTTGATAGGCACACATGATCAAGTTACCTCATCTTGCTCCAACCTTGATAGATGATCAGCTATTTGATTTTCGACAGCTTTTCTGTCTTGGATCTCAAGGTCAAATTCTTGGAGTAAAAGTATCCAATGAATTAGCCTTTGTTTCGCATTTTTCTTCATGAGCAAGTATTTAATGACTGTATGGTTAGTAAATACTGTAACTTTGGTACCTATAAGATATGAGCGGAATTTGTCAAAAGCAAAAACTATAGCAAAGATTTCCTTTTCAGTTACCGTATAATTGAGTTGGGCTCCCGTCAAAGTTCTACTTGCATAGTAAATAGGGTGAAACACTTTGTTTCTTTTTTGACCCATCACAGCTCCAACAACATAATCACTTGCATCACATATCAACTCAAAAGGTGAGCACCAATCAGGTGTAACAATTATTAGGGCTGAGATTAACTGTTTTTTCAAATCTTCAAAAGCTTCCAAACATGTTTTGTTGAAATCAAACATTGTATCTTTCTCTAACAACAAACACAACGGTTTAGAAGTTTTCGAGAAATTCTTGATAAACTTTCGGTAAAAATCAACATGGCCTAAGAAACTTCTGACTCCTTTCACATTAATTGGGGCCAGTAATCTTTCAATTACATCCACCTTTATTTATCGACTTCAATTCCTCTTTTTGAGATTTTATGCCCTAAGATAATCCCTTCCTTAACCATAAAATGACATTTTTCGCAGTTAAGGGTGAGATTCGTCTCTTCGCATCTCTTCAGTACCTTATCCAAATTACTCAAACAAATATCATATGTGTTACCAAACTAAAAAAAAAAATCATCCATGAAAACCTCAACAAAATTTTCAACCATATCAGTGAATATTGCCATCATGCATCGTTGAAATGTTGTAGGTGCATTGCATAAACCAAAAGGCATTCGCCTAAACGTATTGTATGGACAAGTAAAGGTTGTTTCATATTGGTCCTCTAGAGCTACAATTATTTGGTTATATCACAAATATCCATTTAAAAAACAATACAATTCATTACCTGCCAGTTGATCTAACATTTGATCCATAAAAGGCAACAGAAAATGGTCCTTCCGAGTGGCTTTATTCAATTTTCTGTAATCAATACAGATTCTCTAATCAATAACAGTTCTCATTGGAATCAACTCATTATGCAAATTTTCAATAATTTTGATTCCACCTTTCTTTGGCACACACTACACCGGACTTACCTACGAACTATCTGAAATAGAATAGATGATTTCTGCATCTAACCATTTGATCACTTCTTTTCTCACAGCTTCTTTCATAATAAGATTGAGCCTCATTTTCCCATCAATTCAAGATTTTTCACTTTCTTCTAAAATAATTTTATGCATACAAAAAGAAAGACTTATACCTCAAATATCAGCTATGGTCTAACCAATTACTTTCTTAAATTTCTTTAAAACAACAATCAGTTCCTTCTCTTGATCTTTTGTCAATTCTGCAGAAATAATCACTAGCAAAGTGGAACAGTCACCTAAATAAACGTATTTCAAATGGAAAGGAAGTACCTTTAGTTTGAGTTGGTTCTTCAATTGACAACTTGGGTTGCACAAATTCTCTGACTTTTAACTCCAATGGTTCAAATCGTGTGGATTGAATAAAATTTTTCGGATTGGCTTCCATCAAAGCCATGTTTTCTTCACCTTCTTTATCCTCCAAAGGGTCAAGATCTAAGGCTTTCTCCAATGGATCTTCTTCAAAATTGCTTTCCATAGAAACCAAAGTTTCTATCTCTTCCATAACTGAAAAATCTTCTGCCAGATCGGGAAATTTCATCGCTTTAAGAATGTTAAAGGTTACCTGATCGTCTTGAACTCGCATGGTGAATTCAGCTTTCTGCACATCAATTAACATTTTTCCTGTGGCTAAGAAAGGTCTCCCAAGGATGATCGACACTTCCTTATCTGCTTTAAAATTTAAGACAATGAAATCAGCAGGAAAGATAAATTTATCGACTCTTACCAAAACATCCTCGATCTTTCCTTCGGGATATGCTAAAGATAGATCCCTAGCTGAAGCATCACAGTTGTAGGTCTTACTTCACCTATCCCTAACATCTTGAAAATATACTTAGGCATCAAGTTGAAACTTGCTCCTAAATCACACAAAACTTTACCACAATAAGATTCACCAATGTCGCAGGGTATAGTAAAGCTTCCTCGGTCTTTCAATTTCGGTGGTATTTGTTCTGTAGGAATGCACTACACTCCTTTGTCAAGGCAACAGTCTCATACTCACTTAGTCGTTTCTTCTTGGACAGTATATCCTTCATAAACTTCACATAATTTGGCATTTGTTCTAAAGCCTCCACCAATAGAATATTGATGTGTAACTGCTTTAGAACATCCAAAAACTTCTTGAATTGCACATCCTTTTTCTGCTTGTGTTGCTGCAATCTTTGCGAATATGGAGGTGATGGAACTTTCGGTTGAATCGGATAACTCTTCTGAGTAGGTAAATCTGCATCCAAAGAAGATGTTAAAGTATCTGAATTCACTAAGTTAGGATTTACCTTGTTAGTTTTTTCAAATCCTGACTCTTTTGGTGTAAGAATTTCAATAGCTAGTTGATTCTTCTCAATGGGCTTATCTTCAACATCAATCAATCGGGGTTCCAGAATTTTACCACTTCACAATGCCATTGCCTTGATATGTTCTTTACCCAAATTTCTTGGATTCTCAGTATCGCTCGGCAAGGTTCCTTGCAGTCTATTATGAAGCTCCGTAGCTAACTGATCCATTTGGTTTTCCAAATTTTTCAATGTTGCTGCTTGGCTTTGGATGAAAGCATTATTCTTTGCCATGTACGCTTTCAACAAGTTCTCCAAATTGTTTGATGCCTCAGCCTGAGGTGGTTTTGGAGCTTGCTGATTAAACCCTTAAGATTGGTTGGGTCTATGCTGTAATACATTGTTGTTCAGTCCATTTCCTTGGTTGCTCTAAGAAAAGTTAGGATAATTATGCCATAAAAGATTGTAGAAGTTGAACTGGGGTCCTTGTCCACTATTATTTTGATGTTGGTTCCCCACATAGTACACTGACTTGGGATTTGATGGACAATTCTCAAAAGAATAACCTTTCCCACAGTATACAAAGGAAACTACTTCAAACGGGCTTGGTGGCTGAACTATAAAATTATTAGCACTATTAGCGGTAAACTATTTTAACATAGAGGAAATAGATGATAACTGAGCTGATAATGAAGTGAGGGCGTCAACTTCATGAACTCTGGCTACACGTCTTCTTGAAGCTGTTCGATTTACTGGCCATTGATAGTTCTTACTCGCGATCCTCTCGACGATCTCATAAGCCTCATTATAAGACTTAGACAAAATTGCACCACCCACAGAAGCATCTACCATTAATATTGTATATGCATTAAGACCATTATAAAATGTCTCCAATTAGATACAATGAGGAATACCATGATGAGGATATTTACGAAGTAACTCCTTAAATCGCTCTTAAGCCTCATACAAAGACTCGTCATCCAATTTTTGGAAAGTTGTGATCTCGTTCCTCAACTTAGCGTTTTTGCTAGGCGGGAAATACTTAACCAAAAATCTCTCTCCTAATTCTTGCCATGTAGATATGGAACTTAGTGGCAATGAATTAAGCCATGCTCGTGCTCGATCTCGCAGCGAGTACAGAAACAACTTCAACCTCAGTGCATCTTCAGTCACACTAGCTATCATGAATGAATCACTCACCTCCATAAATAATTAAAGGTGGGGATATGGATCTTCTGTGGGCATACCACTGAATTGGCCCACCGTTTGGAGCATTTGAAACATCATTGGCTTCAATTTAAATTGGGTTGCCTCAATATCTGGCCTTCTAATTCCTGGATTTAACTCACTGAAAAGTGGCACAACATATTGTTCGATGCATCGACCCCTATCATCGGCAATGAGGATAGGGTTTCATACACGACCGACTTCATTACCTTGGTCTTAATTCTAATTTCCAAGGTCCATCTCAACTTGTCTTTGAGCTATTCGTTCACATCTTCTTTGTCTGAAAGTTCGCTCAATTTCAGGGTCTACAGGAAGTAAATCGATAATCCGGTCTATACTCATAAACACCTGAAAATAAAATCATAAAATAAAAAACAATAAGTTAGTAATGTTAGAAATAAACCAACTTGGAAGTAAATAAATTCACAAAAGAAAGACTATGGTAATAGTTAAATATACCCGACAATAGTGTAGATTTGTATTTGTGTACGTAGTTAGAAATAAACCAACTTGTAACGCGTAGGTTTGTGCAAGTGTACATAGTCGTTATCAAGTAATAAGTAAGTATCGAGTTATCGTCTCCAAAGGGATTGTATTTGTGTTAAATCACTTAATTGTAAAATTAAACTAACAACTTAGTAAATAAAAACACAATATAGTTGAGAAGTGATGATTAAAATTAAATATATTAAACTAAATGCAATGATCCCTAATGTAAATTACCCTAAGTATGAAAACTATATGAATGGAATAGATTTTAGCAAAATTAAACACAATTTGTGACAATTATAACATAAATAAACTAGGATGATTACTTTAATTAAACTCAATTTATTATCAATATGCTTAATAATATTCAGAAAAACATTTTATAGAAATTCGATCTTTCATGGGTTTAGAAACCACATTAGGTCCTTTCAGAATCCTTTACTTAGTAAATACGCATTTTACTGATCCTTATTTGCTAAGGGTTTTTCAGTACTCGTGTGAGGTAACAGGGACGTGTTAGGTTTGAAATAGTTTAATCACACAAATCTAAAAACTATGTAGATAATAGAGCTTGGTTAGAGTTGTTATGCAACCTACAATTTAATCAGGTTAGGATCTAAATTGAGCATGCACATTCCAATTATGAGTGCACTAGTTGTCGTCAGGTTAGGATCGCTCAGCTAATTTAGGTGCATTACAATCATGTATGAACAAAATACAGACTTGATTTTAATTGAAAACATGATCAATTGAGGCACAAACATTATAAGCATAAATCCACTAAATATTATTTAATCAAAGTAATCATCCTAGCTTAAATAAAATTAAGCTAAAATTATTGTAAACAAGAACAAAGAACACATAGCAAACATTTTTAGATTAAATTAAAGAAAAGAAAGATTAAATCCAAATCAGAGTGGCTGTCACCCAAGACTCTAACCGAAGAGGCACCTTCGCTTTGCTCCTTTGCTGATGGCTCTCCAAGGTGGCTGACCAAGGGTTCTTTAAGAGGCTTAATTGCTAAGATCTCTATGAAGAGATGATGTTAGGCGTGGGAATTAGAAAATACTAAAGAGGATTGAGAGAATAGAGAGAATGATGAGGGATAAGGGATCAAATGAGGTCTTATGTATAGGTGAAGAGAGGATGGTAGTTTGCTAAAAATAGAGAGGTTTAGTCTCTTCAAGCTTTTCCAATGAGGGGCCGGCCATGCTTAGTGGATTTGAGTTGAATTTTTCTTGATTTTTATGCAATTTAAATGCCATAATAACTCCAGATTGAAACTTGGTCAAATGTAAATCTTTGGGCAAATCTCTAATTTCTTCAACATTGTAAGGACCGTGTGTAATCAAACCAAAAGGTGGTTTATGTGGACGACCATGTGTAGCCGAATTTGGGTTGACTTGGTCTTCAATTTGGATGATTTTTTTGTAATCCAACAAAGCTATAATGTAACACCCTGAATTTTGGGCCTAGAAGTAATGGGCCTTGAGTTTGGGATCAGTTAAAAGGCGGCTTAAATAACTTAAATGTGTTTTGGATAGAACTTAAAGAAATTCATATCCATGGAATTGATCTGATCAAGGAAACTAAAGAAAAGGTTAAAGTGATACGAGATTGTTTAAAAGCGGCATCGAATAGGAAAAAGTCATATGCTGATCTGAAAAGAAAATAAATTAAGTTCCAAGTTGGAGATAGAGTATTCTTGAAAGTATCTCCATGGAAAAAGGTATTGAGATTTGGCCGAAAAGGCAATTTGAGTCTGCGATTTATCAGACCATACGAGATCACCGAAAGAGTTTGACCATTAGCCTATCGTTTGGCATTACCACCCGAATTGGAAAAGATTCACTACGTGTTTCATGTATCCATGTTAAGGCGATACCAATCAGACTCTACTCATGTGATTTCACCAGCAGAGATTGAGATTAGACCGGATATGACTTATGGAGAGGAACCGGTCAAGATTTTGGCTCGTGAGATTAAACAGTTGAGAAATAAAGATGTGGCTTTAATAAAGATTTTCTGGTATCGACATGGTTTGGAAGAGGCTACATGGGAGTCAGAAGAAACCATGAGAAGCCAATATCCGAAACTGTTTACTGGTAAGACTTTCGAGGACGAAAGTCCCTAATGGGGAGAAATGTAACATCCTGAAATAGGGCTTAGTTGGAATAGTGGTTTTGGGACCACAAATCCGACATTAAAATATTTATTTTATGATTATTATGAGGTCTAGAATATGAGAATATGCATGTGATAAAGTTTCATGAAGGAATTCTATGAGTAAGGTGTCTAATTGGAAAATAAGGACCAAATTGAATATATTTCAAAACTTGGATTCTAGAAGCAATTTGTATGAAATTTATTTAGATTATAAATTAGAAGGTTTTGAAGAGAAATTTCCCTAATTTCTAAGTTTTTGGGCAAAAATGGACTTGTATGGATGAAATCTTAAAGAAATGGCTTAAGGGCATTTTGGTCATTTGGTAATTTAATGAAATAAAATGGGAAAAAGAAGGAAAAAATCAGCCATTCTTCTTCCTTGTCCAGCCGAAACTCTCAAGTCTCCATAGATAGGGTTTTCAACATTTTCAAGCTCAATAGTAAGTGCTTCTAAGCCTCGTTTTTAATGTTCTTTGTGTTTTTGAATTCTCGGTAGCTTACTCTCTCTATTTATACCCATATTTCATGCTAGGGTTCATGTTTAGAGATTTACCCATGCATGAGTTACTTGTATTTTGATGCTTTATGGAGAAATATGGAAGTTGGATGTGTGTTAAACATCTTTTCCTAGGTGATTTTCATGAAAAACCCCTAAAATGACCTTTTTGCAAAAGGTGTAAAATGTGAGGTAGAAATGTGAAATAATGGAAAAATGTGGGCTGCCATAAGAGGAAAAAACATTCGGCTAGGCTTGGGTAATGTAGAAATTGCATGCATTTCATTATACAAGCCTAGGGACTAAATCGTAAACATGTGAAAGGTTAGGGGCAAAACAGTCATTTGGACCGGGGGTGAAATTTAGACTTGAAAAGTATAATGTGAGTTGTTAATGATTTATTTTTATTGTTATCGACCCCGAGAAACAAATTCAAGAGGTCGATCAAGGAAAACGAAAGGTTTCGGAATAACCGAAACACGATACCGAGACGAGTACCAGGTAAGTTTGGATAACTTCAAGTAAACTCATAATATGTCTAATTGCATGATTTATGAATGTATGATAATTTCATTTGACGATGGCATGAAAATACATGAAATGTATCTTTAATAATGACATGTTAATAAATGTCCCGGTTGAGCTTAAAAAGGAAGTTCAGTGGATAAACCATGATTTACATGTTACTTGAGATCCTGCATGTGTTGCAAAAAGATTTAGCCCAGACGGGTAATCCGTTAATCTCAAATATAAAAAGGATCTAACCTGGACGGGTGTTTCTTGGGTTATCTAGCCTCCCGAAGAATATATGTGCATTGTGGATTTAGCCCGGACGGGTAACCTGATTAGGGTCTGAATTTAGCCTGGACTGGTAATTTAGATTCGAGCTCATTAAGGGTGTTTATCGCTATAAGAGATTTAGCCTGGACTGGTAATCCTACCGTAAAATGTGAGGTTCGCGGGAGTGCATACCTGAAATGATCATTCTTATGAATTGACAGCAAATGGATAATCCATCGAGATTTCCTAGAAACTCAACGGGATTAATATGATGTATATAAATGAAATGATGAATGATGAGCTCATCTAAGACAAATTACATGGTGCATTATTATTCTGGCTAACTTGTTGATTGAGTGCATGTGATAGGGAAACCATTTTATTCTTGTTGGTTTAATTGCTTAATACGGTTGTATGTTAATTACTCGATAAGTTTACTTTCTAGTTATTCGGGCTTACTAAGCATGTAAATGCTTACCCCTCTCTTTTCTCTGTCTTACAGAGCTCGAGGACTCGTAAAGATTGAAAGAGGATTGGAGAGTCGACACACTATCAACTAGTCCAGCTTTGGTATAAAGACACTTTTATTTGGTTCAATGGCATGTATAGGGCTTTTGATTTATTTTGTTATATGTGTCATTTGATTTTCCAAAATAAAGGCATGTAAAGATTTTTGTATATGGGCATGGGAATTGGCTCATTTTGAAGTAGGCTATGACCTACAAATTTATGCATGCTTATGTTTGCATGGGATGGCTTGACCATAATTGGAAATGAGTTATAATAATGAGCCAATTTTAAAAGTGTTAACGAGACATGGAAATCCTTAAAACTAAGGAAATAACCTAGCATGTGTTAAACCGATGATACGAGGTTTACATGCAATGAGGTTTATTAAGGTTATTTGTAAGTGTACAATCATATCTTGCTTTGTATTTTGGTAACCTTTAAGTATAAGTGATATAGAGGGTGACCAAAGGCTTGGAAAATAGCCTAATAAGGTCCATACGAGTAGACACATGGACGTGTGTCTAGGCTGTGTGTGACACACGGATCTCCCCTATGGGCGTGTGGTATGGCCGTGTGTCCCCTGCACCTAAATTTTAAGTTAGAATGTATGGTAGTAAACACACGGGTGAAGGACATGGGCGTGTGTCCTAGCTGTGTGCCCCTAAATACATGCTGACGTCATAAACAGAATGCTCGAGTTTTTGGACACGGGCGTGTCTAGGCCGTGTGAAGGACACAGGCCAGGGACACGGGCGTGTGCTCGACCGTGTGAAAACCCGTGTAGGTTCGAAATGAAAGATAATTTTCATAAATTCAACACGGGTAGGGGACACGGGCGTATCCCAAAGCACACAGGCGTGTACATTGCCTCCACACGGGTGTGTGAGGCTTTACCTAGGAAAATTTTTATGAACTTTCGTAAGTTCTCGATTTAGTCTCGGATCATTCTCAATGTATGTTTAGAGCCTCATAGGCCCATAATAGGGACATTATGATGCAATTTGATCTATTTTATATTGGAATGAAATTTTATAACCTGTATTTCCTGAAAATGTTCAAGTTCATGTTTGGTGACGCCTCATATCCGGTCCCGGTCTCGGGTAGGGGTAAGGGGTGTTACAGACAAATTTCAATCTGTGGCAAGTTCAGATGATAGCAATTCTAGTTCAATCCAGCTTGAAAAAGGTTGTTACCGGGAAAAAGCCTGAGAATCTAAATAAAATAGAATGGGAAGAGCTTGATGAAAGGCTTTGTCTACAATCCAGTTGTGCCTTGCGAATACGGTATTGTAGGAGGTATTGATGGAAAAGACCTCATTCGCCTTTTGGAAAAGGTTAGAAACTCTTTATGCGACTAAGTCTCTAGCTAATCGTTTAGTGTTGAAACAACGTCTACTTATGTTTCACATGAACGAATGTGAGCCTCTTAGAGATCACATCAGTCAATTCATTACTCTTTTAAATGATTTAAAGAATGTTGAGGTTCAAATTGACGATGAAGATCAGGCTATGCTATTATTGTGCTCGTTACCCCCTTCATACAAGTCTTTGAAGGAAACCTTGATTTATGGCAAAGATAAACTCTCGTTTGAAGATGTGAAAGGTCATTTGTTGAGTAAAGGCAAACTTGACAATGAGTTTGGTTTGGATAGCAAGGTAGATAGGCAGCATTCTATTTTGATAGCATCAAAGAAACGAGACAAAATGTGTCGCTATTATAAAAAGTTAGGTCATGTCAAAATAGATTGTTATAAACTGCGAAATAAAAGAGCTGTTGAGAGTAACAAGGAGGATGCAGCTGGCGCTAATTTGGCCAATGAAAGCGGTGATGATTTCTTGTTAGTGTCAACGAGCAATAACTCCAAGCTCACGTCCGAGTGTATCTTAGATTCGAGATGTTCTTTCCACATGTGTTCCAATAGAGAATGGTTCTCCATATACAGTTCGGTTAAAGGTGGAGTTGTACACATGAGAAACGATTCATCTAGTAAGGTAATTGGTATTGGTACTGTTAAAATTAGGATACACGATGGGATGATTAGAACACTCTCAGATGTCAGGTATGTACCTGATTTACGAAAGAATCTCATCTCCTTGAGTATTTTAGACTTGAAAGGATGCAGAATCAACATCAAGTCGAGTGGCATTAAAGTATCTCATGGAGCTCTCGTTTTGTTAAAAGGTAAAAGAACCGCGATCTTTATATTCGGAAGGTTCTACTGATGGATCGGATTGGATGTCCTCGTCTGCTTCTGGAGTTGAAGTCAACTCGTTTGGAGCGGAGGCACCTTGGTCATAGGAGGGAAAAATGTATGAACGTTTCGTTGAAGAGAAGTTCTCTTTTAGATGCAGGTTTTAAAAAATTAGGGCATTGTGTTCGTGAAAATCAGACCCAGGTTAGTTTTGATTTGGCAGTGTATAAGTCGAAGGCTAGAAGTCTTCCAATTTCTAAGCATAAATTTAACTTAGTTAATTCCCTGCATAGTTCAAGATAGACTCGTGGCGGGCTTTGGGAAAGATGACGTTGTGGAAATATGAGTCAAGGTGGAGATTTGTTAAGTATGACTCCTATTTCATTGAGAAATAATCTTCTAATTAAACTCTATTTATTTGTTTCAATCAAACGCTAATTAGTTTAGATTATTTTATTATTATTTGACATATGAATTTAGCCTATAAATAGGCTCTTTTACAACCTAAAAAAACACCTATTAGATATTAGAACTCATAACACATTTAGAGAATTTTGTGTTTACATTTTCAGAGTTCTTTGTTTTTGGGTTTTTAGGATTTAGTTTTTATCACTATTTTTTGTACTCTTCGTTCTTTTGCCATTATAGTAAAACTATCTTTACCCATGATTTTTTATCCTCTTTAGAGGGGTTTTACCACATTAAATTTGTGTGTTTTCTTTCTCAATTTATTCCGTTATTTTTCTTATTCGTTGCTTAATCGGGTCGATTCTAACAAAAAAAGAAGAAGCTTTTTTCACAGCTTATTTTATCACAACTCATACCATAATGAGTTTCTAGAGATAACGGTAAGAATAAATTAACAAATAATTTTGGGATTTTGATCATAATAGAGACGAAATTATTTGATATAGTATTAATATAACAACTTGGGTGCTCAACGATGCTATTATCCTTTTCAGACTCCGAAAAAACGCCCAATCGAGGTTATACTAACAAGTAATGTAATTATATAAGAGGGTGCAGGTACCTAAAATGGCAAACCTGGTTTCGGCATCTTCTCTTCTTTGCAACTTCTTCACCACTGAATACAGTACAGAACCATCTTGTATGATAATCTTATTTCAATCTGCCTTCTTTCATCATAATTTACCCCTTTGTTTGTTTGTTTTCGGAATGGAGAGGCAAGGAGCTGGTGCTACCTAATGGCTTTATAAGCCCACTTTCAAACCCAATAGAGCCCCTTCTAGAAAGCCCCTTTGCTTTTTACCTTCGAAAGTCCAAGTTTTTCTGAAGGCGACTGTTGCAGAGTTGGTGTGTGTGGTCTATATTAACTGCTTTGCTTCAAATATCAAAACTATCAATCTACACTTGCACAACGCCAACCTTTTGATCTTTGAACCTTCTTCCAGTCTGTACTTGTAAATTTTTTTTTTTAACTGTGTAACCCACTGTCAAGAAATGGAAAGTTGTTTTTCAACAACAATATCATCATCATCATCATCATCATCATCATCATCATCATCATCTCCCTTCTCCATCTTCAGTATTCAGGCAAGTAAATTATCATCATTGCATGCATTTGTTCTGTTTGTATAGCTATTTGTATATATTGAATATATTTTCATTTATAATATTTCTGGGCTTATTACTCTATGTTCACTCTGGAAGTGTAAGTAAGAAGATTTTGATTTCTGATACAGTATCTTTGAACTATAAACTCCTTTGCCAAATTTGGTGTTTGCCATTTTGTATACAATCATGGGGTCATTTTGGATTTCATAACTTCATCAACTGAAAAAACTGCAGGGTTCTTCATCAAATGTTGGTAGAAAATTTTCTAAGAGTTGTATGCATCCTCAGCTCCTCTCCTGTCAACTTCCTAAACCATTTCTTCAACTTAATGGCAGACCTAAGTATCGTCTTAACCAACGAAGGTCCGCTTATTTATCTTCTGCAACGTACAAAGAGCCTATATCTGCTGAAAAACAGGGTTGGGATTTGGGGAGATTTTTTAAAACGTTATACTTTTTCAATGGACCACCTTCTCCTGCTAAGGTAGCATAAACTTTCTATCCTTGTTTATGTCTTGATTCTTAAATTTGTGTGCACACACTTATATGCAATTTACTGTTCCCTGAAGATTGTTGAATTTATAATTGAGAAATTATCCGGTTCATCGCCCGAAGAATCAGAGAAGAAAATGGGAACTTCTGACTACGTTTTGGTAGTTGGAGCTACTGGGGGTGTAGGTAGGAGAGTGGTTAACAACTTAAGGAAGAAAGGGTTGCCTGTTAAAGCACTGGTATTTGTCCTAAACCTTGTACACCTTTATCTAGCATTCCCTTGAAGTATGATTTATGAATTGATGCCTTTTGAAGTGCTTCGAGAGGGCTGTCTTAGTATAGATTTGACTTGTTTTTCTCATTCTCTTTTCCTCTTTTCTCTTTCGCCCTTTTAACTTTTTCTTTTCATGTGTGCCTACATTTAGGTTAGGAATGAAGAGAAGGCAAGAAAGATACTCGGTCCCGATATTGAATTGGTGAGCTACCTTCCCATGTTAAGTCCTCAATATAGTTTTGTTTTAGGTCATTGATTTTATAATGTGGTGGTACTAAGGTATTGCATTAAAGAAATATGTTTGTTTGCTATATTTATCATGATTCTTAAACATACAAACTTAACTTTTATGCTCTGCTTGGTATAAAAGATGGAAATGAATGAGAATGGAAAATTTGTTAATCTAATGCTTAAGCTACAAAGTAAGAAAGTGGTTATGAATCTTAACCATTTGATTAACAAATTTTGCATTCTAACTCCTTTCCATCCTTCATACCAAGAAAAGCCTTAGTGCTGTCATAGTGCAGATCCATGTGATCCGAAACTATACTTACGTTAATATATCCTCCTTCATTGTTGATAGAGTTTATCCTTTAATCCTTCCATTCCAGGCTTTCTAAGTCGCCCTTTCCTTCAAATTGCAGATTGTTGGAGACATTACAAAGGAGAGCACACTGGTTGCTCAGTACTTCAAAGGAGTGAAGAAAGTCATAAATGCTGCTTCTGTCATTATTGGCCCAAAGGAAGGGGACACTCCTGACCGAGCAAAATATAGTCAAGTATGATTTCGGGCATTCTCCGAATGTGAAACTATTGGTTATAAAACAGTTGGCTAAGTTTCAAAGTTTTCTTTTAGTCTATGAGAAGATTGAGTGTTTTATTGGATTATATTAAATAATATTTTTCCTAGTTTAGGACCCTGACATCCAAATGTTATTTCTTTCAGGGAGTCAAGTTTTTTGAACCAGAGGTAGCAAACTAATTGCAATCTTTCACCTCTTCAGATTCTCTTGAGGGAGTTATACTTGAGAATTTGTTTGTTTGTTTGATGAAACAGATAAAAGGTGATTCACCTGAAATGGTTGAGTACATTGGAATGAAAAACTTGATTAATGCTGTGAGGGAGAGTGTCGGACTACGAACAGGGAAACTGCTTTTTGGATTTGAAGGTATTCTCTCGAAATTGTCCTGCTAGTTGAAAATTGCAATTAAGACCCTTCTAAATTGGTTATAATTATAAATTATGAATTGTGAGAAGGGATATTTAATGCCAAAGGGCTTTACTTTGTCTATAAATGAAACAAAGGAGACAAACTTCCATTATTTGTCATTACATGAGGATTTAATTTTCCATTTAGAATATTGATTTTTGAGTAACATCTGTAGCATATTTCAATTTCTAAAGTTGTGATATATTTTTAGTGTAAAATCTATGATCTACAATTTTCTGGTTTTATACAAAATATGGTTATTTGCTTTTTATTTATTCCATGTTTCCATCAAGCAGATCAGCTTTCAAAAGAACTTGATTGGGGCGCTTTAGATGATGTTGTAATGGGAGGTATTAGTGAAAGTACATTTCAGATTGATCGGACTAGTGGTGAAGGTGGTAAACCAACAGGGCTTTTCAAAGGTTTGTTCTTTTGAGAACCTTTCATTAGATTTTCTCTCTATAATACTTCGTGCTGGCATTAGAACCGTGACCTTAAACTATGAGCCTCTATTATGGCTCTATCATCTCTTTGTTCCCTTTTCCTTATCCAATTCATTGTCTTTGCAAGGCATTGTTTCAACGGCAAACAATGGTGGGTTTACTAGTATCAGAACAAAGGTACGCAAACAAGAATAGCCTTTGTTGTTCTTACACCATGCATGTTTCGCAATTTTGTCGTCTGACATGTTGCAAGTACCTTTGTTCATGTGCATTACTAGTATCAGATTTTTTTATAAGTGCGTTCATTTAGGTGAAGAACAAAGTAAGAAAATAAGAGCTAGGTAATAGTCATAAAAGGTTAAGGGACTGCTTTTGGCACAACCTGATAAGAGGCTGGTATTTGACACTGTAGGCTTCAACTCCTCAGATTTGCAGCTAAGGGAAACATATTAAAGGTAGGATAGTAATCTGATAGAATTAAAACTATATCCAGTTATAACCATTAACTAATAACCATACTCATATCAGACCTCCCCGGAAATCACATTTGATGAGATATATATTGGTTTGAATATCTTTCTCAAGTGCACATATGTGCTTTCTTTGGGTGTTCAATAGGACTTCTGAATGCATAGCTTACTTTGGTTCCATTTTCTTATGAAAAAAATAAAAAGGTTATTGGTTTTTATTTTCAGAACTTTTCCTCCCCAGTGGATCTTTCAGCATATGATGGTTTTGAGTTGCGCTTAAAGGGTGATGGTCGTCGGTATAAACTAATTGTTCGCACTAGCACTGATTGGGATACGGTGGGTTATACAGCAAGCTTTGACACCATTGGAGGCCAATGGCAGTCTGTGTGTAACACCATGACCATTTTATACATCAGCATTATCAAACAAATTACCTTCTCCTTTCAGCTTGTAACTTCCTGTTTCTTTACAGATTCGTTCGCCATTCTCTTCACTGAGGCCTGTATTTCGAGCACGGACTGTATCTGATGCTCCACCCTTCAATCCAAGTAATGTTGTATCATTTCAGGTTTGCCACTTTGTCTATGCTTTTTTATCTTTCTGAATTTTGAGTTTTTACCAAACTGTTTACGAGGAATGCAAATTATTCCAGCTCATGTTCAGCAAGTTTGAATATGATGGGAAACTGAATCCCACTTTTGTAGAAGGACCTTTTGAGCTTCCACTCTCTACCATAAAAGCATACATAAAGGATCCTATCATTCCCAGGTTCATATTCTTTTCTCTTCATTGTATCAGATTCTTTCTATAATCCAGTCTATTCTTGTTCTTTTTTCGGGGAGGGAGGTGCTGATGATGGGGGTCTTATTCAATTATTTATCTGTTGCTTCACTTGTAGGTTTGTACACGTGAGCTCTGCAGGAGTTACTAGACCGGACAGGCCTGGCATTGACCTGAGCAAACAACCTCCTGCTGTGCGCTTGAATAAGGAATTGGATTTTGTCTTAACATTCAAGTTGAAGGTTATTTTCTATGCATGTAGTTCTATTTATGCATCATGCTGTAAGGATTAAATATTTGTTGGAGAGAAAAAAAACCAGCTGCTTAATGCTTACCATTATGATACAATACATTGAGCGTGTGAACACGGTATTGGTTTCAAAACTAGAAAGTTCCCACTATTGAACTGTAGAAATGCTTGAATGTATGATATTTGAGGTATTATTTTCCCCATATATGATGCACTTTCCATCAAGCTAGTGTCAGAAATAGATTTAGAGTTGGTATGCTTCCAGCACCTTCCTACAAGAAGGCAATTATTGATGAGAAGCTCTACTACATCAACCAACATTTTCTTTTACCCTTTATGATTTTGGAGATCACTTCTTTTTCAATTTCATAATTTGAGTACCTTAAGCAAATCTATTAAATTAATGAGATATTACTTAAGTACTAGTTTTGGTAAGTTAATTGTAATTATCTGTTCCATGCTCAGCTGAAGCGTTTCTTTCTGTATAATCAGTTCTTTAGCTATGAAGCTGGAATCCATGTTTTACCCTACACTTTTTTTTCCCTCTATAACAGGGTGAGGATTTGATACGAGAGAGTGGAATTCCTTATACAATTGTAAGGCCTTGTGCATTAACTGAAGAACCTGCTGGAGCTGATCTCGTTTTTGATCAAGGAGACAATATAACGGTATGTCATTGAATTAAACTGAACAGTTAGTTGTGACTAAGCTTGTCTAATATTCCTAACTGTGGTTGTCAATGTTAGACATCCAAAAAAATATTTTCCTTTCTTATAATTCTGCTAGTATGAGCATTGGGCCACTGATAAGGTGGATACAGTTCTACTTCATAACTTGTTTTCCGAACATAAACATTTTTAGTGTGGCTAGAACTCTGTTTTCTTGCTAAAATTGTTTTCATTATCTGACAATACAGGGAAAGATATCAAGAGAAGAAATTGCTCTCATATGCATTGCTGCCTTGGAAAGCCCATATGCATGTGACAAGACATTCGAGGTTAATCTATTACTTGCTATTATGTTAAATCATATTTTTCTTTCTTCTACTGATGCCTGTAGCTTTACGTTGGGATGAATCATATCAAATCATATTCGGTTTCAGCATTCTAGATCTTAAATCACTTCACCTAAACGGTTGAGTTGTGTTACTGCTGATGCAAATTAGTGATACATTTTACCATTAAAAAGAGCGTTAAAAAGAACGTTAAATTGATGGACATTAAAAAGAACGTAAATTAAAGCTTGAGGAGTTAAGTATGAATGTTTGACAAGCTTCAAATTACGTGTTGATGGAGAGGATTTGATGTTATTGTCTACTCTAACCTAGGCTGAACATATAGCTGTGGTTAAATGTTAGATGTCCAGTATTTTGTTTTGATTTCTTCATTTACATTGTTGTTTCTTTTACAGGTTAAAAGTGTGGTTCCATTTAGTGAGCCATTCACAGTGGACCCTGAAAACCCACCCCCAGAGAAGGACTACAATATTTATTTCCAAACGTTAAAAAATGGCATTACAGGGAAAGAAAGTTTGGAACAAAGTGCCATTGCAGTCTGATATTGATGGCAATGTTGCAGGGTATGTCTCTTTCGAAATACCTCTTAGCCAATTATATATGAGTGTGATGGATATCCGTTAGAGAAGTTGTTTGATACCTGAAAGTTCATCTTCTTATAGATCTTATTATATACATGCCTCAAACACTGCTAGACCTGACTTCTTGCTCTTCTTTCTATCTACTTTTTTTTTATCTTTTTCCCTTCTTTTTTATGAACTAAACTTTTGTACATTCTGTTTAAGCAATGGTATGTAGTACAGTTCCTTTTGTAAATATTAACAAGTAATGCTATTTAGATACAAATTTTATCCAAAAAAGGAGCTTCTAATCCTGCCACCTTGCGAATATTGGATTGAAACATAAAAAAATCAATGCAGAATTGCAGATGTACAATAAAAAAAGGGTTTAATAGCAAGTTTGACAGCTAGGGAGAATTAAGATGTGATGTTTATAGGAGGGAAATTGAAGGAAAGAATATGGTAGGGAGTGAAGAAGTATGGAGATATAGTATTAAAAGAAGGGATGGAGGATCTCTGTTGAACATTTGCAAGTTGCAAGAAAATTCCATGAACTATTACAGAACAGAAATCAAAGGGGGAAAAAAAATGTTCATTGGTGCACATCATCAGGGGTCCCATTGTGTCTCCCCAAAGGTCATAATTACATTATATTTTTCAATCTTTGGCAGGTACTTCCATAGCTACATAGGACTTGATGGAAGTTCACTGCTTGAAGGGGTAAAAGTCCAAAATTTGAAACCCTGAAAGCTCTTTCCTTTGAATTTTCTCAATGCCTTTCTCTTTTAATTTTTTACCATTGTTCCCAAATAAAGGATTGAACAGGGTAGATCTTGTTTATGCAAAAGAAAAAAAATTGTTTTGTTACAAAGCAGAAACAGAACAGGGGACCAGCCTGGGTTTGGAGTGTATTTCAGACATTGCAGAAGGCAAAACAAGATTCTCTTTGGCTGTCCATCCTACCAAATTTTTTTTTATTCTCTTGGTAAAATGCATGCAAATGGGACCCCACACAAGGTTTTTTCTGAAAAGGAATGACTTGTTGATTTTGGGGATTGGTTACCTATCTAAATTAGATGACCACATGATTAGCATGTGATTTCCATGTGTTTCCAAATTAGCATCTTTTTATTTTTCTTTCCATTAATCCAGTGAGAATGTAACTGGTACCACCTAATGATTCCATTTTTTCTTTAATTTAATCTTGAAAGTTCATGCAAATCATAATAATGTAAATACTAGAAATAGAAACACGTTAACGAACCTGGAGGGAAATTTTTAATATTATTAAGAAGCTGCAGGATGATGGTCTACATTAATTTAAAATTCATTAGCTCGAAATCCAATTTATTGGCTTTTTTTTCCAGAATAATATGAAAAAAAATTACTGGAATAATGTGGAAAAAATTTTTAATTACCGGAATAATATGTATTATGCATGAGAACTTCAAATCGACATAACCGCTGACGATTTAGAATAACTACAAGATAATGATTGTGTCAGAAAAGAAAGGCAGTTGATATGCAGATTTGAATTTTTAATGGCTTGTCATGTTAGAATTTTAGAAATTTTTTATATTTTAAAAATTAATTTTTATATTTTTGAACTTTAAAGAGTTTATTTTTTATAATTTTTATTTTAAAAAATGTGATTTTTATTTTTTAAAATATAAATTTTAGAATTTTATGTTTTTTATTTAAAATATGAAAATTTAATTTTTAAAATTTATTAAAAAATTATGTACTTTTAAAGGGTGAAGACCAAATTGACAAAAATTATAAATGTTTAGGGCTAAAAAGTTATTTTACTTTTGACATCATTAACTTTAACAACAAAAAAAATGGAGGGATCAAGGATTTTAAACAAAAAAAAGTACAAGGAATCAATATCTCAAAATTAAAATTATAATAACTAAATTTTAATTTTTAAAAGAATAAAAAGATATTTGTCAGCTTATAAATTATACACACCAGATAATGGATCAAATACAAATCCAAATACTGAAATAATGTATCAAGTAGCTAAAAATGGATTAAAATGGCATATAAATGTATTAAAAAAAATCATAAAAACTTAAAAGCAAGTAGTGAGTACTTATTGTGAATAGAGATTAGAGATTAGAAAATGGAAGTGCAACCATATCAGATGGAATTCTAGCTTTAAATTATTATTTTAAGCTCATTTAATTTTTTCCGTCTAAAATGGATACTATTGCTCGCACTTGTAGCCAATACTTTCAATATATTTTTATTTTAATTAAAAATTATACGCAATGATATTCAAGCTTTAAATTACTATTTGCACCATGTGCAAGCCCAAACTCTTTTTTTTTTCTTCTAAAATAGATATTATTTGTAAAATTTTTTCTATTTTGGTTTTCACCCTTAAAAAAATACATAAAAATTGTTAATAAATTTTTAAAATTAAATTTTCATATTTTAAATAAAAACCATAAAATTTTAAAATTTATAATTTAAAAAAAAATAAAAACATATTTTTAAAATAAAAAATATAAAAAAAAACTCTTTAAATTTCAAAAAATTAAAAAATTAAAAATATAAATAAAAAAATCCAAAGTTTCAACTTGACAAGCCATTGGAAACCTAAATTGGCATGTCGACTGTCAATTTGAAATTATGAGGATTCTATGTTTCTTTTTGACACAAACTATTTTTTTTAATCACTCAAAATTATTAGCCGTCATGTCAATTTGAGATTTTCATACACAATTCATATTATTCTAATAATTAAAAGAATTTTCATATTATTCCGATAAATAATTCTTTTTCATGTTATTATGAAAAAAAAACCCAAATTATTATATTTTCCTGATTCAAACAGAATTTAAGAAATTAGATGCGAAACTTTTGGATACTATGATGTGTTTAATAAACACTACATCTTGATATTAATTTTTATTTAAGTTGTATCATGAATTTTTTTTAAATTTATTTTGATTGAGGTTAAATGTATTTTAATTATTAATTTAATTATATATTATAACAATTAATTTTAATTATAGTTATTTAAATGTATTTATTGTAATGATATTTATATTTAAATTCTCTTGAAAACATTACAAATTTAGATCTCATTCTTTATTGCTTTTACTTTTTCATCATACAAGTATTGTTAAATGTACTGAATTTGAAATTAAAATAGTTTTGTAATACTATTAAATGGTCGCGTGCAATAATCAAATACATTATACTCCTAAGGAGAGTAAGTTTAAATATTGAAAGTAACATTATTAGGTTTCAAGTCTTGGAAGTAACATTATTGGGAGCAAAGACAAAATTAGGAGGCCTGGCAGGGGCCGATCCCCCTTAAAATGGAAAGTTGCTATTTAGGCTCTTTAAAAATTTTAAACCAATAAAAGTAAAATTATACCTTGACCTCCCTTAAAATTATAAAAAAAATTAATTTAATCATTTAAAAATTATAAATATATAAACTATTAAAAATTAAAACTCATTCGGCCTCTAAAAACTTATTCTAACTTTGTCCTTGATTGGGAGGGATAACTACAAACCTGAAAAATTGAAATAATAAATTATTTAGCTTTTAAGATTTTATAATAAATTTATTGAAACACACCCATTTATTCTTTCTTCCTAACCAATGCTACCATTCCCAATATTAGTTTGTGTTTGTCTTTGAACTTATGATTGGTGGGACATTAGGGTATTGGGTGCAATGAAAAGTGTTATATTAATGATTATTATATTAACATCTTTAATGAATTTTTACAAAATAAAAGAAAAAAATATCTTTAATGAACTTTTGATGTAGTCATAAATAATTAATCAATACCCAGTAAAATATAGTCTGTATACTTAATTTAAAATTTAACAAGTGATTTATATTAAAATTTTAACAAGTGATTTATATTAATTATTTAAAAGGTATTTCATGTATTATTGTATATTAAATTATTTAAATAATATAATGATAAATTTAACTTTTAATATATACATTTTTGTCAATTTAATAATTTTTTTAGTTAAATTTGATCATAAACCTATCAAAATGAGGCAAATTGCTTTTTTTTTTAAACAAAAATGTTGATTAAAATATTAATCTTTTAACGATGTTGGCGTGACAACCCCCATGACTATCTACTTGTATTTGATATTGTCATGATACTATTTGACTATATCATGTCATCAACAAATAATTCAAAAATCATAAAAACATTAAAAATATACAAAAATACAAAAAAAATAAAAAAATTCAAAAAATAGAAGGAAGTACACATATTGTTATGTTTAAAATTTTAATATTTACCAATATTTTTGTTAAAAAGATAGTAATTCAATTTTTTAGAAGATAAATGTTCAAATTTAATCTTTTTTTCAAGTTGGAACTAAATTTAGCCCAAAACGGGCCAAATTATCCAAATATGCAAACGTTAAGGGATTAAATTGTGATTATACCTATGTGACAATGTTAAACAAAACCACATCTTCTAATTGCACTTTTCTTGATATGCATACCATATTCACATTTAGGATTTCGAAATCAATTTACGTCAATTTTAAATCTAATGCAACAGTAGCTTGGGAGACTCTATGACAACGAGAATTAGGCGTTTTTGAACATTAGATGAACAATCAGAAGCTGTCATTCGAATTGCAATGTTGTTTTCAACCCTTGGAGACTCAAGATTGGAAGATATACCTCTGAGAAAAATGGGTTTTCGCTAATTTCCAACAAACCAAACATTCCCAAGAAAATTACCAGAAGAAAAAAAAGAGAGGATGAATTGCAGATGAACGAGTTAGCAAATGTATACTATTCACTATATATTTCTCCAAAAAAATTAGTAAAATTTACATAAATTCTCTGTTTTTGCCTTTTCAATGTTCCTGCAGTTCCTTCAAGAACAGCAAAATACCTAAAAAAAAAAAAAAAAAAAAAAAAAGATTCATGGCAGCGTTAGAATTGAATCCGAATTTAGTGGAATCCCACTTGATGAAATGAAATATGAAAGAAAGAGAGCCGTATGTTGAAACGAACATTGAATCTTCTAGTACGACGACGTCTTTCCATGACAATTTTGAGCCTTTGGAGCATTTCTTGTTCATTGAATATTGTCCCAGGGGAGCTTAAAAAAGCACTTCTTGGAACAGGGGGAGACCAGAGTCCACTCTTGGAATAATCGAAGTTGAATTCAGACACATCAAAGAACTTGTCAAGAAGGCGGTCGGATACAGATTTAGAAACCACTTGAACCTTAACTGGAGATGCCTCAACCAAATCACAAGAAGATGGAGACGAAATAACTTCAGATTCAGAGTTTGACATTGATTTTTTTGTTTCTCCAAAAGGAAAATAATGATAATGGTGATAGCTTAAGCGTGGTCAAGGTTGTTAGAAGGAGATAATGGTTTTAGTGACAAAGACATGTATGGCAGTAAACAATCATGGAGAGTTCGTGGGGGGGCATAACTAATGTTTTAAAACTCTGGGGGGTTGAAGTTTAGAGGAAACCTGCATTTGGGTAACCAATAATTTCAGCAATGAAAAGCTTGTTTTGTATATCTGCAAATTTTGTTTGGTATGGAGATTATTTCCTTTTTATTTTTATTTTTCTTCTGTGGACCCTCTTATCTTGTTCATTGGAAAAGGTCATGGTTGGTAACCAAGTTTCCAAAATGTGCTTTTAATCGAGTAGGTCCTGTTTATAATTTGAATGGGAACCATATCACCATGGAAAGATTCCTATTTTTTGCAAATGTTTACATTTCCATTTCCTTCACTTTCAGTAAACATTTATTAGGAACTGTTTATTTAGTGCAGGCTACAATGGAAGCAGTAGGCCTTTGGTGCCCTTTTTTTTTTTTTTTCCCCATAGGTTTGGCAATAATTTGAACTCATTGGATGCTGAACTTGTTGAGAATAATGTTTTCAAGTAATTAAAGCCTCAAGTTTGTGGGTCAGAAAATACAGGCAAAACATAAACTCAGCTCAGGTTAGGTTGATTATTTTAGTAAATACCCAACTGCATTTTCCTTGCTATGGGCTAAGGATCGACTTCGGGTGCAGTAAGATAAATAAATATGTTGGGACCTACGGTCGAGGTATTTATTATTATCACAGTGAAGATTCCAAGAAAAAGAAAACAATCCTTTTGTGCTCCCACGTAAATATTTCTATGTTTTAATATTTGAGATTTACACACTATTATTTTGAGGTTTTTTAAATTTGGGTTTAATTTTCCTAAATATTATTATAATATAAATATATAAGAGTTTGAATTCAATCTCAAAATAATTTTATTACCTTCCCCAATCATCTAATATATATATATATATATATATATATCATCTAAGTTATCGTCTCTTTTAATTTGGGTTCTATTTCAAACAATTTCTTTCTCCTATATATATATATATATATCTCTTCAAGTTGGCTTACTTTAGCTTTTCCAATACTAATCAACAATAGATTTAAATATGTTAAAGCTGGTTTTACTCTATTGAAATTTAAAATTTAGTCTATTTATTTTAATTTTTTGAAATTAAGTCCACCTATTTTTTTATTTAAAACTTTTAATCTCTTCATCTAATTTTGCAACAATAGAAAATATTGAACAACTTGTTTAGCCCTCATATTTTATAGATTTTATCAATTTGGTCCTTACTTTTTAAATACATAAAAATTAAAAATTCTTTTATATATTTTCAATAAAAATAAAAAATAATATTTATTTTTAAAAAATTCATCTAAAATTTCAAAAATTATAAAAACAAAAATTTTTAAAATTCAAAAGAATTATGTTATTTACTTCTTGAATAATAATAAAGTCTCTTCAAATTTAAGTTATTCCTTTTGTTAGTATTAAATAAGATTTTAATATAATTTTGAAATTAAATAAAAAATATTTTTTGAGGAGTTAAAAAATATTTGTTCAAGTTTAATTTTAATACTACTGAATAGATAATTCAAACTTTAGGGAGACCTTATCATCATTTAAGGAGTATATAACTTTTTTTTTTCAATTTTGGAAACTTTTTTTTTGAATTTTATGAATTAAAAAATGTTTTTAATTAATTTTAAAGAGTTTTATTTTAATAATTTTTTGGAAAGTTTTTATTTTTATTTTTTATTTTTAATTCTTTTAGAATTTTTTATTGAAAATATAACAACTTTTAATTTTTTATGATTTTATGTACTTTTAAATAGTAAGGAGAAAATTAAAAAAATATATAACTATTAAAGGTTAAAAAAAAGATATTTTTGCCTTTTTTATAATTGCAAAACTGTAGGAAAATGTAAAGATTTTTAAATCAAGAAAAGTACAAGCACTCAATGTGATATGTGCATAAATTCCATTTTTTTTTTTGTGATAATTTTTCTTTTTGAATTGTGCTATCTAAGTCCTTAATTATTTTATTTTGTCTCATATTTTATTGTTTATGGATTAGATAAAATAACAGGAGAAAAGTGAGCATAAAAATTAGTTTTAGCAAATTTTTGTGGATTGAACTTTTAACTACACTACTTTAATATTTCAATCATACGTTGAGCTACAGAACTACGACTTGCTCCTATGATATACCATTTTGAATGGAACCAAAGTATCTAACTAGACTTATTTGACGACTCAGACAAAAAAAAAGTCAGGAAGATGTCTAAAAAAGGCCAAGAAGTTCACAACTCAAATCTGCCAAAAACTTGAAAAATCTCTCCAATTCATTAAGAGCACTTTTATCTTTTTCTCTTTAATACGAATTTTGCCTTATAAATACATAGTTTTAGGTTTTGTTAGCTCAAATAATTAAACCGAAATTGTCAACAAGGGGTGAATTGATTTTTTAAAATTTTGTGGATGTTAGATAATAATGATAGAAAAATTGAACATAAGAATTTAGAGTGGTTCAGGCCCAATTGTCTACTCCACTACTTTAACTTTCCACTATTAATGATTTTTCCAAATTCATTAATTTGACAACTTTTGAGGACAATGTTTAACCTTACAAACTCCCTTAAGGTTTCTACCCAAACCTTAAGACACAATTCCTCTCAAAGAGATACAAATAAGCAAACAAAGAAATAACCTTTATAAGATCATAACGTTTGCAAATTAAGCACAAATACAAGAAGAAACACTTGAGCTGAAAATGAATACAATGGAAGCTCATGAGTGTTTAAAGAAAATTGTTGAGAATTGTAAGCACAAAGTTGTTTTTTATTGATCTTTAAGCTTAATAATCTCTCTTGTTATTATAGGACCTTTGGAAGCTCATATTTATATCCCCTAATTGATTTTCAACTATGGTGGTTGTTGGAGACATGAATGAAGCTGTCTGGGATGAAGTAACTAATACATTTAATTCACCTATAACTATGAGTATAGATATTGGCTAAAAAGAGTATCGATATTTTTTACATTTAATGCAAAATTCAATGACCGTTGAAGCTAAAGATATCGATACCAGTGAACTTTTATCAAATACAATATGAAAAAGTATCGATACTAGACCGATATTTAATTGAATTGGTTGAGAAACAAAATGTCAATTTGTTACCCATTTTTAAAGGGGTATCGATATTTTGAAAACTATTGATACTTGGCCAAAAAGTATCAATACTTTTTGGCCTGAAGCTATATTGACTTGTTTTAAAAACAATTTAACTTTGATTGAAAATTTCTAACTTGATTGAAACCATTTCAACTTGATTTAAAAGTTTATTCAAAAAATTTCTAAGAATTCAAAGTATAAGATTCAAAATTTTATCTCTTAGACTTCATTTGAAATATTATTTTACTAAGTTTACTCAACTTTAAATTTTATTCAAAAATATTCTAATTTGTTATATCAAAAAATATTATCAAATAAACCTTTGTATAACAATCTCCTCCTTTTTTATATAATAAAATATTTAGTAAATTTATTTTTGAATAAATTGCTCTCCTTTATAAAAGTCATTTTAATTTAAGGCCCTTTAAAAAAATGACATATATTTAGAAATTTGACATTCATTAAAAAAAAAAGTCACATAATGTGCATAAATTTAATTTAGAACAATATCAAATATTAATCAACTGATTTACCTTTGCCTATCAACAATTTACCTTTGCTTTCTCTCCCTTTTTGTTATATAAAAAATCAAATAAAGCTTAGGAGAAAGAAAATGGTTAGTTCAAGAATTTTTTTTAAAAAAAGACCAAGTGAACTAATCATGTGCAAAGAAATCACCAAAGTGTCTTAAAAATACCAAATAAACATTAAGGTTCAATATACCAGTCATAGGAAACAAGCAAATTTAATATTACAAATGTCATGAAAAATGATATGAAAGTGCATGTAACACCCTATACTCGACCTGGTCACCAAGCCCGAATATGGGATGCCACACCACCGTCTGATGTCATATACAACAAGTAAAGATTCATTTTAATTGAAGCGTCTTCTATTTTAGTATTCATATAGGTTTAAGTAAATTATACTTGTTGTTTATCAATGTTACATGCAAATCATATAAAAAATAATCTTAAAAATGAACGTTAACACGCATAAGTTTCATTTAGCAAAATTCTCAAAATGTGTCTGTAGGTATTGATACTGACACTACGGTATCGATATTTCCTTTGTGTGGTATCGATACCACCAGGAAAAACAATACCAAACTTGCATTTTGTTTCTCGACTAAATCCCAAAGTCTCAAAAATTATCGGTACCTATCATGAAATATCGATACTTTGACCCTGAGTACTGATACTTGAGCAAAGGTATCGATACCAAATCTCTATTCTGACTCCCTACACATTTTAAAACACAGAGGTATCAATTTTAAATCCCGAATATCGAGACCTCTACCCATGGACATGAAAATGCAGCATACATATGCAATTAATTTATTCCAAAATAGATTCTAAGCATTATGCATCACTTACTTTAATAAATAATCATTCAACAACTAAATTTAACAATTCAAATCATTAAAATGTGTCCAAGCAAGATACACCAAGCCATCATTAAAGTTCATGAACATAAGTAAACATATAAACTCACAAACTTCCAAAATCGAAATAAACAAAGTCGGTAAATAATCCAAACAAATCATGGCACTAAACAAGCCTACCACATTGCCTTATTTCCCAATACGAAAATAACTGAAAGAACACCTACGAGAATAAATGAGTCTTTCTTGGATCATTCCCTGGGACAACCACATTGCCCACACCAAACAGTTACTAATATGAAAATGTTGAAAAGAGTGGGTGAGCTTAAATAAGCTCATTGAATGAGTGAAATAACCACAACACAAACATTCAATCATGCATACACAAAAACCACATACATATATGATAATAGAGTCTCATGTTTAGTAACGTGTAACACTTTAACATGCATCGTTTAACAGTTCATTTGCATAACATTTATAAGGATAGTTTCCATAGCAACCACATATATATTAAGGCATTCATCACACCACACACATATATAGATATAATACAAGATAATTTTACACTTGAGTTATGAAATTTATATTGAGAGCTATCATCACTCAATCGGATACACAGATCTCCATCACACCAAACATAGACTCATAGAGTCAAACATGTCCCAGAAGTGAAGTATATAACTAACACTATCCTTATTTCCTATCACATGTCCCGTTGAATGGAGCTTAACTCACATTCCGTTATCTCTCCAAACATGTCCTAGGGTCTCAACGCCCAAAATCACTATACATATAGATGAGTACTTACAATCCTATGACATGCCAACTATATCAAATGGTTTCAAGATTACAAGGCCAAAATTTTTGAAATCGAAACCATAACACTTACCGATTATCCGTGCATTACCACTGCATGTTAGTATCTTTTACAAAACACTATAACTGTCATTTAACATATATATCATGTATACATTTTCACTTTTCACAATAGTTACTATATCAACATATCACATATATGAGCTTCTTATCACTATGCACAACTTCATAATCATATAAGCACAAAAGTACAAGATAAATATAGATACAAGGAAACTTACACTCAGAATTTAGAATAGGGGTTTAGGCTACTACTAAACTCCCAAATGAATTATGATTCGTTTCTACGAGCAGTGATTCCAAACACTCACAAATTACACTTTCGCCAAAAAGCCAAAAGTTTAAACTAGATTTTCCTTGCCTTTCGCTTGGCTCAAAGAAGGTTCTAACAGTTCCAATGCTTTACACATACTAACCACACAATATACACAATCAATTATTCAGCTAAAGACTCACTTAAACCAACCAAAAACACAAGCCTAAGCTATATTCCTCAAGAAACTAAAATTTCGACTAACAAAATTGAAACTCAAATATCTCAATCTATACTTAATAAATTTGTCTAAAATGAATTCTGTTCATCTAATTATTCACCTACGACTGATTCTCAACCTTTAAACTACTCAAAACTACTCGTTTTAAGGAATCAAAATTTTTGACATGTTTATGGCAATTTTTGTGAAAATTCATTAAATCCTTAGAAATCCTTAACGAAACTTTAAAATAAGTTTAGAAACCTTCTAATCATGTTGAAATAAGTTTAAAAACACTTTGAAACCACGTTTTTACTCAAAATATTGAAATTCTTCATTAACAACCCAATTTTTGGCTTTTATTTAAAACATGCAATTTAATGGCTAATAATTCAATTTTAAAGGCTAGATAACATTAAAAAAATTATAAGGAATTGAATTTTTATCTTTGATGATGAAAAATGGAGCGTTTGATCGAAAACCCAAAAAACCCACAAGCTCGATAATGGAGAAAACTATGGTGTTTTGGGTGCTTTTCTTGGTTTTTATAGAGGTTTATAACTTAAGAGATGATAGAAATCAAAAGGAATTAGGATTTGGAGTTCAAAATTAATTGAAATAGCAAGAGAGAGCAAGGGACGACAAGCACAAAATTTGGGGTTGTTTTTATATGAAATAACTTGGAGAAGGAAGTTTATTTATCTTGGATTTTAAAATCTGGTTAAATTGCTTCATAAAAACTCTCAATTTTGACTGTTTTACAAATCAGTCCTATTTCCAAAATTAAAGATATTTAAAACTCAATTTTAGAAATTGATTTAATTTTCTAAAATCTATAATTGAAAACATTACTAATATGCCATGTCATAAAATTCTGAGCACTTTAAGGATAAAATTCCTAAAATACCCTTAAAATTTCTAGGCCCTATTTTTGGGTGTTACATTTCAATAACTAGCCTAATTGTCATCACTAAGAAAAAAAAGAGGGGTTAAAGGATGATGAGCTAGAAGTGATGTCATTTGCATTTCCAATGACAAAAGCCTAGTGTTAACCTCATATGTAAATCCCAAAATATCATTACTCAAGGAGTGAAAAATATCAAGGATGGCAACATTGATGTTGGAAGAAGGATGAGTAGCCTGAGATGGAGCAACCGGTGGAGGAACATGCTCGGGTGCCAGAACATCTTCGAATGCACCTTCGGCATCATTGTCTTTATGTGCAAGAGGTAGTCCACTCTTTACCCATTCGTTGAAGTTAGCATCAAAAGGTAATCAAAATAGTGAAGGGCTCTATAACTAATAGGTTGATTAAAGGTGATGGGGTGTCTCTATGAGTATTAATCCTTAATTTTCTAAAATTGTATGACAAATAAGTGCCATAGGGAAGGGTAATGTTTTTAGATATTGCCTTCCCGATATCCTTAGTTATGTTATTGAACATTATAAAAGCTAAGTCGGATGTCTATCAGATTGAACAAAATTGATCCACCAATAATCGATGGAGTGAAGAATTACATGTTTTTTTTATAGGATGTAAAATTTAAGTAATGATGAGATAAAGAACACAATAATGGAGATTGAGTTCAGATGCGTGTTCAAACTCAATATAAAGAGCGGGGCTATAGGCCTCTTTTTCATTGGAGTTACCTCTAGAAGGTAAATGAAGAAAATTTCTGAAATCATCTAAAGTAAGTCGATTAGAGGTGTTCATTAAAAAGGATTTGATAACAATGACAATATCGCTGGACTCATCATGTTAAAGTTTGACATTTGAGTAAAAAGCTCGAATAAGATTAATGTAAGTTGATAAGGAAATTTTTAAGAAATCAATCCAACCCCAACATTGAAGAATCGGAAGATAAGAAAAATTGATACCTTCTAACATGGAAAAATCTATCTTCCTCAACTCTCGAACTCATTTAGATGAAAAATTCCTATTGAACTATTCTCGTTCCAATTCAGAATGAAAACACTCATTAAATGACGATCTAAACCCATTAGAAGGATTGAAGAGGACGCACCAATTCTAGGACACTTCTTAAGGACCATGAAAAAGGACTAAGGACTAAAAACACACTTAGACTATCAAAAAATTTGTTTAGGGATTTTGTTGAACACTTGGTGGGCAAAATGTTTGAAACAAATTTTTGAGAAAATGTTTTGTAATATGTTACCCCTTGCAATAAAACACAGTGTATAGAGTTCTAATCAACCCAAAAACTCATAAAAAATCAACATTTTACCTTACATTTCATAAAATCAAAAAATGGGAAAAGTTTAGGTTTTACCTCAAAAAAGTTGAAATGTTGAAAACCTTGAAACAATGTTGAGCAAATCTTGATACAATGGTGTTAGAAAGTATTTTAGTGTCAAGAGTTCATGAAAAGATCAAAGGTTTTTGAAGAAATTTGAATTTTGGAAGAGAGGATTTTTTGGATAAAGAGGAAAGGAAATTTGAGGTTTTGAGTTTTTGAAATTGTTTTGAAAAACTCCCTGTGCATGTAATTTTAAAAACCGATAAATATCTATATTTTTTAGACAAGTATCAATAATTTTATAAAAAATATCGATAATTTTAAAAAGGTATCGATACCAAATCATGATTTTGCTTTCCAAGTGTATAAATTGTCCAAAAACCCAATTTTTGAACTTCTAATGTGTTCTAAGTGTCCTAAAATGACTCTTTGATAAATCCTAATGATTTCATACGCATGAAAATGCAAAAAGTAAGCATGATGCACATGATTCATAAATCAAATAGGTTCATTAAAAAATTTGACTAAGTTAGCCAAACAAAGTCCATTTTAATAAGTTTAAGGGCATAAAAAATAAATCATGCTAGACAAATAGGGTCAAAATAGATCAATCAAACACATTAAACTCCCCTACCTTTTTGCATATCAGAGTCATGTAACTCATACAAGCATGCCTTTTCAATATATTTAAAAAAATCATTCAAAGTGCATAGAAAAGATTCAATCAGAAAGTCAACACAATGTGGTCTAACTTAGTTGTCTCCTAAGTTTCCAAAACCTTTCCTTGTCTAAAGGTTTTGTAAAATTATCAACTAATTGATGCAACATGTCTACATATTCTAAAACTATATCACCTCTTTGGACATGATCTCTAATGAAATGATGTCTTATTTCAATATGTTTAGTCCTAGAATGTTGGATGGGATTCTTAGTGAGACAAATAACACTAGTATTGTTACACTTGATAGGAATGGTATCTATTTCAATTCCATAGTCCTTAAGTTGTTGTTTCATCCATAAAACTTAAGCACAAGAACTACTGGTAGAAATGTATTCCACTTTGGTGGTGGACAACACAACACTATTTTGTTTCTTTAAAAACCATGAAATTAGCATGTTACCTAAGAGCTGACAAGTATCAGAGGTGCTTTTCCTATCTAGTTTGCAACCTCTAAAATCCACATCTGAGAGAGCATGCAAGCTAAATGATGAATCTCTAGGATACCAAAGTCTTAAGTTAGAAGTGTCTCTAAGGTACCTAAAAATACTCTTAACGGCTTTTAAATGTGATTCCTTAGGGCATGATTGAAATCTAGCACACAAGCAAACACTAAACATAATATCCGATCTACTTGTAGTAAGGTAAAATAAATAACCAATCATAGACCTATATAATTTAATGTCTACACATTTACCTTCTTCATCCTTGTCAAACTTTGCGAAAAGGCTCGTAGGATTGGCTTGAGGTTTGAGGATGTCCATCCCAAACTTCTTGAGCGTTTCCTTTGTATGCTTGGCTTGATTGATGAATCTGTAACAACCCGTTTTCAATAGTGTTGAAAATAGTGGTTTCGTGACCACAATTATGACGTGTGAGGCTATAAATATATTTATTTAATATTTATGAGCTTATTAGAGTGTCGTGTTAAAGTTTGGTTCAGTAATTTTGATGTTTGGATAATTAATTAAGGAAAAAGGACTAAATCGTAAAACTTGCAAAAGTTAATCACTATTAGCTTTTATGGGCTAAATGGGTTTAAAAGTATTAATGGATGGATATAAATGGAAATTAATCCATTAGTAAAGCTAGTGGTCGGTTTTATGCTTAGTTAACTAAGTTTTATAATTAAAAATATTAATTAAAATAACTTTAAAGTATTATTAATAATAAAACAAAAAGAAGCCAATGTCATCTTCCCCATTTATTTCTATTTCCAATCAAAAGAACCATTTTTTGAACCTAAGAGCATTCGATCAAGCTTAGTCCTTGCATGTAAGTCAATTTCACACCCATTTTTTCATGAATTTTATGTTTTTGAGATCGTTGTAGCTTAATCTTGCTAGCCCAGAGACTATTTTGAAATACTATCAAAGTTTTTAAAACTTACCATTGATGTTCTTGAAGCTTTTTATATGTTAATGCTTGATTTTGAAGCTTGATGATGAAATAGGACTAGTTTGTAAAGTAATTTTGAATAATTTTGAGTTTAGGGACTAAAATGATAATATGTTGAATTGGCTTGAATTTCTTGTAAATTTTGTTACTTGTGAGCTGTAGAGGGGTAGAATTGAATTTTAAACTATGGTTTGGGGTATAATTATGAAAAATAAATTTATTTCGATTTTAGGGACTAAATTGAATGAAATGAAAAATTTTAGGAAAATTGTGAAAATTTTAATAGGAAGTCATATCCATCTAATTGAATGTTATAATATAAATGGGGCTAATAAATTGAAATAAAATTAATGTATAGATTAAGAACCGATAGATAATCGTGGAAAAGAGAAAATTGCACACTAGTCCCTGATACTCCTATCTTTGTTGTCTGGCCTTGGTAAGTTCATACGTAAGTTGAAATGGAAATTGTCATAACGATATATGTAACAAGCTCAGATGAACATAGGATATGATACAATTGGTATGCCAATAGGTTATTTTGCATGCTGTACAGGACTGATATGTGATGACATGATGATATATTACATGTTATTATACACTGAAAGTATTAGAATCCAAAATTTTTTATGGATTACCGAGTTATATTTATAATTATCCTGGTGTGTTTTTTGGGAAGGATGTGAAGCCTACGGGCTTGACACTTGGTGCCTAGGCATGTTTTTGGAGAGATGTTAGCCTTCGGGCTAGGCACTTAGTGCCCATGCGTGTTCTTGGTTAGATTAACTCGGTTGAGCATTCTGGAGTGTCTTGGGTGGATGACCGCATATTTGTATATGTTCATATTAGTTCATTGAGCTGAATTGTGATTGTTAAACTACGAAATGACTTGTATTGATGCTTGGTAATAATGTCTTGATAAATGACTTGAAAATATGTGCTCATGCTTATGGATATTATATCGTGACTTGGTATTGAATGATCTTGTATAGCTTGAAAGGTTATATGACTTGTTTATAATAAATTCACCTATTGAAATGCTTATGATGAAAGTATTAAGTGTTAGTTAATTGTTTTGTTAATTTTTAAATGTGACATTAATGTATGTTATATTGTTTTCCTATCTATGAAGTTACTAAGCTCAGTTGAAGCTTACTCTATCTTATTTTCCTATTTTCCTATAGTTTTCGTATTGTGAAACCAAGTGATTAGATCCAACTATCTTTTGGTAGACCTTAAAATCGTTTTATTTCAGTTTTGTGGCATGTAATAGGAGTAACTTGTATATATATATACGTGTGTGTGTGTCTGTATGTTTGGTAAAAGTTGTATGTTTTTTGGTTGTATAAAAGATGTATGCTTGTTGACTAAGGATCTCATAGCTTAGTATAATGATTTGAATGTGGTATTTAAGCTTGATAGATGATAGAATGAGATATATAAATAAATTATACGCTGATACGAAATACTTGGATAGGTAAAACTTTGGTTGGAACTTATGGTAATATGGTTGGCTATTTGATTTGGATGTCATGAAATAATATGTGCATTGGTTCTTTTGATGTAAATTGTATTAATTATTATGCCTTGGTAAATGGTTGTTAGTTGGTGAAAGAAATTATGACATTTTGATACTTTACATGACATTGTTTAGTTAAGCTTGAATTGAAAGAAAATGAAGTTGAATTTTAGGGTTGAGTGTTGTTTGTGATGGTGCCTAGGACATATTGGTTAGAATTAGGCAAATTATATGTTTTGGTATATTTTTGGTGTGTTTTGAATTGGTTTAATGAATGGTTAATGGCATGCTTGTGGCCTAAGTAAGCAATATATGAATCACTTGCAATTTAAGGTTCAATTTGGCATACATGGGCTGTCACATGATCGTGTGTCACACCCGAGCAAGTGACACAGCTGTGTCTCTATTTGTTCAGGATGGTTTTGATTCCACATGGCAACAGTTAGTTACACGGCTTGGTGACAACGTCGTGTGACTTAGGCATACACGACATGAGTCCATTACATGGTTTTAGGACTTGACTGTGTGAAATTACACCATACAGCCTTAGTTTGTCACACAGCCTTGTGACCCCTATTTAGCCTTTTTACCTAATTTTTTATAAAAGTTTAAGATTAGTCCTGAATTATTCTTGAGTTGGTTTAAGAGCTTTGTAAACTCGATTGAGGCTTGATTTTGATTGTGAAACATATTATACTTATGATATTGAATGCTTAAATGTTTAATTTCCTATTTAATACAAATTCGTGCATGCTAAATGTTGTTAACTATCGTAACATCTTATAGCTCGAGTCCAGTGACCAAACAGGGTAAGAACCCATGCCCGATCTAGTCGCTGGACCCAAGCTACAAGATGTTATAAAAGATAACATAAAAATACTTGTAAATCTGACGTTTAGCATTCAAAGCAGTTATTAAAATATTAATAATTCAAGTAATTAATAATTTACACATCAATTCCAGTCCCAAACGAGCTTACGGAAGCTCTTAAACCATCTTGGGAACAAATAGGGACTTAATTGTAAACTTAACAAAATACATGGAAATTTCAGTAAATAGGGTTACACGGTTGTGTGGCCAGGTCGTGTGATAGGCTAAGGCCGTGTGGTGTTCAATCTCACAGTAATGTACTTCAACCGTGCTAAAGACTGAAGCTGTGTAAAGCTAAGTCAGATGGCCGTGTAACAAATTGAGGCTGTCTGTACCTAAATGGAAAAATTTTCAAACATTCACCCGACCGGGTGATTGGGCCATGTGTGAGACTGAGACCGTGTCAATAATCATACATCTAAGTTACTAGTGGCACACGACTGTGTCAAACAACCGTGTGGCAAATCGTGTGACATAAAAATTTGACCATTTTTGTAATTCATTAAACCTAAACACTTAAGCTTTCAAAAAAAAAAAATCAATATACTTCAAAATCTTGCCTAGAAAACATTAAAAAGTCAAGCCAAATCATGATACAAAACAACCTAAAGTTCCTAACCAATATGCCTCATTTGGCACCACAATATAACAAAACTAATTCTATCCATTCAATTCAACCATACCATTCATGCATTGCCTGTACATTCATCATAGAAATCTTATTTCCATATGATAATACACATTCAATTTAGGCATATGTACCTTTACTTCATATATGCACAAGTTTGATTCAACTTACCAAAATCAACATCATCAACCTCACTTTCATACAAGACCATATAAACATACCAAAATGGCAATTTCACAATTTTAGCATCAATCACATATATACATTGTACCAATTACATGCCACTTATAACCAATCCAAGATGAACCAAAGATTATAAAAAGAGATGTTGGATAGTGTGAGTTCTGGAAGTGATCTGATAGCTAAGTTCCGTAAAGGCGCAACTACATAAGACAAGAAAATAAAATAAGGTAAGCATTGACATGCTTAGTAAGTTCATAGTATATATTTTGTGCTATTATGAACTGATTTTGGTTGAATTGTGAATAAATCTATAATATTAGATTAAATTTATAAATTTTTGATAATTGGTACTAAAAGTGTGAAAAAACTAGGGGTTTATTTGAAAGCTATGTATTTTTGAGGAAATATGATTCGTATGATGTGCTGAATGATTCTGATTTGGTTATGACATGTATCCTAAAATCATGAAGCGCCATTGACTTATAAATATTATGAATCCTATGTAAATGCCAAAAATATCCTAAAATGTTGTTAATTGTCGTAGCATCTTATAGCTCAGGTCTAGTGTAACAACCTATTTTAGTGAAATCAGAATAGTGGTTTTAGGACCACAAATCTGAGCTAGAAAGAAAATTTATTTTAATAGATTTATATGGTCTGCATTATGATAGGAATGTCATATGAAAATTTTGATAAGAAAATTTTACCGATTATGTGCTTAATTACGGAAAGGACTAAGTTGCATAAAATGCAAAAGTTAAATTCTAGTAGCTAGAAGGATCAAATAGCTATGGAATTCAAAATTTGACGTCTTTATATGGTAATTAGACCATTAATGAAAAGTTAGTAGATATTTTTGGATGATTTATCCATGGAAATTTAGAAAAAGGGCAAGGACTAAATTGGAAATTGAATTAATTAAAAGTTGATAATAGAAAATATCATCTTATTTTCATCATCTTCCCCAAATTTTGCATGAAAACCCTAGGAGAGAGAAAGGAAACTAATCAAGCTTAATTGGGTAAGTATTCTTGTCCCGTTTTTAGTAATTTTTATATTTTTGAGATCGGGATAACCTAATCTATCTAGATTGGGGATCAATTTGAAAAGTTATCAAAGTATAGAAATTTAGCCATGGATGAATATGCTGAAAATTTGAAATTTATGGTAGAAAATGAAAGGTTGTTGATAAATAAACAACTTTTACAAAGTGAATTTTGATGAAATTGTGATTTAAGGTCTAAATTGTAATGTTGTAAAAATTGAAGAAAAAATCTGAATTTTGTGAAATATATGTGCTGTAAAAGTTATACTAAAATTTCAGTTAGGCTTGGAATAAGGATTAAATTTCATGAATTTCATTTTCTGAGCCTAGGGACGAAATTGAAATTTATAAAAATGTTTAGGGGCAAAATGGTAGTTTTGCCTAGAGTGTAAATTGAATATAATTGAATATGAATTGTATTAAATTGATGATTAAATTCATTTATATAGATCCAGATAACTCAAATTCGAAGCTAGATCAAAGAAGAGAGAAAATTTCGAATTAGTAGATTTTCTTATACGAATTATTATCGAGGTAAGTTTGTGTAACTTAATTATGCATGTTAATATGTTTCAATTGAATGTTGAATATGATTTGAATGTGGTATATGTTTATGTGATTTATATTAATGTTATAAATACATGAAATGATTACATGATTGAAAATGTATTTAAAATGTTAAGTTCCGTTGGAATAATAAAAATCGATGGATACGTATGATTTCCCGTATGTGAATGTGATTTTGCATATGATGCAGATAGGATTTAGCTCGGACAAGTAATCCTGATATAACCCTCTCGAGCATTCTCATTGATAGTGATTTAGCATGTGTTGCGCACTATCGCAGCTCTTTGTGAGCGTCCTGATATAAACTATTAAGAGTTTCTTGACATGGCTCGCTTGAACTCCCTGTTACCTTATCCTGTGCTATCCGATATTATCTCTTCGGAGATATCTGATAAGCTTTATGAGCTCTCTAAATAAAACTCTTATGAGTTTACTGAATAGCCTGGATAAGTGTCCTGTTGCATGATTACCTGGCTCATTTGAGCATCTTGATATGTGGCTCGAGAGTGTGCTTCCTGAATAAGTGCCCTACTGGGTATCCCTGATTATGAATTGACAAATTATAGATTTGTACACCTTGAGTGTATTATTTGAGTATCCATCGATATTTCAATAATTCAACAGATAAAAATTTTGACATGAGAAAAATGATGAGATAAATAGAAATATGCCTAGAATGCTTTTGAATTATTTGATGAAGGGTTATATGATGAGCTCATCTATGCTTATTTGATGTACAAATGTATTATATGACTAACTTGCTTGATTGAGTATATGTGTTTAGGTAACTTGTCAAATTGATGAAAAGCATGTTAATTGTATGCTTAACATTAATAAATGTAATTGGTAAGTTTTAATTCCTGTTATACGAACTTCTAAGCATCAAATGCTTACTAGGTTTTATTTTCTCTGTTTTATAGTGCTAAAAAGCTCGCGAAGGTTGGATATCGTTTGGAGCATTATCACACTATCCACTAACTTGTTTCGGTATAAATAATAAACTTATTTTGGTATAATGGCATGTATAGGTAACTTGGCCATTTTTGGCATATAAATGTGGTTTGTAAACTAGCCATTGGAATGGCTAGTAATGATTTGTTTTGGTGTATTTATAAGGTTATATTATGAAAAATACCTATGTATTAAGTATATTAAGTATGGTTGATCAAGTTATGCTTAATATATAAGTTAAACAAGGGTAAGATTATAAACATGAATGAATATGATAAAATATCATATTAGATGTTATAATTGGCTTGGATTTAATGCTTGAATTGGTTGGTATATACTTGTAAGTTTTGGTGTAGGTTATTGGCAAATTTGGGTGAGAAATAAAACTAGGAAATGGCTTTATTTTGTCTATACGGGTAGACACATGGGCGTGTGTCTTGACCGTGTGTGACACACGGCCTGACATATTGGCATGTGGTTTGGCCGTGTGTCCTCTACATCTTAAATTTAAGAAATAGAATGCTTAGAATTGAGCACACGGGCAGAGACACGGGCTTGTGTCTCAGGCGTGTGTGCTACACCGCCCAGAACACGTGCGTGTGTCTTGGTCATGTGAAACCTATACTTAATTTTGGAACATTTAATTAACCATATAGCCTAACACACGGGTGTGTGGCTACAGGTCACATGCTCTGCATCTAGGAAAAATTTTGGAAATTTCGTGAAAAATTCTTTGAGTTCCCGATTTAGTCCCGACTCAATTCCAATGTGTATATTGGGCAATATGATTAGTTTTAGATATGAATAGTAATTGACATGAATTACATGAAATTATTCTATAAACTCTAGTAATGCTCCGTAATCCTGTTTCGGCGATGGATATGGGTTAGGGGTGTTACATCTAGTAACTATCATAGCATCTTAGTGGTACCAGAGATACGGTTTAGTTGATTCTCAGATGAACGTAGCATGTTTTGTGTCTAGAATTACATACCACGTAAACATGTGATAGTGTGATGTTATTTGATCAGATCTAACGATGTTTTTCTTATAGATTTAAGAATGTCGATAGAAACTAATCGCATAATAGTCCGATTTTGGGCCTAGTCGAAATAGTAGTTTTTGGATCACAAATCTGACGAGGAAAAATTTATTTTATTATATTTTTATGGTCTACAATTTTATGAAATGTTTTCGTGAAAATTTCATTTGAAAATTTCGACGTTTGGGCACTCAATTTAATCAAAAGGTCTAAATTGTAAAAATTGTAAAAGTTGAGTTCTACATGTTAAAGGTGTCCAATTGTTATGAAATTTTAAATTGGAGGTCTTTAAATGGTAATTAGACCATTGATTAATTTTTTGGACAAAAATGGACATGAAATAGGTGAAATAGAATATTTTTAAGTTAGGGGCATTTTGGTTATTTAGTAATTAAAATGAATTAAAAACAAAATAAAAGCCAAAATTTCTTGTTCGTCTTCTTCCTTGGCCAAATTTTACATGAAGAAACCATGGCTAGGGTTTTCCAAGCTTCCAAGCTAGATTGTAAGTCCGTTCTTGCCCTGTTTTTAATGATTTTTACGTTTTTGAAATCCTCATAACAAGATCTACCTATTTCTACCATTTATTTGAGTTATGATGAAGGTCTAGGGTTTGGACCATGTTAGAAATTTGTGCATTTTGATGTTTAATGGTAGATTATGCATGTTTATGGTTGGCAAAACAACTTTTGCAAAGTGATTTTCGGTGAAAATGCTTAAAAGGACTAAATTGTAGAAGTTATAAAATATGTAGTAAAAGTGTGTTCTAATGGAAATTGTGGGCTGTTGTAGTTATGAAAATGGTCTGGCTAGGCTTAAAGTACAAAGAAATTGAATAAATTTCATTTTACGAGCCTAGGGGTAAAAATGTAAATATGACAAAGTTTAGGGAAAAACATAATTTTGCCATAGTATGATTTTGGGTCACAATAAATAATATGACTAATAAATAAGCTAAATGTGATATTTTAGATCAAGAAAAATGAGGTTTGGACTTGAACGGGAGAAAAATGAGAAATTGACGGTTAGGTCCCTTTTGCCATTTTGGCGTCAATGTAAGTTTATTTGCAAATAATGCAACATATACCATTCTTTAAATTCTAGATATTGCATGTACAGTAAGTATATATAATTAATGTGATGTTGTACTATGTGTTTAAATGCTTAAATTTTTATTATGAATGATACCTTAATTATTCCATGAGTATGTGATTGGTGCTATGAGTATTGAAATTGACACTACGAGCAAGCTCAACGGAAATGTGGTATCGAGGAAATCCCGTTTGAACCTTAGGAATAGTTTAGGATACAAGTGACGTGTCACTAGGAACCATGTGACTGAGCTCATTGAGTTGTGGTCTGAGTTCATAATATATGTGACATATGAGCTCATTGAGTTGTGGTTTGAGTTCATGATGTATATGACACATGTTTTGGCGTCCGGGTACTGGTCTCGAATTTTCTATTAACGGCGAGGTAGTCTGGCATGTGTTGCGGATACTTACCAGCCTGTATGAGCAGAGTCGTGAGCAGCTCAAAAGCGAGCAACATGTGATCTGGGATATGAAGTAGCATTGGCTACATATGGGCACTTAGGTGCAAGTTCTGATGTATCCGATAGTATTCCAAGCATTCAATGGGTAGTTTAAGAGAAGTTCAATTAGTAATCTTAATGATTGAATCAAGAAAAGAAAGTAAGTTATTATGTGCAAGTGGACACAAGTATGTACATTGAACTCATAAGAATGACATGAGATATGATGAACTTGTGGTAAGAACATATATGAATATATATGAAAAAAATGAGTTTAAAAGATTTGATAAAATGCAAGATTATGTTCATTATGTTAAATGTATGATTAATACTTGTTTAAATTACATTTTATTTGCATGTGAACTTACTAAGCTATATAGCTTACCCCCTTTTCTTTCCCACCCCTCATAGGTTTATTCAGCTAGCTCGGGTTGGAGATCATCAGAGATTTTATCACACTATCAAGCTATCATGTTGGGTAAATGAACGCAAACCTTTGAGTCTATGGCATGTATAGGGACTTAGTCATTTTGTGTATGTGTCATTATGATATTGCCAAATGTATTGGCTTGTAATGAATAAGGATTTAATTTGGTATGTAGCCATATAAATTGACTTATATTGGTTAATGGGTTGTAAGAATATTAATTACTCATATGCCTATGCCAATGTCATTGTGTGATGTGGTTTACAATGGTATGTTAATGAAAGTTAGTACAAGGGAATCATGAAAGAGTAAAATTAACATTAAAACAGTTTTGGACAACAGTAGTAGTACAACTTTGAAAAATCACCAGAAATTGTGAAAATCGAATTATAGGTTGAATAAAATATGAAATTAAAGCTTATTGAGTCTAGTTTTACATAGAAGAAACGGTGTAAGAAAAATAATTTCATTTTATGAGATATTTGAATTTTTGTGAGACAAGGTCATAATGATTTCGGGTTCCCCTATTCTAACTTTGGAAAATCATTAAAAATTGTATAAAAATACTTGGAGGTTTAAATTTATATTTTTACTTTATTAATGAGTCTAATTTTAAGAGAAACAAATGGGAACATCATCTATATCCCGTACTAAGAGATAATTAATCTTTAGTGAAGAAAGGTCGAAACTGTCAAATAGCAGAACAAGGATGAATTTGAAGAATTAACTGTACTTATTGGATAAACCATAAGTTCTAAAAATTTTATGGTAGAAAGATATTTTAGTCTAGTTTTGTAAAAATCAAGCGGATCTTAATTTAGAGTTCTGTAGCTCAAGATATAAATAATTTAGTAACTGTGATTCAAGTGGATAGTTTTGTTATGAACAGTAATAATTGTTTTGATATGTTTAAGCCTTGATTATGGTTGTGTTGGTAGCTTAATTGTACCATGTTAAGTTCCATTGAAAGTGTGTATGTGAGTGTGCAAATGAGGGTGGAAAATGGCTTGGTAAATAGCCATTTCCTTGGCCACACGGGCAGAAACACGACTGTGTGTACGGCCCCAAGACATGGACGTGTGACTTGGCCGTGTGACCCCAAATTGTGCATGACGTCATAAATAGAGAGTTACACGGGCTGAGGACACGGGCATGTCCCAAGCCACACGGGCGTGTGTATGACCACACGGCCTACCCACACGGGCTTGTGACTCTCCAAAGTATGAAAATTTTTTAAGTGTAGTAAAAGTTCCAAAAGTTTTCGGTTTAGTCCCGAATCACTCCCAACGTATGTTTTGGGCCTGTGGGCCTGTATAAGGGATGATATGCATGTGATTGGATGAATTTGATTTGGACCAAATTTTATGGCCTGGTTCGTATGAATGTTTATGTTTAAGTCTGGTAACGCCTCAAACCCTGTCCCGGCGTCGAATACGGGTAAGGGGTGTTACAAATCGTGTTGTCATTGATGAGGTAGACAGTAACGCGCTAGCTTTTGAATAGGAAGTAAGTCACAGTATTTTAGTTCTGAAAATGTAACACCCTAATTTTGGAGGATTTAAAGTTTTGGGCATACAGAGTTAAACAGTCTATATGGCATGGTATTATCTACCCAAATGACCTTTTTGACATATACGTGTAGGTGTATAGTAACCGCCACTTAAGTATGTAAGAATTTGATCTCATGATATTCTTCTATATGAATGAGACGTATGTGTTATGGGATAAAAGTGAATTATGGGATGAGTATTCGCTAAAGGTATAATACACTTAATTTGTATGGACTACTATGCTAGTTAGACTTCAAGTAATTTGGTTAGAAACCAATTGCATAGTTTAGCCTGATAAGTTTGATGAAGGAAACCTATTTATACTTTTCTCGGAAATTTTAGGCCAATTAGAAGGCAAGTTATGATACATATGACACTTGTTAAATTCCATTAAGCAAGATGAGTCATAGCTATATACGAGACTGTGTTCTGAAAAGGGTTTTTCCTTCTTCTTCTTTCTCTTCCTTAAGTGGTATCTACTGAAACCTTACTTAAATCTAAATGTATCCTACCTCGATGATCTAGAGGCTAATGTTATTTTATGATTAGTAGTTACTTTACATCAGGGTAAGTATTTCAACTCTACATGTTAAGTTCTAAATGAGTAAATCTGTATTTGGTAACTGAATAGTGAGACTGTAAGTAAAAGGCTTCTACATGGAATTGATGTGGTTGAATTGATAAGAAACTTGTATGTGTAAGAGTAGTAATGATGTTCCTATGTTTTGTATGCAATGGTTGTTGTGATTTCATGGTGGAAGTTTGAATTTGGAGTTTAAGCTACTGTACCTAGGTGTTAGGTGAGTTCTACACTAACTCTTTCATGTATACTGTTCATATTGTGAGTCATCTATAAAAAATTGATTAAATTATGAATTTGAAGTCATGAAGAGTATAGTATGTGGTGATTGGCGTATGAGTATTGAAACATTGAAGTATTACTAAGTATGTATATGTTTGAAATGTATGTTATGAGATATTTGTTCTTTTGGGTTGTATGGTAGTGAAGTAAAAGGTTCGATTTAGATTGTGTCAATGCATGAAGAGTCTGTCAAGAGAGTCTTTGTCTGTTCATCGCGGTGGTGTCTAATGGAGTCTGTCAGGATTGAAAACACGAATTTTAGAGGAAAAGTCCATGACCATTTCATCTTCTAAAAAGAATTGAGGAATAGTGATTACCCAATGGGGTTCTCTGCGTGTCCCAAGATGATGATGGGGAAACATTATGTAATGTGAGTTTAGGAAAATCCATGTCGTAAACACGATAGTAAAGAATAACCTTTATGGCGAACTCTGAAAAGGGGAAGCCTTTGTGGCAAATTCTGAATGGATCACCTTAGTGGTGTGTTCTATCTGGTTGCCTGTATGGTGTATTCTACTAGGTCTATATGGCATGAACTATTAGGAATATCTAGTAAGTTATGAATTTGAATGTTTGTCTCTATGGTAAGATATGAGTAAGCTCTAGTAGTTCTGTAATAGGTATGACCAAGATAAGGTATTGATATGCTATGGAATATGAGTTGAATAAAGTCTTGAAGGTTTTTCGTGAAATGGAAATGTGTATCTGTATGTCAAGAAGGGTATCTGTTATGATGATATGTTAGTACGAAAAGTAAAGGGTATTGCATCTTCTTCTAAAATTATTCTGAATCTAAGTCAATGCTATTGTGAAACATGAGATTCTGTTATAGCATGATATGAAGCTCAACTGGATGTTTTACATTGTAAATTATCAATATGGATATATGTACAGAACTGGATCAGGGTATATCTGAGTGTGAACCAATAGTATGAAACTCTGTGTAAGTATCCGCCATATGTATGTATCCACCCAAGACAATTTCAGTAAACAGTTGATTGAGAGAAGAGCATGGGTGAAGCTATGGATTGTGGGAAGTGGTTTCTAAAGGTATATTCTTTTAAGAAAGTATTATAGAATAAGAGATTTTTGGAATGATTGGAATGATTCATTAGTTACAGGATATGAAAGATTAGGTATATAAGGGTATGAAAACTGATGTATAGAGAAATGATAAAACTGTATGGTATCCACCGAAATAAATGAGACAGAGTAATATTTCACCCATAGAAATTGTTACGAGATTGCAAAGCCTCCGTCAAGGTATGGTTAATGAGCTCACTAAGTACTCTTGTACTTACATGTTGTTGTCTCTTTTCAAGTTTATTGAGAAGAGGCTTCACATGGAGGGACAACACCAGGAGTACGCCAAGTTGGTGGTGGAGTAGGCTGTTATGCATACAGTGGATTTGTAGTGCAGTATTGAATACGGCCTTCGAGTCTGTCTTGAAAAAAGTTTCTAACTTGTAAATGTTTGTATCAATACTGGTGTAATAAGTTAATTATCACATATTTTATTCTAAAGTTTCAATTGTTAAGTTTTTTGGAAGCTTTTAATAAAAGTTTTTAAGTTAAATAAGAAAGCATAATATGTTTTTATTAAATGTTTTATATTGTTTAGTAACACCCGAGATTTGGACCAAGTGAATCAGGTCGGGTTTAGGGCATTATAAGTTTGGCATCAGATCCTGGTTCAATCGGTTCTTACACAGCTCTTTTGGAAGGCACCATATATGCATAATATACCAAACCTGGCTTAGTCTTTCAGGTATGTGAATGATAGTTGTCATTGTAAAGTAATAAGTAATACGATAGAGAAGGATAAATGATCGATTCATTAAGAAAAATGGAAGATATTACATGGTTCCAAGAATAGAAAAATGAAAGATACAACTAAGAAAATTCTATTTCTCCTCCCAGTGTGTGGGATAGATGGTTCTCTACGGACCTCTTCTGTGGTAGGAACTTCATCTATTTGTTCAACACCCTTTAGAGCCTGTTCTAAGTCAATAGACCCGTCAGAATTTTCTTCATCAGGTATGACTCGGGTGAAGAAACCATCTATATGTTTCCATTTAGATTGAAATTCTTCCCATTCTTTGACTTTAGGATTGTAGACATCAAAATTCAACGAATCAATAGAGATATCTTTTGGACAAGTGCCCATCTGGGCGTGAAGAACCAAGTTAGACTTTAATTTTGGAAATGCCTTAGTTAAATTTTTTGTGTTGTCTTCTTGGTACTTTTTGAAGGCTTCATTACTGGATTAGCGTAGACTATCCAGTTCAGACTTGTGGCATAGTTTTTAGACCTCAAGCTCCTTCTCTAATGACTTGATTTCCCCTCCAATTACTTATTAGTCAATCATGTTTCTACACACATAGATTTCCAAGCTAAGACACAAGAATCCAACAGATTGATCTTGTCCTTGTTAATCTGATCAGTTCAGTGTAGATTATTTATGGTTTGTCCACTGGATTTAACTGTCTCCTCTAAATTGGCTAACCTAGCATTGTAGAAGGCACTGATTTCTCGAAGGAAACTACTATAGAGACTGTACTCCACAGAGAAGGGTTGTGAGGATTATACCATTAAGGAGAAAGAAGACTGTTCTGGTTTGCAGGAGAGGAAAGTATGGAAGGCTTCTTTCATCTGATGTGGAATTGTGTTGTACTGATATTGAAAGATAGATCCTAGGGAAATAGAAGAAGATATGGATGCATATAGTGTAACAGCCTATTTTCAGTGAAATCAGAACAGTGGTTTTAGGACCACAAATTCGAGGTTGGAAGAAAATTTACTTTAATATTATTTTATGGTTTACAGTATGATAAAAATATTGTATGAAAATTTGTTAAGAAATTTTATCGTTTACATGCCTAGCTTGATAAAAAGGACTAAATTGCATAAAGAGTGAAAATTAAATTCTAGTAGTTAAAAGTATCAAATAGCTATGAAATTTAAAATTGGAGGTCCTTATATAGCAAATAGACCATTTAGAGTAGTTAGTAGATAAGAATGACTATTCATCATTGGAAATTTAATAAATTAGTAAGGTTAACTTTGGAAAGTTAATAAAATAATGATGATAAATGAATTAAATAATTATTATTATCATTCGTTCTCATAATCTTTCATAAAAAAATGGGAACCCTAGCCATGGAAGCTTGAGTTCTAGCAAACTTATTTGGCTTAATTAGATCTGGATAGACCTAATACGGGGTTAGATTGAAGCAAAGAAAATGTATCGGACTAGTAGCCTTCCTATCTACGAAAACTTATCGAGGTAAGTTCGTATAACTAAATTGTATATTTATATGTTTTAAAATTGAATATTGGTGTATGTGGTTTGTACAGATTGCCATGTGTAATTGTGAATCACATATCCAATGATTATCGAATCTCGTTTGAACCTTAGAAATTCGAAGGATACAAATGACATGTCATTAGGGTTCCTGATATGGTTGTGATCTTGCATGTGTTGTGGACATACCACAGCTATCTTGAGCTTCCCGATACTTGGCTGAAACACCTCTAACCTGTATCCGTCGCCGGAATAGGGTTACGAGGTATTGCCAATAAATCACATCATAAATCATACATTTCTCACACATAAATTCATTTTCACATAAACATCAATCAAATATAATCACAATGTCCCTTATAAGGCTCTACGAGACCTTAAAACATGCTTGGAAGAGGTTCGGGACTAAACCGATAACATTTGAAAGCTTTGGGAAATTTAGAAAAATTTCATGCATATAGGGATCACACTCCCGTGTGAAAATAGGGCATACATACTGACTTGCACCACACGGATGGAGACACGGCCATGTGCCATGGCCGTGGGAAAACTGGAGGGTATACTGACTTGGGTCACACGGCAGGCCACACGCCCATGTGCCAGCCCGTGCGTCACACACGACCAGTAGACACGCTTGTGTGTCTAAGCCATGTAACTCATTGACTTGTTTAACTAAGTTACAGCAGGCACACAGTTGAGACACACGCCCGTGTGCTCAACCGTGTAGGGTGAAATTAGGCTTGGTTTAAGCCATATTTCTCATCCTCCTCAAGCATTCATATACCACATCATTTCATACCATTTCAATACATTCAAAGGCAACCAAAGCATGCTATTTCATACACATTTCATGCCATTTATAAACCATACATTCAACCCCTAAAATTATAACCAAAAACATATCATATCAATATACCAATTCATCATCCCTATATCATACCAAACATGCCAAAACACAAGGCCATATATACATCACATATTACTTACCCAATTCATAAATTTAGCCAACTTAGATGGCCAAATACACACAAACATGCACATCATTTACAAGCCAAATCTCATGGCTAAAATTCACATATGAAAATATATCATCTTAACACTAGCCTATACATGCCATATACCATATTTACAAAGCATCAAAAATACCAACAAGTTGATCAATAGTGTGACGATGTTTCTGAAGATCCCCAAATCTGAGCTAGCTTTGATTATCTATAAAATAGAGAAAGAACACACAAAGTAAGCTTTAAAAGCTTAGTAAGCCATATACAAATAAATTACCACATGCATCAACATCATTCCCATCAATAAGCAAACTATGAGTAAGTACTTATAAGTTCACAAACTTTTCTTATTGTACTCATATTCAATATCATAATTGAATTCATAAAATACTTCCCTTTTCAATACTCATATGAATCTTGTACATACCTAAATCACTTAACTTGTTCACACATTCTTTCTTGGCTTAACTTTGCCTGTTGAACCTTTCAGAATCGTTAAGGATACTCGGAAATCACATATAACTCATACAATGCCATATCCCAGATATGGTCTTGCATGTTATCACATATCGATGCCTATAGCCCAGCTATGGTCTTACTCGAAATCAAATAACGATGCCAATGTCCAAGGCATGATCTTACACATAATCACATAATGATGCCAATGTCCTAGACATGGTCTTACACATAATCACATCTTGGTAATCCTAATGTCATGACATTTGTATCCTATACTATTCCTAAGATTCGTACGGGACTTTCGAATATTGTAACCCTGTCGATTCTTGTTCGTATTTAATCATTCAACATTCATAGCAATTCAATAACAACTAAAAATATATAATTCAATTTAAAGACATTTATTTGTAAATGAACTTACCTTGTATTCGGGATAAACGGACTGGATCGACTATTCGATAACCTTTGATTTTCCCAGATCTAAATCCAATTTCTTTTGTTCTTGATCGATATACATTCAAAATTAAATAATTTGTTCATCAAATCATTCAATTCAGTCAAAAAAACACATATTTGGGCATCTTTACACTTTAGCCCCTAAAGTTCCACATTTTTACAATTTATTCACAATTTCACAAATACACAAAATTCATGCAATTTAATATCTTCCTAAGCTATCTAAATTTTCCAAGTGCACATATCAGCCCATATTTGTCATTTATTCACACATTTAACTACATATTTTCACATTTTCACAAATAAATCCCTATTTGACATTTTTGTCAAAAATCACTTTACAAAACTTTTGTAACTATCAACATATATTCATTTTTCATCATAAAACATTCAAAAGCTCAAGCATTCATCAATGACACTTCAAAAAGTCATTGAAAACTTCAAAAATTAAGGCATGGGCTAGCTAGAATACAAAGCAACGATCTCAAAAACGTAAAAATATCAAAAACGAATCAAAAATCATACCTTAATCAAGGATTAAAGGTGCTGAACCCTAGAATGCTTTAAATCTCTCTTTTCTTCTTTGTTTTCAGTTGAAAATAGAAAAGACGAACATAATTTAGCTTTGGTTTTGTTAAATTATGATTTATTTAGCTAGTTACCAAAATGACCTTATTTAATATCATTTAAAAAAACACATAATGGATGGTTATTCATGTCAATTTCCACTATCATAGGTTTAATTTCATAATAAGGACTTCCACCTTTTAATTTCATAGCAATCAAATACTTTTAACCTATAGAATGCAACTTTTGCATTTTACACGATTAGATCCTTTTATCAAATTAACCATCTAATCGATAAAATTAAAACACGAAACTTTCACACGTATCTAATCACATGCCATAGACCCTAAAAATAATATTAAAATTATTTTTCCAACCTCGAATTTGTGGTTCCAAAACTATTGTTCCGATTTTTCTAAAATTGGGCTGTTACATTGGCTCTCATGAGCTTCTCGATATTTAGCTTACAAGAGCTTCCTGATATACAGCTCGTATAAGCTTCCCGTTACTTAGCTTACATGAGCTTCCCATTATATAGCTTTGAAGAGCTTCCGTTTACATGCTCATATGAGCATACATGTACATGAATTGACGGATTATAGTTTTGCACACTTCGTGTGTACTACATGTGTATCCAATGTTATTTTAAATGGTTTAACGGGCATTATTCTATTATGAGACAAAATGAGTTCGGTACAAACTGTTACTGGTATATACATGGAAATGATATTACTTGATATATTAAAACATGATTCGGTTGATACATGTATGTGGAACTTGCTTTATGACTATGTTTATCCATGATTATTAGCTATTATATGTGTTTCCATGGCTAACATGTTGAGGTTATTTGTTTAGGCTTTTGGCCAAATTGGATATGTCTTGTATGCTTACCTTAAATGTGATTAAATGGTAAGTTAGTTTCCTTGTTATACGAAATTACAAAGCTTAAATGCTTAGTCTTTGTTATTTTCCATGTTTTATAGTAATTTAGAAGCTCATTTTATTAGAAGCTAGTTGGAGCAACTTCACACTATCTATCAGCCTTTTCAGTGTAATTAGTAAATTAATTTTGGTTATAATGGCATGTATAGGTTAATTTGGCCAATGATGACATATAAATGTTTTGTTGGAACTAGCCATTTGAATTATTTGTGATGGATAAAATTTGATGTGTATGTAAGTAGCCTTATCATGTTTGATGTGTGCTTGAAATGACTGAATGATTGAAATCTTATAGGCATATTGATGGTTGGTTTGAATAGGTATATTTGGTAAATTATGCATATATGTATTTGGTCATGTAGGTGAAATTGGTTTTTTGATTGATATGAGTTATGTTGTCATTTAAAGTGTAACACCTCTAACCTATATCCGTCGCTGGACTAGGGTTAAAGGCATTACTGGACAAATTAGAATATTTAACATTCATTTCATAAACATTTTAACATCAGAGATCAAACATCAATATAGAGTCCCTTATATAGGTCATCGAGACCTTAAACATGCATCAGAAAGGGGTCGGGACTAAACCGAACACATACAAATTTTCTTTCCAAAACTTATACATTTTCAAAGAAGTACAGGTTACACGCCCGTGTAAACAGGCCGTGTCAAAACTGGGCATACATACTGACTTGCTCACACAGCCACAAGACACACCCGTGTGCCTTGGTCGTGGTTGAGCCTGACTTGGGCCACACGGCTAGCCACAAGCCCGTGTGCCTTGGCTGTGCTCGAGCCTGCGTACAATTGTAGGGTACCTTAGAGGACACACGGTCGTGCAACATAGCTGTGTGTCGCACACGACTGAGACACACGCCCGTGTCTCTGCCCGTGTGGACAAAAATAAGCCATTTGAAAAGCCAACTTGGCACCCCAATTAGGTCAAACCTAGAAGCACCAAACCAAGCATATATACCCAACAACTTCAACCAATTTCAATACCAAATCATACATCATTCATGCCATAACATTATCAACCATTTACATACTCATAAACTCAACTCAATGAACATAAGACCAAATCATATCGAACATATGGTTTCATAATCTCAAAACTCATGACCAAATCTCATACCAAAACTTACCAAACTTACCATTTCTCTTAACTATTCATGAACACATCAAATAGATCATCTTGCATCATATTTCATATACTAAAATCAATACATAAACACAACCATAACAAGCCATATCACATGGCTAAATATAAACATTACAAAACCTATCCAAAGAACTTCTAGCCTATACAAGCCATACTTTATCATATACAATTTCAAAAGGTACCAAAATGAGATTCGATAGTGTGATGACGATCCTCGACGATCCCCGAGCTCACAGCAGCTTTGATATCTATAAAACAATGCAAACACATACAAAGTAAGCTTTCCAAAGCTTAGTAAGCTCATGTTAAATATCATCAATAGCTTATAAAGTATAAAACATCAACACATAAATACTTATTAGTTCTCAATTCATTCATCAATTCTATGCCAACACAATTCATATGTTTATACCAATCCACGAACTTCATATACGTAATATCATCTACCACATAAGTATCGTACATACCTGAACCTTCCCGTACTTATTCATGCTTTAAGCATCCACACACTTAGTACTTTAAGGTTTAGCTGAAGCTAAAACGATTCAGCACACTTAGTGCCATCTCAATTAACCGAAGCTATCTCGGTATCACACACTTAGTGCCTCATATAGCCGAAGCAATACCATTTCGCACACTTAGTGCTATTTATAGCCGAAGCTATACCATTTTGCACACTTAGTGCTATTTCTAGCCGAAGCTATTTTGAATCACACACTTAGTGCTATTTATAGATGAAGATATTTTGAATCGCACACTTAGTGCCAAAAGCAGTTGATTTATCATCGTATTCAAACCATAATCAAATATATACACAATTTATGTATAATCAAAGCATCAAAAAAATATACTTGTAACATCATGTACCACGTACGAACTTACCTTGATCCATTTTCATGCATTTGTTTTATTATTATTAACATATTAATTAAATTCCCATTTTACCCTTTGTTATAAAACTATTAAAACATGAATATCAAGGTCATAAATGTCCATTAACCACATAAGGACCTCTCAAATATAAGCCAAATCAAATAGGTACTTTAAACAAACAACAGGCAACTTTTACATTTTACGTGATTAGGTCCTTTTATCAAATTAAGCACACAATTGATAAAATTCTCATACGAAACTTCCACACATGCTAATTCATATAACATAAGCACGAAAAATAATATTAAAATATTTTTATAACTCGGATTTGTGGTTTCGAAATGACTATTCCGACTAGAATTTAAACTGGACTGTTACATAAAGAGCCTAAGGGCATATTGTTCGTATGTGATAGTATTACATGTTTAAGTATTGATTTTGTGTTGATTTGAATGCCTTGTTATGGGTTTTTGATGTCCAAAATGTTGATTTAAGTTGATGACAAATTTGGGTGAGAAATATGGCTAGCAAAATGACTTATTTTTGTCCACACGGGCAAAGTCACGGGTGTGTGTCTCAGCCGTGTGTGACACTTGGCCAGGTGACATAGCCGTGTGTCCCCTGTATCTTTAATTTGCACAAAAAAGAATGCTCACACAGCCTAGCACACGGGCGTGTGGCTTGGCTGTGTGACCCAAGTTAGAGAGTTACATAGGCATGGACACGAGCTGGGGCACGGCTATGTGCCCCTATTTCGAATGCTCACACAGCCTGAGACACGGACGTGTCTCTTGACCGTGTGAGCCACACGGCCTGGCCATACGGGCGTGTGTCCCTTGCACATTTGAAAATTTTTGATGTTTTTTGAAAAATTCTTTGAGTACCTGATTTAGTCTCGACTTATTTCTGATGTGTATTTTGAGCCTCGAGGACTTGTATAAGGAACAAGATAATTGCTTTTGATTGGTTTCTGACATGAATGTTATATGATATGAGATGTCTGAATATTTAGTCTGTAAACTCCAGTAATACTCAGTAACCCTGTTCTGGCAACGGATATGGGTTAAGGGTGTTGCATTTATGGGTATTAGACCTACAGTTTAGTCAATTCTTGGACTAACGTAGCCTATATGAGTCTAGCTATACATGCCATTATATAAGCTGTGATAGTGTGATATCTCCTAACCATTTTAAAACCTGTTTTTATATAGCAATGTCATCCAACCGAGCTGATTCTGATGAAATAGAAAATAACGCTCAACCCTCCATTCAAGGAGCAACTTTGAGTGGTATGAGGCCCATATCTGAGGGCTGAGGAGGAGAGGCTAAGGAAGCCTTCTTCCAAATGATGAATGAATGGTTTACTGAATTTGTATGAACGAACCAAGTTATGCAACAACCTCCACCTCCTCCTGTTCCTCAACCAGTTCCCAATATGCCTCAAAGTACAGAACTTATTAGAGCTGGTAAGCCTCCTATTGATAAAATTCGTAAGTACGATGCTGAAGAATTCTAAGCTACAGCCGAGGATGATCCTGAAAGAGAGGAGTTCTAGTTAGAAAATACTATCAGAGTTCTTAATGAATTATTTTGTTCATTGACTAAATGTCTTAAATATACAGTATATTTATTAAAAGATTCAGCTTATCAGTGGTGGAATACATTTATTTCTATTGTGCCAAAATAGAGGATTACTTGGGAATTCTTCCAAACCGAGTTCCAAAAGAAATACATTAGTAAGAGGTTTCTTGACCAGAAACATAAAGAATTATTGGAGCTTAAACAGGGTCATATGACAGTGTCTAAATATGAATGAGAATTTGTTCTATTGAGCAAATATGCTAGAGAATGTATTTCGAATGAAACTGCAATGTGTAAACGGTTTAAATATGGTTTAAATGAAGACATAAAATTATTAGTCAGATCCTCGAGTTGAAAGAATTTTTTGTATTGGTTGATCAGACATATAAAGCTGAAGAGCTGAGCAAAGAGAAAAGACAAGCTAAGATAGAAGCCAAAAATTCAAGTAAGAGATTGACGGGAAAGTCATACCTACCAGCATCAAAGAAATCAAAGAAATATCATGACCGTTCTATTACTTCTATGGGATATTCTAGTAGAGACAGAGGTACTCGACGCTCCATTCCTAGATCTCAAGCTGCATCTGTAGCGAGTGCGGATAGTGTTTGAAACACCAAATCTAAGTGCAAGCACTGTAACAAGCTACATTTTGGTGAATGTCGAATGAAGAGTGGAGCTTGTTTTAGATGTGGTTCTTTTGACCACTATCTTAGAGATTGCCTGGAGAAACTTGAAAAAGATAGTATTCAAACTTCAAGGCTGAGCAACATAGTTATGAGAGGTAAACCACCTCGTAATCCTGAAAATACGAGTGGTAACTGTGGTGTAACAAAAGACTCTACTATAAGATCTGAAGCACGAACACCAGCTAGGACTTATGCTATTAGTGCACGTGAAGATGCTTCTACACCAGATGTTATTATTGGTACTTTCTCTCTTATTAATACTAATGTAACAGCTTTAATTGATCTCGATTCAACTCATTCATATATTTGCATGAATTTAGTGTCTAGTAAAAATTACCTGCCGAGTCCACTGAATTCGTGGTTAAAGTATCGAACCTTCTAGGCCAGTATGTAATGGTTGATAAAATTTGCAAGAATTGTCTGTTAATGATACGAGGTTATTATTTCTTGGTTGATTTGATGATATTACTGTTCGATGAATTTGATGTGATATTGGGTATAGTTAGCTAACTTTGCATGATGCAGTGGTAAATTATAAACAAAAGCACATTGTATTGAAATGTTAGAATGGTGAAATGCTCTGTATTGAATCAGATAAATTTGACGGGTTCTCTAATGTGATATCAACTATGTCAGCATAGAGAAATGTGAGAAAAGGTTGTAATGTTTATCTTGCTTATGTGTTGGATACTAAAGCATCTGAGTCGAAGCTTAAATCAGTACCAGTGGCTTGTAAGTATCCTGATGTAAACCTTGTACATCTGATGTAAGCTTAAATCAATACTAGAAGAGTTACCCTGATTATTGCCGGTCATAGAAGTTGAATTTGCTGTAGACCTTGTACCGGGAACAACACCGATATTGATAGCACCATATAGAATGGCTCTTATAGAGTGAAATTGGTTATTTGATTGATATGAGTTATGTTGTCATTTAAAGAGCCTAAGGGCATATTGTTCGTATGTGATAGTATTACATGTTTAAGAATTGACTTTGACTTGATTTGAATGTCTTGTTATGGCTTGTTGATGTCCCAAATGTTGATTTAAATTGATGACAAATTTGGGTGAGAAATATGGCTAGGAAAATGACTTATTTTTGTCCACACGGGCAGAAACACAGGCGTGTGTCTCAACCGTGTGTGACACACGGCTAGGTGACACGGTCATGTGTCCCCTGTATTTTTAATTTGCACAAAATAGAATGTTCACACAGCCTAACATATAGGCGTATGGCTTGGCCGTGTGACCCAAGTCAGAGAATTACACAGGTGTGGACACTGGCTGGGACACGATTGTGTGCCCCTATTTCGAATGCTCACACGGCTTGAGACACGGGAGTGTCTCTTGACCATGTGAGCCACATGGCTTGACAACACGGGCGTGTGTCCCCTGCAGCTTTGAAAAATTTTGATGTTTTTGAAAAATTCTTTTAGTACCCGATTTAGTCCTGACTTATTTCTGATATGTATTCTGAGTATCGAGGAATTTTATAAGGGACAATATAATTGATTTTGATTTGTTTCCGACATGGATGTTATATGATATGAGATGTCTGAATATTTGGTCTATAAACTCTAGAAATACCCAGTAACCCTGTTTCGGTGATAGATATGGGTTAAGGGTGTTACATACAGGTTATGTTATGGAAAGAAGTTGTTGGTCTCTATAGATAAGGTTGATAGGAGTTGAGGACTAGTTTGAACCTTTGGCTGATGTACTAGTAAGGTCTTCGTTAGAGCTTCAGCCAGTGGAGGATTAACAATCTGAGTTGGAGAGTCTGATGGTTGGGCGAACTCCACAGGAATTAGATGAACTATAGGAAGAGCAGCGATTTTAGAAGAATGGACTTTTGAAGTTGAGAGTCCCTTTCTAAGCCTACACAGCTTAATTTGTGGGAATTCACTCTCATTTCATTCTTGAGTGTCCACCCTTATTCTAGGCCTTTTCTACTATTTCCTCATGGATGATTTATTTGAACTGTTAGCGGTGATTTTGTCCTTAGCACGTGCATCACATAAAAGAGCATTGATGTCCATGTCAGAAGCTTGATTAGGCAAAGTGTGAAATTGTGGAATGGACCCTGCATCATCGTTACAAGTGTTAGTTCACTTGAAGAAAAAGAAGTAGGAGGGTGTATACTAGGAGTAATAAGCTAGTTTCAAGAAGGAATCCCACAGATATCATATAAGTAATAAGAGGGCTCTCCTGCTTACCCAATTAAGATTTGAGCTAGAAGGATGGCCAGGCTTCTAAAAATGAAGGGATATTAAAGTTATCCAACTAGTTAAAGGGTTCAGTGGTATGCAAACCATTTGGGCTCTAGTTTTGAAAACAGTACTGGAAAACATTCCTGATTATAACTAATTCCCCCAACTCAAGAGTACACCTCCTGTTCAAACATTTGAATTGCTTATTGGCAACTTTTGAGTCCACAGACTGATTATGAGAACTGTAACACTCTCAACCCGACCTGATCAACCAGATTCGGATCTTGGGTATTACCACACAAATGTAGACACAAGCTTAATTTACTTATACAATTCAATGATAATGACAACTTATAACCACAAAATCTCAAACTAATATGCATAAGTAAAGATAACTAAAACGCGAGGTAATTAAATTACAACAATATTTCATTTGGAATCCTTATTTATAAGAACCTCAAGGTATGGGATTCTCAATGAAAAATCAGATTTTGAATACGTTACCAATACGTTCTGTATGCATAACAACCTAATATGGCACTCTTTAGGCATAGACTTAGCATCGTCCCTCCTAGCGCAAACTCAAATCAATTCGCCTGTAATAAAACACACACTCGTATAAATTTGTAAGAACTTAGTGAAGAAAACATCATTTACCTGTGTCATTTTTGCACATCTCAACTTGTAACTTATTTGGATGATTACATTGTTCTAAACCTTCAACTTAGTCACTGGCGAATACTCCCTTAATTTCTATTATCATTTACAAGTCAGATACTTAATCTTGCACAGAGCTCATCTCTTACCCATCAACATCTTCAATATGTTTCTTACCTCTTTCAAGTTGATCTTTCATAAGTCTTTACCCGTTTCTTTTACAGAGATCCATACGACCAAATCACTATCACCCTTGTATACGCAACTTTAAGTACTTATTCCACAATCCATGTTTGATTACCTATACATAACATGTACATTCCTTCTGATATACAGTTAGAAAAATCCTTACTCAGAATATACTTGTTTTATGTTTACCCATCACTTTATTATTCTCAGTGAATCACGATCTTATATAACACTTTATCGTAGCCCATAAAGACACTCTACCTTATTGATCTTTTTAATCACACTTACAAGCCATGCTGAACGCGTCCGAGTAGTTTAATACAGAATCCATCGAGGATCATTCCTTTAGGTCATGCCATTGTGATCCTTCCTAGGATACGCTACAAACACCCTACTTTCGGATTTCACCATAAAGGCTATCACGTCAGAATTTTCCACACAAGCTATTGATTCATTGTTTGCCGTAAGGGCGGTTCTTAAGAGTGCACTCCGAAGACGTTCCATATACAGTTTGCCACAAAGGCGTTCTTTTCATTTTTATCAAAAAGGTGATCATTGCAGGGTTCGCCATAGAGGCTACCCCTTTATGATTCGCCACAAAGGTGTTCCTTTCATATTGTGCCATATAGGCTATCATTGCAGGGTTTGCCACAAAGACTACCCCTTCATAAGCCATGATAAGTCACAATTTATACATATTTTTATTCCATGCTTAGCATATTTTTGGATGAATTATCATTAGATTTATGGAATTTGATGCTCCTAATCCTTTAATTTCATGTCTTATACTCAGGAGAGCATAAGAGAGTAAAAAGAGCGAGAAACGGGCCAAAAACGGAGAAAATGGGTCAACGTGGGAAATCAACACGGCCTGGACTTCCTCACACGGGTAGACCACATGCCTGTGTCTAATTAAAAGACTCTAACACAGCTTGGACTTCTCCACACGGGTAAACCACACGACCGTGTCTATTTAACAGACTTTAACACAGCCTAAGCCGCTTCACACGGGCGTAGCACACGGCCGTGTCCCTATCGGGCCCAAGTTTAGTTCTATTCAGAAAAGGGCACTTTGGACGGTGCTGAGGCCTTCTAAAGCCTATATAAACACCCTAGAGGAGGATTAAAAAGGGACATAAGGAGTAGGAGGCAATGAATTACTCGAAGAAAGCCGATTGATCCATCTCAGAAGCCGGATTCTCCTTTAAGACTGAAGATCTCCCTTAAATTTCCTTCAGGGGCTTTTAGGTTTCTTTATGTTTTGTTATTATTATTCTTTGAGATGTTTTCTTTTACACATATAAACTAAATCCCCTAAATACCTAAGGGGAATGAAACCTAAGATGGATCTTGTTATTATTGTCTGAATTATATGATAAATAATTGATTTGTTCTTAATTATGTGTTCTTAATTCTTGTTTTAATATTCCAGGATATTGATTCAAGTATTGATGTACTTATTCAGAGGAGCAAAAGTCACTATCTAAGAGTAGATCTGACATAATTAAGTGGAGTTGATTGCACCTCTAGACATAGGGCGACATAAATCTGCCGGATTAGGGTCAAACCTAATAAGGGAATCCATAAATCGAGTTAATGCAACACTAGGGGTTTTAATTAGAAAGAGATTTCAATTAATCAACCTAGGGTTAGATGTTGTTAGTCTCGAGAGAGATAATAATATAAATTAGGGATTTCCATGGATCGAGTCAAGTGAATAAATCGTCTAATTTAGAGTCAAATAACAAGTAAAGTCTAGGTGGATTTTTCCTTGGGTATTGTCCAAATCATTCCGTTTTCCCAAAAGTATTTCCCCAATTTACTTTCTGTGCATTCTTAGTTTAGTTGATTAGTTTAGATAAAGCAAATCCCCTTATTTTTAGGCTAGATAATAAAAAGAAGGTTAATACTAGTACTTTTAGTTCCTATGGGTTCGACATTCCGGTCTTGCTATAAGCTATACTACTGTTTGATAGGTGCGCTTGCCTTTATCGTGATAATAGTTAGATTTCAAGTGCGACCAATTATTAATTTAAAACTTATCACGCACATCAAGTTTTTGGCGCCGTTGCTGGGGACTAAGATATTAGGAACACTTAATTTTTATTACTTTAGACATTTTTACTTTTATTGCAATTTACTTTTTGTTTTTAGGCTAATTTTTCTTTACTAATTTTTATTTCTTTATTTCTGGTAGGTTTTCATAGTTTATGACTAGAAGAAACTCGTCAGGACCTCTACTTTTTTATAGTGAGATCGAGAGCACAGCTCGCAGAAGTCGAAGAGAAATAAGGTGAAGCTTACAATACATAGAGGAAGGGCAAGAGGATGATATCCATAGCATAACCGAGGAGATGACTAACAATCAAAATAATCGGCTACCTCCTGTGGTTGCTGTAGATCCAGTAAATCAGTATCCTGTTCCACGTACTGTGTATGATTATGCTAAACCTATGTTAACCGGAGCTGAATCGAGTATAGTTAGACCTGCTAGTGCTGCAAATAATTTTGAACTAAAACCTAACACTATCCAAACACTCATTTGGCAAATTTTCTGGAACTCTGCGACACTTTCAAGATCAATAGTGTTTCTGATGATGGCATTCGCCTTCGGTTATTCCCATTCTCATTGAGGAATAAGGCTAAATAGTGGTTGAACTCGTTACCACGAGGATCAATCACCACTTGGGAACAAATGATCGAGAAATTTTTGCTTAAGTATTTCCCACTGGCTAAAATGGCTAAACTAAGCAATGATATCTCTTATTTTGTGCAGATGGATTTAGAAACACTCTATGATGCATGGGAGAGGTACAAGGATCTATTGAGAAGGTGCCTTAACCATGGGTTACCTCTATGGCTGTAGGTTCAAACTTTTTACAACAGCGTGAACCCCTCAACGAGGCAACTTATCGACGTAGCCACAGGTGGAACTCTGAACAACAAAACACCTGAAGAGGCTTACGAATTTATTGAAGAAATGTCACTGAATAATTATCAATAGCAAGTTATGAGAACGAAACCGACAAAAGCTGCTGGTGTTTTCAACCTCGACGCGATTACTATGCTCTCTAACCAGGTAGAACTTTTAAATAAAAAAATTGATGATTTATATGGTTCTACTCAGGTACATCAAGTGATGAGGTGTGATTCAAGTGGAGGAGGAGTACACACAGATTACCCAACCTTCAACCCTAGCACCGATGAGGGAAAAGTTCAATATATGGGTAATAATAATTCTAGACCCCAAAATAACCCATATAGTAACACTTATAATACAGGTTAGAGGAACCATCCCAACTTCTCGTGGGGTGGTCAAGGAAATCAAAGGCCACAACATCCCCCAGGTTTTCAACAACCACCTTACCAGCAGGAAAAAAAGTCGAACCTTGAGGAGATGCTAACGAAATTCATCTCAGTGTCAGAAACATGTTTCTAGAACACTAAGACATCTCTTAAAAATCAACAAGCGTCAATTCAAGGGCTCGAGAATCAAATTGGCCAGTTGGCAAAGATGATTTCTGAATGACCACAAGGTAGCTTGCCGAGTAACACTGAAACTAATCCAAAGGAGCAGCTCAATGCAATCACTGTTCGAGATGAAGAAGGGTTAGTTGAACCTAAACCAAAACCGAGGTAAGGAATTATGGTAAGTAAAGGTAAGGATGAGGTGGACCACAGTGAGCAAAAGCCGGTAAGTAGAGAATATAAACCTCGTGTGCCATACCCCAGTGCAATAAGGAAAGACCACACGAACGAACAATTTGGTAAATTCCTTAAATTATTAAAGAATTTATATATTAACTTACCATTTATTGAAGCTCTTTCGCAAATCCCAAACGTAGTTAAATTTTTAAATGAGCTTTTAGGAAACAAGCGAAAGTTGGATGAAGCGTCGCATGTGGAGCTGAACGTAGTTTGCTCAGCCATTCTACAGAATAAACTACCCAACAAGTTGAAAGATCTAGGGAGCTTTACGATTCCTTGCTTAATTGGTAGTTTAAATGTTAACAATACTTTGGCTGATTTAGGGGCAAGTATTAATGCCATGCCCTATAAAATGTTTAAACAACCAGGTCTTGGGAAACCCAAACAAACTAGGATGAGCATTCAATTGGTTGATAAAACAATCAGATTTCCTAGGGGTATTATTGAAGACATGCTTGTTAAAATTGATAAATTTATATTCCCAGTCGACTTTGTTGTTTTAGACATGGATGAGGATAGTGACGTACCCTTAATTTTAGGAAGACCATTTTTAGTAACTGCTAGAACGATCATAGATGTTGGCACAGGTGAATTGATACTTCGTGTCGGCAATAACACGATTATTCTCCAAGCTCGTGATTCTGTTAAAATATCTAGTAATCGAGATGATAGTTTAAGTTCGGTTAATTTAAATAATGTTACAACTCAAACTTCTTTGCAGAAGCCCTTTAGGAAGAATGTGATGGAGCCTCATTCTAATCCATGCCACAAAAATAAAGCGACTCATGAAGAACGAAGGCTTTAGATCAATGAACTAGACGAATGACGAACATATATCCCGGAGAAACCAAAAGCACATGAAAAATCAAACCGACACCACGATGAGCGTAGGGATGAAACAAAGCAAATTAAAGTGGGGGATAAAGTATTGATAGATGAAAAGGACCCCTGAATATATACTTCAGATCTTAATAAAAACAGAACAACTCCTTTCATGATACTGAATGTTTTCCCATACGGTATAGTCAAAGTAAATCATTCTCAATACGGCACTTTTAAGGTAAATATTACTCAACTTAAAATTTATGTGGATAATAGAATCGATAGTGAGAAAGAGGAGTCTCGACTCCGTGATCCACCGTAATCATGCGAATGAGAGGTAAGTCGAGCTTAGACTCTAAATAAGTGCTTCTCGGGAGGCAACCCGAGCACTAACAGTGTTGATTTCTTTAAGTTTTAGTTTTTAACATCTAAATCATTAACTAAGTCCTTGAACACAGGTTCTCCAAATCTACACGGCCAGGCACACGGGCGTGCCTTAGGCCGTGCTCATACCACAGGCGGCGACACGGCCGTGCGATACAGCCGTGTGAAAACAGAGCAAAATTTTTTCCAAAACACTGGATTCAATATGTTTCCACGGCCATGCGACATGGCCGTGGGTAATCCTGCCAAATTAACACGGGCGTGCGACACGCCCGTGGCTACAAGCCGTGGTAGAAACTGAGAAATTAACATGGGTGTGCGACACGCCCGTGCCCGCCACCCGTGGTCAAAACTGATGAAATAAAACCAGCGTGCGCATATATACAAGGGCGTGGGAGAAGCGAACGAATCAGGACACGGTCGTGTGACACGACCGTGTGCACTAACACGCCCAAAGAACACGGGCGTGGACTGAATTCCAGATGCGCCCAAATTTGAAAACCACGAAACACACGGGCTGAAATAAGGGCACACGGGCGTGCCCCACGGGCGTGTGCCCCAATATCTACATAAACCCCCACTATTCATCATTCCCTTCCCCAATACCCTAACCTAGCTGCCGCTCCCACCGCCGTCGCCGCCACCTAAGCTCCGACCATCACCCCAAAATCCACCCTTTCTCCTCCCTTTTTCCTCTATACACATCAAAACATTCTCTCTTTTCCTCCCTTCTTTACACATTCCTTTCTTTTTCTCTCTTCCTCCACTCATCCCACGACCCACCGTCGCCCCAACCTCACCGCGCCGTCACTCCTCTGGCCACCGAATCTCTAGTATCGATTTTCTCTTCTCTTTTACTTTCTTTTGATCTTACTATCATGATGATATTGATTTTCCCATATTATTTACATTTTGTTTATTAATTTCTTATCATATCATCCTCATTCTTAGGATCTATTTCACATATTTTATACCCTTTTCTTACCATTATTAGCTACTTTCATCCATTTCGTGTTGAATTTAGTCATGCTATTACTATGCCATTTGCCATAAAATTTTTGTTGTCAATTGATTTATATTATGAAGTTCGATTGCTTTTGTTTGTGTCTTGTTAGTGTCATTAGTTTTTGGTTGAATAAGTTAGTTTAATTCATGGTTAATTCCTTTTTTGGATTTGTTAGCATATATTATCTTCTTCGATTATTAAGACATGATGTCTGTTCTTCCTACAGGCACACCATGTCAAATCCACGTGGCAAGAAAATTACAGTCTTCACCTCGAAAAAGTGAAAAGGAGCAGCATCCTCCTCGGGTCCTACCGCCGAGATCCGGCACCCATTCCTCTAGTTTCCCTTAGGACCCTAAGAAGAACTATTCCAGATACTATGGGCCCGACCCCTAGGTGTGGACCGTTACATTGATTGGACCGCTCTAGAGTAGATCCAACTCGCTGACGCAGTCCGAGCTCTTTTGACTACTGACTCATGGGGGCTTTTCTTCGAGATCGTCAAGCCAACATATCTCGAGCTCACATTAGAACTTTATTCGACCTTCCACCTTCAAACCGTTATGACAGAGTTCGATTATCCTGGAATGATCCAGTTTCGTCTCGGGGGTTTAGTTCACCAGTTGAGCGTGCCTGAGTTCGGTGCCTCATTAGGACTATATACGGAGGAGTTCATAGACGACGACAACTTCGACAATCTCAATCGCCACATCCACTATTCTTCTTCAAATTGCTGGATGGACCTAGTCCCTGCTACGGCCACTTATGACCCTAACCGCTCCAAGGCATCGGCTCTCGCCCCATCACTGAGATACTCACATGCCATCCTAGCCCATACCCTAACAGGACAGTGAGAAAGTACCGGTGTCGTCAACACTAACGACGCCTATTTTTAAGGAGCATGGTGCATGGGCACTCACTTATTTCATTGCCCTCGCCATTCGCCATCAGACAGAGCGGCATAGGAAGGGAGTCCTTTCCATCGGCCTTTTTGTGACTCGCCTGGCACGATACTTCGGTCTCCTTAGCACGGTGGCACAATCATCCTCTGTCACCCTCATCAGTCAGATGTCCCCACAGGGCATCTCGAGTATGCTCCACATGAGGATGATCGAGCGACGACATGGATTTGATCCTCCTCAGTATCGCCTCATCTAGTCACCCAGGCAGGAGGACCCAGAGGACATTACTGATGATGTCCCTCCACCTCACTAGGATCCACCATCTCAGCCACCACCTATTCATCGTCCAGTTCATGCGGCTGCTTCACTTTCTGACATCTCTGAGCGTCTCACTCGATTTGAGCAGTAATGTTTTCAGCACTTTGATCACATTGATGCAACCCTACATCAGATTTGTCAGCACCTCCACATCTCATCACTATCCCTACCTCGCGAACCATCTGGCGATGAGGATTTTTGAAGACTTTTATTTATTATTTATTATTTATTATTTTTATCTTTATTTAATTTTTTAAACTACTTTTTTATTTTATTTCTCTTTGATACTATTTTTACTTCATCTTTAGGTTTTACAATTTATATTAAACAATTTATGTTTTCGGCCATCTCTTTACGAGTAATCATGCTACTTTATATTTCCTAAAGAGTTATTGATTCTATCGCAGTTATGAAGAGCTCCAAATCTCACTACTACTTAGGAAATTACAACTCTACTGGAAAAGGTTCTCCACGACTACCATGCCCGGCTCGACCACGACTATAACTACCACCAGTTATAATATTCTTTTGGCGCAGCACTTGTGGACTAACAACCTCTACCACCACTGGAGTATCATCCTCCAACCTCGCCCTTGCCTTAGCCGATTACTTTCCATAACTCCAATTTAAAGATTCCATTTAACATTCAGGAAGTTTCAATTCTCTCCCTATCTTATGATCTAATATCTATATTTTTCAGTAAATCTATCTTTGTACATTGAGGGCAATGTACATCTTAAGTGTGGGGGGGTTATTTATATCATTATCAGAAAAATCCTTGAATTTTGTCTTGTTCTCACGTGACTCACTCATATCACTATTAGAATGAATTTTGATTAATTTATGATTCTTATTGATATATCTTAAATTTAAACATAGGCATTTAAGCATTGATTGTTTAAACTTTAAGTAATTAGAGAATTAAGCATGATAAGTTGGTTTTTTGAGAATTAAAAATTTTTAGGCTATTTCTCAAGTTTTGGTATTATCTTGAAGTTGAAATTCACAGAGTTAACATCAAAAAGCCATAATTTTTGTGAGATCTTGAGCCTTTAGAGCATATATTATTTCTTTCATGCTAACTTTTATTGTTGCTATGAGTGCGTCAATATTGATTTGTTATTCTAGATCTTGCTTCGATTATGCATGTCAAGACCACACCATTAATTTGATATGTCGAGATGAAAAAGGCACTTAGGTTTAACCCACTCACTCCATAAAATTCTACCGTCATAATTAACCCTTAGTGAACCCCCTTGAGCCTAACAAGCCATTCATTGATTTACCCTCAATATTAACCCATAACCCATTATTGTTGAAATCCCCTCAATTAAGTTGATCCCTATTTTTCTCGAGATTTGATTTGAATAAATTGCTTAGCAATGTTCCATTTAAGATAGTTAGCAAAGTTCTATGTTACTTGATTTGTTCTTAAAAAAAACGAAGTTGCTGTAATGTATCCATTTATGAAAAGCTTAATTCTAGGATCATCTAATTAGAAATGTAATTTTTCAGTTTTAGTATTTTTCTAGTTAGGTAATTTTTCAATTGAATCTCGATTCTAACCTTTTCTTTCAGCTTGTGACCATACCCCCTAACCAAAGCCATGTTACAACCCTCTAAAGACCTTTTGATTGATGTATCATCTCAATATATAGTAGTGGAGATTTGATTTTCACGCAAGCCTATGATAATAACTTTTCATATTAATTGTTGATTGCTAAAATTGTTGTCCTTAAACATCCCGAGTGATTTGAGTGAATCTTTAGTGAGGGTGTTAAACTCTGTGATATTTTTAATCAAAGGTGATTTCTTAGATAAGGGGAGACACCTATGTTTTCGTGATAAAATGCTCAACTTGGAATGTTTGAAACTTTGATGTTCTTTTAGTTGAATTCTCAATGTATGATTACTTATGGATTATTTTGAGATATTATTGATAGGATTTATAAGTTGAAAAAAATGAATTCTTACTCGTGAGTTGAGGAATTTACTTGAGGACAAGCAAACGCTTAAGTGTGGGGGTATTTGATAAGTCGTAATTTATACATATTTTTATCCCATACTTAGCACATTTTTGGATGAATTATCATTAGATTTATGGAATTTGATGCTCCTAATCCTTTAATTTCATATATTATACTTAGGAGAGCATAAGAGAGTAAAAAGAGCGAGAAACGGGCCAAAAATGAAGAAAATGGGTCAACATGGGAAATCAACACGGCCTGGACTTCCCCACACGGGTAGACCACACGCCCGTGTCTAATTAACAGACTCTAACACGGCCTGGACTTCCCACACAGGTAGACCACACGCCCGTGTCTATTTAAAAAACTTTAACACGGCCTAAGCCGCCTCACGTGGGCGTGGCACACGGCTGTGTCCCTTTCAAGCCCAAGTTTAGTTCTATTCGGAAAAGGGCACTTTGGAGGGTGTTGAGGCCTTCTAAAGCCTATATAAACACCCTAGAGGAAGATTAAAAAGGGGCACATGGAGTAGTAGGCAAGGAATTACTCGACGAAAGCCGATTGATCCATCTCAGAAGCTGGATTCTCCTTCAAGACTGAAGATCTCCCTTAAATTTCCTTCAGGGGTTTTTGGGTTTCTTTATGTTTTGTTATTATTATTCTTCTGAGATGTTTTCTTTTACACATATGTACTAAATCCCCTAAATACCTAAGGGGAATGAAACCTAAGATGGATCTTGTCATTATTGTCAGAATTATATGATAAATACTTGATTTGTTCTTAATTATGTGTTCTTAATTCTTACTTTAATTGTAACATCCTGAAATAGGGCCTAAATGGAACAGTGGTTGCGAAACCACAAATCCGAGGTAGAAAAATTTATTTTATTATCATTTTAAGGTCTATGGCATGATTGCATCATTTTGTGAAAATTTCGTTTAGAAATTTTATCGATAGAGGGTCCAATTTGATATTTAGGGACTAAATCGAATAATTTGTAAAACTTGCATTCTAGAAGTTTTTAGTATGAAATTACTTTGGAATATTAATGAGGAGGTCTTAAATAGCAATTTGACCAATTTCTAAAATTTTGGACAAAAATAGGCTTGTACATGAAAATTTTCAAAGAAAGATATTAAGGGTATTTTGGTCATTTGGTAATTAAAAGATTTAAAAAAGGAAAAAGATGGAAAAATATGTCCATCTTCTTCATTAGGACGAAAATTAAAGGGTTCTCCATAGCTAGGGTTTGTTTCAAGCTTAAGTGATTCCAAGCCCTGTTTTTAATGTTCTTTACGTTTTTGAAATCCCGGTAGCTCGATTTAGCTTATGCTAGCAATAATTCAACCTAGGGTTCATATTTGGAAAAATACCCATAGGTGAAATTTGTGTATTTTGGTGCTTTATGATAGAATATGAGGTTTTAAATTATGTTAGACAACTTGTGCTACTCGGTTTTAAGTGAAAACGAGTAAATGGGCTTAATCGGTAAAAATACCTAATATTCATAAGTACATGTTAGAGTGTGAATTTGATGTTGCTATAGAAGAGAAAAATGATCAGTATGTCATAAAACATAAGAAAGTAGGATGAAGTTTAATTTTCGAGCCTTGGGGAAAAAGTGTAAATATGTAAAAGTTTAGGGGCAAAAATGTAATTTTGCCAAAGTTTGGGTCAAGGACTGTTTTAATAAATGTGAGTATTAAATAAGCTAAATTTTTTTATTATAGATCAAGAAGAACAAAATCCGGAGTTAGACCGGGGAAAGAAAAATGATAGTGGACTAAATCGATATAGTTGATCGTATTTTGTTTCGAGGTAAGTTTGCGGTAAATAAATGCAATATTCTATTATTTTATGTTAATGTTGTTAATTTCCAGCATGTGTAAATTTATTTTATGAAATTATTCAAAGAAGACTCAAGCATGAATTGACGGAGAAGTAATTTCAGAAAGTCCCGGTTGAACCTGAGGAATGTATGAAATGTGTTGTATCACTCCTTAGAGATTCGGCCTACCATTGGTGGAAGACACTTGTATCAGTTGTACCAAAAGAGAGAGTCACATGGGACTTCTTTCAGGAGGAATTCCGTAAAAAGTACATCAGTCAGAGGTTTGTTGACCAGAAAAGAAAAGAGTTTCTAGAGTTGAAACAGGGCAATATGACAGTGATTGAATATGAGCGCGAGTTTGTTAGACTCAGCAATTATGCTCAAGAATGTGTGTCTACAAAGGCTATTATGTGCAAAAGATTTGAGGATGGGCTTAATGATGATATTCGATTGCCTGTTGGTGTCCTAGAAATAAAAGAGTTTGTTATCCTAGTTGAGAGAGCCTGTAAGGTAGAGGAGCTGTTAAAAAGAATGAGCAAAGTTGAAATTGAGACGCAAGACATGAAGAAAAGACTAATGAGCAAGTCATTTCAGTCTACATCCAAGAGTCCTAGAGAGTTCTCCACTAGATCTAATTTTTCAGCTGGATATTCTAGTCGAAATAGAGACAGAAGATTTATGAGTCCGAAAGCTCAGACCACTTCGATTGCAAGTGTTGGCAGTGTTCAACCTGATAGACCAGAGTGTCCCCGATGTGGTCGACGTCACCCAGGTCAGTGTCAAGCAACTGATACAAGTTGTTTCTGATGTGGTGTACCAGACCATTTTATTTGGGAGTGTCCTGAGATGATTAAAAGGGAAGCAATACCGAGTGTAAGATCAGGAAAAGCTCCCGCATCGAGGCGCACTCACCAGAGAAAACTGGGAGCTGGGGCAAATAATAGAGGTGCATCTAGAGATTTAGCAGTAAGGCCAGATGTTAGAGCACCTGCGAGGACTTATGCTATCCATGCTCGCGAAGAGGCATCCTCCCCCGATGTGATTACGGGTACATTTTCTCTCCATGATACTAGAGTTATTGCTTTGATTGATCCGGGTTCAACCTATTCATATGCCTAGTATGAGTATGCTTATAGAATCTACAGAATTTGTGATTAAAGTATCGAATCCATTAGGCAAGCATGTATTAGTAGATAAAGTATGTAGAAATTGCCTTTTGATGATTAGAGGCTACTGTTTTCCGACCGATCTCATGCTATTGCCATTTGATGAGTTTGATGTGATTCTTGGTATGGATTGGTTGACTACACATGATGTGATAGTGAATTGTGGAAAGAAATTCATTGAGTTGAAGTGTGAAAATGGTGAAATTCTTCGGGTTAATTCAAAAGAGTCAGATAGTTAATTTGCCATAATTTCTGTTATGTCTGCTCAGAAATGTTTGAGAAAAGGGTATGAAGCTTATCTTGCTTTTGTGTTGAACACTAAAGATCCAGAATTGAAAATTGAATTAGTGCCTGTGGTATGTGAGTTTTCCGATGTGTTTTTGGAAGAACTACCAGGTTTGCCTCATGTTAGAGAAGTTGAGTTTGGTATTGAGTTGATTCCAGGTACCACGCCCATTTCTATTGCTTCTTATAGAATGGCCCTATTGGAATTGAAAGAATTGAAAGCTCAGTTGCAGGAATTAACAGATAAAAGTTTTGTAAGATGCAGTAGTTCACCATGGGGTGCACCAGTGCTATTTGTGGAAAAGAAAGACGGATCGGTGAGATTGTGCATAGATTATCGGCAACTTAACAAGGTAACAGTAAAGAACAAGTATCCATTGCCTAGAATTGATGATCTGTTTGATCAATTGAAGGGAGCCACTGTGTTCTCCAAGATAGATTTGAGATCCGGATACTATCAGTTGTGAGTTAAAGAGTCAGATGTCCTGACGACTGCTTTCCGAACTAGGTATGGTCATTATGAGTTCCTTGTGATGCCATTTGGCTTAACTAATGCTCCTGCCATTTTCATGGACTTAATGAACCGAATTTTCAGACAGTACTTGGATAAGTTTGTAGTTGTGTTCTTTGATGATATCTTGATTTATTCTCATGATGATACTGAGCATGCAGAGCATTTGAGAACAGTTTTACAAATTCTGAGAGATAATCAGTTGTATGCCAAGTTCAGTAAAAGTGAGTTCTGGTTACGAGAAGTTGGTTTTCTTGGATATATTGTCTCATGTGAAGGTATCAAGGTTGATCAGAGCAAGATTTCAGCCATTGTGGATTGGAAGCCTCCTAGAAATGTATCAGAAGTTAGAAGTTTTCTTGGTCTTGCCGGATATTATAGACGATTTGTAGAGGGATTTTCCATGATAGCTACCCCGTTGACAAGTTTGCTGCAAAAGGATGTCAAGACATGGCATTGATAAGTTACTATAAGGCAAAGGTCCCATGTAAGACCATGCCAAGGCATGGCATTGGTGAGTTCATAAGGCAAGGCTACCATGTAAGACCATGTCAAGACATGGCAATGGTAAGTTTCAAAAGGATACCACGTAAGACCATGACAAGTCATGGCAATGGTAAGGTACCCGTGTATCCTTAGTATTCCAAGTGGTTCAACGGGAAAATTTAAAGAGAATATCAAGGTAAGGTAAGGTAAGATGAGTTATACCAAAAAGGTAAGACAAATTCATGCTAGAAGAGCAAAGGTAAGTACATAATGTTCATGTATGCTTGATAAGGAAAAAGGTAAGTAAAATGTATTAATAAATTTGATTAAGTAAGTGAGTAAGTGAAGAAGTTTAAAATATGTCCATGACAATTAATGAAGTTGTATTAAGTAGTATCATGCCAAGTAGTAAGATAATTCTTATGAATGTTGTTATTTATTTGCATGCAAACTTACTAAGCTTAATGCTTACCCCCTTTATTTTCCTTCTTTTATAGTTTTGTCAAGCTAACTCGGGGATCGTAAAGTACGTCTGAGGTCTGGGCACACTATCACAAGGATTATTTCGGTATAGCTAGACATTTCATTTTGAGTATGGCATGTATAGCATCGTAGCCATTTTGTGTGTATGATCTTATGATATGGTTGATGAATGGTATGTAAATGCTTGATAATGACTAGCTGTTGGAATGGCTAATCAAGGACATGTTTGGTCTTATGTATGCCTAAATGCTAGTTATTCCATGGAAATCATGAAAAAGGTAAAATTAGCTTTAAAACAGTATCGGACAACAATAATGACTTGAATTTGGAAAATCACTAAAAATAGTAGAAATGAATTTAGATAGTGAATGAGATATAGAATTAAATCTTCTGGATCCCCTGTTCTGATTTTGGAAATTCACAAAAAATTGTACAAAGATAATTGGAAGTCATGCTTTATATGTACAGATTCCTCATTGAGTCTAGTTTTATAAGAAACAAATGGAATAATAATTGAAACTCTGTACAGGGAGATATTTGATTCGTAATACACAGGGGTCAGAGTAGTCCAACCCTGAAATAGGGGAGACTTTAACTAATAAACTGTACTAGTTGGCCCGACCAAAAATTCTAGAAAAAAATTAGTTGATATATATATGAGCCTAGTTTCAGGGAAAATTTATGGAATTGGATTTCAAGTTTTGTAACTCGATATATGAATTTTTAAACGACTGTGACGCAGTTAGCCAGCTTGTCTGGAAGTTCTAAAATAAATTGTTTGAGCTGTTTAATTAATGAATTAAGTCCATTAACACCTCGTGCTCGACTCTGGCGATGGTCTCGGGTTCGGGGCGTTACATTAATATTCTAGAATATTGATTCAAGTATTGATGTGCTTATTGAGAGGAGCAAAAGTTCCTGTCTAAGAGTAGATCTGGCATAATTAAGCGGAGTTGATTGCACCCCTAGACACAGGGCGACATAAATCTGCCGGATTAGGGTCGAACCTAATAAGAGAATCCATAGATCGAGTTAATGCAACACTAGAGATTTTAATTAGAAAGAGATTTCAATTAATCAACCTAGGTTTAACGTTGTTAGTCTCGAGAGAGATAATAATATAAATTAAGGATTTCTACGGATCGAGTCAAGTGAATAAATAGTCTAATTCAGAGTCAAATAACAAGTGAAGTCTAGGTGGATTTTTCCTTGGGTATTGTCCAAATCATTCAGTTTTCCCAAAAGTATTTCCCCAATTTACTTCCTGTGCATTCTTAATTTAGTTGATTAATTTAGATAAAGCAAATCCCCTTATTTTTAGGCTGGATAATAAAAAGAAGGTTAATACTAGTACTTTTAGTTCATGTGGGTTCGACATTCCGGTCTTGCTATAAGCTATACTATTATTCGATAGGTGCACTTTCCTTTATCGTGATAATAGTTAGTTTTCAAGTATGATCAATTATAAATTTAAAACTTATCATGCACATCAATTCACCAAAAAGGTGTTCCTTTCATCTTGAGCCTTATAGGCGTTCCTTTCCTGACGTGTTTACGATATGGATTTTCCTAAACTCACGTTATGTGAGGTTTGCCCATCATCATCCTAAGACATGCAGAGAACCCGATTGGGTAATCACCGTCCTTTAGTTCATTTTGGAAGGTGCCATGGCCATGGACTTTTCCTTTAATATTCATATTAGAGATCGTGTTTTTAGTCCTGATGGACCCTTTTAGACTCCACCGTGGTGAACAAACACAAACTCTCTAGTTAAATCCTTTATGCACTGATAGAATTCACATTCATCTTTCACTCCACAACTTACTCTTAACAGAACATACCCATAGCATACATCTAAGACACATATATGACCAAACCTACTTCTTAGATTCCATACCATAACATGCATTCTATCATTAGCATTTGTTCGTTTAGTTGCATGACCATTGTACTTATACTTTACTTGTTTCGGTCTTTACAGAGATATCTCATATACATGCAAGAGTTAGTATAAGGACTCACCTGATTCTCACCTACAACAACTCAAAACTCTAGATCCAAACTTCCAACACGCAAAGCAGCAACTACTACTACCAAACATGAAAACCCATCAAGATTTATTCATATACCTATTTTCCCATCATTTCTAACATTGGAAATCCCCAATCAATGCCTTATATCTTCGTCTTACTGATTTACCAAATCCAATAGGCTTACTCTTTTACAATATAATAGGCGGAGTCATAAGTCTTACCTCATCATGGAGTAATTACTGATGAAGATCTAGATCTACAACTCTAGCTTAAAGGATAGAGAAATATTGTAAGTTCTTTAAGATTCTGGTAACAATACTTCTTGAGGAAGGAAGAAGAAAAACTCCCTTTTTTCTAACCTGAGTATCTATATAAATAACCTAAGCCCTTATTGGAACCTAACACGTGTCTTAAACTTTCAAAACTACCTTAATACAAATGGTTTACAACTGTATATGGAAATTCAATATGTTATAATTTTGGTCCAACCCTTAGTTCCATTGTAACTACGTCATTAGTATGTAATTAACTCGATATCCCAATAAACTGGGTTACAATACCTTTGGCGATAACCCAATTTACCTAAAAATCCTCATCATTCTTACCAATCTTTTCTTCTTTACAACTTAGCACATTCAGGGAGTAATCATTGCATAATACTCTAGCATCAACTATGTGCTCGACTTATACGTTGGAAGCATCTATTAGGCCGATAGGACTTCACCACTCAAACTATTTTTTGGTTACCTGCCTAACACAAAAAATGCCAAAACTGGGTGTTACAACTCTCCTCTCCTTAACATAATTTTGTCTCCGAAATTTCTAACTTGAAAGATTTCAATCGTATACCTAATAACTGGTCATCATGCCAGGCACGTACCATGGGTTGGGCACTTCCAGAACTCGATAACTTCCATGAAAATTTGAATGTTACAACATACCCCTCTTCTACAGATGTCAAAATTACATTAGAGAATCTAAATAGTTTCCTTGAAATAAACTCCCTGGGCAAGTTTGCTTCTATAAAATAAGTACCCTTTTACTTCATCAGTTACTTTTGTAAAATCGATCAAAACCCTAATCTAACTTTGCTAAACCTTTTAGCACTCCTCATATTCTGTTTCTGATTTTTATCAAAGGTAATTCCTTTATTCTTTCTACTTTTAACTTTTTATTCCTAACATGAGAAGAACTACCATCAGAGGGAGGGCCCGTGACCAGACCATCCGAGTTGTCGCTTCCAAAACTCCACCACAGGTAGAAATTGAGATGTGCAACTGCAAACCACTAGAGAAGAAATAAATTGGTATTTAGGAGCATCGAGTCTCCAAAACCTAAACTTCACTTATGACTTTCAGCTTCCCAAATGATGCCATCCCAGTGATAGTTCTATGGGTTTCATTTTACCACTCATACTGTTGGAGGCTGGATTTCATCTACCTCTCAACTCTTTCTTCTATACCGTACTTAACAGTTTTATACTTGAAAGTGTCACAAAATTGTAAGAACCGCTTTAAATGATGATTCGGCTCTTCCACCATGTTTCCTTTGAACTGTAGTGTGTTTTGGAAAAATTGGATAATAGTCGTATTTATTTTGAAATTATTTGCATTAATCGTCAACCGTTCTAAGCTTCCTCTCATCATGTCTAAGGTAAGTAAGGAGTACTCACACGAGATTTGGATGTGGTTTGATTGGAGTGCTAGAGCTTCGAGTCATGAACAACCTAAAAAGAAAATAAAATAAAATAAAATCATATCTATAGGTCTTGACGTTCCTACTTATGTTATTAATTGTAAAAATTTTATTTTCAGAATTTATTGTTTAAACCTCCCCGACAATAGTGGCAACAACTTGATTGCCTATAAATGCACTATCGTTTATAGTTTAAATAAAACATAAAAAATATAAAAAGTAAGAATTTGGGTGTCCTTAAATGCATGAGCCAAATTGTAATATAGTTTGTACAACAAAATACGTGGAAGTATTTTGAGGATTGTACCCAAAGGAAGATGGAATAAATAATGAAAATACTTTTACAATAACAAGTCGCCTGAGAAGGAAAAGATAACCAAGTAAGTTCAAACGAACTTAGTGAGTTCCACACAAAAAGAAAAACACAAATAATATACAAGGATACCACTAGTAAACAAGAATTAACACTCATAAAGAGCATCGGACTTTTTGGTGAATCCATGAGATATATGCCAAATGGCGTTCACAATACTTAGACAGATCCATTTCGCAAACATAGACACAGCACATGGGTGGACATTACTTGTAAAATTAACCATAACTTCCCAAAATTGTATACGTTTGCAAATAACCCATCCTTGTGCCAGCCACAAACCCAGAATCCCAGAATCATTTCAGTTAGCCATATTCATATATATACCACCCTAACTCCTCATATCATTTATGTTCAGCTGAATACATGATCTCGTGATTTGCCAGTCCAATTTGCAATGTAGCTACCCTACCAGAGGCATCACAAATAGATCTCATTCTCATATATTTTATATATTACATATCACATATAATCGGTATTGGGCTTGTGCAACAAGAAGGGTATTTACATCAAAACGAACCTTACTCATGCAAAACAACGCTGGTTGGTACACACATATATCCAAACACCACAGCTTAACTTATTTGGAGTAGGAATACTTACCTTACACAATTTATATTATTTGAGAAGTTAATAACACAAAATGAGAAAGAAGGGACTCACCAGAAACTCCAAAACAGGAATCTACTCTACAAGTCCTTAGCCTTTAATACTCGGACCTTTGCTAGCTTCTTGAGCTAGATGAGAAACAAATATAAATATTAGATCATTAAACTACTGAAATTTAACATGCATGCATCAATCGGTAGCATGAAACCTAGGATTAGGAAGTTTCCCTTATTACAACTCGTTCTAAAAACACATGCATGCACAATTGAAAATACATTGTAACACCCCTTACCCGTATCCGATGCTGGGACAGAGTTCGAGGCATTATCGGACTTAGATGTAAACATACATATAAAATCAAGCCATAAAATTTCCTCCAAATTTAAAACTTTTCAATCACATGCAAATTGTCCCTTATAAAGGCCTACGAGGCCCAAAACATACATCGGAAGCGGTTCGGGACTAATATATGAACTTTAGAAAAATTTGGAATAACTTAGAGAAATTTCCTACTTTGGGAGTCACATGCCCGTATGGGTAGGCCGTGTGGTCACACACACTTGTATGGCTTGGGACACGCCCATGTCCTCAACCCGTGTAACTCTCTAACTATGACATCATCAAAAAAATAAGGTCATACGGTCAAGTCACACGCCCGTGTGCTTAAGTCGCATGGCAAATTAAATTTCAAAAATTAAGTGTAGAATTCACACGGCCTGGGCACATACCCATGTCCTAAGGCCGTGTCCTTCACACGATTGAGACACATAGCCGTGTCTCTGTCTGTGTGTTTACTACTAGGCATTCTGTTTTGCATAATTAGGGTGCAGGGGACACACGGCCGGGTCACACACCCATGGGGTAGACCGTGTGTCACACACGGCCTAGACATATGCCCGTGCACCTAACTGTGTGGACAATTTCTAAGCTATTTTCCAAGCCATTTTCCACCCTTAAACACTCTCATACTTACACTCCCTTCATGGCATACAACATGGCACATTTGATCACTCAAGCAGTCACATTGATGGTTAAACTATGACTTGGTAAAGTCAACATATCACCTATTCAAATTATCATACTTTCATATGGCATTCCACACCAATTACATATTTATCTATCATCTTCGCTAACCTACTTTCAAGTTACACATTTATGCCATATTTATTGTCATGCACATTAATCATATTCCATACACCAAACATACACGCTATCCATCGCACTCATTAGCCATAAGCAACCATGACCACATTAAAGCATAAACACATTTGCATGCATGCATCAATAATTAGGGTTACAACCCAAATAATCAAGATAAGCCACCTCTCATGGCTATATACAAAATAATCATAATACCATCATGAGCCAACACATTTGGCTAATCAATATGACACACAACAAAAAGACCAAGTCTCTATACATGCCACACTTAAAATGATAAGACTAGCTATACCCAAGTGTTCAATTGATAGTGTGATTGAGTCACCGACGTCCTTCGATCCTCAAGCTACCTTGGCAATACTATAAGAGATGAAAAGGAAAGGGGGTAAGCATAAAGTTTAGTAAGTTCACATGCAAATAAAATGCAACTTAAACAAGTATTAATCATGCACTTAACATAATGGACATATTCTTGCCTATTATCAAATCCTTTAAACTCATTTTTCATATATATTCATTTATGTTCTTACGAAAAGTTCATCATATCTCATGCCAGTCTCATGAGTTCGATGTAGATAGCTGTGCCCACTTGCACATAATAACTTTCTTATCTTGATGCAATCATCAAGATTACTCATTGAGCTTCTCTTGCACTACCCGTTGAACACTCGGAATACTATCGGATACATCGAAAACTTGCACCTAAGTGCCCATATGTAGCCAATGCTACTTCATATCTTAGATCACATGTTGCTCGCTTTCGAGCTACTCACAGGTCTACTCATACAGGCTGTCAGGTATCTGCAACACATGCCAGACTACCTAGCCGTTAACAGCAAATACGAGACCAGTACCCGGATGCCAAAACATATGTCATATATATCATGAACTCAGACCACAACTCAATAAGCTCAGATGTCACATAAATCATGAACTCAGACCACAACTCAATAAGCTCAGATGTCACATAAATCTTGAACTCAGACCATAACTCAATGAGTTTAGATTACATGTGTAACACCCCAAACCCAGCCTAGACGCTATGGCCGAATCTGGTGTGTCACATTGAAGTGTTTTAGCGAAAACTATGTTTTCATTGAAAACCCTTCTTAAAATAAAAGAAACCCTAATTAACTTTAAAAAAAACCTTCAGTTACGAAAGCCTTGTTTAAAACATTTGATTAAAAAAAACTTAGTTGCGGAAACATAGAAAACATACTATAATTTAAGAAATCCATGCTCAACTTCTAGCAATTACATTGAAAATAAAAATAATTCAAGTAATAATAACACAATGAAAACCTTAGTACAATCTGTTCTAGAACATACTTAAAAAGAAGTAAAAAGTTAAATGCTTAAAAAAACCCAAGTCCAAATCATCTTGCTAGCTGGCCACCCAGAGTCCCTCCAAATATCGAACCTTCTACTGAGCATCACCTAAAAATAAAATAAAATAGGGGGTGAGTTTTCGCAAACTCAGTCTGTACAACCCTCGAAGAAAACAAGAATTAAAAAAAAATCATTCATTGTTCATCATTCATGCAATGCAATCCAATCCAATTATCCATCCGTTACGCACTGGCTCCGTCCCTCGTCACACCATGTGGGGATATAAATATCGACCCACCCAACCCACATGCCATGGTAGCCCGGTTGCAGAACTACCTTAAATTACATATTGGGCTTTGAAAGCCGTCGGTGGATCCATGATTGTCAAGCAACCATGCGATCCTCATATACTTCCTCTGTTCCATAATTCCCAACCCATATGCAACCTAATCAGAATATCATATGTATGCATGTCGCATCCACAAAACTTACATTCAACACCTAGGGGTATTTTGGTCATTTTTGCCTTTAGGGGCTTTTTGGTAATTTTCCCTTAATTACGGTTTTCATTTATCTTGGCCCATTAACAAGTCCCGTGAGCTAAGATGAACAAATACTATGCACCAGGTAGGATTTTAGAAAAGAGGAGGTGGGTCATTAAGATCGCTTAAGTACCAAGCTCTCCTTAGATCCAATCCTAGACATGCATATACCCGTTGCCACACCTTAACCCTTTGACTTGTCCACGGTCGCAATATACTAATTAAGTCTTATGTGGATATCATATACTAGGCCCAAAAACCCCTTACAAAGCCTAACAATTTCACATACCTGCATCTGGCCCATTAAGCCCAATCATATTCGTATGGCCCATTAGGCCCAAATCACATTTATATGGCCTATTAGGCCCAGTCACATTAATATTCATGCTCACATACAAATTCCTATCACAAAGCATCAATATTCAATTTTTGCCTATTATGGGCCCAACAGCCCATTGGGCCCATTTAGCCCATTCTAGCCCAAATGGCCAGATCACAACCCAAGTCCACGGAATCGCCTGTAGGGCTCAGGCAACCTATCGGTTTCCCCCTTACGAGTGTTCGCGCACCCACAAGACTACCGTAGCCAAACTTTCAACTATTCGGCATTTCGGCTTTTCGGCTTTTCGGCTTTTGCCGATTCATTGTGTGTGTGCAATGTATGTACACACCTGGTAAGCAAGCGTGATACGATCTCCTTAGCCCAAACCTAAAATCGATATCACTCAAAGATTAATCACACGTACTTATCGATTACTTTACCAAAAGCCAGAATCTCACCTTAACCTTACCTGAACGCCAAGCCTTTACTAGCTTTTACTTTGATCACTAAACACGTGTATTTCTCAGATTTGAAGAGCAAATCGGTATGAATCCAAAACTAAGATCTGACACTAATGCCCTACCAAAGTTGATTAGAAAGAAGTGAGGAACCGAATACTCGATACTTATCAAAAATCGATTGGGAGAGCAAACACTTACACTAGAACCGATTGGGTGGAAAGAGTAGTGGCAGCACCAAGGGTATTCGACTCTTAGAGATTTGAGTGGCAACAATTGATTACTCAGCACCAAAGAAGAGAGGAAGAAGAATCGACTAAAGCAAAGAAAAATTCGGCACAAAGAAAGAAAAGAAAAAGAAAGGGTTTTTGACTTTTTAGAGAAAAGGGTTTCTGGCACAAAGTGAAGGGAAATTCATCATTCTCTTTTCAACCCTCCCATTTGGCACCAATTTATAGCCCTATAGCTGAATTCTTCAAGCCCAAGTTCCCAATTCGGCTCCACTTACTCCTCACTTCTCATCTCCTCGTTTTTCTCCTTGATAAACCATTGATCCTTTCCTTAATTTTCTCTTCTGAACACTCCCCTTGGAGTCCATCTTCACGCCACTTTCATCCTTCTAGAAGGCCAAAATTAAACTCTAAAAATACTAAGCTAGGATTCAAACCTTGGACCCCCTTGCTAGCTACTAACGCCACCTCACTACACCTTATGTGGCGTCACTTAGCCACTCCACCACAGGCTCTTTTTGTGTCCAATTGTTTCTTCATTTATTCAAAAGCCCACCTACTTGTCAGCCCTGATTCTTTTAATAATTAAATTATAATTTCTTCTACTCCTTAACTCAAACTCATCCTTAGCTAAGACCTACTTAAAATTATCACTTGGATAAGAATATTAAACACAATTTTTATCAAAATCGAAAATAAAAAAAATTTGGGATTTCAGGATTTTTGAGGTTCTAGATTTTTGGGGCATTACAACTCTACCCCCTAAAAGAAATTTCATCCTTAAAATTTACCTAATCCACACAGTTGAGGATATTGACGTCGCATCGCTTAAGTTACACCACTACGCTTCTGCTGCGCACTCTATTTCTAATTTCAAAATAGATAGATTACACACTATGGATAAAGTACGTACCAGTATTCACTTTTGAAGCATCTTCGTCTTCTCGGCGATGAGTAGCATAAACCAAAGCTGACTGCCTCGCCTCAGCATGGCCTACATTTCTGCCTAGTACTCCATGTCCACGTCCATTGCTGTCACCACCCCTGGCCTGCTACGGCTCTTTGACGGCAGCTGACCACCCCTTGGTGGTTGAGCACCAGCTTGGCCCACTACTAGCTTCGACCTAACATTCGGGGGCAATACTTGATCCTATGCTCCATAGACCCACAAGCTAAACAAGCTCCCATCCTCTTCCAACACTCGCCTCCATGCCTTCTCCCACAATCAGCACAAGGTGGCACCCCTGGATTGGCAGTAGGGGGCCCTGCTCTAACTGGCCCATTATTCCTAGCCCTAGCCCTAGGCCTCTGTCCAACACCTGGGGTCTCAGCCTCCCTTTTATTCCTACCCCTTTCTTCTTCCCGATTTAAGCGCTCAGTGTGCTTAACCTCCTCCGCTATCTTTGCCTTCTCCACCAACTCTGAGAAAACTCTCTCCCTTTGTGGAGCTCTCAATACCCTAAGGCGATCTCTTAGTCCATCCTCAAACCTAATGCAACGCTCATACTCTGTTGCCACCATTACACTTGCATACATACTAAGGCGTATAAACTACGCTTCGTACCCTGCCACCGATTTATTGCCTTGGGTCAAGTTCAGGAACTCCTTCCTCCTAGTATCCACATAGCTTGCACCCACATACTTCTCTTGGAATACAGCTTTGAAAAACTCCCAGGTGACCCGCTTCGGTTGGGTGCCCTCTTTCACTGTCAACCACTACTAGTAGGCTTTCTCCCTAAGCAATGACACCGCCCCTTTCAACTTTTGCTCAGGTGAGTAGTCCAAATCCTCTATTATCCTTTCAGTGGCCTCCAACCAATATTCTGCCACGTTAGGAGCCACGTCAGCCATGCCCTTAAAGATCTCAGCCCCATTCGGACGAAGTCGTTCCGGAATGGACCCCTGATTTCCGCTGCATTATTTGCCCCAGCGACCCTTTCCAAAATCCTAAGCATTGCCTGCGACAATGCATCTTCTCCCGCAGCCCGATCATACTGTCTATTCCTAGCCACTGGTGAGGTTGGAGCCTCTTCTACTCCAATATCGAGAATATGGCCCGATGCCGACGATTCAGCCCTAACGCTTCTGCGGCCTCGGCCACGGCCTCTTGCACCTCTTCTAGCACTCATCGTAGATTCGCGTATTATCTAGATTAGAAATTTTATGAAGTTTTAGTTAGTTTAATAATTACACCGATGTTTTATGGAAATATTTAAAGAGAAGATCATTTTTGAAAATCCTCTACAGTTTCTAGATCCTACGAGCTTTAGTTCCATTCTAACCATCATCTAAAGTAGCCCTCTAACTATCTACTGTATAACGATTTAAACAAACTTAAAAATAAAAGTACTTACTTGGTTCGATGTCGGAGACTCGGTGTGCCGCTCAGTAAGATTTCTCTTTTTCCAAAGCATCGCGATCCAAAATATTTTTAAAATCCAAAAAGAAGCCAAATAATAATAAGGTTCACTTCACAGACCGAGTTTTGTGACCTGGGCTCTAATACCACTAAATGTAACACCCCAAACCCGGCCTAGACGCTATGGCTGAATCTGGTGTTTCACATTGAAGTGTTTTAGCGAAAATCATGTTTTCATTGAAAAACCTTCTTAAAATAAAAGAAACCCTAATTAATTTTAAAAAAACACCTTCAGTTACGAAAGCCTTGTTTAAAATATCGGATTAAAAAAAACTTAGTTGCGGAAACGTAGAAAACATACTATAATTTAAGAAATCCATGTTCAACTTCTCGCAATTACATTGAAAATAAAAATAATTCAAGTAATAATAACACAATGAAAACCTTATTACAATCTAGTCTGGAACATACTTAAAAAGAAGTAAAAACTTAAATGCTTAAAAAAACCCTTCAGTTACGAAAGCCTTGTTTAAAACATTTACAAAAAAAAAAAAAACTTAGTTGCAGAAACGTAGAAAACATACTATAATTTAAGAAATCCATGTTCAACTTCTCGGAATTATATTGAAAGTAATAATAATTCAAGTATTAATAACACAATGAAAACCTTATTACAATCTGGTCTGGAACATACTTGAAAAGAAGTAAAAACTTAAATGCTTAAAGATAAAAAAAACCCAAGTCCAAATCATCTTGCTAGCTGACCACCTAGAGTCCCTCCAAACATCGAACCTTCTACTGAGCATCACCTGAAAATAAAATAAAAGAGGGGGTGAGTTTTTGCAAACTCAGTGTGTACAACCCTCGAAGAAAACAAGCATTCAAAAAAAAACTTCATTCATCGTTCATCATTCATGCAATGCAATCCATCCAATTATCAATCCGCTACACACTGGTTCCGTCCCCTGTCACACCATGTGGGGATATAAAATTTGACCCACCCAATCCACACACCATGGTAGCCTGGTTGCAGAACTACCTTCAATTACATATTGAGCTTTAAAAGCCGTCGGTGGATCCACGATTATCAAGCAACCATGCGATCCTCACATACTTCCTCTGTTCCATAATTCCCATCCAATATGCAACCTAAGGAGAATATTATATGTATGCATGTCGTATCCAAAAAACTTACATTCAACATCTAGGGGTATTTTGGTCATTTTCGCCCTTAGGGGCATTTTGGTAATTTCCCCTTAATTACAGTTGTCACTTATCTTGGCCCTTTAACAAGTCCCGTGAGCTAAGATGATCGAATACTATGCACCAGGTAGGATTCCAGAAAAGAGGAGGTGGGTCATTAAGACCGCTTAAGTACCAAGCTCTCCCTAGATCCAATCCTAGACATGCATATACCCGTTGCCACACCTTAACCCTTTGACTTGTCCACGGTCGCAATATATATTAATTAAGTCTTATGTGGATATCATATACTAGGCCCAAAAACCCCTTACAAAGCCTAACAATTTCACATACCTGCATTTGGCCCATTAAGCCCAATCATATTCGTATGGCCCATTAGGCCCAAATCACCTATATAAGGCTCATTAGGCCCAAATCACCTGTATAAGGCCCATTAGGCCCAAATCACATTTATATGGCCCATTAGGCCCAGTCACATTCATATTCATACTCACATACAAATTCCTATCACAAAGCATCAATATTCAGTTTTTGCCAATTATGGGCCCAACAGCCCATTGGGCCCATTTAGCCAATTTCGGCCCATATGGCCAAATCACAACTCAAGTCCACGAAATTGCCCGTGGGCCTCAGGCAACCTATCAGTTTCCCCCTTACAAGTGTTAGCACACTCGCAAGACTACCATAGCCAAACTTTCGGCTTTTCGGCATTTCGGCATTTTGGCTTTTCGGCTTTTCGATTTTTGCCTATTCATTGTGTGTGTGCAATGTATGTACACACCTGGTAAGCAAGCATGATGCAATTTCCTTAGCCCAAACCTACAATCGATATCACTCAAAGATTAATCACACGTACTTATCGATTACTTTACCAAAAGCCGAAATCTCACCTTAACCTTACCTGAACGCCAAGCCTTTATTAGCTTTTACTTTGATCACTAAACACGTGTATTTCTCAGATCTGAAAAGCAAATCGGCAGAAATCCAAAACTGAGATTTGACACTAATTCCCTACCAAAGTCGATTAGAAAGAAGTTAGGAACTGAATACTTGATACTTATCAAAAACCAATTGGGAGAGCGAACACTTACACTAGAACCGACTGGGTGGAAAGAGTAGTGGCAGCATTAAGGGTATTCGGCTCTCAGAGATTTGAATGGAAATAATTGATTACTCAGCACCAAAGAAGAGAGGAAGAAAAATTGGATAAAGCAAAGAAAATATTGAGTAGAGGAGGGATAAGAATTCGGCACAAAGAAAGAAAAGAAAAAAAAAAGGGTTTTCGGCTTTTTAGAGAAAAGGGTTTCTAGCACAAAGTGAAGGGAAATTCGTCATTAGCTTTTCAACCCTCCCATTCAACACCTATTTATAGCCCTACAGCTGAATTCTTCAAGCCCAAGTTCCCAATTCGGCTCCACTTACTCCTTACTTCTCATATCCTCATTTTTCTCCCTGATAATCCCTTGATCCTTTCCTTAATTTTCTCTTCTGAACACTCCCCTTGGAGTCCATCTTCACGCCACTTCCATCCTTCTAGAAGACCAAAATTAAACTCTAAAAATACTAAGCTAGGATTCGAACTTTGGACCCCCTTGCTAGCTACTAACGCCACCTCATTACACCTTATGTGGTGTCACTTAGCCACTCCACCACAGGCTCTTTTTGTGTCCAATTGTTTCTTCATTTATTCAAAAGCCCACCTACTTGCCAGCCCTGATTCTTTTAATAATTAAATTATAATTTCTTCTACCCTTTAACTCGAAATCATCCTTAGCTAAGACCTACTTAAAATTATCACTTGGATAAGAATATTAAACATAATTTTTATCAAAATCGAAAATAAAGAAAATTCAAGATTTTGAGATTTTTGGGTTTCAGGATTTTTGGGTTTCGGGATTTTTGAGTTTTAGGATTTTTAGGGCGTTACAACATGGTTCCAAATGACATATCACTTGTATCCTAAACTATATCTAAGGTTCAAACAGGATTTCCTCGATACCACATTTCTGTTGAGCTTACACGTAGTGTTAATTTCAATACTTATAGCACCAATCACATACTCATGGAATAATTAAGGCATCATTCATAATAAAAATGTAAACATTTAAAGACATAGTACAACATCACATTAATTATATATACTTACCATACATGCAATATCAAGCATTTAAAGAATGGTATATGTTGCATTATTTGCAAATGAACTTACCTCGGTACAAAATGAGAGAAACGAGCCTAATTCTCGTAAACTTTGTTTTTCCCCCGATCAAGACCCGAATCACGTTTTTCTTGATCTATAATGCAAAATTCAACTTCTTCAATACATGAATTGCTCATATCGACCCATAACACATACTTTGGTAAAATTACCTTTTTACCCTTAACTTTTCAATTATTTACACTTTAGTCTCTAGGCTCGTATAATGAAATGCATGTATTTTCTTGGTTACCCAAGCCTAGCCGATTCATAGTCTAACTAATATCAGCCCATATTTCTCATTAAAACACATTTCTATTACCCACTTCTTCATCTTTTACAAATAAGTCCTTTTTAACCATTTTCACTAGCAATCACTTAGTAAAAGATGTTTATCACACATCAAACATTCATATTCCTCCATTAAACATCAAAATACAACCATGTCACACATGATTCAAATTTCATACATGAACCCTAGCTCAAAATAATGGTAGAAATAGCTAGATTGGTTGATGAAAACTTCAAAAATGTAAAGAACATTAAAAATGGGGCTTGGGAGCAGTTACAATTGAGCTTGAAAGATGAACAACCCTAGCTATGGTGGCCCTTGGAATTTCGGCACAAGCAAGAAGAAGATGGAATTTTTTTTCTTTTTCCCTTTTTATTCTTTTATTTATCAAATGACAAAAATACCTTTAAGGCCTTTCTTTCAAGTTTTTCTTATTCATGCCCATTTTTGTCCATAATTTTAGAACTTGGTCAAATTGCTATATAAGGACCTCTAATTAATAATCTAATGTAATTTCATGCTTGAAGCTTCTAAAACATAAGTTTTGCAACTTATTCAATTTAGTCTCTAAAGTCAAATTGGACATCTTAGGCATAATATTTCTTCATGAAAATTTCACACAAACAAGCAATTATATCATGGATCATCAAATAATCATAAAATAATCATTTTTATTTCAAATTTGTGGTCTCAAAACCACTATTTCGACTAGACCCTAATTTAGGATGTTACAACTCTTCCCCCTTTAGGGATTTTCATCCCCAAAAATCTTATCGGTGAAAAGGTTCGGGTATTGCTTTCTCATGGCCTCCTCGGGCTCCCATGTAGCCTCTTCAACCCCATGTCTTTGCCATAACACTTTCACCAAGGCAATGCTTTTGTTTCTCAAATGTTTAACTTCTCGTGCCAGAATCTTAACCGGTTCCTCACCATAAGTCATATCCGATAGAATCTCAACTTCCTTCGGTGTAATCACATGCTAAAGGTTTGATCAATAACGGTGCAACATAGACACATGGAACACATTATGTATCTTTTCCAACTCAGATGGTAAAGCCAACCGATAGACAACCAGCCCTATTCTCTTGGTGATCTCATACGACCCTATAAAACGAGGACTTAACTTGCCCTTTCTGCCAAATCTCAAAACTTTTTTCCATGGAGACACTTTTGAAAATACCTTATCACCGACTTGATACTCAATTTCTTTCCGTTTCAAATCCGCGTAGGGTTTCTGTCTATCCGAAGTGGCTTTTAGACAATCACAAATTTCCTTTACCTTCTCTTTGGTTTCTTTGACCAGATCAACTCTGTGAATCTGATTTTCTCTAAGCTCAGTCCAATACAAAATTGTTCGACACTTACATCCATACAATGTCTCATAAGGCGCCATCTTCAAACTCAACTGATAATTGTTGTTGTAAGCAAACTCCACCAACGGTAAGTACTTTTCCCAACTACCTTGGAATTCCAATTCACAACATCGGAGCATGTCTACCAAGATTTGAATTACTCGCTCAGACTGACCATCAATCTGTGGACGAAAAGTGGTGCTAAAATTTAGCTTTGTACCTAAAGCTTCTTGTAACTTTTTCCAAAATCATGAAGTGAACCTCGGATCTCTATCCAATACAATCAATATAGGTGCACCATGAAGTCTAACAATTTCACCAATGTAAAATTTAGCAAACTTATCAAGTGAGTAACCGATACGCACTGGAATAAAATGAGCCGATTTAGTCAATTTATCGATAATAACCCATATAACATCTTTCTTTCTTGGAGTTAAAGGCAACCCTATCACAAAATCCATAGCAATCTGGTCCCATTTCCACTCGGGAATCATGATGGAGTGAAGTAAACCTGAAGGCACTTGGTGTTCAGCCTTTACTTGCTGACAGACTAAGCATTTCAATATAAATTTTGAGATATCTCTTTTCAGACCATTCCACCAATACATTTTCTTCAAGTCATTATACATTTTTGTACTGTTCGGGTGAATTGACAAACAACCGTTGTGTGCCTCATGTAAAATATTTTGAATCAACTCAGTGTCCTTCAAAACACAAATCCTACCACGAAATCTCAAACAACCATCAGAGTCACTCAAAAAATCCAGTTCACTGCTGGACTCACACTGAATTCTCCTAGATTGCAGCTCTTTATCAACTTTCTGAGCATCACAAATCTGTTGAAGAAAAGTTGGTCTAGCTCTCAACTCGACTAGAATCAAACCATTATCGGACCAAGTTAGCCGTGTACTCATAGCCCCCAAGGCAAACAATGACTTCCTACTCAAAGCATCGGCGACCACATTCGCCTTACTCGGATGGTAATCAATCACCAACTCATAATCTTTTAATAGTTCCAACCATATTCGTTGCCACAAGTTCAAATCCTTTTGAGTCATCAAGTACTTAAGACTTTTATGGTCGGTATAAACATGGCATTTCTCACCAAATAAATAATGTCGCCAAATCTTCAAAGCAAACACTATGGCAGCCAACTCTAAGTCATATGTCGGATAGTTCTTCTCGTGAGGCTTCAACTGTCTCGAAGCATAAGCTACGACTTTGCCCTCTTGCATAAGCACACATCCCAAACCATTTAAGGAAGCATCACTATAAATCACAAATTCTTTACCTGACTCAGGTTGTACCAAAATCGGATCCTCAATCAGCAGTACCTTTAATTTCTCAAAACTCTATTGGCACTTTTTCCATCCATTCAAACTTGACATCTTCTGTAACAACTTCGTCATTGAAGTAGCAATCATGGAGAATCCTTTAACAAACCGTTTGTAATAACTGGCCAAGCCTAGAAAGCTTTTAACCTCAGTTACATTCTTCGACGGTTTTCATTCAACAATAGTTGAGATCTTACTTGGGTCAACTTTAATACCATCACCCGAAACAATGTGGCCAAAAAATCCAACTTCTCGAAGCCAAAACTCGCTTTTATTAAATTTAGCATAAAATTGCATGTCTCTCAAGGTTTGCAAAACAGCTTTCAAATGTTCGACATGCTCGAATTCATCACGATAATATATCAACATGTCATTAATAAAAACAACCACAAATTTATCCAAATACGGTTGGAAAATACAGTTCATCAATTCCATTAATGAGGTGGGAGCATTTGTTAAACCAAAAGGCATGACAAGAAATTCACAATGTGAAACAGTCCAATTTAGACCCTAATCAGAACGGTGGTTTCAGGACCATGAATTCGAGTCAAAAAAATATTTAAATATTATTTTTTGTGTTGATTATATGTGAATTTGCATATGTGAAATTTTCGTATGAAAATTTGATTATTTATGTGCTTAATTTAATAAAATGACTTAATCGCGTAAAATGAAAACTTGATAGCTTAATGTATAAGGGCTGAATTGTTGTTGTCTTTTTAAATGGAAGTACTTATGTTTTAATTAGGCCATTGGCTATATGAGTGGACTATTGTAGACATGTTTTATATGGTTTTATAATTAAAAATTTATGGTTAAAAATGTAAAATAATAAACGATATACATATGATATATTATAACATAAAAAAATAAAGCCATGCATTTTGTTCATACTTTTGACCAAAACTAAAAAGAAATAAAAGAAACTAAAACTTGGTATATTCGGCCATTTTTCAGGCTTGATTCAAGGTTAGTTTGGTTTTGATTTTTGATAATTTTTACGTTTTTGAGATCGTTGCTTCGAATACTATCCGACCCATGCTAGAATTTTTTATTTTGATGGATGTTTTGTGTTTTTCCATTGATGAATATTTGTGTTTTGTGATGTTTGATGATGAAATATTAAAAATATGTTTTAGATTAACATGTTTTGTATTTGAGTTTTTGAAGATTTTGAGTAATTAGGACTAAATTGCAAAAATAAAAAATTGAGGGACTAAAATGTAAAATAAATGAAATGTGTGAAATTATATATGCTAGATGAACATTCGGCCTAAGCATGATGAATGGATATTTTGTGTATTTTGTGTTTTATGCAATTAGGACTAATTTGTAAAACTATGAAATATTAGGGGTAAAATAGTAATTTTCCCATTTATGTGTTGTTGGATTAAATTAAATGAAATTGTGTTTAAATGAGGTTAATTTGAAATTATCTAGATCAAGAACAAAAGAAATCAGACTTGGATCGGGGAAACGCAAAAATAGTCGAATAGCCGATTTATAACGTTTGTCGATTTTTAAGGTAAGTCTTTAAGCAATTAAACATCATTTATCTTGAATGTAAATTAGTTTAATATGCTATTTTGGAATATATAGATTCATAAAAGAGCTAGCCGAATCTGTTTAAGCATAGAAATACTAAATTTGAGGTTAATTCGACTGAGTTATATCATTTAAAAGTCCGTATGATTTATATAGAATATCTGGATTTTTTGTTATATGAATTGTGTACGAGACAGCTTTATAATAGTGATATTCGGGCTTTGAGCCTAGTAATCTTTATGCTGGTAAATGTAATCGGGTTTTATGCCTAGCAGGCTTATTGTCGGTGAATAAAAATCAGACCTTGAGTCTAGCAGGCCTTGTGCCGGTGTTTGATTCAGGCTTATGCCTAGTAGGTTTTATGCCGGTGATTTATTTTCAAGTCTATACCTATAAGATTTCATGTTGATGTGGTAATTGAGGAAGTAAACCAAGCTTAATGAACCTTGTACATTCGGCCACATAGGTATGTATATATGTGATGATATATTGGATCTTGTATATATTCGGCCATAGAGGTATGTATTTATGTGATGATATATTGGATCTTGTATATTCAGCCACATAGGTAAGAATTTATGTGGTGTTATAAATGAACTTGTATATTCAGCCATATAGGTATGTACTTATGTGATGATATATTGAACCTTGTATACTCAGCCATATAGGTATGTAGATATGTGATATTATATTTGATCTTGCATATTCGGCCAAATGAGTGATGATGGTATATGAAGTTAAATTTGGTTTTGTGAGCTTGTATAAATGTGAGGAAGTATATCTAAATTTATAATGATATTTGGCTTTGAAAGTTGAATGAAAGCTTGCAAAATGTTAACTTTATAAGTATTTGGCTAAAGTGGTAGTTATGTTAATCATGTGTGGTTTTGGATTGATTAAGTTAAAATTTAATATTACATTGATTTAGTAAAATTAGTTTATTTAGGATTTTTTAAGAAGTTGATATATATTATTGAGTTGATAATTGCTTATGACTTACTAAGCTATAAAAGCTTACTCTGTGTATATGTGAGTATCTGTTTTATAGGTTTTGGATTCGAGTTACGAGCTCGGGGATCATCAGTCAAGTCTATCACACTATCGACTGTCTTCGGTATTTTAATAAGCAAACTTTCGAACCTATGGCATGTATAAACTAGATTCTGTTTTGGAATATTGTATTTTGGTTTGTGTTTAATGAGAGCCATGCGAAAATGGCTAAGTTGATTTATGAAATTATGAAATTTCGGGTATAATTTTTAAGTGTGCTATGCGTGATTAATGATGGAGTGAATTGAATATGACTTTGGTGATTTGGTTATGTGATTAATTTAGATGATAGAAATATAAATACTAAAGGTGATGAAGTTCGGTCAAGGTATATATATTTATAAATGGCATAAATGTTAAGAATTGAACTTGTGGTTTGATTTATGTGTGATATTTATGGTTAATGTATGTGATTAATATGTTATATACTATGAACGAATGGTATATGTGATTTGTATTATATGTTTTAGAAATGGATTGTTAATGGTTGGTGAATTTGATTATGGTTAATAAGTTGGTCATGTGTATATAAAATTTCATAAGTATAGTTAAATGATTCGATTTTAATTGTTTATAGATAAAGTATACAGATGAAATTGATCGATAAGTTTGATATAGGCGTTAATGTAAATGGGAATTTGATGATATGTATATAAATAAGTTCAAATATTGTAAAGATTTTGTAATTTGGATAACAAATGAGTAAGGTGTTGATTATATTTATATGTACATTTGTATGTATGTGTTATTGAATGATAATGGTCATTATGATTTGGTTGTAATGGAATTGTATTTATGTATATTTAATAAGTAACAAACATGTTTATATATATACGAATATGACATGTGTTAGCATGAGAATGTTCAGAACTATATTTGTAACACCCCTCACCCGTATCTAATCCCGGGACAGGGTTCAAGGTGTTACCATTGTTGACTCAACCAACTATACAAAATCGGGCCATAAAAAATTTTCAAACAATTTAAAAACTTCTCTTTTCACGTGAAATCTATCTTATATACGGACTTACGAGGCCTAAATCATACATTTGGGGTGGTTCAGAACCCAACCGAGAACTCATGAAAAACTTAGAAAAGTTTCATGCATCAAGATTCCACATGCCCGTGTGGATATAGAACACACGGCTGTGTGCTAGGGACACGCCCATATCCTGAACCCGTGTCTGAAAACCTGGGCATTTTGCCAAAACCACACAGCCCAAGCACACACTTGTGCCCTATAACCGTGTCCATCACACGACCGAGACACACATACGTGTCTCTTGCCCATGTACTACTAGCATGCATGCTGACTTTATGGCACGGCCTAGGCACACGCCCGTGTGGCTTGCCCGTGTACTAAAATGACTTTAAAGTTTTAAGAGCAGGGGATGCACGACCATCACACACACCCATAAGCATGAGCCATGTGTCACACACAGCCTAGACACACACCCGTGTGTCTTACCCGTGTGGACAAACTAGACTATCTTCCAAGCTATTTTGTCACCCATTTTTGCACAACCTACACAAGATCATTTCAGTATACAAATTTCATCATAACGGACACCAATTCATCCATAGAAAGAAAATTGTATACATTCATCAAAGTGAATAATAGCCATTATTCCAGGCTTGATACAAAATGAAGGGCTTTTGACTTGAGCCAAAATACATAAATAATTCTCTTAATCCAACATCCTAGTCTAGCCCTATACATGCCACCTTCAAAAATATATATCAAGCTATACTGAGTATTGCGGCTGATAGTGTGATTGATATCTCTGACTTTAAGGGATCCTTAAGCTAGCTTGGTGACACTAAAAGAAAAAGGAAAGGAAATGGAGTAAGCGTAAAGCTTAGTAAGTTGCATATAAATAAATATACAACAATCTCACCATTTACCATCATGCTTATAGCTCAAAGGTAAACACAACTTAACTTACTCATTATCATCTACTCGAGTCTCATTTTCTAAATTTAAGCTCGTTTCTCATGCTTATCATATAGGTACCTGTAACACTCATAACATGATCATCCTTTCTTTATCAAAATTGAACTATAACTTTCACCATTGAACCGTTGTAATACTATTGGATATTCCGTGAACCTTCAACATGGGATATATTGCCGATGCCATGTCCCAGACATGTTCTTACACTGGCTTTCATATATGCGTGCTGATGCATGTCCCAGTCATGTCTTACACTAGCACAACTCTTAGCCGATGCGTGTCCCAAACACGTCTTACACTGGCTATCTCTGTCGAGGTCGATGCATGTCCCAGACATGTCTTACTCTAGCACTCATCTCTATTTCGATGCCATGTCCCAGACATGGTCTTACACTGGCTCTCATAATGTGGCCAAAGCATGTCCCAGACATGTCTTACACTGGCGCACAAATCACCCAATGTCTTGGCACAAATATCCAGTTCATATCCTGAGGTTTCAACGGGATATTTCTACTATCTCAATATTACAAGACATTCTCAATTTATAACTTAACAACTCGTACAATATCAATTCAATGACAATATGAATACAAGTATTAACAGTTTAGTTGTATTATTTACATACAACTTACCTTGGTTTACAAAAAGTACTTGACTAGTTGGCTTATTCGGATTGCTTGGCTTTTCCCCGGTCTAGGCTCTGTTTTGGAAAATCTTGATCTATAATAATAATATACATCCATTAGTCACTAAACACAATTAGGCACTCATAAATTCACAACTTTGGTAAAATCACCATTTTTCCCCTAAGCCTTGGCAAAATGACCATTTTACCCCTATGCCCGAAAATCAATTTTTATCAAATTTCCTCGTATTTCAAGCCTAGCTAAACTCTTTTTACTACTATGGCAATCCCAAATTCTCACTATTTCACATACTAACCACCTATTTTGCAACTTATGCAAAATAGTCCTTTTAGGTGTTTTCATGCTAACACCTTTCACAAAAATTGTTTATAACACAACTAGGACTCATATTCTTCCATAAAAACTCTGCATATATCACAAATACATCCATGGAAAAATCCTAAACTTTTGACCATTTTGTAAGATATCACCCTTATTTGAAAGCTTATGCTTCAAGGGTCTCAAAAATATAAAAATCTTGAAGAAAACTCTTTAAAATCACTTACTTATGAGTGCTTTAAGTTGCTGTAGATTTTTGAGCTTTCAAACCTCTATTTTGGCTGATATTTTCGGTGATAGAGAAGAAAATGAGAAGGTGATATCATATTTTCTTATTTATTCCTATTTTAGTCAAATTAGCCACCAAACCCAACCAAACTTGGACTTTTTGACCAATTTGTCTCCCATGGCCGGCCAAGCACTCTAAAAAGGGTCTAATTTCCCTTTAAATACTCCAAATTTTGATTCTCTAGCTATTAGACACATTTGGGTACTAAAATGCAACTTTTGCCTTTTATGCAATTTAGTCCTTTATCGCAATCGGGCTTGAAAACATTAAAAGTAACTTACCAAATTTTTATGCACTAATATAATAGTACCATAACCTCATAAAAATAATAAAAATAATTTTTCTATCTTCGAATTTTTGGTCTCGAGACCACTATTCTAACTAGGCCCTAAATCGGGTTATTACATTTCTCCCCCCTTAGGGATTTTCGTCCTCGAAAATATTATCAGTGAATAAGTTTGGATACTGTTCTCTCAGAGACTCCTCGTGTTCCCATGTGGCTTCCTGGACCCCATGTCTATGCCACAAAACCTTCACAAGCGGTATACTCTTATTTCTTAACTGTTTGACCTCTCGAGCTAATATCTTGACCGGTTTTTCACCATACGTCATATCTGTGAGAATCTCAACTTCAGTTGGTGCAATTATATGCGAAGGGTCTGATCTATATCAGCATAGCATGGATACGTGAAATACGTCGTGAATCTTTTCTAACTCTGGCGACAACCTCAAACGGTAGGCAACAGGCCCTACTCTCTCGGTAACCTCATAAGGTCCTATAAAACGAGGACTCAAATTGTCTTTTCTACCAAATCTGAGGAATTTCCTCCACGGGGAAACTTTCAAAAATACCTTATCCCCGACTTCAAACTCAATCTCCCTTCGTTTCAAATCCACGTAGGATTTTTGTGTATCCGAGGCGGCTTTCAAATAGTCACGAATCACCTTAACTTTTTCCTCAGCCTCTTTAATCAAATCAACCCTGTGAAACTGACTCTCTCTCAACTCAGTCCAAAATAGGGGCTTTCGGCACTTTCACCCGTACAAAACCTCATAAGGCGCTATTTTTAGACTCGACTGATAGCTGTTGTTGTAGGCAAATTCAACCAATGGTAAGTTTTTTTCCCAACTTCCTTGGAACTCGAGTACACAACACCTCAATATGTCCTCTAAGATTTGTATTACTCTTTCAGACTGTCCGTCACTTTGCGGATGAAATGCCGTACTGAAACTCAACATGGCTCCTAAAGCTTCTTGCAACTTCTTCCAAAACCTCGAGGTGAACCTTAGGTCTCGATCAGATACAATCGATAACGGCACACCATGAAGCCTCACAATCTCAGAAACATACAAGTCGGCCAACTTTTCAAGGGAGTAGTCGGCACACACCGGTATGAAGTGTTCTGACTTAGTGAGTCTATCAACAATAGCCCATACTGCATCTTTCTTTTTTAGGGTTAGAGGTAAATTGGTCATGAAGTCCATGGTGATACGATCCCATTTCCACTCGGGAATCATAATAGGCTGAAGTAAACCCGAAGGCACTTGATTTTTAGCCTTTACTTGTTGACACACTAGGCACTTGGATACGAACTCAGAAATGTCTCTTTTCATACCCGACCACCAATACATTTTCTTAAGGTCGTTGTACATTTTCACTCTACCCGGGTGAATTGACGAACAACCATTGTGTGCCTCTCGTAAAATCTTCTGAATGAGCTCGCTATCTTTGGGTACACAAACTCTATCTTTGAACATTATACACCCATCAGTACTAACACAAAAATCTGACTCAACCTCTGATTCACATTGAGTTCTCTTAGCTTGTAGTTTCTCGTCATCTTTCTGAGCTTCGCAAATTTCATGAAGAAAAGTCGGTCTGGCTCTTAACTCTGCTATGACCGATCCATCACTAGATATAGTCAATTGAGTGTTCATGACTTTCATAGCAAACAACGACTTTCTACTCAAAGCGTCGACGACTACATTCTCCTTTTCTGGATGGTAGTCAATGATCAACTCATAATATTTTATTAGCTCTAACCAACGTCGTTGCCTCAAATTCAATTCTTTCTGAGTTATTAAATACTTTAGACTCTTGTGATCGGTAAATACTCTACATTTCTCCCCATACAAATGGTTTCGCCAAATCTTCAGGGCGAACACTATAGCTGCTAGCTTTAAGTCATGGGTCGAATAATTTCTCTCGTGAGGTTTTAACTGTCTCGAGGCATAGGCTATAACTTTTCCTTCTTGCATGAGTACACACCCCAAACCATTTAGGGAGGCATCACTATGAATTACAAATTCTTTACCCGACTCTGGTTGCACTAAAATTGGGGCTTCGATCAACAAAGCCTTTAACTTCTCGAAGCTCTGTTGGCACTCTTCTGTCCATTCGAACTTGACATCTTTCTACAATAGCCTTGTTATCGGTATAGCTATCATGGAGAATCCATTTACAAATTGTTTATAGTATCTTGCTAGCCCCAAAAAACTATGAACCTCTGTTACATTCCTTAGTGGTTTCTATTCCACAATAGCTGAGATCTTACTTGGGTCAACTTTAATCCCGTCACCCGACACAATATGTCCTAGAAACCCGACCTCTTTGAACCAAAACTCGCTCTTACTAAACTTGGCATAAAGTTTTTTATACCTTAAGATCTACAACACAATTCTCAAATGCTCTGCGTGCTCATTCTCGTTACGCGAACAAATCAAGATGTCATCAATAAAAACGACGACGAACCTATCCAAATACGGTTGAAAGATACGGTTCATCAAGTCAATAATACCGTTGTGGCATTTGTCAATCCAAAAGGCATAACAAGAAACTCATAATGCCCATATCTTGTCCGAAAAGCAGTTTTCGGTACATCATGTTCCTTGACTCTTAACTGGTAGTAGCCTGATCTTAAGTCTATCTTAGAGAACACAGTGGCTCCTCTCAATTGACCGAAGAGATCATCGATCCTCGACAAGGGATACTTGTTCTTCACTGTCACCTTGTTAAGCTATCTGTAGTCGATACATAACCTCATCGACCCGTCCTTTTTCATAAAAAGCGCTGGAGCACCCCATGGTGAATAACTCGGTCTAGCAAAACCTTTGTCTGTTAACTCTTGCAACTGTACTTTTAACTCTTTTAACTCGGTAGGGGCCATCCTAAAAGGTGTAATCGAGATTGGCGTCATACCAGGAGCCAACTCAATACCAAACTCAAACTCCCTCTCTGGGGGTAACCCTGGTAACTCCTCCGAAAAGACATCTGTAAACTCACAAACCACTGATACTGACTTAATCTTTGACTCGGACACTTGGGTATTCAGTACAAAAGCTAGATAAGCTTCATAAATTTTTATCAAATATCTTTCGGCTGCTAAAGACGATACTATCACAGACAAGTTATCCGACTTATCTGGCCAAACTCGAAGAACATTTCCATCCTCACATCTTAACTAAATTACTTTTCTCCCACAGTCTACTACAACGCCATGGGAGGTCAACCAATCCATCCCAAGAATTACATCAAATTCATTAAAAGGCAACAACATCAAGTTGGTCGGAAAGCAATGGCCTCTAATCGCCAAAGGACAATTTTTACATACTCGGTCCACTAATACATGCTTGCCTAACGGGTTAGACACTTTTATTACAAACTTAGTGGACTCTACTAACATTTTTATACGAGGTATTAATTCCATACATATGTAAGAGTGGGTAAATCTCGGGTCAATTAAAGCGACAACAGTTATATCATTAATAAAAAAGGTACCCGTGATCACGTCTCGAGACTCTGCCTCTTCTTGGGCTCGTATAGCATAGGTCCTCACTGGCGTTTTACCTTCAGATCTTAGCGTGACCTCTCTTAGTGCACCTGTACTACTATTCCCACTCTTGGGGTTCCTTTGAGGGCTACCCCTCAAGGGAGCACAACTTGCTTTCACCTCTTATTTTCTCTCTCTCGTCCATCTCAGGGCACTCGCGGATAAAGTGGTCAAGTGACCCACACTTGAAACAGACCCTCTCGCTTATTCGATATTCGCCCAAGTGGCGTCTTCCACATTGTGAACACTCTGGCCTATTTGGCTGAGCACTACCGACACTTGCCACTGAGGTTGTTTAGGCTTTAGATGCCATGTTCTGTCGATTCTTGTTTCTCTTCGAACATCCAAATGAAGTATTCGATTGGGTAGTAAACTCTTTTAACCTCTTGGAGGAGGACTAATGCGTCTTCTCTATCTGTCTTCTCTTAAAATCTCGCTACTCAATGGCCGCATTCCTTCTCTCCTTCACCAGCTCTTCTTCTTTACATGCTCTCTCAATGTGCATCACAAATTCTCTTAGCTCTAGGATGCCCACAAACACTCGAATGTATTCATTGAAGCCATCCTCAAACCTCTTACACATAGTAGATTCAGTGGATATGCATTCTCGCGCATACTTGCTGAGTTTTACAAACTCCCACTCATACTCTGTCACAGTCTTATCACCTTGTTTCAACTCTAGAAATTCCTTTCTTTTTTGGTCCATAAACCTCTGGCTAATATACTTCTTTCGAAACTCTTCTTGGAAGAATTCCCAAGTCACTCTTTCTATCGGTACTACAGACACGAGAGTGTTCCACCATTGATAAGCCGAGTCTCGTAAAAGTGACACAGCACACTTCACGCGCTCTTCAGGCGTGCATGATAGCTCATCGAATACCCTTATGGTATTTTCTAGCCAAAACTTCGCTCTCTACGGGTCATCATCTACACTAGCCCAAAATTCCTCAGCCTTTTACTTTCGGATCTTGTTTACTGGAGGCTTCTCTCGTCTAAACACATCCGTACCTTGCGGAGCCATCAGGGCGTATTGAGGAATAGGAGGAGGTGGGGGTGGTGGGGTGTTCAGGTTTGCACGAACAAACTCTGTATACCAAGCATCCATCATTCGGAGGTAGGCTTCCCTAGCCCCTCCGCCTTGGCCCCGGCGCATTACTTTCCATGTCATCTGTCGTGGTTCTATCAGGATCCATTACTATAATAAACACAATTTATAATTGTCAGGAATCATCACACTATCAATATGCATATATATGGCATGTATAGCTAGACTCGTTGTAATATCCCGAATTAGGGCCTAATCGGAATAGTGGTTTCGTGACCACAAATTCGAGATAGAAATAATTATTTTGTAATTATTTTGATGTTTATGATATGATTGCATGATTGTGTGAAAATTTTGTGATGAAATTCTATGCATAAAGTGTTTAAGTTGAAATTAGAGACTAAATCGAATAACTTGCAAAACTTGCATTCTAAAAGTTTTTAGTATGAAATTACTTTGGAATATTAATGAGGAGGTCTTAAATAGCAATTTGACCAATTTCTAAAATTTTGGACAAAAATGGGCTTGTACATGAAAATTTTCAAAGAAAGGTATTAAGGGTATTTTGGTCATTTGGTAATTAAAAGATTAAAAAAAGGAAAAAGATGGCAAAATATGTCCATCTTCTTCATTAGGACGAAAATTAAAGGGTTCTCCATAGCTAGGGTTTCTTCAACTTTTAAGCCTTGATTGTAAGTGATTTCTATGCCCGTTTTTAATGTTCTTTACGTTTTTGGAATCCCGGTAGCTCGATTTAGCTTATGCTAGCAAAAATTTAACCTAGGGTTCATATTTGGAAAAATAACCATAGGTAAAATTTGTGTATTTTGGTGTTTTATAATAGAATATGAGGTTTTAAATTATGTCAGACAACTTGTACTACTCGGTTTTAAGCGAAAACGAGTAAAAAGAGCTTAATCGGTAAAAATACCTAATAGTCATAAGTACATGTTGATACCGCCATAGAAGGGAAAAATGATCAGCATGTCATAAAACATAAGAATAAGGGATGAAGTTTAATTTCCGAGTCTAGGGGCAAAAGTGTAATTATGCAAAAGTTTAAGGGCAAAAATGTAATTTTGCCAAAGTTCGTATTAAATGCTGTTTTGATGAATGTATGTATTAAATAAGATTAATTTGGCATTATAGAACAAGGGGAAAAACAAAGTTTACGAAGAATAGGCTCGATTGCTAATAATTTTATACCGAGGTAAGTTCATGTGTAAATGTAGTAACATAATTGTCATTCTAAGTAATTTAATATTATTTATGTGATATGATGATTAATATCATGAAATATTATGCTTTATGGTTATTATTGAATAATATGTAAATTATGATTTGCTACCGAGTATCGGTTTTGATGTTCCGTGGAAGACGGCAAAGATGTGTAATCGAGGAAAAAGCCCGTTTGAACCTTAGGAATAGATTAGAATACAAGTGAGATGTAGCTAGGCATCCGAGCTCGTTGAGTTGAGTCCGAGTTCGTGAGATGTAACTAGGCATCCGAGCTCGTTGAGTTGAGTCCGAGTTCACTTATGGATGCGAACGCCCGAGCTCGTTGAGTTGAGTCCGAGTTCGCTTATGGGCGGGTTACATGGTAGCTTGGCTATATATGTGGCACTTATGTACAAACTTTCCGTGTATTCAAATTATATTCCGATGTGTTCAACGGGTGAATCTTAAAAGAATAAGGAGAATGCCTAAAACGAAGGTGACATGTTGGTAAGTGTGCTAAATGAGAAAATTTGACAGGTATGAGCTTAAACCCTCGGGTTGAAAACTTGGTAAGATGAAATCGTAGAAAGATATTAAATGTAAATCATGTTTTATGTGGGATTGTGTGATTATGTTACTTGCTATTTACATGTGAACTTACTAAGCATTTATGCTTACTCCCTCCTTTTCTTTCATTGTAGTTTTGACAAGCCGGCTTGAGAATCGGGATAGGTCGAAGACTCGTTCACACTATTCGAAGGCTTAAATCGGTAAAATGGCTTGTATATTTTGAATGTGGCATGTATGGCAAAATACTCACTTTGTCTAATTGATCTTATGATATGGCTATGGTTTGGCAAGAAAAGGGTTTGTAAATGATTAGCCATTGGAATGACCAATCTAAGTCATATTTGATGTTATGTATGTTTAAAATGATATTTAGTCCATGAAAATCCTTAGTAAAGTGAAATTTGTCATAAAACAGAATCTGACAGCAGCAGTGATGTAAATTTGAAAAATCACTAAAAATAGTGGAAATGGAATTAAATGATGAGCAAGTTATGAAATTGAAGCTTAATGAGTCTATTTTGATATGGATTGAACAAAACAGGTATATGAATTATAATTTATGAGACATTTGAATTTTTGTGAAACAGGGCCAGAGTGATTTCTGGATCCTCTGTTCTGACTTTGGAAATTCACCATAAATTGTATAAAAATAATTAGAAGTCATACTTTATATGTACATGTTTCTTATTGAGTCTAGTTTTAAAAGAAACAAACGTAATAGTAATTGAAATTCTTTACAGAGATATATCTGATTTGTAATACACATAGGTCAGAGCAGTCAAACCCTGAAATAGGGGAGACTTTAACTAATAAACTGTACTAATTGGCCCAGTCAAAAATTCTAGAAAAAAATTAGTAAATAGATATAAGAGTCTAGTTTCAGGAAAAATTTACGGAATTGGATTTTAAGTTTTGAAACTCGAGATATGAATTTTTAAGCTACTGTGATGCAAATTGCTAGCTTGACTAAAAATTTTAAAATTAAATTGTTTGAGCTGTTTAAGCAATGAATTAAGTCTGTTAACACCTTGTGCTAGACTACGGAAACGGTCTTGGGTACGGGGCGTTACATTTGGTGGTATCAGAGTAGGTTTAGTCGGTTCTCGGACTAACGTGTTGTATGTATGGATTTTGCTATACATGTCATATATATATTGTGATAGTGTGACGACTTCTAACCTTTTAAATGATTTTTTTATAATAAATGGATCCCGATCCAGTTGCGGCTGATGATGTAGAGAGTAATGTACCAACTCTGGCTGAAGGGGCGGTGCCAACTGAAAATCCACCTCCTACTGTTGGTCAAGGAGGAGGAGAAGGGGCTCGGGAAGCCTTTCTCCAAATGATGATGCTTAGTATACAGAGTTCGTTCGTACGAAACCGAATGCACAACCTCCCCCACCTCCCCCGATTCCCCAACCTGTACCTCTGATGCCTCAAGGTGTGGATCTGATGAAATTTCATAGAACTTCAGTTGACAGAATCTGCAAGCAAGGGGCCGAAGAATTCAGGGCAAATGTTGATGATGATGCCAAGAAAGCAGAGTTTTGGCTCGAGAATTCTATTCGAGTATTTGATGAATTGTCGTATACACCTGAGGAATGCTTGAAATGTGCTATATCATTATTGAGGATTGACTTATCATTGGTGGAAGACATTGACTTGATGAGTACCGAAAGAAGAAAGTAACTTGGGAGTTCTTTCAAGAAGAATTTCGGAAGAAATATATCAGTGAAAGATTTATTGATCAGAAGCGTAAAGAGTTTCTTGAATTAAAGCAGGGGAACATGACAGTTACTGAATACGAAAGGGAGTTCGTCAAGTTGGGTAAGTATGCTAGAGAATACATTCCTACAGAAGCTAAAATGTGTAGACGATTTGAAGACGGACTCAATGAAGACATCAAAGTATTTGTTTGGATTCTTGAATTAAAAGAAATGGTAGTATTGGTTGATCGAGCTTGCAAGGCTGAAGAACTACTTAAAGAGAAGAAAAAGGCAGAGGCTGAGACTAAAAATTGGAAGAAAAGGCCAACGAGCAGTTCATTCTCACAGCAATCCAAAAAATCTAGAAATACGAATCCTCGTTCACAGGTTTCAGCTGGACAATCATGTGAAAATGTTAAGAAGCAAAATGTGGGTCCTAAATCTCAGACTACTTCTGCGGCTAGTGTGGGAAATACAAGATTTGTTAAGCCTGAGTGCCAGCGGTGTGGCAGAAATCATTTTGGCCTATGTAGAGCGAATGAATGTTTTCGGTGTAGTTCTCTAGATCATTTTATTAGACACTGCCCAGAGATAGCTGAGAAAGAAAAATTTCAGAATGTAAAAGCTAGTGGTGCAGACTCGAGGGGAAGATATTCGAGAAAAGCTGGAAATGAAGCAAGCAGCAAAAATGTAGCCAGAGATTCAGCAGCTAAATCTGAAGCAAGAGCTCCAGCTAGAACTTATGCTATAAAGGCACGTGAAGATGCTTCATCACCCGACGTGATTACTGGTATATTGTCTAGTATGAATATACCTGTTGAGAACACATAATTTATGATTAAAGTGTCGAATTCGTTAGGCAAATGTGTGATAGTTGATAAAGTATGCAGGAAATGCCCTTTAATGATTCGGGGTCATTACTTTCCGGTCGACTTGATGTTGTTGCCGTTTGATGAATTTGATGTTATTTTGGGTATGGATTGGTTGACATTGCATGATGCTATAATAAATTACAAAGAAAAGGTTATAGAATTAAAGTGTGAAAGTGGTGAAATTCTGCGGGTTGAATCAGACAAATCAGAGGCATTATTTAGTGTGATTTCTTCGATGCCGACTCAGAGATATTTGAGGAAGGGTTATGAAGTTTATTTGGCGTATGTAATTAATACAAAAGAAGTTGAAAAGAAAGTTGAATCAGTGCCGATTGTGTGTGAATTTGCGGACGTATTTCCAAAAGAATTGCCGGGTTTGCCTCCAGTCAGGGGAGTAGAATTTGGTATTGATTTGATACCGGGAACAGCTCCGATCTCGATTGCTCCATATAAAATGGCACCAGCAGAGTTGAAAGAATTAAAGTCGCAGTTGCAAGAGTTGACTGATAAAGGCTTTGTGAGACCGAGTTTTTCACCTTGGGGTGCTCCCGTGTTATTTGTGAAAAAGAAGGATGGTTCTATGAGATTGTGTGTTGACTATCGGCAGTTAAACTAGGTGACAATCAAGAACAAGTATCCGTTGCTGAGAATTGATGATTTATTTGATCAGCTAAAAGGAGCAACATGGTTTTCAAAGATTGACTTGAGTTCTGGGTATTACCAGCTGCGAGTAAAAGAGTCGGATGTGCCTAAAGCGCTTTTAGAACAAGGTGCGGTCATTATGAATTTTTAGTTATGCCATTCGGGTTGACAAATGCTCTCTTTGTGTTTATGGATTTAATGAATCGCATATTTCAACCATACTTGGACAAATTTGTTGTGGTGTTTATAGATGATCTTTTAATTTATTCAAAAGATGAGACAGAGCATCTTGAGCATTTGAGGATAGTTTTGCAAACTTTGAGAGATAAGCATTTGTATGCTAAGTTTAGTAAAAGTGAATTTTGGCTCCAGGAAGTTGGATTTTGGGTCATATTGTTTTGAGGTGATGGTATACGGGTTGATCCTAGTAAAATTTCAGCCATTGTTGATTGGAAACCAGAAAAATGTAACCGAGGTTAGAAGTTTCTTGGGGCTAGCTGGGTATTATCGGCGTTTGTAAATGGATTTTCTATAATTGCTGCTCCTATGACTAGACTACTCCGAAAGAATGTTAAATTTGAATGGACGGAAGAATGTCAACAGAGTTTTGAAGAATTGAAAAAGTTATTAACTAAAGCACCAGTGTTGGTACAACCCGAATCAGGTAAAGAATTTTTGGTGTATAGTGATGCTTCTCGAAATGGTTTAGGATGTGTACTTATGCAAGAAGGAAAAGTGGTGGCTTATGCTTCGAGGCAGTTAAAATCTCATGAAAGAAATTATCTAACTCATGATTTGGAATTAGCTGCTATAGTGTTTGCTTTGAAGATTTGGCGACATTATTTGTATGGTGAAAAGTGTCGAGTATAAACCGACCACAAAAGTCTTAAGTACTTGATGTCACAAAAAGACTTTAATTTGAGAGAGCGAAGATGGTTGGAGTTGTTGAAAGATTACGAGCTTGTTATTGATTACCATCCGGGAAAAGCAAATGTGGTTGCCGATGCTTTAAGCAGAAAATTACTATTTGCTTTGAGAACTATGAACACTCAGTTAAAAATATCAAATGATGGTTCGATTCTAGCAGAGTTAAGAGCAAGATCGATGTTTTTACAAGAGATTTTTGAAGTTTAGAAAAGCGATGAGGATTTGCAAGCCAAGAGAAAACAGTGTGAAGCTGATACGGGGTCAGATTTCAAAATTGATTCTGATGGTTGCTTGATGTTTAAAAATCGGATTTGTGTACAGAAAAATAATGAGTTGATTCAAAAGATTTTGCATGAAGCACATAATGGTTGTTTGACGGTTCATCCGGGCAGTACGAAAATGTATAATGACTTGAAAAAAAGGTACTAGTGGAGTGGAATGAAAAGAGATATTTCTGAGTTTGTATTAAAGTGCTTAGTTTGTCAACAAGTGAAAGCTGAACACCAAGTACCTTCGGGATTACTCCAGCCTATCATGGTTCCTGAATGGAAATGGGATCGGATTACTATGGATTTTGTATCAGGATTGCCATTAACTCTGGGGAAGAAAAATACCATCTGGGTAATAGTTGACAGACTGACTAAATCGGCTCATTTTATTCCGGTACGTACGGATTATTCTCTTAATAAGTTGGCTAAATTGTATATCCGTGAGATTGTTAGACTTCATGGGATACCTTTGTCATTCATTTCGGATAGATATCTGAGATTTACTTCACGGTTTTGGTAAAAGTTGCAAGAGGCATTAGGTACAAAGTTAAATTTTAGCACTGCCTTTCATCCACAAACTGATGGACAATCAGAGAGAGTAATTCAGATTCTTGAAGACATGCTCTGATGTTGGGTATTGGAATTTCAAGGTAGTTGGGGAAGGTACTTACCGTTAGTAGAATTTGCTTATAATAATAGTTATCAGACGAGTTTGAAGATGGCACCTTATGAAGCATTGTATGGTCGTAAATGTCGGACACCATTGTATGGACTGAACTCAAGGAAAATCAGATTTATGGAGTTGATCTAATAAAAGAAACCGAAGAAAAGGTGAAAGTGATTCGAGATTGTTTGAAAGCTACTTCGGATAGACAGAAATCTTATGCGGATTTGAAACGAAAAGAAATCAAGTTTCAAGTTGGTGATAAGGTATTTTTGAAAGTGTCTCCATGGAAGAAAGTTCTTAGATTTGGACGGAAGGGCAAGTTAAATCCGTGTTTTATTGGGCCGTATGAAATAATTGAAAAAGTTAGACCGGTAACATATCGGCTAGCATTACCGCCTGAATTAGAGAAGATTCATGATGTGTTCAACGTATCTATGTTACGTCAGTATCGTTCAGATCCTTCACATATAATTTCACCGACAGAAATTGAACTACGACCGGATATGACTTACGAAGAAGAACCGATTAAGATTTTAGCTCGAGAAGTCAAACAACTAAGAAATAAAAGTGTCGCTCTTGTGGAAGTATTGTGGCAAAAGCACAGGGTAGAAGAGACTACATGGGAACCTGAGGAAACTATGAGAAATCGATACCCACACCTGTTTACCGGTAAGATTTTCGAGGACGAAAATCCTTAAAGGGGGGAGAGTTGTAATATCCCGAATTAGGGCCTAATCGGAATAGTGGTTTCATGACCACAAATCCGAGATAGAAATAATTATTTTATAATTATTTTGATGTTTATGATATGATTGCATGATTGTGTGAAAATTTCGTGACGAAATTCTATGCATAAAGTGTTTAAGTTGAAATTAGGGACTAAATCGAATAACTTGCAAAACTTGCATTCTAGAAGTTTTTAGTATGAAATTACTTTGGAATATTAATGAGGAGGACTTAAATAGCAATTTGACCAATTTCTAAAATTTTGGACAAAAATGGGCTTGTACATGAAAATTTTTAAAAAAAGGTATTAAGGGTATTTTGGTCATTTGGTAATTAAAAGATTAAAAAAAGGAAAAAGATGGCAAAATATGTCCAACTTCTTCATTAGGACGAAAATTAAAGGGTTCTCCATAGCTAAGGTTTCTTCAACTTTTAAGCCTTGATTGTAAGTAATTTCTATGCCCGTTTTTAATGTTCTTTACGTTTTTGGAATCCCGGTAGCTCGATTTAGCTTATGCTAGCAAAAATTTAACCTAGGGTTCATATTTGGAAAAATACCCATAGGTGAAATTTGTGTATTTTGGTGTTTTATGATATAATATGAGGTTTTAAATTATGTCAGACAACTTGTACTACTCGGTTTTAAGCGAAAACGAGTAAAAAGGGCTTAATCGGTAAAAATACCTAATAGTCATAAGTACATGTTAGAGTGTGAAATTGATGCTGCCATATAAGGGAAAAATGATCAGCATGTCATAAAACATAAGAATAAGGGATGAAGTTTAATTCCCGAGCCTAGGGGCAAAAGTGTAATTATGTAAAAGTTTAGGGGCAAAAAGTAAATTTTGTCAAAGTTCGTATTAAATGCTGTTTTGATGAATGTATGTATTAAATAAGATTAATTTGGCATTATAGATCAAGAGAAACGAGATTCAAGTCGCGATCGAGGAAAAACAAAGTTTACTGAAGAATAGGCTCGATTCTTAATAATTTTATACCAAGGTAAGTTCATGTGTAAATGTAGTAACATAATTATCATTCTAAGTAATTTAATATTATTTATGTGATATGATGATTAATATCATGAAATATTATGCTTTATGGTTATTATTAAATAATATGTAAATTATGATTTGCTACCGAGTATCGGTTTCGATGTTCCGTGGAAGACGGCAAAGATGTGTAATCGAGGAAAAAGCCCGTTAGAACCTTAGGATACAAGTGAGATGTAACTAGGCATCCGAGCTTGTTGAGTTGAGTCCGAGTTCGTGAGATGTAACTAGGCATCCGAGCTCGTTGAGTTGAGTCCGAGTTTACTTATGGATGCGAATGCCCGAGCTCGTTGAGTTGAGTCCGAGTTCGCTTATGGGCGGGTTACATGGTAGCTTGGCTACATATGTGGCATTTATGTATAAACTTTCCGTGTATTCGAATTATATTCCGATGTGTTCAACGGGTGAATCTTAAGAGAATAAGGAGAATGCCTAAAACGAAGGTGACATGTTGGTAAGTGTGCTAAATGAGAAAATTTGACAGGTATGAGCTTAAACCCTCGGGTTGAAAACTTGGTAAGATGAAATCGTAGAAAGATATTAAATGTAAATCATGTTTTATGTGGGATTGTGTGATTATGTTACTTGCTATTTGCATGTGAACTTACTAAGCATTTATGCTTACTCCCTCCTTTTCTTTCATTGTAGTTTTGACAAGCCGGCTTGAGAATCGGGATAGGTCGAAGACTCGTTCACACTATCCGAAGGCTTAAATCGGTAAAATGGCTTGTATATTTTGAATGTGGCATGTATGGCAAAATACTCACCTGTGTAATTGATCTTATGATATGGCTATGGTTTGGCAAGAAAAGGGTTTGTAAATGATTAGCCACTGGAATGGCCAATCTAAGTCATATTTGATGTTATGTATGTTTAAAATGATATTTAGTCCATGAAAATCCTTAGTAAAGTGAAATTTGCCATAAAACAGAATCTAACAGCAGTAGTTATGTAAATTTGAAAAATCACGAAAAATAGTGGAAATGGAATTAAATGATGAGCAAGTTATGAAATTGAAGCTTAATGAGTCTATTTTGATATGGATTGAACAAAACAGGTATATGAATTATAATTTATAAGACATTTGAACTCTTGTGAAACAGGGCCAGAGTGATTTCTGGATCCTCTGTTCTGACTTTGGAAATTCACCATAAATTGTATAAATATAATTAGAAGTCATACTTTATATGTACAGATTTCTTACTGAGTATAGTTTTAAGAGAAACAAACGTAATAGTCATTGAAATTCTGTACAGAGAGATATCTGATTCGTAATACTCAGAGGTCAGAGCAGTCAAACCCTAAAATAGGGGTACTAATTGTCTCAGCCAAAAATTCTAGAAAAAAATTAGTAAATAGATATATGAGTCTAGTTTCATAAAAAATTTATGGAATTGGATTTTGAGTTTTGGAACTTGAGATATAAATTTTTTAACGACCGTGATGCAGATTGCTCGCTTGACTGAAAATTTTAAAATTAAATTGTTTGAGCTGTTTAAGCAATGAATTAAGTCTGTTAACACCTCGTGTTTGACTCCGGCAACGGTCTCGGGTACAGGGCGTTACACTCATACTCTGGCTATTTCAATCCTAGAATCGACTAAACCATGCTCTGATACCACTAAATGTAACACCCCTCGCCCATATCCGACGCCGAGACAGGGTTCAAGGTGTTGCCTTTCTTGACTCAACCAACTATACAAAATCAGGCCATAAAAAATTTTTAAACAATTTAAAAACTTCTCTTTTCACGTGCAATCTATCTAATATACGGACTTACGAGCCCAAATCATACATCTGAGGTGGTCCAGAACCCAACCGAGAACTCATGAAAAACTTAGAAAAGTTTCATGCATCAAGATTCCACACGCCTGTGTGGATATAGAACACACAACCATGTGCTAGGGACACGCCCATATCCTGAACCCGTGTCTGAAAACCTAGGCATTCTACCAAAACCACACGGCCCAAGCACACACACGTGCCCTATAACCGTGCCCATTACATGGCCGAGACACACGGCCGTGTCTCTTTCTCGTGTACTACTAGCATGCATACTGACTTTATGGCACGGCCTAGGCACACGCCCGTGTGGCTTACCCGTGTACTAAAATGACTTTAAAGTTTTAAGTGCAGGGGACGCACGACCACAACACACGCCCGTGTGTCTTACCCGTATGGAAAAACTAGGCTATCTTTTAAGCCATTTTGTCACCCATTTTTGCACAACCTACACAAGATCAATTCAATATACAAATTTCATCATAATGGACACCAATTCATCCATAGAAAGAACATTTTATACATTCATCAAAGTGAATAATAGCCATTATTCCAGGCTTGATACAAAATGAAGGGCTTTTGACTTGAGCCAAAATACATAGATAATTCTCTTACTCCAACATCCTAGTCTAACCCTATACATGCCACCTTTAAAAATATAAATCAAGCTATACCGAGTATTGCGGCTGATAGTGTGATTGATATCTCTGACTTTAAGGGATCCTTAAGCTAGCTTGGTGACATTGAAAGAAAAAGGAAAGGAAAGGGAGTAAGCATAAAGCTTAGTAAGTTGCATATAAATAACTATACAACAATCTCACCATTTACCATCATGCTTATAGCTCAAAGGTAAACATAACTTAACTTACTCATTATCATCTACTCGAGTCTCATTTTCTAAATTTAAGCTCGTTTCTCATGCTTATCATATAGGTACCTGTAACACTCACAACATGATCATCCTTTCTTTATCAAAATTGAACTATAACTTTCACCATTGAACCGTTGTAATACTACTGGATATTCCATGAACCTTCAACATGGGATATATTGTCAATGCCATGTCCCAGACATGGTCTTACACTAGCTCTCATATATGCGTTCTGATGCATGTCCCAGACATGTCTTACACTAGCACAACTCTTAGCCGATGCGTGTCCCAAACACGTCTTACACTGGCTATCTTTGTTGAGGCCGATGCATGTCCCAAACATGTCTTACTCTAGCGCTCATCTCTGTGCCGATGCCATGTCCTAGACATGGTCTTACACTGGCTCTCATAATGTGGACGAAGCATGTCCCAGGCATGTTTTACACTGGCGCACAAATCACTTAATGTCTTGGCACAAATATCTAGTTCATATCTTGAGGTTTCAACGAGATATTTCTACTATCTCAATATTACAAGGCATTCTCAATTTATAACTTAACAACTCGTCCAATATCAATTCAATGACAATATGAATACAAGTATTAACAGTGTAGTTGTAGTATTTACATACAACTTACCTCGGTTTACAAAAAGTACTTGACTAGTCGACTTATTCGGATTGCTTGGCTTTTCCCCGGTCTAGGCTCGGTTTTGGTAAATCTTGATCTATAATAATAATATACATCCATTTTGTCACTAAACACAATTAGACATTCATAAATTCACAACTTTGGTAAAATGACCATTTTGCCCCTAGGCCTTGGCAAAATGTCCATTTTACCCCTATACCAAAAAATCGATTTTTATTAAATTTCCTCAGATTTAAAGCCTAGCTAAACTCTTTTTACTACTATGGCAATCCCAAATTCTCACTATTTCACACACTAACCACCTATTTTGCAACTTATGCAAAATAGTCCTTTTAGGTGTTTTCATGCTAATACCTTTCACAAAAGTTGTTTATAACACAACTAGGACTTATATTCTTCCATAAAAACTCAGCATATATCCCAAATACGTCCATGGAAAAATCCTATACTCTTGACCATTTTGTAAGATATCACCCTTATTTGAAAGCTTATGCTTCAAGGGTCTCAAAAATATAAAAATCTTGAAGAAAACTCATTAAAATCATGTTGCTGAAGATTTTTGAGCTTTCAAACCTCTATTTTGGCTGATATTTTCAGTGATAGAGAAGAAAATGAGAAGGTGATATCATCTTTTCTTATTTATTCCTATTTTAGTCAAATTAGCCACCAAACCCAACCAAACTTGGACTTTTTAACCAATTTGTCTCCCATGGCCAGCCAAGCACTCTAAAAAGGGTCTAATTGCCCTTTAAATACTCCAAATTTTGATTCTCTAGCTATTAGACACATTTGGGTACTAAAATGCAACTTTTGCCTTTTATGCGATTTAGTCCTTTATCGCAATCGGGCTTGAAAACATTAAATTTAACTCACCAAATTTTTCATGAACTAATATAATAGTACCATAACCTCATAAAATAATAAAAATATTTTTTCTATCTTTGGATTTGTGGTCCCGAGACCATTGTTCCAACTAGGCCATAAATCAGGTTATTATAGTATTTATGTTTAGTAATGCCTCGTGACCCTAATTCGGCGATGGATACGAGTTAGGTGTGTTACATTTTATTAGTACTAAAGCTACGGTTTAGTCGATTCTAGGACTAACATATCGTGTGTGAGTCTAGCTCTACATGCCATAAATATTATTGTCATATTGTGATGACTTCTGACATTTGAAAATGTACTTTCATATAGTAAACGGATCTTGATAGAGCTGTAGCTGATGATGTCGAGAGTGTAGCACCACCTCCCACGCACGAGGCAACGCCAGTTGAATCTCGACCTATCTCGAGTAGCCATGAGGGGAAGGCTAAACAAGCCTTCTATCAAATGATGAACGGTTGGTTTACTCAATATATCCGGACTAATCCTGCTGCACAACAACCTCCACCCCCGAATAATCCATCTCTGATACCTGCGGTACCTCTGATGATTGATCCAATGAGATTGAATAGGCCTCTTATAGATAAAATCAGAAAACACGGGGCCAAAGAGTTTAAAGCTAATGATGATGCTGAGCGGGCTGAGTCGTGGCTTGATAATACTATCCGTGTGTTTGATGAGCTATCTTGTACTCCGGATGAATGTTTAAAGTGTGCCATATCTTTATTACGAGACACTGCATATCACTGTTGGAATACACTAGTATCGGTGGTTCCAAAAGAGATAGTGACCTGAGAATTCTTTCAGATTGAGTTCTATAAGAAATACATCAGCTAGAGATTTATCGACCAGAAACGCAAAGAATTTCTGGAATTAAAACAGGGTCGTATGACCGTAACTGAGTATGAGCAGAAATTTGTGAGACTAAGTCGATATGTTCATGAATGTATTTCAACCGAAGCTATCATGTGTAAAAGATTCGAAGGCGATTTAAACGAAGACATTAAATTGCTGGTTGGTATACTTGAAATCAAAGAGTTCGTGGTACTTGTTGAACTAGCTTGCAAAACTGAAGAACTCGGGAAAAAGAAAAGAAAAGCTGATGTTGAAGCTAGAGATTCCCGTAAAAGATCATCGGGTAAGACTTTTCATTCAGCATTGAAGAAATTCAGAGATGATTCTAGTCGATCTAGAGATACTGCAGGCTTTTCTAGATGAGATCGAGACCGACCCCCTGTGAGTTCATGAGCCACTTCAATAGCAAGTGTTGGCAATGTTCAATAGAATAGAGTCGAGTGCAAGCATTGTGGTAAATGGAATTCTAGAAATTGTAGATTGCATGATCGGTCTTGTTTTAAATATGGATCAATAGATCATTTTATCCGAGATTACCCGATGTTAGCTGAGCAAAACACTGTTCAGAATGTGAGGCCGAGTAATATGTCAGTGTGAGGCAGACCGCCTAGGCATTCGGGTAATGTGAGTGGCAGTCAAAAAGGGACGAAAAATGCAACAACTTGATCTGAGGCTCGTGCACCTGCCAGAGCATATGCTATATGTGCTCGCGAGAATGCTTCTTCCCCAGATGTTATTACTGGTACTTTCACTCTTTATGATACTAGTGTTATTGCATTTATTGATCCTGGTTTGACTCATTCATATGTGTGTGAAACATTAGTATCCAGTAAGACTTTGCCTGTTAAGTCTACTTAGTTTGTAATTCGAGTATCGAACTACTTGGGCTGGTGTGTTTTGGTTGACAAAGTGTGTAAAATTTGCTCGTTGATGATTCGAGATTCATGCTTTCCAGCTGATTTGGTGTTGTTACCTTTTGATGAGTTCGATATAATTTTGGGTATGGATTGGTTGACTTTGCACGATGCCGTTGTTAATTGCAAAAGAAAGACCATTGATTTGAGATGTCAGAACAACGAGATTATTCAGATTGAATATAATGATCTGAATGGTTTACCAGTAGTAATATCTCTGATGTTAGCTGGGAAGTGTGTGAGAAAAGGTTGTGAAGCTTACTTTGTTTATGTGCTTGATAGTAAAGTGACTAAAAAGAATATTGAATCTATACCAGTTGTGTGTGAGTATCTGGAAGAATTGCCGGGTTTGCCACCTATCCGAGAGGTAGATCTTGGTATTGAGTTAGTACTGGCGACGACTCCGATTTCAATAGCTCCGTATCGAATGGCACCTACTGAATTAAAAGAGTTGAAAGCACAGTTGCAAGAGTTAACAGATAGAGGTTTTGCTCGACCTAGTTTCTCTCCTTGGGGTGCACTAGTTCTATTTGTGAAAAAGAAAGACGGAACTATGTGAATGTATATTGATTACCGTCAGCTAAATAAGGTGAATATAAAGAATAAATATCCATTGCCACAGATTGATAACCTGTTCGAATAGTTGAAAAGGGCTTCAGTGTTTTCGAAGATAGATTTGAGATTGGGTTATTATCAGTTGCGAGTCAAAGACTCCGATGTGCCAAAAATTGCTTTTCGAATGAGGTACGGACATTTTGAGTTTCTAGTTATGTCGTTCGGACTTACTAATGCAGCTGCTGTTTTTATGGATTTGATGAATCAGATCTTCAGGCAATATTTAGATCAATTTGTAGTCATGTTCATTGATGATATACTAATCTACTCCCGTAATGGAACTGAACATGCCGAGCATTTGAGACTTGTGTTGTAGACTTTACGAGAAAAATAGTTGTATGCGAAGTTTAGTAAATGTGAGTTTTGGTTGCAAGAAGTTAGCTTTCTGGGACATGTTTTTTCAGCATCAGGTATTCGAGTTGATCCAAGTAAGATTTTAGCTATACTCGATTGGAAACCCTCGAGAAACGTTTCTGAAGTCAGAAGTTTTCTGGGACATGCTGGTTACTATAGACGGTTTGTAAAAAGTTTCTCTATGGTTGCAACTCCAATGACAAAGCTACTACAGAAAGATGTTAAGTTTGAGTGGTCAGAAAAGTGCCAAAAAAGTTCTGATCAGTTGAAAGCCCTTTTAACCAAAGCTCTGGTGTTAGTTCAGCCAGGATCGGGTAAAGAATTTGTTATTTATAGTGATGCATCTTTAAATGGTTTGGGGTGTTTTGATGCAGGAAGGCAAAGTTATAGCTTATGCCTCGAGACAGTTAAAGCCACATGAAAAGACTATCTGATACATGACCTAGAATTGGCAGCTATTGTATTCGCGTTGAAAATATGTCGTCACTATTTGTTCGATGAAAAATGTCATGTTTATTCCGATCAAAAAAGTCTGAAGTATTTGATGACTCAGAAAGATTTGAATTTGAGACAGCGCCGATGATTAGAATTTCTAAAAGATTACGAACTTGTAATTAACTATCACCCGAGAAAGGCTAATGTTGTTGTTGATGCTTTAAGTCGAAAATCACTATTTGTTTTGTGTGCAATGAATGCACATATGGCTATATCTGATGATGGTTCGATAATAGCTGAGTTGAAAGCAAAATCATTATTTTTTCAACAAATATCCAATGCCTAGAAGGTTGATAATGAATTGTTAGGAAAATGAGCTCAAAGTGATTCAAATGCTGATTCAGAGTTTCGAGTTGATGCTGATGACTGTTTGAGATTCAGAAACCGAATATGCGTTCCGAGAAATATAGAGTTGATTCAAATGATTTTAAACAAAGCTCATAATAGTCGATTATCTGTTCACCTAGGTAGTACGAAGATGTATAATGATCTGAAACAGCTCTATTGGTGGCATGGTATGAAACGAGACATTTTTGACTTTGTTTCGAAATGTTTAGTCTGTCAACAAGTAAAAGCTGAACATCAAGTACCTTCTGGATTGCTTCAGTCGATCATGATACCTGAATGGAAATGGGACAGAGTTACGATGGATTTTGTATCTGGTTTACCATTGACACCGAACAAGAAAGATACAATCTGGGTTATTATAGATAGATTGACTAAATCTGCTCACTTTGTTTCGGTTCGTACAGATTACTCGCTTGATAAGTTGGCTGAATTGTATGTTTCTCAGATTGTGAGGTTGCATGGTGTGCATATATCTATTGTTTCAGATAGAGATCCGAGGTTTACATCGCGGTTCTAGAAGAAACTGCAAGATACATTAGGTACGTAATTATATTTCAGTACTGCTTTCCATCTGCAAATAGATGGTCAGTCCGAGTGAATCATTCAGATACTTGAGGATATGTTGAGATGTTGTATTCTCGAGTTCAAAGGTACGTGGGAACGATACTTACCTCTAATTGAATTTGCGTACAATAACAGCTTTCAATCGAGTACCAAATTGGCACCTTATGAGGCTTTGCACGGTCATAAATGTCGTACACCATTGTACTGGACTGAGCTCAGTGAAAATAAGATACACGGGGTCGATTTGATCAAAGAAACTAAACAAAAAGTGAAAGTGATACGTGAAAGTTTGAAAGCAGCATTTGATCGTCAGAAATTATATGCAGATTTGAAACGGAAAGATATAGAGTTTCAGATTGGAGATAAAGTATTCTTGAAAGTCTCACCATGGAAGAAAATACTTAGATTCGGTCGTAAAGGCAAATTAGGTCTGAGATTTATTGGGCCGTATAAGGTTATAGAGCGTATTGGGTTGGTTGCTTATAGATTGTTGTTGCCACCTGAGTTAGAAAAGATCCATAATGTATTTCATGTTTCGATGCTCCGCTGATATAGATCCGACCCCTCGCATGTGATTAATCTATTAGAGATAGAGATTCAGTTAGATTTGACTTACAAGGAAGAACCGATTCGTATTCTAGCTCATGAGATTAAAGAGTTACGAAATAAGAAAATTTTGTTGGTTAAAGTACTGTGGCATAAACAAGGAGTTGAAGAAGCAACGTGGGAGCCAGAGGATAAAATGAAAGAGCGTTATCCAAACCTATTCACCAGTAAGATTTTCGAGGACGAAAATCCCTAAGGGGGAGAGTTGTAACAGTCCGATTTAGACCCTAATAGGAACAATGGTTTTAGGATCATGAATCCGAGTTAGAAAAATATTTAAATATTATTTTTCGTGTTTATTATATGTGAATTTGCATGTGTGAAAGTTTCATATGAAAATTTGATTGTTTATGTGCTTAATTTAATAAAAGGACTTAATCGCGTAAAATGAAAACATGATAGCCTAATGTATAAGGGCTGAATTATTGTTGTCTTTTTAAATGGAAGTACTTATGTTTTAATTAGGCCATTGGCTATTTGAGTGGATGGTTGTAGACATGTTTTATATGGTTTTATAATTAAAATTTTAGGGTTAAAAATGTAAAATAATAAATGATATACATATGATATATTATAACATAAAAAAAATAAAGCCATGCATTTTGTTCATACTTTTGACCGAAACTAAAAAGAAATAAAAGAAACTAAAGCTTGGTATATTCAGCCATTTCTCAAGCTTGATTCAAGGTTAGTTTGGTTTCGGTTTTTGATAATTTTTATGTTTTTGAGATCGTTGATTCGAATACTATCCAACCCATGCTAGAATTTTTTATTTTGATGGATGTTTTGAGTTGTGCCATTGATGAATATTTATGTTTTGTGATGTTTGATGATGAAATATTAAAAATATGTTTTAGATTAACATGTTTTGTATTTGAGTTTTTGAAGATTTTAAGTAATTAGGACTAAATTGAAAAAAATAATAAATTGAGGAATTAAAATGTAAAATAAATGAAATGTGTGTATTTATATATGCTAGATGAACATTCGGCCTAAGCATGATGAATAGAGATTTTGTATATTTTGTGTTTTATGCAATTAGGACTAATTTGTAAAATTATGAAATATCAGGGGTAAAATGGTAATTTTCCCATTTATGTGTTGTTGGATTAAATTGAATGAAATTGTGTTTAACTGAGGTTAATTTGAAATTATAAAGATCAAGAACAAAAGAGATTGGACACGGATCGGAGAAAAGAAAAAGTAGTCGAATAGCCGTTTTATAACGTTCGTTGATATCCGAGGTAAGTCTTTAAGCAATTAAACATAATTTATCTTGAATGTAACTTAGTTTAATATGCTGTTTTGGAATCTATAGGTTCATAAAAGAGCTAGCCGAATCTGTTTAAGCATAGAAATACTGAATTTGAGGTTAATTCGAATGAGTTATATCATTTAAAAGTTCGTATGATCTATATGGAACATTTGGAGTTTTTGTTATATGAATTGTGTACGAGACAGCTTTATAATAGTGATATTCGGGCTTTGAGCCTAGCAAGCTTTATGCTGGTGAATGTAATCAGGCTTTATGCCTAGCAGGCTTATTGCCGGTGAATAAAAATCAAACCTTGAGTCTAGCAGGCCTTGTGTCGGTGTGTGATTCAGGCTTATGCCTAGCAGGTTTTATGCCGGTGATTTATTTTCAGGTCTATACCTATAAGATTTCATGTTGATGTGGTAATTGGGCAAGTAAACCGAGCTAAATGAACCTTGTACATTCGGCCACATAGGTATGTATATATGTGATGATATATTGGATCTTGTATATATTTGGCCATATAGGTATGTATTTATGTGATGATATATTGGATCTTGTATATTCAGCCATATAGGTAAGTATTTATGTGGTGTTATAAATGAACTTGTATATTCGGCCATATAGGTATGTACATATGTGATATTATATTTGATCTTGCATATTCGGCCAATTGAGTGATGATGGTATATGAAGTTAAATTTGGTTTTGTGAGCTTGTATAAATGTGTGGAAGTATATTTGAATTTATAATGATATTTGGCTTTGAAAGTTGAATGAAAACTTGCAAAATGTTAACTTTATAAGTATTTGGCTAAAGTGGTAGTTATGTTAATCATGTGTGGTTTTGGATTGATTAAGTTAAAATTTAATATTACATTGATTTAGTAAAATTAGTTTATTTAGGATTTTTTAAGAAGTTGATATATATTATTGAGTTGATAATTGCTTATGACTTACTAAGCTATAAAAGCATACTCTGTGTATATGTGAGTATCTGTTTTATAGATTTTGGATTCGAGTTACGAGCTCGGGGATCGTTAGTCAAGTCTATCACACTATCGACTGTCTTCGATATTTTAATAAGCAAACTTTCGAACCAATGGCATGTATAAACTATATTCTATTTTGGAATATTGTATTTTGGTTTGTGTTTAATGAGAGCCATGCGAAAATGGCTAAGTTGATTTATGAAATTATGTTATTTCGGGTATAATTTTTAAGTGTGCTATGCGTGATTAATGATGGAGTGAATTGAATATGACTTTGGTGATTTGGTTATGTGATTAATTTGGATGATAGAAATATAAGTACTAAAGGTGATGAAGTTCGGTCAAGGTATATATATTTATAAATGGCATAATTGTTAAGAAGTGAACTTGTGGTTTGATTTATGTGTGATATTTATGGTTAATGTATGTGATTAATATGTTATATACTATGAACGAATGGTATATGTGATTTGTATTATATGTTTTAGAAATGGATTGTTAACGGTTGGTGAATTTGATTATGGTTAATAAGTTGGTCATGTGTATATAAATTTTCATAAGTATAGTTAAATGATTCGGTTTTAATTGTTTATAGATAAAGTATACAGATGAAATTGATCGATAAGTTTGATATAGGCGTTAATGTAAATGGGCATTTGATGATATGTATATATATATATATAAGTTCGAATATTGTAAAGATTTTGTAAGTTGGATAATAGATGAGTAAGGTGTTGATTATATTTACATGTAAATTTGTATGTATGTGTTATTGAATGATGATGGTCATTATGATTTGGTTGTAATGGAATTGTATTTATGTATATTTAATAAGTAACAAATATGTTTATATACATATATACGAATATGACATGTGTTAGCATGAGAATGTTCAGAACTGTATTTATGTTCAGTAATGACTCGTAACCTTAATCCGGCGACGGATATGGGTTAGGGGTGTTACACAATGAACATACCTCGTCCGAAAAGCAGTTTTCGACGCATCTGAGTCTTTCACCCTCAACTGGTAGTAACCAGACCTCAAGTCTATTTTGCAAAACCATGTCACTCCCTTCAACTGGTCAAACAAGTCATCGATCCTTGGCAAAGGATACTTATTCTTAATTGTTACCTTATTGAGTTGTCATTAATCTAGACATAACTTCATAGATTCACCTTTCTTTTTCACGAATAATATCGGAACACCCCACGGCGTAAAGCTCGGCCTTACAAAACCCTTGTCAGTCTGTTCTTGCAGCTGTGACTTCAGTTTTTTCAATTCAGTCAGGGCCATTCTATATAGAGAAATTGAGATAGGTGCTATACCAGGGACTAACTCAATACCAAACTCAATTTCCCTAATGGGAGGTAATCCACACAGCACTTCTGGGAACACATCCAGATACTCATATACAATAGGTACTAATTCAGTCTTTAACTTAGACTCTTTTGTATTTAACACATAAGCCAAATAATCCTCACATCCTTTTCTCATACATTTCTGAGCAGACATCGAAAAAATCACAATTTCCAACCTATCTGACTCATCTGATTCAACTTGGAGAATTTCACCATTTTCACATTTCAATTCAATAACTTTTTGTCTACAATTTACTATAGCATCATGAAGTGTCAACCAATCCATGCCCAATTTAACATCAAATTCATAGAACGGCAATAACATCAAGTCAGCCGGAAAACAATGATCTTTAATCAACAAATGACATTTCTTACATACCTTATCAACTAAAACATTCTTGCCTAACGGGTTTGACACTTTAATCATAAATTCCGTAGACTCAATAGGCATATGCATACTAGATACCAATTTCATGCACACACACGAATGAGTAGAACTAGGGTCAATCAAGGCAATAATAGAAGTGTCATAGAGAGAAAAAGTACCAGTAATCACGTCGGGAGAAGATGCGTCCTCACGCGCATGTATGGCATAGGCTCTAGACGGAGCTCTAGCTTTAGATCTCACCGCTGTATCCCTTGTTACATTTTTACTGCTAGCCCCATTACCGGCATTTCTCGAAGGTCTCCCCTTTGTAGCCATACTACCCGGCTTTGTACTCTGAAATTTTTCTTTCTCGACCATCTCAGGACAGTCCTTGATATAGTGGTCTTGAGAACCACATTGGAAACAAGATCTATCGCTCACCTCACACTTACCAAAATGACCTCTACCACATTGTTGGAACTCGGGTCTGGGAGTTCTATCATTACCCACACTAGCCACAGATGTAGCTTGAGATCTAAAACTCGAACTTTGCTTCTTAGAATTTTTGTACGTATGCCCAGCCTAAACATGAGAACAAGAATACATATCTCTGTATTTCTTAGACTAAGATGGAAGTGACTTGCTCATCAGCCTCTTCCTGATATCTCTAGCCTCAGCCTCGACTTTTCTCCTTTCCTTGGTCAGTTCCTCAGCTTTACAATCTCAATCAATGAGCATAAAAAATTCCTTCAGCTCAAGAATACCCATTAACACTCTAATATCCTTATTAAGTTTGTCTTCAAACCTTCTACACATATTAGCCTCAGAGGATACACACTCTCAAGCATATTTATTGAGTCGAACAAACTCTCTTTCGGCCTTATTTCAAATCAAGAAATTCCTTACACTTTTGATCGATGAATCACCCACTGATTTATTTCTTTCAGAACTCCTCTTGAAAGAATTCCCATGTGACCTTTTCTCTCGAAACCATCAAAATTAATGTCTTCCACAAATGATATGTCGCATCCCTCTATAATGAAATAGCACACTTCAAACATTCATCAGGTGTGCAGGATAGCTCATCGAATACCCGGATAGAATTTTAAAGCCAAAATTCTTCCCTTTCGGGATCATCATCGGCATTGGCCCTAAATTCCTCGACTCATTGCTTTCGAATTCTATCAACTGGGTTCTATGAAATCTCATAAAATCTATACCTTGAGGCATTTGAGGTATGGGTTGGGGATTTGGAGGGAGTGGAGAAGGTTGAGCGTTCGGGTTCGGGTTCGTTCGAACGAACTCTGTGTACCAGGCATTCATTATATGGAGAAAGGCTTCTCTGCCTCCTTCTCCTCTACTACCAGTCGTGGGTCTACTATTAGATGACACTACTCCTTCAGTGGAAGTAGGCGCGTTACTTTCAACATCATCCGCCACGGCTCTGTCGAGATCCATTACTATATGACAAACATAGTTTAAAATCGTCAGGAGTCGTCACACTATCATACTATATGTATGGCATGTATAGCTAGACTCGTACACATGCTACGTTAGTCTAAGAACGAAATAAACCTAGCTCTGATACCACTAAATGTAACACCCCTTACCTGTATCTGACGCTGAGACAGATTTTGAGGCGTTACCAGACTTAGATGTAATCATACATACAAAATTGAGCCATAAAATTTCCTCCAAATTTAAAACTTTTCAATCTCATATAAATTGTTCGTTATAAAGGCCTACGAGGCCCAAAACATACATCGAAAGCGGTTCGGGACTAATCTGAGAACTTTAGAAAACTTTGGAATAACTTAGAGAAATTTCCTACTTTGGGAGTCACATGCCCGTGTGGGTAGGCCATGTGGTCACACAAGCCCGTGTGGCTTGGGACACGCTCGTGTCCTCAACCCGTGTAACTTTCTAACTAAGACATCATCAACAAAATAAGGTCATACGATCAAGTCACACGCCTGTGTGCTTAGGCCACTTGGCGAATTAAATTCCAAAAATTAAATGCAAACTTCACACGGCCTGGGCACACGCTCATGTCCTAAGGCCATGTCCTTCACACAGCTGAGACATACGGCCGTGTCTCTATCCGTGTGTTTACTACTGGGCATTCTATTTTGCATAATTAGGGTGCAGGGGACATACGGCCGGGTCATACGCCCATGGGACAGACCGTGTGTCACACACGGCTTAGACACATACCCGTGCGCCTAACCGTGTGGACAATTTCTAAGCTATTTTCTAAGCCATTTGCCACCCTTAAGCACTCTCATACTTACACTCCCTTCATGGCATACAACATGGCACATTTGATCACTCAAGCAGTCATATTCATGGTTAAACTATGACTTGGTAAAGCCAACATATCACCTATTCAAATTATCATACTTTCATATGGCATTCCACACCAATTTCATATTTATCTATCATCTTTGCTAACCTACTTTCAAGTTACACATTTGAGCCACATTTATTGTAATGCACATTAATCATATTCCATACACCAAACATACATGCTATCCATCACACTCATTAGCCATAAGCAACCATGACCACATTAAAGTATAAACATATTTGCATACATGCATCATAATTAGGGTTACAACCCAAATAATCAAGATGAGCCACCTCTCATGGCTATATACAAAATAATCATAATACCATCATAAGCAAACACATTTGGCTAATCAATATGACATATAACAAAAAGACCAAGTCCCTATACATGCCATACTCAAAATGATAAGACTAGTTATACCCAAGTGTTCAGTTGATAGTGTGATCGAGTCTCCAACGTCTTTCGATCCTCGAGCTTCCTTGGCGACACTATAAGAGATGAAAAGGAAAGGGGGTAAGTATAAAGCTTAGTAAGTTCACATGAAAATAAAATGCAACTTAAACAAGTATTAATCATGCACTTAACATAATGGACATAATCTTGCCTATTATCAAATCCTTTAAACTCATTTTTCATATATATTCATATATGTTCTTACCACAAGTTCATCATATCTCATGTCATTCTCGTGAGTTTGATGTACATACTTGTGCCCACTTGCACATAATAACTTACTTTCTTGTCTTGATGCAATCATCAAGATTACTCATTGAGCTTCTCTTGCACCACCCGTTAAACACTCGAAATACTATCGGATACATCAAAAACTTGCACCTAAGTGCCCATATGTAGCCAACACTACTTCATATCTCAGATCACATGTTGCTCGCTTTCGAGCTACTCACGGGTCTGCTCATAGAGGCTGTCAGATATTCACAACACATGCTAGACTACCTCACCGTTAATAGCAAATACGAGACCAATACCCGGAGGCCAAAACATGTGTCATATATATCATGAACTCAGACCATAACTCAATGAGCTCAGATGTCACATAAATCATGAACTCAGACAACAACTTAATGAGTTCAGATTACATGGTTCCTAGTGACATATCACTTGTATCCTAAACTATTCCTAAAGTTCAAACGAGATTTCCTCGATACCACATTTCTATTGAGCTTGCTCGTAGTGTCAATTTCAATACTCATAGCACCAATCACGTACCCATGGAATAACTAAGGCATCAATCATAATAAAAATGTAAACATTTAAAGACATGGTACAACATCACATTAATTATATATACTTACCATACATGCAATATCAAGCATTTAAAGAATGGTATATGTTGCATTATTTGCAAATGAACTTACCTCGGTACAAAATGATAGAAACGAGCCTAATCCTCGTAAACTTTGTTTTTCCCCCGATCAAGACCTGAATCACGTTTTTCTTGATCTATAATGCCAAATTCAACTTGTTCAATACATGCATTGCTCATATCGATCCATAACACATACTTTGGTAAAATTACCTTTTTACCCTAACTTTTCACTTATTTACACTTTAGTCTCTTGGCTCATAAAATGAAATGCATGCATTTTCTTGGTTACCCAAGCCTAGCCGATTCATAATCTAACTCATATCAGCCAATATTTCTCATTAAAACACATTTCTATTACCCACTTCTTCATCTTTTACAAATAAGTCATTTTTAACCATTTTCACTAGAAATCACTTAGTAAAAGATGTTTATCACACATCAAACATTCATATTCCTCCATTAAACATCAAAATACAACCATGTCACACATGGGTCAAATTTCATACATGAATCGTAGCTCAAAATAATGGTAGAAATAGCTAGATCGGTTGATGACAACTTCAAAAATGTAAAGAACATTAAAAACAAGGCTTGGGAGCAATTAAAATTGAGCTTGAAAAATGAACAAACCCTAGCTATGGTGACCTTTGGAATTTTGGCACAATCAAGAAGAAGATGGACAAATTTTACTTTCCTTTTCCCTTTTTATTTTTTTTTCTTTCAAATTTTTCCTATTCATGCCCATTTTTGTCCATAATTTTAGAACTTGGTCAAATTGCTATTTAAGGATCTCTAATTAATAATCTAATATAATTTCTTGCTTGAAGCTTCTAGAACACAAGTTTTGCAACTTATTCAATTTAGTCCCTAAAGTCAAATTGGACATTTTAGGCATAGAATTTCTTCATGAAAATTTCAAACAAACATGCAATTATATCATTGATCAATTAATAATCATAAAATAATCATTTCTATTTTGGATTTGTGGTCTCGAAACTACTGTTCTGACTAGACCCTAATTCAGGATGTTACTACATAAATTCTTTTGATAAAAACCTAAGGGTTTTCTTGAAATTACCAATAAGTTTGTACAAAAAATGGTGTCAACTAATTACAAAAAAAATTCTTCATTTGGAGCTTTCTACTTTAAGGTTTTTTAGAAACTTAGAGGATAAATCAAGGAAAAAGATGTAAAAGTAATACATGTAGGCAATCATATCCCTATATTCCCAAGCAACAAAGACAAGGTTTAGTGGAAGGATCAGAAAAATCCCACTATCGCCCTTGGTTCCAGTGAATAAAATCACTTAATATTTTAAATTCTAATCATTTACAGTACCCTAGTTCAATTCTAACTAGGTCTCAATTAAACTCCAACATTACTTATTGAGCCATCGTATTCAAGTTAAAACACGAAAATGAATCTATCGAGATGTGAACTAACGAGTTCACCCAAAGCATCTAGGGTTGGCAGATTGCTTAAGAAAAGAGTCCACCAAATCTTAAAGTTTGCAAAATCCTGGAGTCCGCCAAATGAAGAACCCATAAAATACGCCACCCAGCAAAAACAAATATTTCACTAACTTACTCATTTTCTACCCTTAGCAAAAATGACTTAAACGCTAAAAAGTGACTCGATATAGTCTTTATAGGGCGGGCTGTTACAATTTTCTTCTTTATAACATCAACACTTTCTTCTTCTTTGTTAAGATCGAACAAAAATCTAGTTTAATCAGTGGATGGTTCTACATTCTTGTAAGTCTTACAACTTTGCACATTACAATTATAGAAGGGAAGAGTGTACAGGAAGGCCCTGTATGGGGTCGCATGTAGTTGAACTGTTAGTAAAATGTCTGTAATGAAGATTTTAATGGAAATCTTATGATTGTTTAGGCAATTTTCGTTGTCTGACCCGGAAAGACTATCAAAGTAGAAGCTCTGGGCTAAGATAAATGTGAGTCTCTAGTGAGTCTCTAAACCTGATTCCTGCATGTCATAAAATTATGTGTATATGTGTGTGTATGAGAGGAATCTACAAATACATAAAATGAGGTGAACAATATGCATCATGATATGACATTGTGTGATAAGATGTTGTTGTTGGCGTATGTGTAATCATTTCCTAATACTTTCCTATTATATGATTCCAGTACCTGATAATTTTGGGTTATATAAAAAGGTGAGAAAAAGATTCGTTTTTGTTATGTAACATCCCGGTTTTGGGCCTAGTAAGAATAGTGGTTTTGAGACCACAAATCCAAAGTAGAAATAATTATTTTATGAATGTGTTGAGGTCCATGATATGTTTGCATGATTGTATGAAAGTTTTGTTAAGAAATTTTGTAGATAGAGTGTCCAATTTGATTTTTAGGACTAAATTGCAAAAGTTACAAAATATGTGATTCTAGAAGCTTTAAGCATGAAATAGCTATGGATTATTAATTAGAGGTCCTTAAACAAAAATTTGACTATTTTTATGGACAAAAATGGGCATGAATAGGTAAATTTTGAAAGTTTAGTAAAAAGGGCATTTTGGTCATTCGGTTAATAAAATAATTAAAAAGGAAAATGAAGTAAAAATCTTGTCCATCTTCTCCATCAAGTGCCGAAATTTCTAAGGAGCCATAGCTAGGGTTTCTTCACTAGGACCCCATGTGATATATATAATTATGTGATCCGGGTGCTGGTCATGTACGTCCTTCCGGTGGCTAGGTAATTCAGCATGTGTTGCGGATACCTGATAGCTTGTGTGAGCAGACCCATGATTAGCTCGAGAGTGAGCCTTTATGTGATTTGAAATATGAGGTAGCTTTGGCTACATTTGTGGCACTTGTGTACAAAGACCTTCTGTGTATCCGTTTAGTATTCCAAGTGTTCAACAGGTATGTCAAGAATGAGAAAGAGTATGTTAAGTCACGAGTTGGTACAGGTACGTACGAAAAACTCACAAGAATGAGCTTGTTAAGCGATGAGCTTTCGGTAAGATTAAAAATGATAAAGTTATGCTTATGAAGCTATGATGATAAATATGTGATTTATATTAAGTTAAATTGTATGATATGCTAAATGTTGCTTAATATTGTGTATTATTGCATGTGAACTTACTAAGCTTTATGTTTACTCCCCTTCCTTTCCATTTTCTTATGGTATCGCCAAGCTAGCTCGAGAATCGAAGGACGTCGGAGCTCGATTCACATTACGAAATTAATCCTTTAGGGTATTCATGATTTCACATTTTGAGTTATGGCATGTATAGAGACTTAGTCTTTATGTGATATGTGTCATTATTTATTTGGCCAAATGTTTTGATTCATAATGGTATTTGATTCATTTTGTAAATGGTCGTTTGGTATTGGCTAATATTGGTTAATGATTTATGCATATAGAGATGCCTTTCATGGATAGAGTTATTGCATGGTTTGTGATAATAATTATGAAATGTTGTATGTGATAGAAAATAGCATGTAATTGATGTGAGGATGTCTTGGTTTTGTGTATATGCCTGGATTGAGATTGTTTGATGTTGTGTAGGTTGGTGCAAGTAAGGGTGGAAAAAGGCTTGGTAAATAGCCTTATTTTTGTCCACACGAGTAGACACACGGACGTGTGTCTAGGCCATGTGTGACACAAGGCTTGCCCTATGGGTGTGTGATCCGGCCGTGTGTCCCCTGTATTGTAAATTTTAGCTTTGAATTGGCCACACGATTAGAGACACGACGATGTGTCTCAACCGTGTGAAGGGCACGGCCTAGGGACACGGGCATGTGCCCAGGGCATATGAAGTCTGCACCTAATTTATGAAAAATTATGAAAATAAAATCGCCCACATGGCCTATCACACGGGCGTGTTCCTTGGCCGTGTAACCCTAATTTGTTGATGACATCATAAATAAAGAGTTACACGGGTTGAGGACACGGGCGTGTCCCAAGCCACACGGGCATGTAACCCTCCAAAGCATGAAAATTTTTTAAGTGTATGTTTTGAAAGATCTCGATTTAGTCCCGAACCACTCCTAATGTATGTTTTGGGCCTCGTAGGCTTGTAATAGGGACAATATGAATGTATATGAAAATTTTTAATTTGGATGGAAATTTATGTCTCGGTTCTGCATGATTACTTGTGTATAAGTCTGATAATGTCTTGTACCCTAGTTCGGCGTCGAATATGGGTAAGGGGTGTTACATGTTACCTCTGGTAGGGCAAATATATTGCTAACCAGACAGCCAAATCATTGTGAAAATGGAGATTTATTGTGTAGCCTCTGGTAGGGTAGGTATATTACTAATCGGACTACCAAACCACAAAATAAATCTCTGGAAAGTCCATGGACATGACATCATATGATAATATGCCAAAAGGGCATGAAAGAATAAGACCATGTTGGAGAAGCCCCATGGCATCCATAGAGATGGTCCACCAGGATAGTAAACATGAATTTCATGAAAAGCCTTTGTAGTGAATTTCATGGAAAGCCTCTGTGGCGAAATCACTTGAAAGCTTTGTGGCGTGCTATCTTGGGAAATTCGTAGAGTGAATTCTGTAATGATCAAGTGGTGAGATGCTAGTCTTCCTTGAGTGAGAATTGGGTATGCCTGTGAGGCATTTTTCATAGAATTCTTGACAGAGTAACCAACTAAAGAATCCATCTTAGTGATCTGCCATGACAGATAACTTGGGACATTCAAAATGTTGGTGGTGCAATTGTTTGCAAAACCTGGAATTTCTTAGATGCTACAATAATGTTACATGGAATTCTATTATGTTTATTGAAATGTTGTGTTCTTCTAAGCAAGTGTGACTGTTTGGACTAATTTGAAGATATGTTGTAACTAATGTTCTGGCAATTGATAAGTCCTATAAGGGAATCCACCAAGAATAATATTCATTGGGTATCATTCTGATAAGCATAGCTAACTACAAACATCAAAGAAATCATGTAACAAGATTTGAAATATGGTGTAAAGTTTGAGATCCACCAGTTGGGAGAAATGATTATAAGATAGTTAAGTGTAGAGATTGACATATGGTTATCCACTAACCAAGAATCAGAGACGTATCCGCCAATGTCTGAAATGGAACTCAAACCCTTGAGTTTAAAGAATCTACGGCTTCGTAAAAAGGTAAACATGAGTGAGAATCACTAGTTTCCTTGGAAACTTATAAATGTGTTTTGGTTTGCAGGTCTGTGAGTTGAACCAATACGCCAAGAGGGATCAAGCTAGGAATGTGCCATGGTAATAAATCAAGGGTAGTATTATATATACAGAGGGACATTATGGAAACATGTTTTTCAAACGATAAATAGTAATACCCACTACAAATATGCCTGTCTATTTAATCAATTTATTATAAGGTTTTATTTTACCTTGAAAGTTTTGTGATAAACGATAAATGTATAATTCAAACCTATTATCTTAGAAAGGAGTTCAAATAAATAAGAGGTACATTCTGTAACGCCCCAAACCCGAGACCGTCGCCAGAGTCGAGCACGAGGTGTTAACGGACTTAATTCATTAATTAAACAACTCAAACAATTTATTTTAGAACTTCCAGACAAGCTAGCTAACTGCATCACAGTCGCTTAAAAATTCATATCTCGAGTTACGAAACTCAAAATCCAATTCCGTAAATTTTAACTGAAACTATACTCATATATCTATCAACTAATTTTTTTCTAGAATTTTTGGTCTGGCCAACTAGTACAGTTTATTAGTTAAAATCTCCCCTGTTTCAGGGTTTGACTACTCTGACCCCTATGTATTACGAATCAAATATCTCTCTGTACAGAGTTTCAATTATTATTCTGTTTCCTTCTCATAAAACTAGGCTCAATAAGAAATCTGTACATATAAAGAATGGCTTCTAATAATCTTTTTACAATTTTTTGTGAATTTCCAAAGTTAGAACAGGGGATCTAGAAATCGCTCTGGCTCTATTTCACAAAAATTTAAATACCTCATAAAATATAACTCATTTACCTATTTTGTTCCATCCATATGAAAATAGACTTATCAAGATTTAATTCTATATCTCATTCACTATCTAAATCCATTTATACTATTTTTAGTGATTTTCCAAATTCACATCATTATTGCTGTCCGATACTGTTTTAAAGCTAATTTCACCTTTTTCATGATTTCCATGGAATAACTAGCGTTTAGGCATACATAACACCAAACATGTCCTTGATTAGCCATTCCAACAGCTAATCATTATCAAGCATTTACATACCATTCATCAACCATATCATAAGATCATACACACAAAATGGCTACGATGCTATACATGCCATACTCAAAATGAAACGTCTAGCTATACCGAAATAATCCTCGTGATAGTGTGCCCGGACCTCCGATGTACTTTACGATCCCCGAGTTAGCTTGACAAAACTATAAAAGAAGGAAAATAAAGGGGGTAAGCATTAAGCTTAGTAAGTTTGCATGCAAATAAATAACAACATTCATAAGAATTATCTTACTACTTGGCATGATACTACTTAATGCAACTTCATTAATTGTCATGGACATATTTTAAACTTCTTCACTTACTCACTTACTTAAATACTTACTTACTTAATCAAATTTATTAATACATTTTACTTACATTTTTCCTTATCAAGCATACATGAACATTATGTACTTACCTTTGCTCTTCTAGCATGAACTTGTCTTACCTTTTTAGTATAACTCGTCTTACCTTACCTTACCTTGATATTCTATTTAAATTTTCCTGTTGAACCACTTGGAATACTAAGGATACACGGGTACCTTACCATTGCCATGACTTGTCATGGTCTTACATGGTATCTTTTTGAAACTTACCATTGCCATGTCTTGACATGGTCTTACATGGTATCCTTGCCTTATGAACTCACCAATGCCATGCCTTGGCATGGTCTTACATGAGACCTTTGCCTTATAGTAACTTATCAATGCCATGTCTTGACATGGTCTTACATGATTTCCTTGCCTTAGAAACCTTACCAATTGCCATGCCTTGGCATGGTCTTACATGGTATCCTTAAACCCTAATGTCATGACATTTGTATCCTACACATTCCTAAGGTTCAACCAGGACTTTCTGAAATTACTTCTCTGTCAATTCATGCTTGAGTCTTCTTTAAATAATTTCATAAAATAAATATACACATGCTGGAAATTAACAACATTAACATAAAATAATAGAATATTGCATTTATTTACCGCAAACTTACCTCGAAACAAAATACGATCAACTATATCGATTTAGTCCACTATCTTTTTCTTTCCCCGGTCTAACTTCGAATTTTGTTCTTCTTGATCTATAATAAAAAAAATTTAGCTTACTTAATACTCACATTTATTAAAACAGTCATTGACCCAAACTTTGGAAAAATTACATTTTTGCCCCTAAACTTTTACATATTTACACTTTTTCCCCAAGGCTCGGAAATTAAACTTCATCCTATTTTCTTATGTTTTATGACATGCTAATCATTTTTCCCTTCTATGACAACATCAAATCCTCACTCTAACATGTACTTATGACTATTAGGTATTTTTACCGATTAAGCCATTTTACTCGTTTTCACTTAAAACCGAGTAGCACAAGTTGTCTAACATAATTTAAAACCTCATATTATATCATAAAACACCAAAATACACAAATTTCACCTATGGGTATTTTTCCAAATATGAACCCTAAGTTGAATTATTGCTAGCATAAGCTAAATCGAGCTACCAGGATTTCAAAAACGTAAAGAACATTAAAAACGGGGCTTGGAATCACTTACTATGGAGCTTGGAAGCTTGAAACAAACCCTAGCTATGGATAACCCTTTAATTTTCGTCCTAATGAAGAAGATGGACATATTTTGCCATCTTTTTCCTTTTTTTAATCTTTTAATTACCAAATGACCAAAATACCCTTAATACCTTTCTTTGAAAATTTTCATGTACAAGCCTATTTTTGTCCAAAATTTTAAAAATTGGTCAAATTGCTATTTAAGATCTCCTCATTAATATTCCAAAGTAATTTCATACTAAAAATTTCTAGAATGCAAGTTTTGCAAATTATTCGATTTAGTCCCTAAATATCAAATTGAACCCTCTATCGATAAAATTTCTAAACAAAATTTTCACCCAATCATGCAATCATGCCATAGACCTTAAAATGATAATAAAATAAATTTTTATACCTTGGATTTGTGGTTTCACAACCACTGTTCCGTTTAGGCCCTATTTCAGGATGTTACACATTCAGTATGAATTTCGTTGATTGTAAAATTTAGATAAGTAAGTATTGTGATGTCTTATACTTGGATCCAATAAATCGGGTCAGGTATAGGGCGTTACACATTGTTAAAAAGGATAATCATTCATGAGAACAAAGGACTATTGCTTCTATTTTTTCCCAATTGTATGAATTATTTTTACAGTTATGTTTTGCTTAGCATACGAGATTCTTATTATGTTCATAAAAGAATTTTTACTTGTTTCATTGGTACATAATGATATTTTCAATTGTTGATTTGAGTTCAATTTTTCTTTAAGTTGCATTTGCATTAGTATTTTGTTACGCATGGGGACAAGCATGGTTCAAGCATAGAGAATTTAATAAGTGAATAATTTCCAATTTATTTGTATTAATTTCTCCTTTGATTGTGTTTTTTAAATTCTTAATTATTTTATTTTGTATTATATTTTGTTTTTCATGGATTAGGTGAAATAATTAAAGAAAAGTGAGTTTAAAGATTAATTTTGGCAAGTTTTTTGTGGATTGAACTCTTAACTTACATGACTTCAGTATTTCAGGCATATCTTAAGCTACAAAACTCCAATTTGGGCCCATGATATACATTTTGAAGGGAATCGTAACATACAACCAGACTTATTTCACCACTCAAAACCAAAGAAACGTGAAGAATGGGCCCAAAAATGGCTTAGAAGTTCGGGATGTAAATCTTCCAAAAACTTAGAAAAACTCTCCAATTCATTAAAAGGGTACTTTTTATCTTTTCTCTTTATACAAAATTTTCCTTAAAAATTCATAGTTTTAGGTTTAGAATCAAAAGAAGCCACCTTCAATATTATTTTACTTTTGTGTTTTATTTTCTCCGTAGTTGTTAAACTTATTTTCTAGTCAAAGGGATTTTGGCATTTTAATTCTAAAAATTTATGAGATCTGATTTACTCGTAATCTTTTCTTTATTATTTGGTATTTGTATATCTTCTATTTTAATTACAAATATTAGGTTTGTTGAATATTGATACCATATTTAATAACTTAGAAAAATTTTCTTGTCAATTAGAATTTGATTGTTTAATTGGTTCTATATTTGTGATGAATATCATGACTGGGTATAAGTTATGTATGCTATTCATGTTATGTTGATATGTGATCTAGTCTAAATAAATTTTATTTGTGTGTTTGTTAGCTAGAATTGGCTCTCTTTCTTTATTAATGGTATTGGTAAATCAAATTCCAGTTGTTTATTATAGGTTTATTTATCGATAAGAAAAATCATCAATGATTTTCATCTTGGTTATCGAGTAAGAAAGAAAAAATTGATAGTTAGGTGTTTGTTTGTAACTATAGCCTATTTATAGAATAATTTAAATTTATCTTTGCATTAATGATCAAATCCATAAATCAAAATCATTATTTTGTATTTGACTAGATTCCCATTATATTGATTTTCATAAACTTTAATTGTGATATTTCTTTTTGTAGTTAAAATTTTAATTTAATTTTTAATGTTAAAACCTTCCCCTTTTACTTTTAGAGTTAATTGCACCAAACATCCTCAACCTATGACCCTCATTCTAAATTGGTTCTTAAACTTCAAATCATTCTAATTACATCCCCAAACTATTGAGGTTATACCAATTAAGTCCTTTTGTTACAAAATTGTTAATTTAACTATTAAATGACATTTCAGATCTTATATGACATAATTTAAATGAAAATGCTAAGAAAAATGAATATTATAAAATTGTATGTTTTGAAAATCTTAGTGTTGAGGTTTTCAAATTTTTTATAAAAGTTGTATCGTTCATTCTTTTTTTTTTCAATTTTACTTTGTTTTTGTTTTTTACATTTAAAAGTTATCCGACAATGTTTTATTTCTTTAAAATTTTCATTTTAAGTTTAGCTACATAAGATTTGATGTGTCATTTAACGTTTTTAATAATGTAAGAACCTAATTGATATAACATCGATAGTTTAGAGGTGTAATTAAAATATTTTAAAGTTTGAGAATAAATTTAGAATGATGGTCAGAGGATGTCCAGTGCAATTAACTCTTATTCTTATTTTACTTGTTTTTACTAAATGACTAAAATTATTATCGATCTTTATAGACTCAACTTTAATCACAACTACATACAAAATTTATATTTTTGAATAAAAATTATTTTAATTAATTTGATTAAGCTTGCAAACCATTGAAGTCAAACATTTAAATATTTGAATTTCACTCATCAATATCTTGAAATGTACCTCGATTGTAATCTAGTTAAATTTAATCCAAACACAAAATTTTCATTTATTTGTAGATGCGTAACTTATATAAATACAAACCAATTGGATATCTAATGGAATTTTCTAAAAAAGAGAGGGCGGCGAGGAGAGGGGGGAGGGGGGAAGGTTGATTCAAAACCTCCAACATAATTTGCTTTTCAGATATTTGTTTGCAATATGTTGTTCATAATTTTGCATTGAAAAACATCATGGGCCAATTCTAAATCATAATTACAGTGCGACCTAAAAAGAAGATCGAAGTACTAAAAGAAAACGTAGGACACGCCTTGATCAAGACCAGACATTTGCTATCTCCTTTATATCAAATCATTACTATAGGACAAATTTTAGCATTTTAAATTTATGTATCATGAGAAATATTACCGTAATTAATTGTCGAAAATCAATAATATTAACGTAAAATTGCTTTCTTGAGCTTCATGATTGCAATTTCGGAAGTTGGGTTTTGAGGTGGTTGTGTTTAAGACTGAATCCCATGTGAGAGTGAACGGTTTGGAGACCATGCAAAAGCCCTTAGAACGTTGGCCTTACAGCTTATGTTGGATTCCTTGCCTAAAATGTGGCTTAAGGAGATACGTTTAAGAGTTTGGTTATTCTCAAGTGTAAAACTTTGATCACATTGTCAAAGTGTTTAATTAAAAATATTACATTAATAAAATGAAGTCTTAGATAATAAAAAATACGACCATATTAAAAAATGAATTAGACTTTTGGCTTCAACATTTTGTGTTATTTTTATATTTACTTATATATGTAATTCATTTCGTATAATAATTAAATATATAATATTATAGTATAAACATTAAAATTGTTACGTTAATCATGTTATATAACTTTAGTATATTCCTACCCAATCGTCGAAAGCTGGTTGGCGCCTGAATTCATCTTTCTGGCTTTACCAGGCATAGGCCTCATTTTTAGGGTATAAAATAATTTAGTCTTGTGGAAATGCAGTTCAATGCATTCAAGAGAACAATCAAAACTGAAAAAAGAATCATTTTAATATGCTCAAGTATTAATAATAATTCTTTATTTCAATTAAGATCTGAAAAATAAATGCCATAAAATAATTTCCTGATTATTTCATTATACCAGGATCATATAAATGCCATAGAAACTGATACTCGCTTCTTTCTTAAATTATCATTTTGCAGTTTAGCACTTTAGATTTTAAAGCTTTGTTTGTAATTTTATACTTTTAATACCATTATCAAGTTTCAATGCCAAACTCTTTTCTAAGAATGCCCACCAAATTTCGGTGACGGGTTAATTTCCTATCATAAGTTGTTCACTAGCTGCCAATTGTGCATTTGCATTTATCTCCATTTCACTTGTGTAATATTTGTGTCCAATGAATCGTATGTCATCAAGATGGTGTGATATTTAATTTAATTTCTATAGCATCATTTTATTTAAAAATCACTTATCCTAACTCATGGTAATTTTAAATATCAAACACGTTTGTTTCTTCTCCCTTCATTTATTTAATATTAGTATTAGGGGTGAATAAAATCCAATTCAATTCAAAAAATTTAATAAAAATTTTAATTTTTGAATTAAGTAGTTTAAATTATTTGAGTTAATTGAGTTATTTGGATCAACTCGAATAGGTATTATACAATTCGAGTTATCCGAAAATTCGAATAAGAAAAGACAAAACTGCGCTGTTTTGATAAATTTTTACCTATTAAGTTAAAAGGAAAAACCATTATATTTTTTATGTAGTTAAATAATTTTGTACTTCGTCTACTAGTTAAATAATCGGTCCATGTAAACGCAACATTAAGTATAAATAATAGGATTCGTTAACTTGACTCGACTTGACTCGAAATTTTTTGACTCAATTCAATTCGAAAAAAATTCAAATTGAGTTCGTTTGTTAAAATAGAATTCGTCAACTCGACTTACGCAAAATTTTTTTACTCAACTCGATAGAATATCACCCCTAATTACTATCTAATGTGCTTAAAGCATAATTTATCTGTCTTTCTCAAGAAATCTTTTGGCGGCTTCAATAGCAAGCTAAATGAGAAGGAACTCTTACAAGAGGTGAGTACCTCCCACATATGTTTTCCATTAGAAAAAATGGTTTTTAATAGGTCGGGAGTTGGATCCTCCGCATGATTTATCTGTGTTTTTTATGAAGGGATGAACATCACGGCTGCTCATCTATTAAAAAAAAGATAAAGAGTAAGGGGAACCACGAAGGGTTCCCCACGGGGTGTAACATCCCTCCCGTATGCATACATTATAAGTATGTATTATATATATATATATATATATTACAAAAAAAAAAAAGACAATGAAATAGAAATGGAGTGATGAACCTCACGGGTGTGACCCCTTCCCATGCATACGTATATTTATTATAATAAAACGATTAAGTGAAATGGGGCATCAACCTAGCGATTATTGAAGTGAAATGGGTATGTACATCCCCATTCTCGAATTTGGGTCCCCACGGAAGGCTACCCTTCTGTCTATATATGTTATAAAAAAATTGAGTTCATTATGAACCACATAGTGTATGTATATATTTTATATTGACAATAGAAGAAGCATAGGACTATGAGAGGTTTATAGTACTCATGACGGCTACATCCATAGACAGAGGTTGGTATTGCACACGCATTGTTTGATATAAGGCCTCAGAGGGATTTTGATGCCATTGTTCTCACACTTATAGGGGGTTACATCCCACAAATTATTACTACTCAATATGATTGTCTATATATGCTTATATATGAATGCCTATATAAATCTCAGAAAGGGAGCCCACAAAGGGTTCTCAAGAGTGGTTATACCCCTTTGCATGTTTGTATATCAGTATAATGAATAATGTAAGATAAAGAGAACCCATGAGCGGTTCCCGTGGGTGGTTTTATCTCTTTCCATGTTTGTATATCCATATATGTATATTGTTAGACAAAGAGAGCCCACAAGGGGTTCACGCGAGTGGTTATACCCCCTGACATGTATATATGTTCATATAGTGCTTTTTTATTAGAAACAAAACCCGCGAGGGACTCTTGAAGATAGTCACATCTACTATTTATGTTTATCTCATATCTATAAATTCGACATACTACATTTGTAACTCCATTTTCATCATGTAAATCCAAGTCGAGTAGACTTGGTGGATGGTTTGTGATTCAACATAGGAGGACCTCACTCTTCACATAATTTCGAGTTGCAAGAGTCGATGGTACTATGATCGACCTATGATTTTTCTAGTAAGCTTTATTTTTTCTATAAGCCTCCCCCCATGCGTCTGGGAGTAGGATCTATCAAAAGCCTTCCACCTCAGCACCAAAACTCGTTAAGTTGGCCATAGTTGCTAGTATTAAATTGTATCTTCCTATATGGAGAGATAATGAAGGTGAGAGAAAGAGATAAATGGCGGTGAGCTTGGAAGGGACACTTAAGGGGAAGGAAGAGAACAATGTCACGTGCCTAACTATTTTGAGTGTTTCAACCGTTTTGAGCTACATCTTCTTTTGAACTCGTATCGTCCTAAGCCACAAAACTTTATAAGCCTAGAAGACAAATATGACTTAAGCGTTCTCTGTGCATAACTTTCTGAAATTGCTAACAATTATATTGAATGAAAATTTTTTATTCACATGATTGTTTCTGCTACCTATCTGTTTGATTTATATTAATGGTGATATTGTTAAACATTTGGTCATGGGAATTACTTCTAAGTTGTTAATAATGTAACTTTGCAAACTAATCCTAATTTACATTAAAATGTTTTCAAGGCATCGAACTATCAAGATTAAGTTGCATGTGTGATAAGAATCATTATACCTTTAATATTTGACAATCATATTCTTAGTAGTAATAAAATCCAAGGGACTGCTCCTTTTTGCATGCTATATGTCTAGACATGGTGTGCTTGAGGGCAAGCAACAAGTTAAGTATGGGGAATTTCAAGTGTAGAAGTATGATCTTCCATGATCTAGGTTTTTATTTACATCCATCTTCACTAACTCTGGCTTGTTTAAAGAAAGAAATCAAGTCATTCTCGTATTAAAAAAAATTTTCTTTTCTCCTTTCCCATATATGTGTCTTGGTTGCTTGAGGACAAGCAACAAGTTAAGTGTGGGGGAGTTTGATCTGCCATGAATTACATTATTATTTACATCCCTTTTTACACATAACTTTAGCTTGTTTAATAGTTAAATCAAAACATCTTAGTATATATTTAGGTTTTCATGCTTAAAGTAGTAATTTATGCTTTTTAGTAGTTTTTATTACATCTTAGATATCTAAATAAGGTTATATGGTATTGTAGGACAAATCGGGAACTAAGGATGCATATTCAGGTCGAAACTAATGCCTATGTCACAACCCCAAGGCACCGATGTCGCAACACTGAAGACAAAAGCAAAAACAAGTCCTGGAGCGAAACTGCCTGTTGTTTTGTGACACCGACCTATGTTGCAACACCGCAGACCTATGTTGCAACACGACTTCTGCGCGGCCCAAAAATCCCTACACGTGACAGCTATATTTTTTAGGGAAAATAAAAGTATTTTTCCTAATCAAACTCTAAGTACTTCGAAGATAGTTTAGACACTTTAATATTTCGATTTTAGCCTATATAAAGGCCATTGTAACCAAATTGAACACACAATTTTAGGGAGACAAAATTTATTCTTAGTTTTTTTTTTATTTCATTCTTATTTTTTACTTAGTTTATGTTATGTTTTTGTAATTAGAAGATCCTATTCTGAAGGGAGACTTTCACGAGTGGAAAATGTTTTAAAGCCATGCTTTCATTAATAAATCTATGAGCATCTCTTCCTCTTGTTCTATTATTTATATCTCTTTCATTAACTTGGTTATTTGAATGTTTCTGTAAATACTAGAATAATTTGTGTTTATTTATATCTTGCATGTTTCATTTGTAAGCACCTAATTAATTGATTGATATGTAAAGTTTCTTAATGCATCAGTTGGTTGAGATAGGAAGAACTTAAAACCCTAGGCTTGGTGACCCTAGGAAGTTATATGGGTGGGAATGAACCTAAAATCGATATTGTCTATCCGTGAAAACCTTACCCCAATCCATTCTAAAGTGACATCGAGAGATAAGTAGTTATTGTCGACTCATTAGGTTAGTAAAGGCCAAAAGGCCTTTCTAGGTTAATGACTAGTTGGTTGAATAGTGCCATACATCAATAGTTAATTAGGTAAAGCGATTGGATCTAGGCTAAAAGAGCTCGTGTAGTTGATCCAAAGAATAGGAAAAGCCGATATATTTATCTAGGATTAGATTTAGACTTAGTTCAATTTAATTAGTTTATTATTATCATCTTGCTTCCATTTTAACACTACTAATTCGTGACTTGAGTAGATTAGTAATTATTTCTGGTAATTGGCTTAATAACAGTTTTCCCCAAAACTGCAATCTCTTGGGTATGACCCTCGAAGTACTCTTAGTACTTCATTATACTAACAAACTATATTACAATTTGATAGCTAAATTTCCTATCTTTTGTAGCAGTATACACACTCTTGACGTTAGCATGTCGAGAGCCGGTCATAATGCAGTGTCTTTCGTTCCACCTCTACTAACTCTGGTATTGCCATTGTTTCTTGGTTGTCTTCCACTTGAAGGAGTAACCTCTGATCTTGTATTCTGAACTCTATCTCAATCAGGTCTTTCAAGGTAATCTCTGAGGAAATGATCTAATGAACCACATTTGAAACAAGATCCCTATTTCAATCAGCACTTTCCAAAATGATTTTTGTTTCAATGCTTACATTCAAGTTTGTTAGCATTTCTAACACTGTCAACACTAGTTACAAAAGTTGCTTAAGGTCTCGGATTAATTTGCTTCACTCGAACTCTTCCTGAAAAGCCAGACGAGATTGAAAAACAACTACGAGTTTCTTTCATTTTCTTCAAGGGAGACAAAAAATATTTACCCAAATTCCATTTACCAGTATCTTAAAACTCTAAATCAACCTTTTTCTTTTCTTTACTTATATCCTCCACCTTCTCAGCTCTTCCAGTTAACATGATAAATTCTTTCAATTTGAAAGCTCCACAAGCAACTGAATTTCATCATTCAAGCCTTCCTCAAATCGAGTACACATATCAACCTTTATAGGAACTATTTCACGAGAATATTTACTGAGCCGGACGAATTCCCTCTCATATTCAGCTATTGTCTTGTGGCCCTATTTTAACTCAATGAATTCTATTTTTTTTTCTTATCTAAATATTGTTGATTGATGTATTTCTTTTGAAACATAGTTTGGAAGAATTCCCAACTCAATCGATCCTCTAGTACTATTATAGTCAACGTTATCCACCACTGATATGCTTCTTCCTGTAGTAACGAAATGATACACCTTAAGCAATCTTCAGGAGAGCACATTAATTCATATAATACCCTCACAGTATTTTCTAACTAGCATTCGGCCCTTGGAGGATCATCATCTAATTTACCGGGCAATTCCTCAACCCCACATTTATGAATTTTATCAATAGAAGGCCTATGAACTCGTACCTAATCTAAACCTTGGGTAATAAAGGGTATCGGTTGAGAGGTACATGAGATGGTGGAGGTTGCTAAGCCACTAGATTTGCTTGCACAAAATTGATAAATCATTTGATCATCATACAGAAGGAGGCTCCTCGGGTCTCCTTTCCTTACCCCTCAAAAGCGAGCTCACTCCGAGCAGCCTCATGCTCCAAGGCCGAAACATTACTTTCAACTTCATCAGAAACAACTCAGTTGGTTTCAGATGGCATATTTTATCTATATGAAAAACAAAATATATGCAAATCAAGAGACATTACACTACCGTAGGATATAAGGTGGCATGTATTTCTAGACTCGATAAATACTACGTTCAATCCAAGAACCAACCAAAGTGTAGCTCTAATACCACTAAATGTAACATCCATAACCCGATTAGGAGTCGAACCCAAGCTATAAGATGCTACACTAGAAAAAATAGAACATATAGTATTTGTATATACAATTAAACAAACAAGATTTCATGAAAACACCTCACACAATCAAGTTTCATGGCATTCATACTCAACTCGAGTCTCATACGGAGTTTTGAAAGGCTTAAAACCAACTCGAGAACATTTAAGGACCTAATTTTAAACTATAAAAAAAGTACAAAATTTTCAATAAATAAGGGTCACACGGTCGTGTGGAGCTAATTGACATGGCCATGCTGACTGTGTAACAGACTGTTTTAGTGTAATCCTGAGTCACACGGCTGTGTTTCTAGCCGTTTAACTAAATGTAGTCGTGTATCTCAAATTTAATTAAAAACCAATAGACCACACGACCATGCCATATGCTCGTATATGGCACACGACCGTGTGTACCTAAAAGATCATTTTTCAACAAGTTACCTCTCCCTAGCTCACTTAGGTTTCAAGCAATCACTAAATCATCACTTAACCTGCTCCAAAACATAAAAAATACACCAAAACACAATCTTAAATCATTCATCCTAAGTGCCTAACCAATATGACACAATTGACACCTCAATTCAAACATTTACAATCAACATTCATTACCACTCATACCATATTTCTCATGTCTAAACATTTCCACATAATCACCATTTCAAATACCAGAACAAAGCATTATTAAATACTTGCCTTAAGAGTCAAAAAACCTATCTTAACTAACTCAAATTTTATTTTATTCCAAGTATTGCATATAAGATCAAACATACACATCTATTGTGTTTGAAAGCTGGTATGCCCCGTGGCGCGGCGGGAAAAAATATTCCAGTGATCATCAACCATTGATCCATGTACGAGGAATGAATCGAGTTGAAACAATGGTAAAAAAATATACCTTTTCGAAATTGAATGAGAAACGAACAACGTTGCTGATAGGATCCCTTGCACAATATCAATCCCAAGTCACAACAATAACGTCTCAGCCTGTACATAATCCACCCAGTCAAAGAATGAACAATAAAATTATCTTGAACTTTTTTAGAGAGAAAAAAGTAAAAAATAGCTACTAGACCTTTTGATATTGTTTTTTTAGGCAACCCTCACACACATGGATTATATTCCTTTTATTTTCTTTGATATCACACATCAGAAATAAAGCGAGATTATTCCTTTATTATTAGAGAAACAAATGGAAAGTTAGAAAATTAAATTATATTCTTTCCTAAAGAATATCAATTTCCATGTCTTTTACATTTTGACTGAAATTAATTATTATAATTGTTTATATTAATAATTTCGGTAAACTATATACAATTAATATTTTGTATGAGTCAAATTCATATATTGATTTTATATATGTTCTCTATTTGTGTACAAAAAGTTTGTACATATAATGTGTTCCATATTTAACTATCAATTAATTTAATTGATGTGACAGCTAAGTACAATACCAAATGTATTTGGATTCTATTTGCTTCAACTATAGGGTGTGACCCTATAGGTTCTTGTAATATTAGTAGTAATACTAGAATGTTTCTAATATTATAATTAATAAGTGGCATCTAGCAATACATCATTGCTACCCAAGTTACAAGAAACCGTGAATCAATATAACCTTTCTGTGATAATCTTTTCATGCATTATATCCTTTTATCCTTAATATCTAGATTGGACACAAGTCATGGAATAGTAACACTTGTATAGTCCAATCTCATATTTCTTGATATTATGTGTAGACTATAATAAAAAAAGTGTGATATCTCATATCAACTTATTTGAGCATGGCCATGTATTTCTAGTCTCACTCCATCAAGAGGCCTAAGATATTGCTCCCATTATGTAGGAGGGACAAATCCTATCTTGATATTGTGTAGACTATAATAAAAAAAGTGTGATATCTCATATCAACTTATTCAACCATGCGCATGCATTTCTAGTCTCACTCAATCAAGAGGCCCAAGATATTTCTCCCATTACGTAGGAGGAACAAATCCTATCTTGATCAACCATATTCCTCTACATAGATTACGACATGCCCAACATTAGTCTTTTTAGTATAACCTGTTATGGTAGATGTTTGACTGTGTCAAAATATACAACTCACTATCTTGGGACAATGATGATATCAAGTCTGAGGATCATGTACATAATTATCACTATGAGTAATATTATGACTACTACATAATAATCCAAGAACCATACTCATAGCGGGTCAGTCCAATATGTTGTTCTCTAACACATACTCATGTATCGATTTTGACTTTCTATGTCAATGACAAAACTCTGTCATCAATCAACTACACATTTATCTTAATGCATTATCATTGTCTAAGCCCACAATAATACTTGACTAAGGACCTTTTAAGAATAATCATATTATTCTTAGGACTTTATTATTGATCAATTTATTTGTACACTAAAAAAGAAGTTGAAATAACAATAGTAATGCCTTATATTAAAAAAAGAAGCTAAAATGAGTATGTGTGACGATCTCCCACTGGCAATCTCCCACTAGCACTAAGACCAATCAATTATATATCTAATACCAAGTGACTAAGTGTGATGATCATGCTTCTACTGTGTTAGAGGTTTCGCTAGTGGATCAATGATGTTGTCATCTATTGGACTGCGGTAGAGGGTATTTATTCTTTATAGTCACTTTATTCAGCTGTCTGTAGTTGATACACATTCTCATCATTCCATCTTTCCTTTTCACGAATAATACCAGTGCACCCCAGGGAGAATAACTTGGTCGTGCAAAACCTCTGTCTGACAATTCTTGTAACTGAGCTTTCAACTCTTTTAATTCTGTTGGAGCCATTTTGTATGGAGCTACCGATATCAGTGTTGTTCTAGGTCCTAATTCAGTACCAAATTCAACTTTTCTAATCGGTGGCAAACCCAGTAATTCTTCTGGAAATACATTCGAAAACTCACAAACAATAGGTACAAATTCAATCTTTGATTCAAACACCTTTGTATCTAATATGTATGCTAGATATGCATCACAGCCCTTTTCTATACATTTTTGAGCTAACATAGACGATATCACAGCAGGTAATTCACTCGAATCATTAGACTCAATCCGAAGAATTTCACCACTTTGACATTTCAATTATATAGTCTTTCTTTTACAATTCACAAATGCATCATGCATAGTCAGCCAATCCATACCTAGAATCATATCAAACTTATCAAACGGTAGAAGCATCAAGTCTGCCCAAAAACAGTAACCCCCGGTCATCAAAAGACAATTCTTACAAATTTTATCAACTAAAACAAACTTGCCTAAGGGGTTCGATACTTTAATTACAAACTCTGTAGGCTTAACATGTAAACTCTTTTTAAATACTAAATTCATATAGATATATGAATGGGTTGATCCAGGATCTATGAATGCAACTATATTAGTATCAAAAAGAGAAAAAAGTACCGGTAATAACGTTTGACAATGATCCCTCCTCTCGTGCATGAATAGCATAAGCTCTAGCAGGTGCTCATGCCTCAGATCTCACAGTCGAATCTCTTGTAGCACCTCGGTTACCACTCATATTTCCAGTATTTCGGGGTGGTCTCCCTCTAGTACCCGTGTTACTTACTTTCACTAGTTGTTCTCTTTCAGCTGTAAACTTTTCTGGATAGTCCCGGAGATAATGATCAAGAGATCCACATTTAAAGCAAGCCCCACTCACTAATCTACATTCACCATAATGTCTCTTACTGCAATGTTTACATTCAGGTCCAGCATTTCTAACACTTCCCACACTAGCAACGGATGTCATCTGAGGTTTAAAACTAAAATGTCTCGCATCTCTATCTCTAATCGAAATTCCCGCAGAAGCCATAGAACGAAGATGATATTCTCTAAATTTCTTTGATGTTGACAGATGTGGTTTGCCCGCAAATCTCTTTCTAGAATCCTTAGCCTCAGAATTGACTTTTCTTTTCTCTTTGCAAAGCTCTTCAGCTTTACAAGCTCTGTCAAACAGAACAACAAACTTCTTTAGCTCAAGAATTCCAACTAATAATATGATTTCTTCATTCAATCCATCCTCGAATCTTTTACACATTATAGCTTCAGAAGAAACACATTCACGAGCATATTTACTGAGTCGTACAAACTCTCTTTCATATTCAGTTACCGACATACGACTTTGTTTTAATTCAAGAAATTCTTTTCTTTTCTGATCAATAAACCTTTGGCTAATGTATTTCTTTCTAAATTCAACTTGAAAGAAATCCCAAGTAACTCTTTCTTGCGGAACTACAGATATCAAGGTATTCCACCACTGATACGCAGTGTCTCTCAACAGTGATACAACACACTTTAAGCATTCTTCAGGCATGTATGATAGTTTATCGAATACCCGAATCTTGTTTTCAATCCAAAACTCAGCTCTCTGAGGGTCATCATTAATAATGGCTCTGAATTCCTCACCTACATGTTTCCATATATTATCAACAGATGGTTTATTCAATTGCAAAGGATCAATACCTTGAGGAACTACAAGGATCGGTGGGGGTGGGGAACAGTCGGGTTCGTACGAATGTACTGTGTGAACCACTCGTTCAATATCTAAAAGACTGTTTCTTTAGCCTCACCCCCATGACTACTTGTCACAGGTCTAGGTTCAGAAGGCATAGTCCCTTGAGAGAGAGCTGGCGCGTTACTCTCTACGTCATCCACTACAGCTCGTTAGGGATCCATTACTATATAATAACACATTTATAAACGTCAAGAGTCGTCACACTATCACAATTTTATATATTCCATGTATAGCTAGACTCATATACGCTATGTTAGTCCTAGAATCTACTAAACCATAGCTCTGATACCAATAAATGTAACACCTCTAACCTGAATCCATCACCGGAGTAGGGTTACGAGGTATTACCGATCAATACACATTATTTAATATCCAAATTTCATACGTTCATACATTCATATACAAATATCATTCAATACAATCATATTGTCCCTAATCAGGCCTATGAGGCCTTAAACATGCTTTAGAAGTGGTTCGGGACTAAACTGATAACATATAAAAATTTTGGAAACTTAAAAAAAAAATTACATTTAAAGTGTCACACTCCCCGTGTGAACAGGCTGTGTGCCTCACACGACTAATTAACACGCCTATTTCATATGCCATGTGGAAACATGGCATACATACTGACTTGCATCACACGACTGAAGATATGCTTGTATGCTAGGCCGTGTGAAAACTGGAGAATATACTGACTTATGCAACACGGCCAAGTCACACGCCCGTGTGCTAGGCCTTCTGCTAATTAAGGGACATACTAACTTGTACCACACGACCAGTCACACACCCGTGTGTGAGACCGTGTAAAGCATACTGACTTTAATTTAATTTCAATACCAGGGGATACATGGCAGTGTAATATAACCGTGTGTCTGCCCATGTGGACAAAAATAGGCTATTTGCAAAGCCATTATGCCACCCTATTTTCACATGTATACACAAGAATAAATGGTAACATTTTTACAACTCAATTGGCAGCCATTTCATAACAACTCATGCACATATATACAATTACAACTTAGTACTTAAATACCTAATTAACATCATGCATTATCCATTCATATGTCAACTACATATCAAGACATTATTTGCACATTTTAATTCCATCAATTTCTTGCCAAAACATACCATAATTGAACACTTATACACAACCAAAACATAGTACCAAAATAAGCCAAATCACATGGCTTAACTCATACATAAAATATACCAAAAACATAATTCTCAAGTAACCATAACTATCACCATTTAAACTAGTCTATACATGCCATATTTACAAATATCCACAAGTTCAAAAGTACCAATTGGCAATTGGATAGTGTGATGGGAAACTCTGACTTGTCTGAAATGAGCGAGCTAACGAATCTTTATAAAACATGGAAAAGAAACAGAGTAAGCTTTATTGTAACACCTCTAACCCATATCCATCACTGGATGAGGATTAAGAGACATTACCGATCATAATACATATCTTACAAGTATGCAAAACATATTACAATTTGAAATTTTTAATTACATTAATATTCAATCTAAATCAGAGATTCAATATTATTATCTCATTAATATTAACTTGACATAATTTAAAACATAATCTATGTCTATTAAACAATTTAGTTATATATACTGAACATGCATCAAATTAATAGCTTGATTAATAGAATGTAAAACCAACATATATAATTCATGCGTACGTACATCATCAAACATTATTAAAAACTATTTTCGATACTTTTCTTTTATTTATTTACGTAACATTACTTTATTAATATATATATAGTTCATAAGTCAAACATTAAGGTTACCTATACACCCATTAATAAATATAAACTCATAAGTAGAAATAACTAGGCATAGTTGAATGAAGCTTTTAAGGCAAATCATAATTTTGGTTTGATATAAAAATATAACCATCACTTAAGAGATGTAACATGTCTCATCGAACCCAAACATGTTTCATCATATAATCATGAACCAATTTCAGCCACAATAACCACTCAATGTCGAACATACATCATTTGTGATAATCTCAGTCTGTTATTTAATCACAATATCTATCTTTGTAGAAGCTTTTAATATAATCGATTAAAATATATTACCTAATTTAATAGTCAATCACGAATGTAACCTTGTTATGACACAACATGACAGAACATGCTTTTTTTATTACTCATATACATACTATGCGTTTTTACCTCAAATTGATCACCACACTTCACATTTTATTCCATACAAACAATTGACTAAAACATTCATGGGACATTTTATTTATTACTATTTGCCTTACATAACCGAAAATACCACATCATACTTACCTATGTATATAAGTTATTCATGACATACTAACTATTCATTTAGTAAGCCAAATACACATATCGTACACATTTTCTACTTTATTTGCACCATACAATATTTATAATATATAGTCATGGTGTTTACGTAACTTACCTCAAGTAAATAACATATTATTTCATACCTGGTATATAACTCAATTAACATATTTGAACTTTATTTACCCTTGCCCGATGAACCATTCGAAATTTGATAGGACACTCAGATAATCACACAAATCGTACACTGCCAATGTCCCAGACGTGGTCTTACATGTAGTCACATATTGATGCCACTGTCCCAAACAGGGTCTTACTCGTAAACACATATCGAAATCACATATTGATGCCATGGTCTTACTCGCACACATATATCAGAATCCTATGTCATGACATACATTCCCTAACTATTCCTAAGGTTCATACGGGGCTTTCGGACGTCGTAACTCGGTCGAAACCGATTCGAAAACATGGTAACCAGGCTTAGTCACATTCGGCTATGACATATATAAAATCATGTTTTTCAATTCAGCGTATATATTACATTTAACTGAATTTAAGTACGTCTATTTGCTTATAAACTTACCTCGGACAATACAAAACGAAACAGGGCAGCTAGTCGACAACTTTTGCTTTCCCCCGATCCAAATCCGATTTCTTTGGTTCTTGATCTAAACATATTCAAATTAAGCTCATTCAAACATATTTTCATTCAATTTAGTCCGAAAACACATAAATGGGAAATTACTATTTTGCCCCTAACATTTATAATTTTTATAATTTAGTCCCTCTTGCACAAAACACAAAATATTCAAAATTTCAAGGTATCCATGTTTGGCTGAATATCCCTAGTGTTCATACAAGTCAGTATTTTTTCATTTATTTCACATTTTAGTCCCTCAAATTATTATTTTTGCAATTTAGTCCTAATTACTCAAAATCATCAAAAACTCCAATACAAAATATGTTAATCTAAAACATATTTTTCATTTTTCATCATCAAACAACAAAAATCACAAGCTATCAACAATGGCACAACTCAAAATATTCATCAAAATAAAAAAATTAAAGCATGGGTCTTGAAGATTACTAAGCAATGATCTCAAAAATGTAGAAATTATCAAAAATCGAGCTAAACTCATATCAGAATTGGCCGAACCCTAGCTTTTGTTCTTTCTTTTTCTTTTCTTCAGTTTCAGTTAAAGAGAAAATGTATGAAAGCTTATTTTAGTCATGGTATATTATAATATATATTACATATTATTTAATTTACCTAACTAACCTTATTATATAATATAATTTCTTTATATTGGTTGTCTACAACCGTCCAACATCTATTATGTTGGTCTTATTACAACTTAAATGCCTCCCTTTAAAAAAAAAATCAACAATTTGACCCTTTTTCAATTAACCATCAAATTTTCATTTTACGCGATTGAGTCCTTTTATTTAATCGGACACTCAAACGATAAAATTAAATCACGAAAATTTCACAGATATAAATTCACACAAAATAAACACGAAAAACAATTTAAAAATATTTTTCTGACTCGAATTCATGGTCCCAAAACCACCGTTCCGATTATGGTCAAAATCGGGCTGTTACATTTATAGCTTAGTAAGCTCGTATAATTCAGAATTAAACTTACCATAAATACCAAAATCAATGCAAATAATCAAAGTGTATTTAATTCAAATACCAAATTCCTAAACATAAGCATTCTTCACAAGTTAGCCATTTGAATACATGAAATCATCCATTTTCTCAATACATTGCATCATACCAAATTCATATATCATGTACAACATTGGTAACATTTCATTTCCAATCATATAAACATTAATTCATTTGAAAACTGCAACTCATTCGTATAAACATTACTTCATCCATATAAATAGAATTTACGCCCGTTGAACCTATTAGAACTTCAAAGGATACTCGGGTGGTATACATCAGTAATACGTCAATTCATTATCATTTCTGCTCTTTTGAGCCATGATCGGTAAGCTCTTCCAAAGCTGATGAACAGTAAGCTCTATTGAGCTAAAAGAGTAAGCTTTGACGAGCTGAACAGTAAGCTCATACGAGCTAAGAATAGTAAGCTCTTACCAACTGATATATCGGTAAGCTCATACGAACTGTGGTGAGTCCGCAACAAATGCAGGAGCTTGACCAAAACGGTAACCCTAGTGACATGTCACTCGTATCCTATGAATTCATACAGTTCAAACGGGGCTCAGTAACCATTAAATTATATCAATAAGGCATTTTTATTTCAATTATATCAATTATTCAATCACAAAAATTCATTTCAAATATATTCAAATATAAAAAATATTCGATTCTAATTATACGAACTTACCTCGTATCGCTCGGATAAAAACTATCAGCTATTCGTCAATCTTCCTTTTTCCCCGATCTAAACTCGATCTCGGCTTATCTTGATCTATATATTATTAAACTCAATACATTCAGCATTCAATCTATTCAATTTATTCCATAATTCAATTTTAGAAAATTTAAACATTTGTCCCAATACTTTTACATTATTTACAATTTAGTCCTTATCAAATAAAATTGCAAATTCATGCAATTTAGTACCAACCCAAGCCTATTCGAATTTCATAGGGACTCCTAGCAGCCCATATCTTTCATTATTTCAGACTTTTAACCACCTAATTTTACATTTTCTCAATTTAATCCCTTTTTGACATTTTTGTCAAAAATCACTTTACAAAACTAGTTTAACTATCAATAAACTTTCATAATCTATCCTCAATATCAATTTACTCAAACATTCAACAATGGTAACATGACATATCTTCAAAAATTACAAAATCTAGGGTACGGGCTAGCTAGAATACAAAGCAACGATCTCAAAAATGTAGAAATCGTTACAAACCGAGTTAAAATGACTTACCAATTTAGCTATCAAATGACCGAACCCTAGAACAACTTCAATGGTTTCTTATTCTTGGTATTTTCGGCTAAAGAAGATGAGTATAAAGCTTTATTTTATTTTTATTTTATTTATCTTATAAGAATAACTATTTTACATATTTACCCTTAGTAATAAATCATATAAAACATTCATTTAATGTCCATTATTGTCCACTTACACTAGGGATGGCCTAATTATAACATAAGGACCTTAAAATTAAGGTTCTATAGCTATTTAATACTTTTAGTTAATAGGACAAAAGTTTTATGCTTTATGCTATTTAGTCCTTTTTACCGAATTAAGCATTCAAATAGTAAAATTTCTTTACGAAACTTTCACATAATAATTCTATCTTTCTATAAACCTTATTAAAATAATAAAATAAATATTTTGATCTTATATTTGTGGTTCCAAAACCACTGTTCTGATTTGACCCAAAAACGGGTTGTTACAACTCTCCCCCTTAGGGATTTTCGTCCCCGAAAATATTACCAATAAATAAGTTAGGGTACTATTTTCGCATTGCTTCTTTGGGTTCCCATATAGCTTCCTTGATTCCTGTTGAACCAAAACTGGTACTTCAGCTAACAGTTCTTTCAACTGTTCAAAACTCTGCTGACATTTTTCTGACCATTCGAACTTCACATCTTTTTGTAGCAGTGGTGTCATTGGTGTCACAATCATCGAGAATCTTTTCACAAATCTTTGATAATACCCCGCCAAGCCCAGAAAACTACAGACTTCAGACACATTTCTCAGAGGTTTCCAATCAACAATAGCAGAAATTTTACTCAGGTCAACTCTAATACCGTTAGCTGAAACAATATTCCCCAAAAATCCAACCTTTTTGAGTCAAAAATCACATTTACTAAACTTTGCAAGTAACTGCTTATCACATATTATTTGTAACACAATTCTCAAGTGCTTGGTATGCTCAGATTCATCTCGTGAATAGATCAGAATATCGTCAATGAATACAACAACAAATCTGTCTAAATACGGTCTGAATATTTGATTCATCAAGTCCATAAAAATAGCAGGAGAATTAGTTAAACTGAAAGGCATGACAAGGAATTCATAATGTCCATACCTTGTTCTGAATGCGGTTTTTGGCATATCCGACTCCTTGACTCACAACTGATAGTAACCTAATCTCAAATCAATCTTTCAAAATACTATGGCCCCTTTCAACTGGTCAAATAAATCATCAATTCGCGGTAGAGGGTATTTGTTCTTTATAGTCACTTTATTCAGCTGTCTGTAGTCAATACACATTCTCATCATGCCATCTTTCTTTTTCACGAATAATGCCGGTGCACCCGAAAGAGAATAATTCGATTGTGCAAAACCTCTGTTTGATGATTCTTGCAACTGATCTTTCAACTCTTTTAATTCTGTTGGAGCCATTTTGTACGGAGCTATCAATATCAGTGTTATTATCAGTACTAATTCAATACCAAATTCAACTTCTCTAATTGGTGGCAAACCCAATAATTCTTCTGGAAATACATCCGAAAACTCACAAACAACAGGTACAGATTCAATCTTTGATTCAGACACCTTTATATCTATTACGTATGCTAGATATGCATCATATCCCTTTTTCATACATTTATAAGCTAAAATAGATGATATCACAGTAGGTAATTCACTCGAATCATCAGACTCAATCTGTAACAGCTCGATTTAGACCTTAATCGGAACAGTGGTTTTGAAACCACGAATTCGATTCAGAAAAATATTTAAAAATTATTTTCTGTGTTTATTTTGTGTGAATTTATATCTGTGAAATTTTCATGATTTAATTTTATCGTTTGGGTGTCCGATTAAATAAAAAGACTTAATCGCGTAAAAGGAAAATTTGGTGGTTATTTCTAAAAGGGGCCTAATTGTTATTGGCTTTATTAATGGGAGCCTTAAAGTTGTAAATAGCCCACTTACATATTAGTTGGATGGTATTAGGTTTATATTATAAAATTTTTATATTAATTCATTAAGGTATTGATGAGAGTTTGGGATTTTTGTTGTTTGATGATGAAATATGAAAAACATGTTTTAGATTAACATGTTTTGTATTGGAGTTTTTGATGATTTTGAGTAATTAGGACTAAATTGCAAAAATAATAATTTGAAGGACTAAAATATGAAATAAATGAAATATATAGACTTGTATGAGCATTGGTAAAATTCAGCCCAACATGGGTATATTGAAATTTTGTATATTTTGTGTTTTGTGCAATAGGGACTTAATTGTAAAAAGTGTAAATGTTAGGGGTAAAATGGTAATTTGCCCATTTATGTGTTTTTGGACTAAATTGAATGAAAATATGTTTGAATGAGCTTAATTTAAACATGTTTAGATCAAGAACCAAAGAAATCATATTTGGATCGGGGGAAAACGAAAGTGGTCGACTAGCTGTCTGTTCCGTTTTTCATTGTCCGAGGTAAGTTTATAAGCAAATAGACGTACTTAATTTTAATTAAGTCCAAAGTATATATGCTGAATTGAAATGTATGAAATTACAAATGCAATAGTCGAATGTTGTTAAGCTTGGCAACGATGTTATGATTTCATTTCGATCGAGTTACGACGTCCAAAAGCCTGGTATGAACCTTAGGAATAGTTAGGATACATATGTCATGACATAGGATTTCAATATATGTGTATGAGTAAGACCATGGCATCGATATGTGATTCCGATATATGTGTGCGAGTAAGACCCTGTTTGGGACAGTGGCATCGATATGTGATTACATGTAAGACCACATTTGGAACGTTGGCATTGTACGATATGTGTGATTATCCGAGTGTCGTATCCAATTGTAACACCCCAAACCCGGCCCAGACGTTATGGCTGAATCTGACGTGCCACATAAAATTTTTAAAATCCATGTTTCGTTTTAGTGTTTAAAAACCGACTTTTGTTAAGCTAACAAAGTGAATGGAAGCTGGGCACCAGGTAGGTATCCGAAACAGAGGAGGTGAGCCTTGAAGGCTGCTTAAGTACCAAGCTCTTTGATTGGATCCAATCCTAGACATGCCCACTGCCATTGCCACACTTGGTTATAATGAGTTGAAATTTATTTAAGTGAATATTCTTGTTAAAATTGGATAATCGTGTCGTTGTGTTATTTTAAAAACGAGTTTTATTTTGAAAACGCGTCCTAAGTCTAGCCCATTAATTATCAACCAGTTTAAAGTTAATAAAAATAAAATAATCCAGAAAAGAAATAAAAGAAAAGTTAAAATGGCCTTATTACAACCCAAAAATAAATAATAAATAAAGAAAACTTAAAGAAAACCAAATGCTTAATTAAAAGCCCAAGGGCGATCACCGTGGCCACTCTGAATCCCCTCCAGCTCCAAGTCCCCACATCACGGCTCACCTGCAAGGTTAAGAAAAGGGGGTGAGTTTGGAAACTCAGTGTGCAACAAGCTCCTTTCAGAGCCCAAAACAATATCAACCTGCTGGGCCCTAGCCCAAGTCCAATCTCAACATATACTGGGCCGAAGCCTTTTCATATTTCATATTTCATAACACTGGGCCGAAGCCTTTACATATTTCATATTACTGGGCCGAAGCCTTCACTGTAAACGGTCTGGCCCATAGGCCAATTTCAATATCATATGCAATGTCAACGAAAGAATGAATGCAAGCCCATTTGGGGAGACTACTCGACCCACCATCCGCTACTCTCCACCCGTACCAACCAAGCTCTCCATGTGGGGAATAACTCAACCCACCCCACCAAAACTCTCCATCGGCAAAGATAGTTGCTTTATCATGTAACTAGAGGCCTTGCCTCTTTTTAATAACTGGGGCATAAGCCCTTTTCGGTAAACTGGGGCATAAGCCCTTTTGCACTTCCTCCATCCATATAAAAACCCAACCCAATGTATTTATGAATTCATCATGTGCATATCATATATATATATATATATCATGTGCATATCATACATATCATGTGCATATCATACATCTCATGTGCATATCATACATATCATGTACATCAAAATCCTATGTAACAAGTTCATGATTAAACCCTAGGGGTATAATGGTCATTTTTACCTAGGGGCAAAACAGTCATTTTCATATTATAATGGTAATTTCATAATCCTACTAAATATTAGGGATTTTCCATGTTCATTATCAGTTACTAACTATTCATTTGTTTTAACCGCGAATCTGGCCCATTTTTAACGAAACCGAGTTATTGGGCTAAAAACCCCTAATGGGCCCTACATAGCCGATTTAGTCATCTTGGCCCATTTAGCCTATATTCCATATTGGTGTTACCAGTCTTAACGCGCAACTTAACAGGTTTTCATTTTCTACCAATTTTACCCAAATGGGCCCGAAAGCCCGTTGGGCCCGATTTTAGCCCCTCGAGGCCCAACTTACCGTGAGTGCCAAAAATCATACTCTTACCTTTACCAACGTTCCGATCATTATCTTAACGAATCTAACTAACTAATGAGCGTTCGCTTGCTCACAAGTCCTCGAAATGCCAGAATTTCGGCATTTCGGCTTTTCGGCATTTATCGCTTTAAGCTATGAAAAAGGGTTCGTTACACACCTGATTTGCGATATTTCTCAACGAGATCCCCTACACGATTTCTCCTATAATCAACCGCTTATAGATCAGCTCACAGTAATTAAACCAAAATGAGAACCATCTATTATCAACACTTACACATTCGGCCACCATCCATAACGGCCTTAGGATCCATACCTTTGCCGAAGTTGATGACTAGATCTAGTCACTCCAATGATTCGATCTAATCCAAGTCGACACCATGCCTTGCTGCTCCTCTACTATACAAACCATAAAAAGATTAAAAGAAGAACCCCACAAGGCCTATACCCACATTCGGCCACCTCCCTACACTATAGGGGTTTCGGCTTTTGTCAACAGCTACTATTTGAAACCGTTTAGAGTTTGAACACTTACCATAATCCCCTCTTCTTGAGTCCGTCTATGCTTAGAAGATAAGAGAATTGATCACCAAAAAGTGAAAAGAAAAAGAAAGGTTGCTGGTCAGTAAAGAATCGGCACCACCTAGACTCCACAAGTTTCGGCTTTTTGCGATATTTCGGCAGTAGTGGTGGTCAGAAAGACAATAGGTGAACGAAAGGTAGTGGACTGGTTTGGAAGAAGGAAAAGGAATAAAAGATGAATGAGAGTGAGGTAGATTCGGCTGGAAAGAAAAAAAGAGAGAGAAAAAAAAACTACACCAAAAGGAGAAAACGGCCAAACCTAGTCCCTAATGCCGAAATTCCCCAACTAAAACCCCTCTGCCGAAATTCCCTCTCTAATCCCCATTATTTGGCCAACTCTATCTCCCTCTCAAATCCATAAAATCTCTCCCCTTATCCCTCCTTAATCCATGCATTTGACTGATTCAAACTCTTCCCCAAAGAGTTCCATTCGGCTACAACTCTTGCATGCTCAAAGCATAAAAATTAGCATCCTTTTTTCCATCACAGGGAATCGATCCCAGGTCTTCCTCTATGCTCCCCACGCCACCTTTATAGCTCCCTAGTGGCGTCACTTAGCCACTTTACTAGAGGCTCTTTTTGTGATACATTTTACCCACAACTTTACATAAGGTCATCTAGCCAGTACCGCTAACTCTTAAGTCTAAAATTTAAAAATTCCACCGGGTTTTGGCCAACACATGGGCCTTCCATAAGCCCATTTACATACTCAAATTATGAATTTCACAACCACATACCAAATTTTAGAAACTTTACTAAAATATTGAGAATCGCGAAAAACCTAAAAATCAGGATGTTACACCAATTCTGAATGGTTCATCGGGCAAAGGTAAATCGTGATCAGATGTGTAAAATGAGCTAAAAGACTAGGTATGAATTAGCTTGTTATTACTTAAAATAAGGTAAGTGTATCCGGTCTTGAGATTATTGTTGGAATGAGCCTTAAAATTTTGCATGCATGATTATATGTATTCGGTTATATAATTAATATATTTATATGGAATTATATTGTGAGTCATGAGTTTGTGTATTTGTGTGTATGTGTACTAAGTTGATAATGATTAATTGACTTTGGAAGTAGAATCATAATATGTTAACTTGGTGATATGAGCATTCGGTCAAGGTGACTTTTATGAATGAATGTTTATATTTATAATGAGAACTTTATATGTCTGGATTTAAATGTGTTATGATGATATACTTTGGCCTAGTTTAATTAAGTTGATGATATTACTAAGTTGTTCATTTGCTTATGACTTACTAAGCTATAAAAAGCTTACTCTGTGTATATGTGCGTCTCTGTTTATAGATTTTGGAGTCAAGCTACGAGTTCGGGGACTGTTAGCAAAGTTCATCACACTATTAGCTATTTTGGTACCTTTATAAGTTAAACTCGGATTATGGCATGTATAGGCTGAACTATGCTTGAGATGTTGAATTTTGGTTATGTATACTTAAAGCCATGCGAAAATGGCTTACTTCTAGGTTTAGTTTTTTATTATGCTTGATTATGGTTTAAATTATTTTTTGTAGTGATGTTATGAGTTATGAATGAATGGCATAGGTGATAGATGTTATACATTATGGAAATGGTTGGGTAGTGACATGAGTTAGGGTATTAAAGTTGGTTAATGACTTTGGAAGTGGCATGAATGAATCGGTTAAATATGTTTGTTTGGTTAGGATGTGTTTATCACTAAGATATAGTATACATGTGGATTTTCTCATTGTGCTTAGTTTTGATCTAATAAGTTCTTAGCTATGATATCTAATGAGTTTAGTTTTGATAATTTGGTGATGGTAATTTTGGTTGTATAAGTGGTTTGAAATAACGTAATTCGACATTACAGGTTGGTGGATCATGTCCGAATATGATATATCTTTGTCTTAATATGTTTATTATTATGATATGGGAAAATTTATGTTACTAATATATTTTTATAAATTAGTTAAATGACTATGATTGTAGTAATGATATTTTGTTATGAGATAGGAGATAGGAGATATGAATATTATTTTTGAGTTACCTATGGTTCGGTATTTGTGATTTATGTTCATTGAATGTATAAAATATATATAGAGTTATATGTGTTCGATCACCTTGACAAAACATTCATTAAAGCTATAAAGATTAGTTTCAAAAATGACCAATTATATGATAATAGCCTGCATAAATGTTCTGCATAATTATGTGACACATGTGGCTGTTTTTCAATTAAACATTTGGTACTAATTGGGTTAGTCACTCTGTAAATAATTATAAAGATATTTATTTGTATAATGTATTGACATGTGATTTTAAGTATAAATTTAATTGATATTAGATATTTAAATGATGCTTAAGTTTGAGTTGCGTAATGATATCATTAGTTAATATGGAAAGTCAGTGTATACTTATGCTCATGTATTATAATAGCTGAATAATTATTTAGGTTTATATCAAAAAGTGAAAAGAAAAAGAAAGGTTGCTGGTCAGTAAAGAATCAGCACCACCTAGTCTCCACAGGTTTCGGCTTTTTGCGATATTTTGGCAGTAGTGGTGGTCAGAGAGATAATAGGTGAACGAAAGGGAGTAGTGGGCTGGTTTGGAAGAAGGAAAAGGAAGAAAAGATGAATGGGAGGGAGGTAGATTTGGCTGGAAAGAAAAAAATAGAGAAAAAAAAACTACCCCAAAAGGAAAAAACGGCCCAACCTAGTCCCTAATGCCGAAAATCCCCAACTAAAACCCTCTGCCGAAATTCCCTCTCTAATCCCCATTATTCAGCCAACTCTATCTCCCTCTCAAATCCCTAAAATCTCTCCCCTTATCCCTCCTTAATCCATGCATTTGACTGATTCAAACTCTCCCTCAAAGAGTTCCATTCGGCTACAACTCTTGCATGCTCAAAACATAAAAATTAGCATCCTTTTTTCCATCACAGGGAATCGATCCCAGGTCTTCCTCTATGCTCCCCACGCCACCTTTATAGCTCCCTAGTGGCGTCACTTAGCCACTTTACTAGAGGCTCTTTTTGTGATACATTTTACCCACAACTTTACATAAGGTCATCTAGCCAGTACCCCTAACTCTTAAGTCCAAAATTCAAAAATTCCACCGGGTTTTGGCCAACACATGGGCCTTCCATAAGCCCATTTACATACTAAAATTATGAATTTCACAACCACATACCAAATTTTAGAAACTTTACTAAAATATCGAGAATCGCGAAAAACCCGAAAATCAGGATGTTACAACGCTACCCTCTTTAAAGAAATTTCGGCCTCGAAATTTACCTGATCCAAACAGTTGAGGGTATTGGTGACGCATTGCCTCTTCGGTCTCCCAAGTAGCTTCTTCCTTGCCATGGTTCCTCCAAAGTACCTTCACTAATGGGACTAACTTCCTTCTCAACACCTTGACGTCGCGATCAAGTATTTGCACAGGTTCTTCTTCAAAAGTCAGATCCAACTGCACTTCGATTTCTACAACCGGCATGATATGAGTTGGGTCCGAACGATATCGCCTTAGCATGGACACATGAAAAACATTGTGAATACGATTCAGTTCTGGAGGTAACTCTAGCTGATAAGCCATCGGCCCTATTCGTTTAATAATTCGGTAAGGCCCAATAAATCATGGACTCAACTTGCCCTTCTTACCAAATCTCAATATCTTCTTCCAAGGCGAAACTTTCAAGAAGACCATGTCCCCAACTGCATATTCAATATCCTTACGCTTCAGATCGGCATAGGACTTTTGTCGATCCGCTGCCTCCTTTAACCGATTCCTGATCACCTTAATCTTGTCTTCGGTATCTGTTACCAACTCTGGCCCAAGGACTTGCCTTTCTCCCAACTCCATCCAACAAGTGGACGAACGACACCTTCGCCCATATAGTGCCTCATAAGGAGCCATCTGAATACTTGCTTGATAACTGTTGTTATACGCGAACTCTACTAATGGCAAATAGTCCTCCCAACTGCCTCTAAACTCAATAACACAGCCTCTCAACATGTCTTCTAAAATCTGAATGACCCTCTCTGACTGCCCATCCAACTGAGGGTGAAAAGCCGTACTAAAATCTAATCGCGTTCCCAACGTCTCATGCAACTTCTGCCAAAACCGAGATGTAAACCTTGGGTCTCCATCAGAAATTATCGATACTGGCACCCCATGTAACCGTACTATCTCCGCCACATACAACTTGGCCAGCTTCTGTAGTGAGTAATCGGTTCGGACAGGTATGAAATGGGCAGACTTTGTGAGCCTATCCACAATTACCCAAACTGAATCCTTCTTGGGAGGTGTCAATGGCAACCCACTTACAAAATCCATCGTTACCCTTTCCCACTTCCAAAGTGGTATCTTTACCGGCTGTAACACTCCTGAAGGCAGTTGATGCTCGGCCTTCACTTGTTGACACGTCAAACATTTCCCCACAAATTCGGTCACTTCTCGCTTAAGCCCAGGCCACCAATATAGCTCTCGTAAGTCTCGATACATCTTACTCCCTCCTGGATGCATAGCACAAGGTCAATTATGTGCCTCTTTCAAAATCATCAACCTCAAGTCCGAGTCCTTCGGCATACAAACTCTTCCTCGAAAACAAAGAACTCCCTCGCTATTTAACCCAAAGTCTGGATTCTCCCCCTTCTCAACTTGCTGAAACCGAGGAACCAACGACTCATCCTCCAACTGTTGCTTCTTAATCTGCTCCACCCAAGTTGGTCTTACTTGTAATTCTGCCAATAAGCTTCCATCATCATACAAACTTAGGCGAGCAAAAATTGCCTTCAATTCTGCCACAGTCCTTCGACTTAATGCATCAACCACGACATTTGCCTTACCTAGATGGTACTCAATCAAACAGTCATAGTCTTTTAACAGCTCTATCCACCTTCGCTGTCTAAGGTTCAGTTCCTTTTGAGTCAGCAAGTACTTAAGACTCTTATGATCCGTATAGATAATGCATCTCTCCATACAGGTAGTGCCTCTATATCTTAAGCGCGAAAATCACCGCTGCCAACTCCAAGTCATGCGTAGGATAGTTTGCCTCATGAGGCTTAAGCTGTCGTGAAGCATAAGCGACCACTTTACCCTCTTGCATTAACACGCAGCCCAAACCTACATGTGACGCATCACTGTATACCGTGAAATCCTTACCAGACTCTGGCTGAATCAACACTGGTGCCTCAGTCAGAACCTTCTTCAGCTTATCAAAAGCCTCTTGCTGCTTATTCGTCCAAAAAAAAGGTGCTCCCTTCCTTATAAGTTTAGTTCATGGTGCTGCCAACACTGAAAATCCTTCCACAAATCTTCGATAATAACCTGCCAACCCCAGAAAACTTCGGATTTTTGTTACTGACCTTGGTGGCTTCTATTCCAAAATTGCCTCAATCTTTCGAGGGTCTACCTTGATTCCCTTAGCAGACATAACATGCCCCAAGAAGGTTACTTCCTTTAGCCAAAACTCGCACTTACTAAACTTTGCATAAAGTTGCTTTTCCCTTAACACTTGCAGCACAACACGAAGATGTTCATCATGCTTCTCTTCTGTTTCCGAATACACCAAGATATCATCAATAAAAACGACTACAAACCGATCTAAGTATGGCTGGAAAACCCGATTCATTAAATCCATGAAAGCTACCGGTGCATTAGTCAAACCAAAAGGCATCACCAGAAACTCGTAATGACCATATCGAGTCCTGAATGCCGTCTTATGAATGTCCATTTCTTTGACTCTCAACTGATGATATCCTGACCAAAGGTCGATCTTAGAAAATACCAAGGCTCCTTTTAGTTGGTCAAACAGATCGTCGATTCTTGGCAAGGGATACTTGTTTTTAATCGTCAGTTTGTTCAACTGCCGATAGTCAATGCACATCCGCATGGTCCCATCTTTCTTCTTTACGAACAGCACTAGTGCGCCCCACGGGGAAACACTTGGTCGTATAAACCCTCTATCCAACAGTTCCTGAATTTGAGCTTTCAATTCTACCAACTCCTTTGGTGCCATCCTATAAGGCGCAATCGACACTGGAGTTGTTCCAGGTAACAAGTCGATCCCGAACTCGACTTCTCAATTTGGAGGTAGTCCAGAAAGTTTCTCCGAAAATACATCTTGAAATTCCTTGATGGTCCTAACTGACTCCACGGTCGTCCCTTCTCGTTCAACTTGACTCACGAACGCTAAAAATGCCTCACAACCTTTCCGAATCAACTTCTCAGCCCTTAAAGCCGAGACAACATTGGACAAGTAGTTCCTTCGCTCCCCTATGACCATTATTTCTTCATCCTTGACAGTTCTTAGCACCATTCTCTTAGCAGCACAATCCAACATTGCCCTATGCTTAGTTAGCCAGTCCATACCCAAAATAAGATCAAAATCCCCAAATGGTAGCTCCATCAAATCCACTTCAAATATCTTATCTTGTGTCTCTATAGGCACCGCCCTAAAGAGTTTATCTACCTTGTCCGAGTGTCTTAAAGGACTTATCACTGATAGCCCACTCACGGTCTCCTCAAGAAGCACACCCAATGCCCCAGATACATCACAAGCAACATACAAGTGAGTGGAACCCACATCAATCAAAGCAATGTAAGGCGTGCTATGAATGAAGAACGTACCGGTTATAACATCAGAAGCATCACCCTCCTCACGACTTCGTGCAGCATAAACCAACGCCGGCTGACGAGCTTCAGCATGTCCAACACCCCTACCAAGTGCCCCACATCCTCGTCCATTTCCGTTGCCCCCTCTACCTTGCCCACGACCTCTCTGTGGTGGTGGTCCTCCTCGCTGTGATTGGACATCCCTTTTTTCAGTCGCTAGTTCCTGAACTGTTCTCCGAGGACATTCTCTGAACTTATGCTCCTTTGACCCACAACGAAAAACATGCTCGATTCGTTTCGGCATTCCCCATATGCGCTCTACCACAATCCTCGCAAGCTCTGCGATCTAAAAGTATTCACTGAATCGCTCGAATCGGTTCCGCCATCCTAGCTCTTTTAACATTCTGTTCAAAGCACTCGAGGGTCCAAAATCCCTCTTAAATCTGGGTCGGTCCTTCTCACGATTCTGCAGCTCAGTCCGTTTTACCTCCTCGGCTATTTTAGCCTTCTCTACCAATGCAGCAAAATCACGCTCCCTCTGTGGAGCTATCAGCACCCTAAGCTCATCGTGAAGGCCATCCTCAAATCGAACACTGCGCTCATATTTAGTCGCAACTATCCCGCTAGCATATCGACTCAACCTCAAGAATTCTGCCTCATACTCCGCGACAGTCTTATTACCTTGAGTCAGATTCAAAAATTCCTTCCGACGAGCATCTACATAGCTAGCTCCCACAAATCTACCCTTAAAAGCAGTTTTGAACAATTCCCAGGTTACTCGTTCAATTGGGGTACTCTCTCTTATAGTAATCCACCATCGGTATGCCTCATCTCGTAGCCCCCTTCAACTTTTGCTCCACAGAGCAATCTAAATCATCCATAATCCGCTCTGTTGCCTCCAGCCAATATTCAGCCACATTTCGGGCTACTCCAGATACACCCCTAAAAACATCTGCTCCATTGGCCTGAGTCGCTCCGATATTGACCCCTATTCACTGTCCCAGTGCTAGCTCCAGAAACTCTTTCTAAAACCCTTAACATGGCTTGGGACAAGGCATCATCCCCCGCAGCCCGATCATATGACCCAGTCTCAGTTGCCTGTGGCACGGATGCTTCCTCAGCTGGCATATGCCTTGAGGATGAAGATTCAGCTTGCACCCTTCCGTGACCACGTCCACGAGTTCCTTTTGTACTCATATTGATTTATCTGATTACGAATTTTATGATATTAGTATAATGTTCAACTGTTTATTACGAGATGTCTTATAGAAATATAGCAGTTCAAGGATTATTTTTTTTTGCATCGTCGTAGCCTAGCTACAGTCTCATTTCTACCGTTTCCACAGCTTTACCCTATCTAAAGTATCATAGTAGGGTCCCAGTTCTACTCATAGCATCATATCACATAATGTAAAAAGAGTATACTTACAGACTTGGTGCCGGGGATTCAGTGCGCCACTTCTTTCTCCAATCAATTTAAAACTCGAAAACCATATTTTTGGTCATTAAAATTTTCATTTGAAAACACCCTTATTTTGAAACTCTTGATTTTACCCCCATTAAAAACAGAAAAACTTGTAAAACATCTTTGAAAGGAACTTCTCAATACTATTTCCAAAAATACCCTTCTTAGGCCTAAGTTTTCGAAAAGATTTTCGGACCCGATCCACAGCCGAGTTGTTGCAACTTGGCTCTGATACCACTAAATGTAACACCCCAAACCCGGCCCAGACGTTATGGCCGAATCCGACGTGCCACATAAAAGTTTTAAAATCCATGTTTCGTTTTAGTGTTTAAAAACTGACTTTTGTTAAGCTAACAAAGTGAATGGAAGCTGGGCACCAGGTAGGTATCCGAAACAGAGGAGGTGAGCCATGAAGGCTGCTTAAGTACCAAGCTCTTCGATTGGATCCAATCCTAGACATGCCCACTGCCATTGCCACACTTGGTTATAATGAGTTGAAATTTATTTAAGTGAATATTCTTACTAAAATTGGATAATCGTGTCGTTGTGATATTTTAAAAACGAGTTTTATTTTGAAAACGCGTCCTAAATCTAGCCCATTAATTATCAACCAGTTTAAAGTTAATAAAAATAAAATAATCCAAAAAAGAAATAAAAGAAAAGTTAAAATGGCCTTATTACAACCCAAAAATAAATAATAAATAAAGAAAACTTAAAGAAAACCAAATGCTTAATTAAAAGCCCAAGGGCGATCACCGTGGCCACTCTGAATCCCCTCCGGCTCCAAGTCCCCACATCACGGCTCACCTACAAGGTTAAGAAAAGGGGGTGAGTTTGGAAACTTAGTGTGCAACAAGCCCCTTTCAGAGCCCAAAACAATATCAACCTGTTGGGCCCTAGCCCAAGTCCAATCTCAACATATACTGGGCCGTAGCCTTTTCATATTTTATATTTCATAACACTGGGCCGAAGCCTTTACATATTTCATATTACTGGGCTGAAGCCTTCACTGTAAACGGTCTCGCCGATAAGCCAATTTCAATATCATATGCAATGTCAACGAAAGAATGAATGCAAGCCCATTTGGGGAGACTACTCGACCCACCAGTCGCTACTCTCTACCCGTACCAACCAAGCTCTCCATGTGGGGAAGAACTCAACCCACCTAGCCAAAACTCTCCACTGGTAGCATAGCTGCTTTATCATATAACTGGAGGCCTTGCCTCTTTTCAATAACTGGGGCATAAGCCCTTTTCGGTAAACTGGCGCATAAGCCCTTTTGCACTTCCTCCATCCATATAAAAACCCAACCCAATGTATTTATGAATTCATCATGTGCATATCATATATATATATATATATATCATGTGCATATCATACATATCACGTGCATATCATACATCTCATGTGCATATCATACATATCATGTACATCAAAATCCTATGTAACAAGTTCATGATTAAACCCTAGGGGTATAATGGTCATTTTTACCTAGGGGGTAAAATAGTCATTTTCATATTATAAGGGTAATTTCGTAATCCTACTAAATATTAGGGATTTTCCATGTTCATTATCAGTTACTAACTATTCGTTTGTTTTAACCGCGAATCTGGCTCATTTTTAACGAAACCGAGTTATTGGGCTAAAAACCCCTAATGGGCCCTACATAGCCTATTTAGTCATCTAAGCCCATTTAGCCTATATTCCATATTGGTGTTACCAGTCTTAACGCGCAATTTAACAGGTTTTCATTTTCTACCAATTTTACCCAAATGGGCCCGAAAGCCCATTGGGCCCGATTTTAGCCCCTCGAGGCCCAACTTACCGTGAGTGCCAAAAATCATACTCTTACCTTTACCAATGTTCCGATCATCATCTTAACGAATCTAACTAACTAATGAGCGTTCGCTTGCTCACAAGTCCTCGAAATGCCAGAATTTCGGCATTTTGGCTTTTCGGCATTTATCGCTTTAAGCTATGAAAAAGGGTTCGTTACACACCTGATTTACGATATTCCTCGACGAGATCCCCTACATGATTTCTCCTATAATCAACCACTTATAGATCAGCTCACAGTAATTAAACCAAAATGAGAACCATCTATTATCAACACTTATACATTCGGCCACCATCCATAATGGCCTTAGGATCCATACCTTTGCCGAAGTTGATGACTAGATCTAGTCACTCCAATGATTCGAGCTAATCCAAGTCGACACCATGCCTTGCTGCTCCTCTACTATACAAACCATAAAAAGATTAAAAGAAGAACCACACAAGGCCTATACCCACATTCGGCCACCTCCCTACGCTATAGGGGTTCCGGCTTTTGTCAACAGTTACTATTTGAAACCATTTAGAGTTTGAACACTTACCACAGTCCCCTCTTCTTGAGTCCATCTATGCTTAGAAGATAAGAGAATTGATCACCAAAAAGTGAAAAGAAAAAGAAAGGTTGCTGGTCAGTAAAGAATCGGCACCACCTAGTCTCCACAGGTTTCGGCTTTTTGCGATCTTTCGGCAGTAGTGGTGGTCAGAGAGACAATAGGTGAACGAAAGGGAGTAGTGGACTGGTTTGGAAGAAGGAAAAGGAAGAAAAGATGAATGAGAGGGAGGTAGATTCAGCTGGAAAGAAAAAAAGAGAGAGAAAAAAAAACTACACCAAAAGGAGAAAACGGCCCAACCTAGTCCTTAATGCCGAAAATCCCCAACTAAAACCCCTCTGCCGAAATTCCCTCTCTAATCCCCATTATTTGGCCAACTCTATCTCCCTCTCAAATCCATAAAATCTCTCCCCTTATCCCTCCTTAATCCATGCATTTGACTGATTCAAACTCTCCCCTAAAGAGTTCCATTCGGCTACAACTCTTGTATGCTCAAAGCATAAAAATTAGCATCTTTTTTTCCATCACAGGGAATCGATCCCAGGTCTTCCTCTATGCTCCCCACGCCACCTTTATAGCTCCCTAGTGGCGTCACTTAGCCACTTTACTAGAAGCTCTTTTTGTGATACATTTTACTCACAACTTTACATAAGGTCATCTAGCCAATACCCCTAACTCTTAAGTCCAAAATTTAAAAATTCCACCGGGTTTTGGCCAACACATGGGCCTTCCATAAGCCCATTTACATACTCAAATTATGAATTTCACAACCACATACCAAATTTTAGAAACTTTACTAAAATATCGAGAATCGCGAAAAACCTGAAAATCAGGATGTTACACCAATTCTGAATGGTTCATCGGGCAAAGGTAAATCGTGATCAAATGTGTAAAATGAGCTAAAAGACTAGGTATGAATTAGCTTGTTATTACTTAAAATAAGGTAAGTGTATCCGGCCTTGAGATTATTGTTGGAATGAGCCTTAAAATTTTGCATGCATGATTATATGTATTCGGTTATATAATTAATATATTTATATGGAATTATATTGTGAGTCATGAGTTTGTGTATTTGTGTGTATGTGTACTAAGTTGATAATGATTAATTGACTTTGGAAGTAAAATCATAATATGTTAACTTGGTGATATGAGCATTCGGTCAAGGTGACTTTTATGAATGAATATTTATATTTATAATGAGAACTTTATATGTCTGGATTTAAATGTGTTATGATGATATACTTTGGCCTAGTTTAATTAAGTTGATGATATTACTATGTTGCTCATTTGCTTATGACTTACTAAGCTATAAAAAGCTTACTCTGTGTATATGTGTGTCTCTGTTTATAGATTTTGGAGTCAAGCTACGAGTTCGGGGACTGTTAGCAAATTTCATCACACTATTAGCTATTTTGGTACCTTTATAAGTTAAACTCGGATTATGGCATGTATAGGCTGAACTATGCTTGAGATGTTGCATTTTGTTATGTATACTTAAAGCCATGCGAAAATGGCTTACTCCTAGGTTTAGTTTTTGATTATGCTTGATTATGGTTTAAATTATTTTTTGTAGTGATGTTATGAGTTATGAATGAATGGCATAGGTGATAAATGTTATACATTATGGAAATGGTTGGGTAGTGACATGAGTTAGGGTATTAAAGTTGGTTAATGACTTTGGAAGTGGCATGAATGAATCGGTTAAATATGTTTGTTTGGTTAGGATGTGTTTATCACTAAGATATAGTATACATGTGGATTTTCTCATTGTGCTTAGTTTTGATCTAATAAGTTCTTAGCTATGATATCTAATGAGTTTAGTTTTGATAATTTGGTGATGGTAATTTTGGTTGTATAAGTGGTTTGAAATAACGTAATTCGACATTACAGGTTGGTGGATCATGTCCGAATATGATATATCTTTGTCTTAATATGTTTATTATTATGATATGGGAAAATTTATGTTACTAATATATTTTTATAAATTAGTTAAATGACTATGATTGTAGTAATGATATTCTGTTATGAGATAGGAGATAGGGGATATGAATATTATTTTTGAGTTACCTATGGTTCGGCATTTGTGATTTATGTTCATTGAATGTATGAAATATATATAGAGTTATATGTGTTCGATCACCTTGACAAAACATTCATTAAAGCTATAAAGATTAGTTTCAAAAATGAACAATTATATGATAATAGCATGCGTAAATGTTCTACATAATTATGTGACACATGTGGTTGTTTTTCAATTAAACATTTGGTACTAATTGGGTTAGTCACTCTGTAAATAATTATAAAGATATTTATTTGTATAATGTATTGACATGTGATTTTAAGTATAAATTTAATTGATACTAGATATTTAAATGATGCTTAAGTTTGAGTTGCGTAATGATATCATTAGTTAATATGGAAAGTCAGTGTATACTTATGCTCATGTATTATAATAGCTGAATAATTATTTAGGTTTATATCAAATCTTTGTTAAAGTTTGTAAATGCTATAATATTATAATGTTATAATTCATATTATTGTATGTGAATGATATGACTGTATGTATATGTATGATATGAAATGCTTCAAATTTAAGTGTTGTATTAGTTCATGAAATAAATTTTGACTGATTTTCGAGACTCGTTCATGTGTATATTTTAATGATTGGAATTGTGTTTTTGATCGATAATGCCTCATAACCTTAATCTGGCGATGGATACGGGCTAGGGGTGCTACACAATCCGAAGAATTTCACCATTTTGACATTTCGATTATATAGTCTTTCCTCTACAATTCACAACCGCATCATGCATAGTCAGCCAATCCATACCCAAAATCATATCAAACTTATCGAATGGTAGAAGCATCCAGTCATCCCGAAAACAATAACCCCTGGTCATCAAAGGACAATTCTTCAAAATTTTATCAACTAAAATAGACTTGCCTAGGGGGTTTGATACTTTAATTACAAACTCTATAGACTCAGCATGTAAACTCTTTTAAATACTAAATTCATACAGATATATGAATGGGTTGATCCAGGATCTATCAATGCAACTATATCAGTATCAAAAAGAGAAAGTATCGGTAATAACGTCTGGCAATGATGCCTCCTCCCGTGCACGAATAACGTGTAACGCCCCAAACCCAGCCTAGACGTTATGGCCAAGTTTGACGTGTCACATTGACTTACGGTTGATTGTGTTCTTTGTTTAAGGTAATCAGGGTGATTTTGTAAAACAATGGTTAATTGTTGACTAGGAAAAAAAACACCGATTAATTAAGACTTTAGGTTATCCATTTGTTACGCTCGTTGTGTTTTGAAATCGTTTATTAATTTTGAACAAAAACCCACACAACCTGAATCTAACAGTTTAAATCGAGTATAAGTAAAAGAATTAATAAAACCATAAAATTTACGAGCGGCCTTATTACAACTTAACACCCTAAACAATTAAAGTAAGTAAAGGCTAGTCAAAACACATGAAGAGAACCGAATTTGCAGAACATGTGGCCACTCCGAATCCCTCACAGCTCCAAGTCCACTATGGTTGGGGATTTCCTGCATGGATGAAATTAAGGGGTGAGTTTGGAAAACTCAGTGTGTAAAATAACCCAACCATAGTCCAAATCAGTTCAAACCACAGAAATAAATTAAGTTGGGTCGTAGCCCTATACAAAATTCAAAATGAAGCCCATAGGCCCATAACAGATACAGAATAGATATATCATGTATGTAGAAAGCCCAACCCATATCCATCCGTATACACCCCCGTACCAACCTTACACCATGTGGGGAGACAACTAGACCCACCCATCCACTACATACCACAGAATTTGTAGCATGGCTGCCAGAACAGATATTGTGATAGAGTCACCAGATACAGATATTTGTGGCATAGCCACCAGAACGCTTCCTCCATCAATATAACCCATATCCCATGCAACAGATATACATGTCATGGCATACAACATACAGAATCAGAATATCATGCATTCCAGGCAAAATTAACCCTAGGGGTATAATGGAAATTTTCATACTTAGGGGTATTTTAGTAAATTTACTATTTTAGGGTTTCAAGCATATTACAGCCATTACTATATTAATGTAAACACTTATCGAAAGCGTTTTTACGAGAACTGGGCCCGTTGGCCCATTAACCCGATTTTGGCCCATTAAGCGCTGGGTATACCGGAAGCACGAAATTGCGCACTCGCAATCTTACCGCTTGAGATTTCCAGGATTAACAAACAACTATCTCACGAGAGCTCGCACGCTCGCACGCTCGCAAGTTCACAAAATGCCAGCACTTCGGCATTTTGGCTTTCCGGCTTTTGCCGATCTAGTCTATAAGTGGGTGTCATTTACACACCTGTTTTGCGACGAATTGACGATGGGATCCCCTTACGATATCCTACAATCAGTTACCCATATGTTAGACTACAAGTCGATAACTATCATGTATTAAACTCCTTGCCATATTGGGCCATTAACACCTTAGGCCCTAAAGTTCTTACCTTTGCCGAAATTTGGACTAGATCTAGATGTCCAACAGTGTTAGCCTTCAAAGCCCTTTGCTGAATGTCCCTCTTGTCCACACTAGCTCACACAAAACCAAAAGAAAGAAGCCAATATGCCCTTAGTCCAAATGTTAGCCACCCCTAGTTGATAGGGATTTCGGCTTTTACCTTAAAACATGAGTAACTAATGAAAGATTCGAGCACTTACCTAAAACGTTATGACACTACTCCCGATCTCATCTGTAGATCAACCACACGCACACAAGAGAAAAGTATAATCAAAGATTCGGCTTCTGAAGTACCTCAGTGTAGAAAAGTTTCGGTTTGAAAGAAAGGATGAGAGGTTCAGCTTCAAAAGGGATTCGGCTAACTAGCTTTGATAGTGGTTAATGAGGAAAAGAAGAAGAGAAAATATAGAGGATATAGGTTCGGCTAAGGAGAAATCGGCAGCAGGTATTTGGTTTTGAGGGAAAACAAAGGTGAAGAAGATGAGGGTCGATAAGAAAAGAGAAAAGAAGAGGGGAGAAGATGAAAGAATTCAGTTTTGAAGAAAAGAAAGGATGATAGTTTTTGTCTTACACAAGTCGGCACAAGTGTAGAGTGTAGGTTTCGGCTTCTAGCAAAAGAAAGAAAAAGAGAAGAACCTAAAGTACCCTACCCTATTTTGGCAAAACAGGAGAATGACCAAACAAATCCTGAAAATGCAAAAAAAGAATTCGGCAACCACTAACCCAAATGCCGAGATTGCAATCACTAAGAGACCTAGCCAAATTTGCACTTACAGAGTCCCCTATACGGCCAACTCTTGCTTCCTACTCAGACTCCTTGATTTTCTCCCCTTATCCCTCCTTTACTCAATCCCCTGAACAACTCAAACTCTTCCTGACAGAGTTTCACCTGAGTTCCATCACATACCATTCCTGCTCATAAAAATAATACCTTTATTTGCTTACCTTGTGACTTGAACCTTAGCTCCCCCTTGACTTCCACACGCCACCTTTAGCACCTCAGTGGCGGCGCCACCCGCCACTTTACAAATGTGTCTTCTTGTGGCCTATTCTACCAATTTAATCTTAAAAGCCCAATACACCAGAACCGCTTTCTCTTTTAAAATCAAAATTTATTAAATCTACTAGGTTTTAACTTAGACTTGGTCCTTCTAGAGGCCCACTAACACTCTTAAACATGATTTATACAATCAGATCATACCAAAAATCAAGATTCACCAAAGCTCATAGAAATCCCAAAAAGTCCCAAAAATCAGGGCGTTACATAGCATAAGCTCTGGCAAGTGCTCATGCCTCAGACCTGACAGTCGAATCTTTTGTAGCACCTCGGCTACCACTCATATTTCTAGCATTTCAGGGTGGCCTCCCTCTAGTAGCGGTGTTACTTACTTTCGCCGGTTGTTCTCTTTCAGCTGTAAACTTTTCTAGACAGTCCCGGAGATAATGATCAAGAGATCACATTTAAAGCAAGGCCTGCTCACTAATCTACATTCACCGTAATGTCTCTTATTGCAATGTTTACATTCAAGTCCAGCATTTCTAACACTTCCCACACTAGCAAGGGATGTTGCCTGAGATTCAGAACTAAAATGTCTCGCATCTCAGTCTCTAATTGAAATTCTTGTAGAAGCCATAGAACGAGAATGATATTCTCTAAATTTCTTTGATGTTGACAAATGTGATTTGCCCAAAAATATCTTTCTAGAATCCCTAGCCTTAGAATTGGCTTTTCTTGTCTCTTTGCAAAGCTCTTCAGCTTTACAAGCTCTGTCAAATAGAACAACAAACTCTTTGAGCTCAAGAATTCCAACTAACAATTTGATTTCTTCATTCAATCCATCCTTGAATCTTTTACATGTTATAGCTTCAGAAAAACACATTCACGAGCATATTTGCTGAGTCGTACAAACTCTCTTTCATATTCAGTTACTGACATACGACCCTGTTTTAATTCAAGAAATTCTTTTCTTTTCTGATCAATAAACCTTTGGCTAATGTATTTCTTTCTAAATTCAACTTGGAAGAAATCCCAAGTAACTCTTTCTTACAGAACTATGGATATCGAGGTATTCCACCACTGATATGCAGTGTCTCTCAACAGTGATACAACACACTTTAAGAATTCTTCAGGCATGCATGACAATTCATCGAATACCCGAATCATGTTCTCAAGCCAAAAATCAGTTCTCTGAGGGTCATCATGAACAGTGGCTCTGAATTCTTTAGCTCCGTGTTTCTGTATCTTATCGATAGGTGGCTTATTTAATCGCAAAGGATCAATAACTTGAGGAACTACAGGGATCGATTGGGGAAAAGGTGGGGGTGGAGGTTGTTAAACAATCGGGTTCATATTAATGTACTGTGTGAACCACTCGTTCAATATTTGAAAGAAGGCGCATTACTCTCTACATCATCCACTATATCTCGTTCGGGATCCATTACTATATAAAAGCACGTTTATAAATGTAAGAAGTCATCACACTATCACAGTTTTATATATGGCATGTATAGCTAGACTCACATATGCTACGTTAGTCCTAGAATCGACTAAACCGTTCCTTTGATACCAATAAATGTAACACCCCTAACCCGTATCCATCACCGGAGTAGGGTTACGAGGTATTACCGATCAATACACATCATTTAATATCCAAATTTCATACATTCATATACAAATATCATTCAATACATTCATATTGTCCCTAATCAGGGTCTATGAGGCCTTAAACATGCTTTAGAAGTGGTTCGGGACTAAACCGATAACATATAAAAATTTTGGAAACTTAGAAAAAAATTTACATTTCAAGGGTCACACGCCCGTGTGAACAGGCCGTGTGCCTTACATGACTAATTGACATGACCATGTCATAGGCTGTGTGGAAACAAGACATACATTCTGACTTGCATCACACGGCTGAAGACACGCCCGTGTGAAAACTGGAGAGTATACTAACTTATGCAACGCGGCCAAGTCACACGCCTGTGTGCTAGGCCGTGTGCTAATTAGGGGACATACTGACTTCTATCACACAGCCAGTCACACGCCCGTGTGTGAAATCGTGTGGAGCATACTGACATCAATTTAATTTCAATACCAGGGGACACACATGGCTTTGTAATATAATCGTGTGTCACACGGCTAGGATACATGCTCGTGTCTCTGCCAGTGTGGACAAAAACAGGCTATTTGCAAAGCCATTATGCCACCCTATTTTGACAAGTATACATAGGCATAAATGGTAACATTTTTACAACTCAATTGGCAGCCATTCCATAACAATTCATGCACACATATACCAATACAACTTAGTACTCAAATACCTAATTAACATCATGCATTATCCATTCATATGTCAACTACATATCAAGACATTATTTGCACATTTTCATTCCATCAATTTCTTGCCAAAACATACCATAATTGAACACTTATACACAACTAAAACATAATACCAAAATAAGCCAAATCACATGGCTTAACCTATACACAAAATATACCAAAAACATAATTCTCAAGTAACCATAACTATCACCAATTGAACTAGCCTATACATTCCATATTTATAAATATCCACAAGTTCAAAAGTACCAATTGGCAATTGGATAGTGTGATGGGAAACTCCGCCCTGTTTGAAACGAGCGAGCTAACGAACCTCTATACAATATGGAAAAGAAACAGAGTAAGCTTTATAGCTTAGTAAGCCTGTATAATTCAGAATTAAACATACCATAAATACCAAAATCAAGGCGAATAATCAAAGTGTATTTAATTCAATCACCAAATGCCTAAATATAAGCATTTATCACAAGTTAGTCATTTGAATACATGAAATCATCCATTATCTCAATACATTGCATCATACCAAATTCATATATCATGTACAACACTGGTAACATTTCATTTCCAATAATATAAACATTAATTCATTTGAAAACCGTAACTCATTCGTATAAACATTACTTCATCCATATAAATAGAATTTAAGCCCGTTGAACCTATAGAACTTCAAAGGATACTCGGGTGGCATACATCAGTAATCCGTCAATTCATTATCATTTCTGCTCTTTCGAGCCATGATCGGTAAGTTCCTCCTGAGCTGATGAACAGTAAGCTCTATTGAGCTGAAATAGTAACCTCTAACGAGCTAAAGAGTAAGCTCTTACAAGCTTAGAATAGTAAGCTCTTACGAGCTGATATATCGGTAAGCTCATACGAGCTGTGGTGAGTCTATAACAAATGTAAGAGCTTGACAAAAATAGTAACCCTAGTGACATGTCACTCGTATCCTATGAATTCATACAGTTCAAATGGGGCTCGGTAACCATTAAACTATATCAATAAGGCATTTGTATTTCAAGCATATCAATTACTCAATCACAAACATTCATTTCAAATATTTTCAAATATAAAAAAAATTCGATTCTAATTATACAAACTTATCTCGTATTGCTCGGATAAAAACTATCAGCTTTTCGTCAATCTTTCTTTTTCCCTAATCTAAACTTGATCTCGGCTTATCTTGATCTATATATTATCAAATTCAATACATTCAGTATTCAATCTATTCAATTTAATCCATAATTCATATTTTAGAAAATTTACACATTTGCCCCTATACTTTTATATTATTTACAATTTAGTCATTATCACATAAAATTGCAAATTCATGTAATTTAGTACCAACCCAAGCCTAGTAAAATTTCATAGGGACTCCTAGCAGCCCATGTCTTTCATTATTTCACACTTTTAACCACCTAATTTTACACTTTCTCAATTTAATCTCTTTTTGACATTTTTGTCAAAAATCATTTTACAAAACTAGTTTAACTATCAATGAACTTTCATAATCTATCCTCAATATCAATTTACTCAAACATTCAACAATGGTAACATGAATATCTTCAAAAATTACAAAATCTAGGGTACGTGCTAGCTAGAATACAAAGCAACGAACTTAAAAACCTAGAAATCATTAAAAACCAAGTGAAAATGACTTACCAATTTAGCTACCAAATGACCGAACCCTAGAACAACTTCAATGGTTTTTTCTTCTTGGTATTTTCGGCTAAAGAAGATGAGTATGAAGCTTTATTTTGTTTTTATTTTATTTATCTTATAATAATAACTATTTTACATATTTACCCTTAATAATAAATCATATAAAACATTCATTTAATGTCCATTATTGTCCACTTAGACTAAGGATGGTCTAATTATAACATAAGGACTTTAACATTAAGGTTCTATAGCTATTTAATACTTTTAGCTAATAGAACACAAGTTTTACGCTTTATGCGATTTAGTTCTTTTTACCGAATTAAGCATTCAAACAGTAAAATTTCTTTACGAAACTTTCACATAATAATTCTATCATGCCGTAAACCTTATTAAAATAATAAAATAAATATTTTGATCTTAGATTTGTGGTCTCGAAACCACTATTTCGATTTGACACAAAAACAGGTTGTTACAGTTCCAAATCGTCATTAATAACTTTTTAATCAGACACTTGAGTATCGCTTTTAGCATTATCAAAATTAGCTTTGATGGAAAACATCTCTGTTTGAAAGTGAAACAAATCTCATCAGAGTCAGAAGACATCACACTATCACAAGCTATATAATCGTATGTATTTCTAGACTCCATATATTCGACATTCAGTCCGAGAATCGACTAAACCGTTGCTTTGATACCACTAAATGTAACACCCATAACCCATATTTGTCGCTAAAATAGGGTTATAGAGCATACCGTAAAATCGCAACTCAAATTATTCATCTTTAAACATTTCATAATCATTGCAAATTACAATCAAATATATTCATAATGTCTCTAATTCAAGCCATCAAGGCCTTAGAAACACTTTAGAAATGATTCAAGACTAAATCAGAAACATTTAGAACTTTATGCAAAAAGATAGAAAATTTCACACTACAGGGGTCACATGGCTGTGTAACTTTTAAAAAGCAACCTTTGAAACCTATAGGGGACACACAACCATGCCGCATGGTCGTGTGTCACACATGGCTGAGACACACGCCCATGTCTTAGGCCGTGTGGACAAGAAAATGGCCAAAATCAAGCCATTTTTTTCACACTTTCATCCTTGAACTTACAAGTTATTTGCACACATGAACAAAACATCATTACCTACCAAAACATGCATATAAATGACCAATTTGTTACACCATTTATCCATACAACCAATTTGCCAATAAGGCACCTCAATCACCATAATCTGTAACAGCCCAATTTTAGGCCTAGTCGGAACAGTGGTTTCTGAACCACTATTCTGAGGCCGGATAAAATTATTTTGATGTTATTTTATGTGATATATCATGTTTATAAAGGTGCATAAAAATTTTGGTATATTAATTTTAGAGATTTCTAGTCCAATTTCGAAAAAGGACTAAATCGTGTAAAAAGTAAAAGTTGTGTTTTAAAACCTAAAGGTGTTAAATTGTCTTGTATCTTAAATTGGGGGTTTTTAATGTGAAATTAGGCCATTGAAAGAGTGATGGTCGGCCATGAGACAAGGAATTAAAAGAGTGTTGGGTGACTTATTTGACAAATAATTAATAAAATAAAGAAAAGAAAATATCATCTTTTCTTCATCTTCTATCCACCGATTTTTCCAGCCAAGAAAAGGTTTTTGAAGCTGGAAAACTTCAGCAAAGAAACTCCCATGCTAGTAATTGATTTTTAATGTCTTTCTTGATGATTTTTACATTTTTGGAACCCCTAAAACATGAGCTTTCAAAAGAGGGGACTATTTTTTAAAATGATTAAGAGTCTAGGGTTTTTCCATGAAAGCATTTGTGTTATTTTATGAGTTTTTTGGAAGAACATGAGTCTTAGATGAGTTGTAAATAACTTTTATGAAGGAAATTTGCTTGAAAACACCTAAAAAGTGTTATTTTGCAAAGTTGTAAAACAAGTTGTAAATGTGTGAAATAGTTGAAATTTTGAGTTGCTATAGTTTTGAAAATGGTTCATCTAGGCTTAAGGAGTAATAAAATGTGATAAAAATCATTTTACGAGCCTAGGGGAAATTTGGTAATTTTGGCAAAGTATAGGGGCAAAATAAAAATTTTTGCCTAAATGTGTCATTGGACTAATTTGATTAGTATATTGTGTTAATAAGTTCAATGTGATGTCATAGATGATGAAAAATGAGATTCGGGCTTAGAATGAGGAAAAACGAGAAATTGATGTTTAGGCCTCTTTTACCAATTTGGTGTCCAGGTAACTTTGTATGATAAAATAAGTATGTTATCCATGTTATTGTTCGTATACTTGAATCTATCTTGCCTCGGTTGTATTGAATTATATGTTGGTGATATTGAGTATGATGAAAGTGATGCCAAAAGTTAATAACATTCACGTGATGGTAGAATACATTAGAAATTCAATGGAATATGATATCTCATAGAAACGAGTAAGTCATTTGTAAATAATATAACTACATCATTATTATATGTATTTGGATTGATATAGCATAAATTTCTTGATTGTGGAAATGATTATGTATGATGAGAATTGATATAGAGGAACCTCCCGGTTGAACTTTAGGAATAAACGGATATTCATGCCATGATATTTGGGCAATATGTGTGTGCTAGTATAAGACATGTCTGGGACATGCATCGACCACATTATGAGAGCCAGTGTAAGACCATGTCTGGGACATGGCATCGGCATTGAGACAAGAGCTAGTGTAAGAGATGTCTGGGACATGCATCGGCCTCGAGATGTAAGCCAGAGTAAGATATGTCTGGGACATGCATCGGCTACGAGATATGTCTGTGTAAGACCATGTCTGGGACATGGCATCGACATTATACCTTATGCTTGAGGCTTAGTGAATATCCGATAGCTTTCTGAATGGTTCAACAGTGAGAGTTACGGTTTAAGCTAAATGATAAAGGTTATGACCATATTGTAAGTGGTACAGGTACTTACATGAAATTGATGAGATGTGAATTCAATTCATGTTATATGATTAGTAAGGAATGAAAATGAGCATGTTAAGTAACATAGGTATGTATGCCAAGCTTATGAGAAATGATTTTAGTTTATGATGCACATTTGATGAAGATGTAAATAGGTAATTCATGCCTATGAGAATGATTTTGTGATGACCTTGTGATTATAGGTCTATACTTATGATGTATGAATATGTAGCCTTACCAATGTGGTGGAAATGAATTAATATGGTGTGATAAACTTAGTATCGTTAATTTACACTAAAATAGTTTTGGACAGCAGCCATAGTTCGACTTTGAAAATACACTAAAAATAGTGAAAAATGAGTTAGAGGCCGAAGAAATATGTAATTAAACATTATTGAGTCTAGTTTCTTATAAAAGAAATCGTGTAAGCAAAAGAATTTCCTATAATGAGATATTTGAAGTTGTGTGAGACAGAGTTAGAATGACATTAAAATCCCCTGTTTTGATTTGAGAAAATCATTATAAATTTTACAAAAATATTTATGAGTTATAATTTATATGTTTAGAATCCTTAATGAGACTATTTTCAAGAGAAATGTACGATAACATTATTCGAGTACTGTGCTATGAGATAATTGAACTTTAGTGCAAAAAGGTCGGAACTGTCAAATAGTGAATCAGGGGTAAATTTGAGAAATAAAATGTACTATTTGGCTAAACCAAAAATTCTGGAAATTTTTATGGTAAAAAGATACATGAGTCTAGTTTCAAGGAAAATTAATGGAACTTAATTTGGAGTTTTGTAGCTCCAGATATAAATATTTTATTGATTGTTATACAAGAAGATAGCTTAACATGAACTTGAGAATATGTTGGGAACATTGATAAAAGCATGTTAATGAGTTGCTTATGTAACACACCTAACCCGAAATCGTCGTCGAAATAGGTTAAAAGGCATTACCAGACTCACAATTCAAATCAGAACCACCACACATCAAAAATTATCTCATTACTAAAAGAAATTATTCATTCACATTCAATATTAACATATAACTTAATATACAGTGCTTAAACATGCATTCAGGACCAAATTGATAACATACAAAAGTTTCAGAACTTAGAAAGATTTTACAAATCTGTTGAGGTCACAAGCCCGTGTGACCAAGCCGTGTGCCTCACATGGGATCCAGACACGCCCATGTGATCCAACCGTGCCAAAACAAAGTATATAAACGGACTTTCACCCACGGCCAACATACACGCCCGTGTGCTATGGCCGTGTGATACTTAGCTAGCTACTGACTTGAGCCCACAGGCATATGACATGCCCATTTGTCTTAACCATGTGATCTTAAGAAGTTATTACTTTGCATACACGGCCACAAGGCATGCTCGTGGTCCCTGACCGTATGGCACAATGTAAGCTTGGTTTAAGCCAACTTGCCACCCCTTTTTGGGTCATTCCTACAAGCAATATTAAACAACATTTATACCAAAATTTTCAGCCAATTCCATGCTCAAAACATGCTTCACTATAACTAAATCATCATCATTCTATAACCTATTCAAATTCATATCAAAACACGTTAAAATCTCATTACAACAACATGCCATAATGCTTATTTCATAGTTTACTTATGACACTTTCTAACTCATGGTTAAACTTACCATTTCCTCAACTTGGTATATTCAAAATGATCACCACATATAAGATCATATAACCATTACATGCATTCACAATTTGGCATCACAACCATTTACCAAAACTAATCACAAATATACCATTTGTTAGCCAACTCTCATTGCATAACATATATACATACCAAAGCTTCAATACATAGACATTCTAGTACATGCCATACTGAAAAATATTTACACTTTCAAAAGTACCAAATTAAGGTTCGATAGTATGGTGACAATCCTTGATGGTCCCCGAGCTTGCAGTAGCTTCGATATCTATAAAACAATGCAAACACACACAAGGTAAGCTTTCAAAAGCTTAGTAAGCTCGTACTATAATCATTAACAGTATATAAAACATAAAACATCAGCACATAAGTATTTATGAATTTCTCAAATCATCCTTAAATCTATTCCAATCCAATCCATGTGTTCATAACAAATCAATGAACTTCATCTATATAAATCGTCTACCACAAAGGTATCGTACATACCTGGATCTTCCCCTATTTATTCACTTTCATTCTCACCTCTTGTTCAAGTATATCAAAACTTCCCGTAAATTATACACACTTAAACATCCATACACTTAGTTCCGCAAAGGTTAGCCGAAACTAAAATGATTCCACACACTTAATCCCATTATAATTAACCGAAACTAAGTCGGTAACGCACACTTAGTGCCTTATATAGCCGAAGCTATTCCATCTCGCACACTTAGTGTCATTTGTAACCAAAGCTATATTAAACCACACACTTAGTGCCAAACATAGTCGAATATTATCATACTCAAACCGTAATCAAATATATACAATTTGTATTATCATCACATTAAAGCATAACTTTAACATCATTTATCATGTATGAACTTACCTCGTACTCGGAATTGTCGATTTGAATTCTCTACTCGATAATCTTCGACTTCCCTCGATCTAAATCTGAATTCCTCCTTTCTTGATCTATATGTATTCAAAATTTACCCTTTTATTCACCAATTAATTTAATTCAATCCATATACACATATTTAGGGCATTTTGCAAACTAGCCCTCACATTTCTACATTTTGACACTTTAGTCTCTAATTCACAAAATCATCTCCTAGCTCTCATACAAGTCCAAACATTTCCTTTATTTCACATTTTAGTCCTTCAAAAATAACATCTTTACAATTTAGCCCAAATTACTCAATTTCATCAAAAATCCAAAGACAAATCATTTAAACCCAACATCAAGCTTTTATAATTCATCTATTAACATCTCAAAACTCATATTTTCATCAATGGTACATTTCAAAATCATCACCAAAATTAGAAATTGAGGCATGGGTTCGATAATATACAAGGCAACGATTACAAAAACGTAGAAATTATAAAAAACCGAGCTCAATATATACCTTAATCACCAATTTTTCAGTCGAACCCTAGCTTGATCTTTTCTATTCTTTTTCTTTCAAATAATTGGCCAACAAAGATGATAGTGCATGGCCATTTTATGTTTTCTATACTATAAAACATATTATTACACAAATGACTATTTTAACCTTAGTTATTTCATTATAAATTCCACCAACTAATGTACACTAATGTCATTTAATGAGTTCAATGGTCCATTTACAACATAAGGACCTCTCATTTAAAAAGACACGTCAAATAGGTACTTTAACGAATAGTAGGAAACTTTTAAAAATTATGCGATTAAGTAAGCACACATACGATTAAATTTTAATACAAAACTTTCACACATGCTAATTCACATATTATAAGCACAGAAAATAGTATTTAAATATTTTTCTGACTCAAATTTGTGGTCCCGAAACCATGATTCCGACTAGGGTCAAAACTGGACCGTTACAGCTTATTGTTTTCATATGAACTTACTAAGCATAAAGCTTACCCCCTTCCTTTCCCATGTTCTCTAGTGTTGCCAGGTTAGCTCAGGTTGGAGTTTGTCAGATATATTATCACACTGTCAAGCTATCGCTATTGGTGTAAGTGATTTCAAGTACTTTGAGTCTATGGCATGTATAGGAGTTTAAATGTTTGAGTATGTGATATTGCTTTAGCCAAATGTATTGGCTTATTTTGATTATGGGGTTGGTAAACCTATTTATTTATGAAAATTCTTTAATGGCTTGGTATGAATGGTATGTGGATGTGATTATGAATGCTTAGTGATGAAATTGAGGTTTTATGACATGTTGATAGCTATAGCATTAATGTGGTAAAGATGAAGGTAAAATCTATGATATTGGTTGCATGTGAAATTGTCATGGTCATGACTTGTTAGGAATGTTTAAGTGCCTAATTTTGCCATGTTGTATGCTATTGTTTAAGTATGTGTGCATGTGTTGTGAGGGTGATAAAATGGCTTGGAAAATAGTCTTGTATTTGTCCACACGGGTAGATACACGGGCGTGTGTCTAGGCTGTGTGTGACACACGGTCCACCCCCATGGGTGTGTTGTCCAGCCGTGTGTCCCTTGCACCTAAGTTTTTGAAGTCAGTATGTATGGTAGTGAGTATAAGGGCAAGAGACACAGCCATGTGTCTCAGCCGTGTGAAGGGCACGGCCATAGGACATGGGCGTGTGCCTTGGCCGTATGGCTTCAATTTGTTCATGACTAAATTGGTAGAATGTCCAAGTTTTTAGACACGGGTTAGGGACACGGGCGTGTCCCTAGCACACGGGCGTATGCCCTATACCCACACGGGCGTGTGGAGCCTTCAAGCATAAAATTTTTTCAAGTTTTTCTTAAGTTCTCAGTTTAGTCTCAAACCATCTCTAATGCATGTTTTGGGCCTCGTGAGCCTGTTTAAGGGATAAAATGTATGTGAAATGAAAAGTTTTAAATTGATCAAAATTTTACGACCCAATTTTATATAGTTGGTTGAGTTTAAGTCCGGTAGCACCTCGAACCCTATCCCGACGTTTGATACGGGTGAGGGGTGTTACACAATCAAACATACTTAAATTTACGTCCAAATGGTCATAATTCAACCAAACATACTTAACTAAATTTCATATCAAAACATGCCCTAAATGATCACTTTGCAAACATGCCATGTAACAGCCCATTTTCAGTGAAATCGGAACAATGGTTTCGGGACCACAAATCTGAGTCAGAAAGAAAATTTATTTTAATAATATTGCATGGCTTGCATTATGATAGGAATGACGTATGAAAATTTCGATAAGAAAATTTTACCGATTACATGTTTAATTATAGAAAGGACCAAATTGCATAAAATGGAAAAGTTGAGTTCTAGTAGCTATAAGTATCAAATAGCTATGGAATTCAAAACTTGAGGTCCTTATATGGTAATTAGACCATTAAGAAAAGTTAGTAGATATTTTTTATGATTCATCCATGGATAATTAGAAAAAGAAAAGGACTAAATTGGAATTTGGAATAAATAAAGATGATAATAGCCTAATATCATCTTATTTCATCATCTTCCCCAAATTTTCTATGGAAACCCTGGGAAAGAGAAAGAAAATCAAGCAAGCTTAATTAGGTAAGTAATCATGTCCAATTTTTAGTATTTTTTTATATTTTTAAGATCGGGATAACCTAATCTATTTATTTTGGGGATCAATTTGAAAAGATATTAAAGTATTGAAATTTTTCCATGGATGAATATGCTGAAAATTTGAAATTTATTGTAGAAAATGAAAGGTTGTTGATAGATAAACAATTTTCCTAAAGTGAATTTTCATGAAATTGTGATTTAAGGACTAAACTGTAAAGATGTAAAATTCATGGAATTTTTTTATTATAAAGATTAAAAGCCTTGTTGACTGAAGCATCTCTGCTAGTTCAACCTGAGTCATGTAAAGAATTTGTAGTTTATAGTGAGGCATCCTTGAATGGTTTAGGCTGTGTATTGATACAAGAAGGTAAAGTAATAGCTTATGTTTCTAGATAGCTAAAACCACATGAAAGAAATTACCCGATACATGATTTGGAGCTAGCAACTATTGTGTTTGTATTGAAAATTTGGTGGCGTTACTTGTTTGGTGAAAAGTGTCACATATTCACTGATCATAAGAGTTTGAAGTATCTGATGTCGCAGAAAGACTTGAACTTGAGATAGTGCAGGTGGCTTGAATTATTATTGAAAGATTATGATCTAGTTATTGATTATCATCCAGGAAAAGCCAATGTGGCAGCAGATACTCTAAACAGAAAATTTATGTTTGCTTTACGAGTAATGAGTACCCGATTATCATTATCTGAAGATGGTTCAATCATAACTAAGTTAAAAGCTAGACCAATATTCTTGCAACAAATTTGTGAAGATCAAAAGAGTGATAATGAGTTACAAGCTAAACGGGTACAATGTGAGTCAAATTTTGATTCAGAATTTCATATTGGGTTTGATGACTGCTTATTGTTCAGAGGCAGAATATGTGTACTGAAGAATTTAGAAAGTGTACAAAAGATTTTGTATGAAACTCACAATGGTGCAATGTCTACTCATCCTAGTAGTAACAAAATGTATAATGATTTGAAAAAGATATATTGGTGGCCGAGAATGAAATGAGATATTTCTAAATTTGTATCTAAATGTTTGATATGTCAGCAAGTAAAAGCTAAACATCAGGTGCCTTCGGGATTATTATAGCCAGTTACAATACCAAAATGGAAATAGGAAAGAGTTACCATGGATTTTGTATCTGGATTACCCTTATCTCTGGAAAAGAAAGATGCTATTTGGGTAATCGTTGATCGTCTAATAAATTTTGCACACTTTATTTCGGTACGTATGGATTTCTCCTTGGATAGATTGGTTGAATTATATGTTTTTGAGATTATCAGACTGCATAGAGTGCCAATCTTCATTATCTCCGATAGAGATTCCCGATTTACATCTCGATTTTGGAGCAAATTGTAAGAAGCTCTGGGCACACTGTTACATTTCAGTACTGCATTTCATTCTAAGACTAATGGTCAATCTGAACTTGTAATAATATTTTAAAAGATATGCTTTGGTGTTGTGTTTTTTGAATTAAAAGGTAATGGGGAAAAGTCTCTAATGAATCAAGATAACCATTCATTCCGGTATAAATAGTACTTATCTGTTCTGCCACCATAAAAGGAGCTGATTGGGATTGTTTAAGCAACTCATGTGATTGTTGACCTCGTGCCAATTGATTCTGAGTAGCTTTATCGAGATCAGAAGCAAATTGTGCAAAGGCTTCTAATTCAGCGAATTAGGCCAATTCTAAGTAAAGAGATCTATTCATTGATAAGAAAAAGAAAAAACATGAGCGGTGATTGGATTGATGAGAAAATAGAATCCTGGGTCGCGAACAATGATTCGATTGATGATAAAGAAAGAGAATTCTTGGTTCAGTTCTCCACCTTAACGACAGAAAAAAGGATTTGAATATGCATACAATAATAGTTATCAGTCCAACATTAAAATGGCACTGTATGAGGCTCTATATGGTCGTAAATGTAGAACTCCATTGTATTGGATAAAGCTTAGTGAGAAAAAAGATACACGGAGTTGACTTAGTCTGTGAAACGGAAGAAAAGGTAAAGGTGATTCATGATAGTTTAAAAGCAGTCTCTGATCGTCAAAAGTCTTATGCAGATCTTAAACAAAAAGAGATAGAATTTCAATTCGATGACAAGGTATTCTTGAAAGTATCACTTTGGAAGAAAGTTCTCTGATTTAGCCGTAAAGGAAAACTGAGTCCTCGGTTCATCAGGCCATATGAGATTATTGAAAGAATCAGACCTGTTGCATATCAACTGGCATTACCACCAAAGCTTGACAGAATTCATAATGATTTTCATGTGTCTATGTTACAACGATATCGTTCAGATCCTTCACATGTTATTTCTCTGACAGAAATTGAGATTCAGCCTGATATGACTTACAGTGAAGAACCGATCAAAATTCTGGCACGTGAAACAAAAGAGTTAAGAAATAAAAAGGTAGCTCTAGTAAAAGTTCTTTGGCTACGACATGGTATAGAAGAGGCTACCTGGGAATTGGAGGAAACAATCAGAAAGCAATATTCAAATCTCTTTACTGGTAAGATTTTCGAGGACGAAATTCTTTAAAGGGGAGAGTTGTAATAACCATTTTCAGTGAAATCGGAACAGTGGTTTCGAGACCACAAATCTGAGCCAGAAAGAAAATTTATTTTAATAATATTGCATGGTCTGCATTATGATAGAAAAGACGTATGAAAATTTCGATAAGAAAATTTTTCTGATTACATGTTTAATTATAGAAATGACCAAATTGCATAAAATGCAAAAGTTGAGTTCTAGTAGCTATAAGTATCAAATAGATATGAAATTCAAAACTTGAGGTCCTTATATGGTAATTAGACCATTAAGAAAAGTTAGTGGATATTTTTATGATTCAACCATGGAAAATTAGAAAAAGAAAAGGACTAAATTGGAATTTGGAATAAATAAAGATGATAATAGTCTAATATCATCTTATTTCATCATCTTCCCCAAATTTTCCATGGAAACCCTAGGAAAGAGAAACAAAATCAAGCAAGCTTAATTAGGTAAGTATCATGTCTCGTTTTTAGTAATTTTTATATTTTTGAGATCCGGATAACCTAATCTATCTATTTTGGGGATTAATTTGAAAAGATATTAAAGTATTGAAATTTTTAAATGTATGAATATGCTAAAATTTTGAAATTTATGGTAGAAAATGAAAGGTTGTTGATAGATAAACAACTTTTGTAAAGTGAATTTTCATGAAATTGTGATTTAGGGACTAAATTGTAAAGATATAAAATTCATGGAAATTTTCTAATTTTTATGAAATATATATGCTATAAATGTTATATGTAAAAATATGTTAGGCTTGGAATAATGAATAAATTGCATGAATTTCATTTTCCGAGCCTAAGGACGAAATTGTCATTTATAAAAAGTATAGGGGCAAAATGGTAATTTCGCCTAGGATGTGAATTGAATTAAATTGAGTATGAAATGGATTAAATTGTGTTAAATTCATTTATATATATCCGAAAATACCTAATACTAATTTGGATCGAGGAAAACAAAAAGTATCGGTTTAGTAGATCATTGTATACGAACGTTTATCGAGGTAAGTTTGTGTAACTAAATTGTGTTTATTTTTACAGTTGAATTGAGTGCGGTATGTATTTATGTGAATTATATAAATGTTATAAATGTATGAAATAATCACATGTCCGATAATGTCCAGAAATTGGTAAGTTCTGTTTTAATAATGAAATTCGATCGATACATGATTTCCCATGTTGAATGTGGTCCTGCATATGTTCGGACAGAATATAGCTCAGACGAGCAATCCTGTTATAAGCCCTCTCGAGCATCCTATTATATAGTTCCTACGAGCATCTTGATCAGTAGTGATCCTGTATGTGTTGCGCACTACCGCAGCTCTTTGTGAGCATCCTGTTACATGATTCAATCGGTTGTGATCCAGCATTTATTGTGGACACAAGCGCATCTCTTCATTAGCGTCATGATATAGGCTCTTATGAGCTTTCTGGCATGGCTCCCTTAAACTCCCTATTATGCTATCCAAAGCTCCTTGATAATAACTCTTCGGAGTTACCTGTTAATCTTAGTGAACTTCCTGATTAAAACTCTTATGAGTTTCCTGTTTAGCCCAGATAAGATTCTTGATACATGGCTCACATGAGCATCTTGATATATGACTTGAGAGTGTGCTTCCTAATTATGTGCCTTAATTAGGTACCTCTGGATATGAATTGACAGATTTCAGTTTTGTACACTTTAAGTGTACTACATGAGCGTATCCATCGATATTTCAAATAAATTCAACGGATAAAGTTCTGACATGGCTAAACTAAACTTGAAATGATTTGTCTTGGAAATATTCATGTAATATGGAATAATGATATGGAAAGCATATATTTATAAAAGTCATTAAATGATGAGCTCATCCATGTTCTTGGTATTATGTGAATTACTTGACTAACATGATTGGTGGAGTTCTGTGTTTTAGGCTATTAGCCAAATTGCTTGGATGCATTTTTGTATGCTTATCTTAAATGTAAATATATGGTAAGTTAATTTTTTGTTATACAAACTTACTAAGCATTTGAAATGCTTACTCAGTTTTCTTTTCTATATTTTATATTGCTCAGAAGCTCGTAAAGATTGGAATCGGTCGGAGCATCATCAGACTATGCTTTAGCTCGTTTTGGTATAAATAGAAAACTTATTTTGGTAAAATGACATGTATAGGCTAACTTGGCCAATATAGGCATATAATGGTTGTTTTGTAATCTAGCCATTGGAATGGCCAATGATAGTATGTTTAGTGAAAATATATATATGAGGTTATAATATGGTTAACATTTGTGTGCTTGGAATGATTTGATTGAATTATGGAAAGCATATATGTATCACAAAAGGTAAGTTTGAATACATGTGATGATATATCTTATATAATGTTAACATTGGCTTGTTTTTAATGTCTTGAATTGATGTAGGTTGAAGATAATTTGGGTGAGAAAAGTGGTCATGAAAATGGCCTATTTTGTCCACACGGGCGTGTGTCTCAACTGTGTGTGACACACGGCCATGTGCACGGGCGTGTGGTTTGGCGGTGTGTCCCCTGCATCTTAAAATTAGAGAAACAGGATGCTTAGCATTGAGCACACGGTAGACACACGGGTGTGTGTCTCAGTCGTGTGAGACACACAGCCCAGCACATGGGTGTGTGTCCTGGTCGTGTAACCCCTGCACCTAATTTTTGAAAATTAAATTGTCCACACGGTCTAGTACATGGGCGTGTGGCTGGCCATGTGACCCAAGTCAGAGAGTTACACGGGTAAAGACACGGGCTGGATCACGGCCATGTGTCTCATATCGAATGCCCACATGGCCTGAGACACGAGCGTGTTCCCCTACACCTAAGAATTTTTTTGAGATATCGTAAAAAAATTTTTATGATCCCGGTTTAGTCCCGAATCGATTCTTATATGTATTTAGGGTCTTGAGGATCCATATGAGGAACATTATGATTGATTGTGGTTGATTTTCAGAAATAAATAGTAAATGACATGAATTAACTGTACTTGAACTGTAAACTCTGGTAATGCTCCATAACCCTGTTCCGGCGATGGATACAGGTTAGGGGTGTTACATGCCAACACTTACCACTTTGACCATAAAACCATGCATCAATTTGATCATATAAACACCAACCATTAAGCATCAAATTACCAAAAGCATACCAACCAACAAGGCATCAAAATAACATAAGTTTCATAAATTAAAAGCAGCATTACATGCCAATATCATTAACTAAACATTAGACATAAGTCCACCTATACATGCCATTATAACCACAACTAAAGCATCAAAATCTACCGATGAATTCGATGGATAGTGTGATGGATCTCTAACTAACTTCCAACCTGATCGAGCTTCCGATAATCTATAAAGTAAAGGAAAAATAACTATATAAGCAATGAATGCTTAGTAAGCTCGTATAAACTTTAAACATAAAATTTCATTTTAATAAAGAACTTTATGGGGTAATTATAAATCTAAACTAATCTCAAAAAGTTTATCAACTTTATAACCATTAACTCAAAAATGAGTAAATTCCTCAATATCACAAATATTTTTCATTAACTCAAAAATGAGTAAATTCCTCAATATCACAAATATTTTTCATTCCTAACATAATAGAATTTTATAAGACTTTGAACCCTTCCATTTAGTTACTTTAGCTCAAATAACAACATCAATTCACTAATTTGTATTTGTTCATGAACTAGGTATATTCATCCATAACATAAGTAAATTTCTCACATATAAGTACATTATTCAGCTCATCATTCCCTTTTTATCATATTACATGTAACACCCCTTACCCATATTCGACGTCGAAACAGAGTACGACGCATTACCGGACTTACCATACAAACAATCATACAATTCCGACTCATAAATTTGCGTCCAAATTAAAACCATTCACATTCAATCATAAAGTCCCTATCACGAGCCCAAGAGGCCCGAAACATGCTTTGGAAGTGGTCCGCCACTAAACTGAGCACCTAGGAAATTTTTACAAAACTTAGAAAAAAAATTTCCCTAAACAGGGGTCACACGCCCGTGTGGTTTGGGACACGCCCATGTGGGCAGGTCGTGTGGTCACACACGCCCGTGTCCCAACCCCGTGTAACTCTTTGACTTGTAACCCAAAAATAAATTGAGATCACACGACCAAGTCACACGCCCGTGTGCTAGGCCGTGTGGAAAATTAATTTTCATAAAATAGGTGCAGACTTCACACGGTCGGGGTACACGCCCGTGTTTGAGGCCGTGCCGTCGACACGGCTGAGACACATGCCTATATGCTCAATTCTGAGCATTCTGTTTCTCAAAATTAAGGTACAGGGGACACACGGCCGGAACACATGTCTATGGGGTAGACCGTGTGTCACACACGGCCTAGACACACGCCTGTGTGTCTACCCGTGTGGACAAAATAGGGGCTATTTACCAAGTCATTTGCCACCCTTATTAGTACCAATTGAATAGCACAAATCCACGGCTCACTTAGGCAACCGAAAATCCACAATCATGGCTAAATCATTTCAATACAATACCATCCACTATCATACTCACAACATTTAGCATGTCCCAAATTAACCATGCTAATTTCACATATACAAGGTATCATCAAACTACTTTCATAACACTTATTTGTGCATAAAATATCATCTCACCAATAAAGCACAATTCCAAACATTTCACATTCATGCTAAAAATCACACTCTATCATACACCAAGCATGCCATGACCATAACACCAAAGACATTGGCACATATATATAAATAAATGGGCTTACAACCATTATAGCCAAAATGAGCCAATTATATGGCTAAATACCAAATTAACTTAAACAAATATAAGCCAATACTTTTGGCCAAATCAAATGAGACATATAACAAAATGACCAAGTCCCTATACATGCCATACTTTCAAATTACTATGATCATCAAATACCCAAAATAAAAGTTTTGATAGTGTGAGGCAAATCTCCCACGATCTTCGATTCCGAGTTAGCTTGGTGACACTATAAAAACATGGAAAATAAACGGAGTAAACTATAAAGCTTAGTAAGCTCGTATGCAAGAAATAAGCAATCCTTACCAAGCACATGACATTCAAATGATATAACATAATTAATGTAAACCTACCATAGTTTCATGATCATAATCTATTCCATCACAAAACTTACTTTATATTCACCATGTCACACATTTAATAAACATGAGCTTTATGTACATACCTGAGCCATCTCAAAATGAATTTACACATATTCTCATCTTTGACATACCCGTGAACCACTCAGAATAATAATGTCGGATACTTGGGAAAATTTGCACACTAAGTGCCACATATGTAGCCAAAGCTACCTAAGTCTCATATCATATAATCGCTCACTCTCGAGCTATCGATGGGCCTGCTCACACAAGCTGTCAGTCAATACGTAGCTACACGGTACTACTCACATAAGCTGTCAAGTATCCGTAACATATGCCGGTATACTCAGTCACCGGTAGGACGTACAAGACCAGCACTTGGATCACAAAATCACATAACACATAATTACCCTAGTGACATGTCACTTGTATCCTACCTTATTTCTAAGGTCCAAACGAGATTTCTGCTTGTCGATTCGTCGCCGAACTTGTTTGTAGGATTATACTCATTCTCAAAATCAAACATACAATTCATGCAATGTTAAAACATTTAAATACAATTATTCTAAAGCTTCTTTTTAACATACAAACTTACCTCGGTACAAAATGGCTAATTGTTCAATTTAGTCCACAACTTTGTTCTTTCCCCAGTCTAGGTCTGTTGCACCCCTATCCCGTAACCGTCGCGGGGATAGGTAAGGGGCATTACCAGACAGACAGAACATTTCAAACCTATTCAGAATCACAGATATCACATAACATTAATACATAAGCAATCATCAACAATTCATCCCTTATGATGGTCTATGAGACCTAAAACATACTTTTAAGGACAGTCGGGACTAAACCAAACACATTCATAATTTTTCAATTCTATTGAGATCACACGTCCTTGTGACCAGGCCGTGTGCCTCACATGGGCACCAGACATGCCCCTGTGATCCAATCGAGCCAAAACAGAGTATATATATACTGACTTTCACCCACGGCCAACAGACACGCCCGTGTGCTATGGCTGTGTGATACTTAGCTAGCTACTGACTTGAGCCCACGGCCATATGACATGCCCATGTGTCTTAACCGTGTGATCTTAAGAGGTTACTGATTTGCATACACGGCCACAAGGCACGCCCGTGGTCTCAAACCGTGTGGCACAATGCAGGCTTGGTTTAAGCCAACTTGCCACCCCTTTTTGGGTCATTCCTACAAGCAATATTAAACAACATTTATACCAAAATTTTTAGCCAATTTCATGCTCAAAACATGCTTCATTATAAATAAATCATCATCATTCAATAATCTATTCAAATCCATGCCAAAACACATTAAAAATCTTATTACAACAACATGCCAAAATGTTCATTTCATAGCTCACTTATGGCACCTTCTAACTCATGCTTAAACTTACCATTTCTTCAACTTGGCATATTTCAAAATAACCACACATATAAGGCCATATAACCATTACAAGCATACACAATTTGGCATCACAAACCATTTAACAAAACTAAGCACAAATATACCATTTGTTAGCCAACTCTCATGGCATAACATATATACATATCAAAGCTTAAATACATAGACATTCTAGCTTATTCATGCCATATTTCAAAAATTTACACTTTTAAAATTACCAAAATGAGTTTGATAGTGTGGTGACAATCCTCGACTATCCCCGAGCCTTCAGTAGCTATGATAACATGTAAAATAGACAGAAATCACACAGAGTAAGCTACAAAGAGCTTAGTAAGCCAAATACAACTAGTCTAACTATTAAAGCATATATAGTAAAAGTCAATAGTAAAAATTCATAGCCATTTCACAGAGTAATTCATAAGCCTAACCATGCTCATTTGCTTGTATATATGTCATGTTTTATTTCCATGATTTCGTACATACTTCGTATTCATTATTTAACAGAAATAGAGTCTTTCATATTCAGAAATTTAGTACGATACAGACGTACCTGTATAGATTATACATTTCATATATTCATTCCCATATCTCGTACTCTATCATCAGACGGTTCAGAAACAATACAGATACTCATAGATGGGTACAATGCCGACGTCCCGGACGTGGTCTTATATGTAATTCAGTATCGATGCCTCTGTCCCAGATAGGATCTTACACAAAATCAGATACGATGCCGATGTCCCAGACATGGTCTTACATGTAAATCTCAAATCGAGGCCTGTGTCCCAAACACAGTCTTACACAATATCTCAGATTAATGTCAACGTTCTTTTAGAAACGTATAGAGCTTTTCAGATACTAGCATATTATCGGAGTTTACTCAAAATTTATTCATCAGGCTCTCAAGGCAGTCCAATACAGATTACAGTTTGTATGTGCAAAATTTAGTTAATTTAACACGTAATTGTAATTTGACTTACCTCATACGGATTTCGAACGGAAACGAGTCAACTATTCAACTATTCTGGACTTCCCTCGATCTAAGTCCAATTTTCTTTGTTCTTGATCTAATACAATTCAAATTCAACCATTCAATCATTCATTTCATTCAAAATAATCCATGAACACATATTTAGGGCACTTTGAATTTTGGCCCTTACATTTTCACACTTTGACAATTTAATCCATTTTTCACAAAATCACAAATATGCAAAATTCACCAAGACTATAGCTTGGTCGAATATACATAGCTTCCATACAAGCCCAAATAACATCTTTAATTCATAATTTAGTCCTTCAAAACCTCATTTTCACAAATTAGCTCAAATAGCTCTATTCCATCAAAAATTCAAGAACAAAGCATGATAATCTCACATATATCTTTCATAATCCATATAAAAACATTACAAAGCTCATATAATCATCAATGGCACATTTCATAATCTTCAACAGAAACAGAAATTCAGACATGGGTTTTGAAGAACACGAAGCAACGATCACAGAAACGTAGAAATTATCAAAAACAGACGAAAATTCATACCTTAATCAACCAAATAAATGACTGAACCCTAGGATGGTCTTCTTCTTTCTATTTTCGTGATATAATCGGCTATATCAATGATAATAATGGCCACTTTCATGTTTTCATTTTATTAAACAACATTTATTTAACCTTTTACTAAAATACCCTTGCATTTAAACATTAATAAACCATTTACTAATGTCCAACAAATTCATTTAATACATTACATGGTCAAATAACCACATAAGGACCTATTAGTCCAAAGCCATTTCAAATACATACATTAAACATGTAGCATGCTAATTTCACCTTTTATGCGATTAAATCCTTTTTCAATACTCAGTACGGAAACAGACAAATTAAATCACAAAAATTTCACAGATGCAAATTCATTCATCATAAACAGAGAAGAAGAAAAAATATATTAAAATATTTTTCGGACTCAGATTTGTGGTCGCAAAACACTATTCCGACTAGGGTCTAAACTAGACTGTTACAAGGTTAGAACCTCGTCTTTCTTGATCTATAATATCAAATTTAACTTATTTAATTATCACATTTTCATTTTAATCCCAAAAGCACCTTATGGAAAAAATTATATTTTTACCCCTAACATTTTAACTTTTTACATTTTAGTCACTAGGCTCGTAAAATAATTTTCATTCGATTTTTTCATTACCCAAGCCTAGTCGAATATTATTAGTACTCATATCAATCCACATTTTTCATTTATTCACATTTTTAAATACATTTTAAAACTTTTACAAGTAGGTCCCTATTTGACATTTTCATCAAAAATCTCTTAATAAATGTTGTTTATCTAACACCAAACACACATTTTCTACCATTAAACATCAAAATACACAAATATTCAACATGGGTAAAATTTTAGACTTTGTTTTTCTTTCAAATTAGTCCCTAAAATAGCTAAATCAAGTTACAACAATCACAAAAATATAAAAATCATTAAAAATGGGACAAGAAAATACTTACAATCGAGCTTGAAAGTGGCTAAACCCTAGCTGTGGAGAACCTTGTGAATTTCGGCCATGAGGGACTAATTTGAGAAGAAGAAATATTTTTATTTGTTTATTTTGTCTTTATTTACCAAATGACCAAAATGCCCTTAATGCCAAAATTTCACCTAACCATGTCCATTTTTATCCAACTTAAAGTATAATGGTCTAATTACCATTTAAAGACCTCCAATTTAAGAGTTCATTGCAATTAAACACCTCTAGCTTCTAGAACACACATTTTGCACCTATTGCAATTTAGTCCTATTAGTCAAATTGGACATCTTATCGATAAAATTTCTTAACAAAATTTTCAAACAATCATTCAATCATATGGTAGACCTTAAGGAAATAATAAAATAAATATTTCTACTTTAGATTTGTGGTCCCGAAACCACTATTCTGACTTGACCCTAAAATGGGCTGTTACATTATAATTCAACAATGAACTTATCATTTCATTATGTTTTCTCACCTATTTCATATGCATAACACACAAAACATAAGATTAACATCAAACATTGCTACAAACTAGTGCATTTAAATGTAGCTCCTTTGGGATCAACTACATGATAAATCTCACTCGAATGCATACCTTTCTTGCCTGTTTCATGCATGTTGAACCAAATAGAACAACATCGGATAATTGAAACAATATTTATCATACCAATTACCTATATAACACGCTGAAACAAAGCTTGCTAGGTTTAAGGCATGATACAGTTACACCGGCATGAAGCCTACTAGGAACAGAACCTGAATAACACCGGCACAAAGCCTGCTAGGCAGAGAGCCTGAATAACTCCGGCACAAAACTTGCTAGGCATAGAGCCTGAATAACTCCGGCACAAAACTTGCTAGGCACAGAGCCTGAATAACAGTGGTACAAAGCCTGCTATGCACATTGCCTGAAAAACACCGGCACAAAGCCTACTAAGCACAAAGCCCAAATATCACCAGCACATAGCTTGCGAGGCACAGAGCCCAAATATCACTGGCACACAACTTGCTAGGCACAGAGCCCAAATATCACCGGCACAAAGCCTGCTAAGCACATATCCCGAATAACATTACAATTCTATTTCTTTAAACATAACTAAATGTAATTCATGATTTAACCAATAATGAAATAGTATGAAATATTCAGTACAATTAATAATAACCATATAATGAACTTACCTGGCTAAATTGCAGAAATGTCAAAGTATAGGGGCTATTTGGTAATTTTTCATTCTCCTCAATTTTCCACTCGATCTTGATCTAAATTAATAATTTCATTCAAATTATTAATTTATATAGTAAAACAATTTATTTTATGCAATTTAGTCATTTTTTATATTTTTAAAAAATTACCCTTAACATTTTACTTTTATTCATTTTAGTCCCTGAGCCTAAAACCTGCAAATTAACCATTTTATTACAATTTCCCACTAGCCGAATATTCATAGCCTTCATTTCAGCCCATTTTGTAACAATTTCACATCAAGTCATTAAACTATTACTATTTCAACAATTTAGTCCCTAATCAGCAAATTCATCAAAAATCACTTAACAAAATACTTTTAAATAAAAACTAATATCTCAAATTCATCATTTAACATAAAAAAATAACTAGATTCATCAATGGAAACATTCAAAATCTTTAACAGTTTCAAAATTGAAGGTAATAGCTAGTTGGACCTAGTTGCAACGATTTCAAAAACATAAAAATTACAAGAAATAGATGAGAATTAAGATCACATGCACAAAGATGAAAGAAACGAAGCTTGAAGCTCTTCCAAATGATGAATTCAGCCAAGGTTGAAGAAAATTAATAGGAGTTGAATTAGTTTTTCAATTTGTTTTACCTAATTTCAAACTATTTACAATTTTGTCATTAAATTACTTAATATTTTTATCTTTTTCTTTACTAATGCCGTCCCACCACACTAATTAAGGCCTAATAATCACATATGTCCTTTATAAATTAAAAATTAAGCCATTTGGTCACTAAATGCATTAATTAACAAATTTTGCACCTTTTACAATTTAGTCCTTTTTCTTTAATTAACTATCTAAATGTTAAAATTTCTTAGCGAAACTTTAATAAAACCTTAATAATACTCTGCAAAAACTATTTAAAATTTGGTTTATAGAAACGAGGTCCTAATACCTCATTTTCTAAAACCACTGACTTTACGGTCTTACCATTTGAACTTAATTAATCATTTATATAACATACATTACCATATAAAAAACCTTTTTAAAACCATATTTGACTCGTAAATATTAAATAATAATACAAACTTACTCATCAAATTTTTAGCCCTAAAACCACTGTTTCCGACACCACTGGAAAACAGGCTGTTACACAGCACCACCATTAAGGTAAAACACAAAAATCGATTGTGATCATGAATCATCCTTGTCGGTTTAGAAGCTAGCATCAGTGTAACCTTTTACACTCAGCTATTCCTCACCTCCATATATAAGGAATTTATCCTTTTTCCTTGTAACAGCCTAATTTAGACGCTATTCAAAACAGTGGTTTGGGGACTACAAATCCGAGTCAAAAAAATATTTAAAATTTATTTTCTATGTTTATTATGTGTGAATTTATGTGTGTGAAAATCTCGCTTGAAAATTTTACTTTTTGGATGCCCGATTTAATAAAAGGGCTTAATTGCATAAGTTATAAAAGTTGCTAACTAATTATTAAAGTACCAAATTTCTTTCTTCTTTTAATATGGGGTCTTTATGATGTAATTGAACCATATGAATTAGTGAAGGACGGTTTTAGTCATACTATATAATGGTTTCATATTTTATAACAAAGGTTAATTTTGTAATATATTAAATAATGTTAATATAATAAAACATAATGTAAAAAGCCATGCATTTTTTCATATTTGTCGATTTTTTAAAGGAAAGAGAAAGAAAATAAAGCTAGTTACATTTGGCCACTTCTAAGTTTGATTCAAGGTTAGTTTTTATTCAGTTTTTGAAAGTTTTTACGTTTTTGAGATCGTTGCAGTGAAATGTACAAAGCCCATGCTTTAATTTTTTATTTTGATGAATAATTGAGTTTTTTTATGTCATTTTATGAAGTATGAAAGATATGTTTTGGATTAATATGTTTTGTATTGGAATTTTTAATGAATTTGAGTAATTAGGGCTAAATTGTAAAAAAAATAATGTGAGGGACTAAAATGTGAAATAAATGAAATGTATGGACTTGTGTGAACATAAAGAACATTCATCCTAAGCATGATGTATTCAAATTTTGCATATTTTGTGTTTTGTGCAATAGAGACTAAGTTGTAAAAAGTGTGAAATGTCAGGGGCAAAATGGTAATTTGCCCATTTATGTGTTTTTGGACTAAATTGAATGAAATTATGTTTGAATGAGTTTAATTTGAATATGCTTAGATCAAGAACCAAAGAAATCAGATTTGGATCAGGGGAAAACTAAAGTTGTCGAATAATCTTTCTGTTCCGATTATCATTGTTTGAGGTAAGTTTATAAGCAAATAAATGTTGTTAAATTTCAATATATGTGATCTATAAATAATTGCAATGATTATTAGTAAGTTATGAACCGGCATTGAGTAATGAAAAATGTGATTGTGGTATGATTTGTGAGTTATATGATCTTATAATTAGGTTTTATAATGGTACATTTTTTAGTTAGCATCGATATGTGATTCCGATATGTGTGTACGAGTAAGACCACGTTTAATACATTAGCATCAATATGTGATTCTAATATGTGTGTGCGAGTAAGACCACGTTTAATATGTTGGCATCGATATGTGATTCCGATATGTCTGTGCAAGTAAGACCACATTTAATATGTTGGCATCGATATGTGATTCTGATATATGTGTGCGAGTAAGACCACGTTTAATACGTTGGCATCAATATGTGATTCCGATATGTGTTTATGAGTAAGACCCTATCTAGGACAGTGGCATCGATATGTAATTACATGTAAGACCACGTCTAGGACGTTGGCATTGTATGATATGTGCAACTATCCGAGTATCTTATTTAATTGTGAATGATTCAATGGGCAATGTTAAGTAAAGACCGAATGCGAAATCAAATTAAAAGGTTCAGGTATGTGTTAGCTAATGTATTGAAATTAAGGTAAGCTTTGGTATTTGAAATGATGATATGAATCATGTTATAAAGTTGGTTATATGTATATTGAATGCAAATCTATATTCGGCAAAATGATATAAGTATGTGATATTAAAGTGTGAAATATGTGTATAAATATATGAATGTGTATATATATTCGTCTATATGATGATATTATGACCTTGGAAGTAAATGATAACTTTAATAATGAATATATATGTATTTCGACCAAGTTAAAGTTGATACATGAATGTATATGTTGTATATGAATTTGCAAGTTTGAGATTAAATGTGATTATGATAGCATGAATTGGTTTGGTTAAATTGAGTTAATAATGTCATTGATTCTTTTATTTGCTTATGACTTACTAAGCTGTTGTAGCTTACTCTGTGTGTATGTTTGTTCTCTGTAATATAGATTTTGGAAGCTAGTTACGGGTTCGGAGATCGTTAGCGAAGTCTATCACACTATTGATTATTTTTGGTACTTTTATAAGTTTGAATTTAAACCTATGGCATGTACAGGCTAGTTAATATATTTGATTCTAGGATATGTATATTTAAGCCATGCGAAAATGGCTTGTTTAATTATGTTAAATTTGGTTTTATTGCTTTTGGTCAATGATGGATTTATGTGGTTTTGATGAATCGGTCATGGCATATAAATATAGGTGAATGGTGCTTGATATGGTTTGATAAGGATTCTTGATGTGTTTTGAAATAAGGTAATTTTGGATGTTAGTTGAATTGGGTTATATCATGTGATAGATAAGTAATATGTATAGTATATGTAAGTTGAGTATTTGATATGTGTATAATGAAATGGCTAAAAATGATGTTTTAAGCTTAGTTGTTTTCGGTTAAGAAATATGAATATAAATAAGTGATGTGCTTGATATGAAATGCAAACTATGGTTTTATATATAATTGTTGAGTAAAATGCATGTTATATGCGTGAGATGTGTTGGAAAATATTTATGGTTTGAAATAATGTTATGTTAAACTTATGAATATTCGTTTGATGAGTTTGATTTATGTCGTTGAAGGATGTATTTAAGTAATGAATAATTAATGTCTTATTATATAGATATATATTTTGTAATATGAATTGAGTTAAGGTTTGATTATTAGTATTTAGTAATCAGTTTGAAATGAAATATAGGTGAAACGTTTTGGAAATGGCAAATGTTACATGCATTTGGTTATTTGACTAAAACATATTTCTTATTGATGATAAGTATAATGATGTGATTGAATAAAATGAAAGTAGACACTATATAAAGTTATGAATTTAGTATATATATAATTTCTGCTTTGCATTTGCATTTGACCGTATGAATAGTAATTCATGCAATAAGAAACATAATGGTTATATGCCAAATAGGTAAATTTGGGTTGTCATTATTTGAATTGGACTTAAATTTCTTTGCTTAATTTTGTTAGTTGAATAGATGTTTTTACAAAAGGTAATATAATCACATTCTTTATGATAGATTGGTTATTCATTTAGGTCCATAAATCAACTTGACTATAAGTTGAACATGCTTGATATGCGCACAAGATTATATGATAAAAGGAGATATGTTTTTTTTTATATGATTCATGTACGGAATAATGGAATGAAATAGTTTTATTAGCTTGGTTTAGTGCACATGCTTATGTGATATAATGATTTATCTGATATTTGTGTTTATGAATTAAGTGACTACTTATATATTAGTTATATGATATGAAATGATTTGCAAGTGATTATTTTACCTATATGATTTAAAGTTTGATTGGTTTAAGAGACTTGAACATGTGTATATATAGAATTGTTCAGACGTTGTGCTTTGTTTGGTAATGCCTCGAACCCCTTTTTGGTGACGGATACGGGTTAGGGGTGTTACATTTGATTGGTATCAGAGCTAGGGTTTAGTCAGTTCTAGGACTAATGTAGCGTGTGTAAGTCTAGCTATACATGTCATAATTATAAACTGCGATAGTGTGATGATTCCTAACAATTAAAAATGTCTCATAGGTAGGAATCCTCTCTTAGATTCTTCCATGCTAAACCTTTTCAGTACTTTATCTATGTATGTACTATGGCTTAGAACTAGGAGTCATCTTGATCTATCTCTATAAATTTTTAATCCTAATATATATGTAGCCTCACCCAAGTCCTACATAGAAAAATAACTTTCTAACCAAGTATTAATAGACTGTAGGGTAGGTATGTCATTTCCTATTATAAGCATGTCATCTACATATAATACCAAGGATACAAAGCTCATCTTCATTTTTTATAAAAAACCAAACTCTTTGATCGCATCAAAACAAAGATTCCAACTTCAAGAAGCTTGTTTCAATCCATAAATGGATCTTCATAGCTTGCATATTTTATCAGTATCTTTTGGATCGATAAAATCTTCAGGTTGAGTCATGTACACATCCTCTTCCAGTTTCTCATTAAGGAAAGTTGTTTTGATGTCCATCTAGCATATTTCATAATCATGAAATGCAACTATTGCAAAAAAATATCTTGATGGATTTAAACATAGAAAGATGAGAAAACATTTCGTCATAGTCTACACCATGAACTTGTCGAAAACCTTTAGTGACTAATTGCTTTGTACATTACCATCCATGTTGATTTTCTTTTTGAAAACCCACTTGCACTCTATAGGTTTAACCCCTTCAAGTGGGTCAACCAAGATCCATCTTATTTTTCTGACATGGAATCCATCTTAGGCCTCATGGCCTCAAGCCATTACTCACAATTTGGGCTTGCCACCACTTCTTGATAAGCCCTAAGCTCATCTTGATCCATAAGTAGAAAATCACCATATGTTTTAATGAGAAATACATATCTCTCAGGTACATGGCATTCTCTTACAGACCTTCGCAGTAGTTGTGTTTCCAAAATAGTTGATTGTTCTGCAACAACTTATGGAACCTGTTGTTGTTCAATCTCTAGTTTAGTGATATTTTGTTGTTTTCAAATTTCTCTAAGTTCAATTCTTCTACCACTTCCTTTTCTGGAGACAAACTCTCTTTCAAGGAAAACTCATGTCTAAGCAACAAACACTTTGTTCTTGGTAGTATTGAAAAAAAAAATATCATTTAGTTTCCTTAGGATATCCCACAAAAATGCACTTTTGAAATTTGGGTTCAAGCTTAGTAGACATCTAATGTTTAACATAAGCTTCACAACCCTAAATCTTCATGAAAGACGTACTAGGATGATTCCCAATTCATTAAAGACGTACTAGGATGATTCTTAATCCACAAATCATATGGTGTCTTTTGGACCGATTTAAATGGAACGCAATTTAGTGTGAAAGTAGTTGTTTCAAGTGCATGTCCCTAAAAGGGAGTAGGAAGATCAACATGACTCATCATTGATCGAACCATGTCTAACAGTGTTCGATTTCTTCTTCTAGAAACTCTATTCCATTGTGGAATACTAAAAGGTGTAAGTTGTGAGACAATCTCACATTCCTTAAAAAATTCATCAAACTCTAAACTTAAGTATTCTCCTCATCGATCTGATCGAAGTGCCTTAATACATTTACCTAGTTTGTTTTGTACTTAATTTTTAAATTCCTTGAAATTTTCAAGGGCTTCAGATTTATGGTGCATAAGATAAATACACCCATATCTATTAAAGTCATCAATAAAAGTAATGAAGTATTAAAAACCTCTTCTGGCCCAATGAATCACTAGCTCGCTCACTTTTACCATTAAAAGGAGTTTTAGTCATTTTACCCAACAATCAAGACTCGTATATATCAAAATTTTCAAAAACAAAAGAACCCAAAATTCCATCTTTATAGAGCTTTGATATGCACTTCTCACTTATATGGCCCAATGGAAAATGCCAAAGATAAGTTTGATTAGAGCCATTTATTTATTTATTATCTTTTAGTATTTATGTTATAAATGGATCTATCTTGATCTAAAATGTAGAGGTCATTTACTAATTGTGTCGAACCATAGAAAACATTATCGAGATAAAATAAACAACAATTATTCGTAATAATTATCTCAAAACCATTTTTGTCTAAATAATAAATTGAAATAATGTTTCTAGTTAAACTTGGCAAAAAATAACAATCCTCCAAAATTAAATCAAGTCCACTGGCAATGATAAAATATGTGTTCCTCCAACTAATGCAACAACTCTTGCTCCATTTCCAACTCGCATGTCCACATCTCCTTTAGCCAAATTCCTACTCCTTTGCAGTCCTTATATAAAGGTAAAAATATGATAACCACAATCGGTACCTAATGCTCAAGAATTAGATATTGATAAATTAATATCATTAACATAAATACCTGAAGTGGATGCTCCACTCTCTTTTGCCTTCTTGACCTCTTTAAGATAGGCAGGGCAGTTCCTTTTCCAGTGTATGGTCTTACGATAATGGAAACATTTTCCTTCCTTAGCAATTCCTCCTTTAGGTTTCAATGTAGTATTTCCTTTGTTAGGTTTGGCCTTGCCATTGTCTTTAGGCTTTTCCTTAGCATTAAGCTTTCCTTTGCCTTTGTCCTTGCGGACCATTAGAATGGGCTTAGGTCCAACGTTTTTCATGTTACTTTCAGCAGTTTGCAACATGCTAAGTAACTGTGGCAAACTGTTACTAATCTCACTCATGCTAAAATTAAGGATAAATCTGTTAAAACTATCTGAAAATGATTACAAGATGACATCAGTGGTCAACTTAACACCTAAAGGGAATCCTAGTTTTTCAAGGCTTTCAATATAGACTATTGGAATAACGGAAATGTGCAAGTGTACATAATCGCAACAAGTAATAAAGTGACAAGTAAATGTCAATTTATCATACCCACAGGGACTGTGAAAGAAAATATTTATGAAATGCAACTTTAAACAATTTGGTGAAAGAAAAATATGTTGAATTGAAGAAGTGTTTATAAAAACTAAAAATTAACTAAGAAAAATAAAAAGTAAAAATGTTCTAATGCACAATTTCTAAAAGACAAGTTTTAATCAATATGACATAAAAGTGTTAGATCAATTACATTCCTTAACTTAGAATTACTAAACCCATGTTCATATTGTTACGAATAATTTCACAGCAACTTGGTATTTTGTTAACTAATGCTCATACATACTTACTAAATCAATTAATCTCTTGAACATATTCCAATGTCAATTCAAACAATTAATCAATTTTCATAACCAAGTATAAGATTAAATGAAGTAACAACGTATTCCTACATTGAAACAATTTAATCTCAATAATCTTGCAAGTTATGCAAGGCTAAGGTACCATTTAATACCGCCGCTAATTTACCTTCAACTACCTTAGAAGATTAAACATGCACCAATTAAACACTCTGTCAATTAATTAAAATTTCAATACGATTAATAATTAATTCATTTGTTCCCTTACAATTATAATGCAAGTATAACATAGGCATGATTTTATTTAATTAAACAACTTACCAAGGCCTATAATAACACAAACATGATTTCAATAATCTAAGCAAATAGAATGCAATCAATCTAACACGAATTAAATTTAAGTCATTTTAATTAAATCAAAAATAACAACACAACAAATATTCATGTTCATAATCTTAACAAAAACAAGAAAAAAGTAAAGAGAATGGAACTGGGAAACAAATCCCAATGTTTCTTTGAAGCTAGACTAGTGCGCTGCTCTTCTTCTCCACTCATTCTATCAATTCAAGGCCTTCACAAACTTGATTGTTTCTACTCCAAGGTGGATGCAAGCCCTTTTTCAAGAGTGGAAATCGGTAAGGGAAGAGGACAAAGGAAATGGGGGAAAATGAAGGAAATGAAAGAGAGAAATGAATAGATGTGTGTGAAATGAGTTGTGTAAAATGAAGAAGGGAAGAGGGGTATTTGTAGGTGGGAATGACTACTAAAAATAGCAAAGAATTATCAGCCACTCCCCCTCCCTTGGTCGGCCATGCATTAAGCATGTTTGAATGATTCAGACTCTTTATTTTTAGCTTGGGGCATTTAGAAGAACCTCAAAGGTTGTTTTTCAAGTGTGAAAATCAGCTAAAATCAGTTGATTGGGTCAGTTATATGGATGGTTTGGGCTGCCCTATTTTTTTTTGGATCAGTCCTCTTTTATTTAGCACAATTTGGCCACTTTCTTCTTTAGACTTTATATTAATTTTTAACCCAATTAATGTTGGATAAAAATTAAATATAAATTATGTACAATAATCATTATTGAATCGTCCTTGGCTGAAAAAAATAATTAGCCCTGCTCTTGATTCACTTGATGTAGAAATTACTCCAACGGTTCAAGCCTTTCGAGGTGTCTGCCAAGCCAATTTTTACCTTTTGTGCAAAATTGTTGAAAATAAACCAGATTTGTGAAAATTTATTATAAAAATAATTAAAATTCAATATAATTTAAGTGAAAATTACTTATTTTATAATTAAAGTATGAATTTCGACAAAAATTACTACAAAAATTGATGAATTAGAGCTCAAAAGGTCTGAAAAAGTTTATATATTGTTGTGTTTCCAACTATCATCTTGAAAATGTGAGTTCCCACAGGAGTTCCCTCCACCATTTTGCATCGAAATAGAGCTTTAGAGGTCTTGTACCTCTCTTGACATGCTTGCCCCTCATATAATTCCTTGAGATGTTGGATCATATCATAAACAACCATATCCTCATGTTGCTTTTGAAGCTCAAGAGTCATGGTGGCAAGCATTAGAAACCTATGTCTAACATGTCATCAAGATTATTCTTATAAGCATCCTTGTTAGCTCAAGAGGTATTAGTTGTTGGTTTATTAGGAACGGGTTCTTCAATGACATATAATTTCCATTCTTGTTTGAGGACAATCCTCAAGTTACGGAACCAGACTTGGAAGTTCAAGCCATTCAACTTGTCCTTCTAAAGGATAGATCTTAATGATAAAGAGTTTGTGTTTTTTTCCATAATAAATCTACAATAATAAAACATGATTATGAGTAAATTTACTAAGTTCATTACGAACGTTTAAAAGGACTTTATTAAAAGATACTACCACTATTTTATTCAAAATTCATAACCCTCAAATATTAATTTCATAAAATCCTTTCTCTAAAGTTTTCTAATAGGTAAAGATTCGTATTTCACCTCCTCTTAAGTCAGCTTTGGCATTTCTTTAAGGATTACGGTTATTTAGGTAAGCAACACTTGCTAATTACATCCTATGTAACTCTTTATTTGGTGAACAACTCTTGTTCCAATCATTTCATTATCATTCAAATCTCTTGCCTCTAGGTTTCCAATCCTATTAGAGTAACATAGTTAAGTTATTAACCAATATTATAACCGAAGACTATCACTTGCTTATTCTACGCGTTTGACCAAGATAGATACAAGTACTTCGCTTTAGCAGAACCCACTTTGTATCGATCGAGGCTTTAACAAGAGTAAATATTGAAAGGCAATCTTAACTTAATATTTTATTGAGGATATTAAATAAAATTCATCTCACCATTAATGTTCAAATTTAATCCATTTTATTTATTTATTAAAGTTGATTGTATCAATATACTATAACACACATGCTAACATATCATCTATTGTATCACAAACATGAATAATATAAAGTAGTAAATAAATGCAATGTTTATAGCCCATAAAACTAAGTTGGTCCCTCCCAAGCCAATGAGAGAATCGATAGGAATCCTAAGGGTGTAAGTCACTTCACAAGCTTCTTTTTCACTTTAAGTAGCCCAACCTTCAACTCCTTTAGTCTGAAGTAGCTCGTACAATTTACTATTATAGAAACTCGTTTTACATATGAGGGAGTGAGATGAGAAGAGAAATACAAAAGAAAGATGAAAAGGCACAACACACAGGCCATGTTTATAAAATTAAAACCTGTTTAAATTATAAATTGAATGGGCTATCGGACTATAACCATGCATTTCAAACACCGTGCATATCAACCATAGCAAACAACATATGATATGTATTTATTAAATGATTGTTAATGTGAATTACAAAATTGTCCTACTATTCATGTCGCCTACACAAAGGGGTCAATGGGCGGAGCCCTTTATAGGGGAGAGGGGGTGGAGCCCCTTTCAGGGATCCCGTTGCCCGATCAATGGCAGACCTTGGTTAAATATAAGAAACTGCACTCAGCTCTCTGTGGAAAAAACATCACCGATTGTAAATTTTTTTTAGCAAAACAAAATATTTTTCAAGATCAAAATATTTTCAAAATTTTGATCTATGAGTGTTCTTATTGAAACAACTTTTGTTCCTTAATTTTCAAATATTACCAGTAAGTTAACTATTAACTTCGAATAATGAAAACCCCATCGCCCAAGGCAGATTTGTTAACAATTAACAAATAATATATCAATTCCAATAGGTATTGAAATCAATGATTAACACTAAATCAATTACTTTGAGGAACAGGTTATCATATTTGTTAAATAGATTACATATACGATTTATTAAAAAGATTACTTGTATCAAATATACATAAAACAGATTGAGTAAATCAAATCATACAGCATGTATATCATAGAATTGTATCAACCAATAAATTTAATCCCAAATCTATATCATACAAGTGGCTCTAATACCACTGTTGGAACGTTTGTACGCCCCATGGCATAGTGAAAAAAATATTCCGCCGATCATCAACCATGGATCCATGTACGATGAATGAATTGAGTTGAAACAAGGGTCAAAAATTTACCTTTTCGAAATTGAATGAGCGACGTAGGACATTGTTGATAGGATCTCTTGCGCAATCTTGATCCTAAGCCATAATAATAATGTCTTGGCCTCTACATAATCCACCCAGTCAAAGAATGAACAACAAAATTATCTTGAACAATCAAAAAATGGATACTAGACCTTTTGATATTATCTTTTTTAGGTAACCCTTACACACTAAGGGATTATATTCCTTTTATTTTCTTTAATATCACACATCAGAAGTAAAACGGGATTATTCCCTTATTATTAGAGAAACAAATGGAAAGTCAAAAAAAATTATATTCTTTCCTAAAGAATATCAATTTCCATGTTTTTTATTATTTGATCGAAATTAATCATATAACTGTTTATATTAATAATTTCAGTAAACTATATACAATTAATATTTTGTATGAATCAAATTCATATATTAATTTTATATATGTTCTCTATTTGTGTACAACAAGTTTGTATCTATAATGTGTTCCATATTTAACTATCAATTAATTTAATTCATATGACAACTAAATAGACTACCAAATGTATTTGGATTCTATTCACTTCAACTATAGAGTGTGACCCTATAGGTTCTTGTAATGTTAGTAGTAATACTAGAACGTTTCTAATATTACACACAATGAGTGGCATCTAGCAATGTATCATTGATGCCCAAGTTAAAAGAAGTCCTGATTCAACAGAACCTTTCTATGAAAATCTTTTCATGTATTTAGATTTGACACTAGTCGTGGAATAGTAACACTTGTATAGTTTAATCTCATATTTCTTGATATTCTGAGTAGACTACAATAAAACAAATAAATGTGATATCTCATATCAACTTTTTTCGAGAATGGTCATGCATTTCTAATCTCACTCCATCAAAAGGCCTAAGATATTACTCCCATTATGTAGGAGGGTCAAATCCTATCTTAATCAACCCTATCCCTCTACATAGATTGTGACATACCCAACATCGGTCTTTTTAGTATAACCTGTTATGGTAGATGTTTGACTGTGTCAAAATATACAACTCACTATCTTGGGACAATGATGATCTCAACTCTGAGGATCATATACATAGTTAACACTCTTTGTAACACCCCAAAATAGGGCCTAGGAGTTTTAGGGATATTTTAGGGATTTTAGCCTTAAAGTGTTCAGAATTTTATGACATGGTAAACTGAAAATGTTTTCAACTATGGTTTTTAGGAAATCAAATCAATTTTTGAAAAAGTGTTCTAAAAACCTTAATTTTTGGAAAATGACTAATTTGCGATAGAGTCAAAATTGTAAGCATTTATGTTGTAGTTTTACCAAATTTTTAAAATAGACTTATTTCTTTCCCCCTACCTACATTTTTTCGCAAAAGTCTTCAATTGATTTCCTCCATTTACATAGCATTAATCTTCATAGGAATTTCAAGAAAAACACTCAAAATACTATTAATTTCTTCATCTTCCTCACTTCTGGGTTTCTCGAATTTGCATAAAAATCTACGTTTTTCTTCCATCGAAGGTAACCGTTCGTCTTTCTATTTGTTATAAACGTAATCTAGTCTCTAAAACTAAGTTAATAGTCATTGAATTACATGTTTTAAATAAAGGCATAATTGCAAAAGAAAAACCCTCAACTTTTTGGGGCATTTGGTTTTGTGCCCTTAACCTTTTTATTTTTTGATTGACAACCTCAACGTTACAATTCTTTTAGAAATTAGTCCAATTTTAACGGTAAATATGAGTTGACTGTTAATCAAACTGTAGGTCAACATGGTAGCCCATGTGGTATGCCACATAAGCGTACGACATCATAGATGACGTCATCTATTTAACAATTTTTTTCTCTCATTTTCTCTCTTTTCAAACACCATTTTTCTTCTTAAAAACACATGGTTGGCTCATTTCATCTACAATGTTTTCCATTACCATGATTATAATCATGCTTTTGTGTAATTTTTGTAAACCCACACCATACTTTCAGCTTAAAATCTTTGTTTTTTTTTTCTCCACTGTCGGCTGCCATTTTTTTCTCTCATTTTCTCTCATACCAAACACCATTTTTCCTCTTCAAAACACATGGTTGCCTCATTTCATCTGCAAGAATTTCCATTACCATTACTATAATCATGCTTTTGTGTAATTTTTGTAAACCTCCACCACACTTTCAACTTAAAATCATTTTCCCCCACTGTCGGCTGCCATTTTTTTCTCTCATTTTCTCTCTTGCTAAACACCATTTTTCTTCTTCAAAAAACAGCATCTGGTTACTTCTTTAATTTGGGTTTCAAGCAAAGCTAAACCCATTAACATTCACGTGTAGGCTTCTTTTTTTTTTTCTCTCTAATTCATTTACTGTCATCAAAATCTATTTAGTTTCTATTATTGGGTTTTCAAAAACCAATTATTTAGTGATCAAATTCTATTTGTTTCTTTAGTTTATTTTGAGTTCTGATTAGTTTTTGAAATTGGGTTTTTAAAAATGAGGAAACAATCAGAGTTGAAAACTGAGCCAAACAGTCAAAACCTGATAAAAAATCCATGGCTAAAATCAACAATTAGAGGGAAAGAGAGAAAGAGGGAAGAAGAAAGAAAATAGAAACAAAATGAAAAAAAAGTTAAGTAGATGATGTCATCTATGACTTCATGTACTTATGTGGCATGCCACATGGGCTACTATGTTGACCTGCAATTTAATTAACGATCAACTTACATTTATCGTTAAAACAGGACTGATTTTTGAAAAATTTGTAACGTTGAGGGTGCCAATCAAAAAATAAAAAGGTCAAGGGTACAAAACCAAAAGCCCCCAGATGTTGAGATTTTTTTTTTTGCAATTATGCAAATAAAAGTAAAAAAATTAGGTCGTTAATGGTGGATTTCAGGATTTTGAATAAAAACATGGCTTCAAAGTTATTTTCAAATTGTTTTAACATGATTAGAATGTTTCTAAACTTACTTTGAAGTTTTGTTAAGGATCTCTCAAGTTTTAATGAATTTTCATCATAATAGCCTTTATCTGTCAAAAAATTTTAACACTGTGAATTGAGAGATTTTGTGTAGTTTAAAGGTTTGGAATTAGTCGTAGATAAATATGTAGATGAATGGAATTCGTTTCATGCAAAAAGATTAAGTGTAGACCGAGATATTCGAATTCTAAGTTTTCTATGTCGAAGATTTTGGTTATAAAAGAACTTAGATTAGGCTTATGATTTTTACTATTTTAGGTAAGTCATTGGTTGATTGTTACTTGTGTATTTGTGTGGTTTCTCTTGTTGAAGCATTAGAGTCGATAGGACCTTCAACGAGTAGAAACAATAGCAAAGAAAAGCTTGTTTGAGCTTTCAGCTTTTCGGTGAAAGCATATTTGGTAAGTGTTTTGGAATCACTACTCATAGATGATTCATTGTGTAAATTGGGAATTTAGAGTTAGCCTAAACCCCTACTCTAAATTCTGAGTGTAAGTCCTCTGATACTAAGATTTATTGTGATATATGTGTGCTTGTGCAAATATGGAAATATGAATGTATATGTGATGCGATGACATGTGTTATAAGCTTGTGATGATTGTTGTGAAAGTGAATATGTGAACATTTTATTCATGCCAAGTGATAGTGATTATATTGTGCTAATATTGTGAATATGCAGTGAATATATGCAGAAAATTGGTAAGTAATGTGTGATAAAATTTTGGATATTTTGGCCTCGTGACCTTATGAGACTGTTGGATATAGTTGGCATGCCATAGGATTGTGAGTACTCACCTTTGTGTTGTAATTTTGGGCGTTGAGGCCCGGGACAGTTTTGGAGAGATAAGGGAATGTGAGCTAAGCTCCATTCACCAGGATATATTTAGTGTGTTGGATAGTGTTAGCCATATGCTTCACTTATGGGACATGTTCGACTCTACAAGTCATTTGGTGTGTTGAAGATCCATGTATCTAATGAGTGGTGATAGTGCCCACTTTTATGTTTCATAACTCAAGTGTCAAATTATCATTATTTATGATTGTTATTTAAAGTGATATATGCTTAAAAGCTAAGGTGATTACCAGGAAAATGAACTAGTATGTTATGCATGAGTAAATATAATATGACACTGAAGTTGGGACTGTTATAATTATGCTATATAGTTGTTATTAATGCATGATGACTTGTTTGTATGGTATTTATTCTGAGCATTCGTTGAGGTTGTTAAGATCACCCACTCATTTTAAATCATTATAGATAAGTAGTACCGGTGTGAGCAATATGGTCTTCGAGGGGTGATCCAAGCCAAAACTTTAATAACTATTTGTATGTGTTTATTTGATTTTTATGTTATGGGGAATAAAGGCAATGTAGTAGACTATATGCTATGATTATTAAGTTGATTACATGTTTATTTTTCTTAGAACCTATGGATTTAAAGTATGTTTTATTAGTTTCTTACTTAGTCATGATTTTGATGTTTTGGACTAATATTTTAGACTTTTTGGTGTCCTTTTGATGCATGATGTTTGTGATTCAATTGATATGGATTATATGCTTGAAACTGTTGTAATATTATGGTCTGGAGCAGAGGTATCGATATTCGGGTTTCAAAAATGGTACCTCTGTGATCTTCAAAAGTGAATTTTGTAAGTTGGTATTGATATTTTATATTGATACTCGGGCTAAAATTATTGATACTTTTTTAGTGGTACCTATAATTTTGAGTCTTTGGTTTTTAAATAAGAAATAGTAAGCAATTTGGGTATCGATTTTCCAAGCGGTATTGATATCACTTGAGATAAATACCGATACCACACCTTCAGTATTGATACCTATGTAACAGTTTTGAATTTTTTGCTAAAAGGTCCTAAAGCATGTTAATTGATGTTATAAGCTTAATGGAAGTATGTTTAGCATGATCCATTGATGGTTAATATATGTTTGTCTTAAAAATCAATAAAAATGCCAAGATAAAAAGATGTTTACATAAAATGTAATAATTCATGATGTGTATGAGGTGTGACGGTGGTGTAGCGTCCTAGTATTCGGGCTCGACGACCGAGCCTGGTATACGGTGTTACACTATGAGTAATGTTGTGACTATTGCATAATAATCTAAAAACCATACTCATAGTGAGTCAGTCCAATATGTTATTCTCTAACACATACTCATGTATCGATTTTGACATCCCTATGTCAATGACAACACTTTGTCATCAATCAACTACACATTAGTCTCAATGCATTATCATTGTCCAAGCCCACAATAATACTTGACTATGGACCTTTTAAAAATAATCATATTTTTCTCAGGATCAGGTACACAGAAAAAGAAACTAAATAACAATGGCAATGCCTTATATTAACAAGAAAGGTAAAATGAGTATGTGATTACAATCATCTCAAAATTGGTCTTTGGGCATACTCTAACACATTGCGCATACATGCCATACCAATCTGTTCTTCAATACTTCAAAATACAACCCACGAAGCAAGATCAAAGCATTACGTATATATAGACATTAATGTTCATAAAGTTACCAACTTAACCAAAATACCATTCTAACTAATATATACCATTTCAAACCACAAATTGCATATACATATATGTAACCAAAGCCTATTTATATGCCACTTATAACATATCCCTAAATGATAAATAATCTACTGAGTCATTGAACGGGCAGTGTGAGCTCCGACTTTATTCCAACCGACTACAAAACTTCTGATAATCTACAAGAAATCAAACAAAGCAAACATAAACAGCACAATCCTTAGTAAGTTCGTACAAAATTAACATAACTTATTCGAGTTTAATATAATTTAAGCATTGAACATACAATTTATACAAGTAAGAAACCTGGTATTCTTTGATTACCTATACAAACAACAAACCAACAAGGTTAGTTCCTTCATAATATAAACATCAAACATTTCCATGCTTATGAATCTTATTCAAGTGAACATTCTTGGTACATATATCACCATTCACTTATAACAAATCATACTATTATTTATGTTCCATACGTCCCGTTTTTACCCGATGAACTATAACGAAATAACATTGGATATGTGAGATAACAATGCTCACACGAGCTGTGAAAATAGGCCTGCTCACATGATTAGTGGGTCAGGATGATAATGTTACATGATGCTGCTCATATGAGATGTGAAGAATCTGCAACAAATGCAGAATCTTAGCCATCGATAAGACATCCAAGACCAGCACTCGAACGGTAATCAATAGTAACCCTAATGACACGTCATTTGTATCTTAGCCGTGCACTATGCTCATAAAGGCCTCAATTCATATCCATATCATTCATTTCATAAACATTATCACATAATCAACAATTTAGTTGTATAAATTCCCATTTTCAATCATATACCTCATTTATACCTAACTTCACAATTTAGTCCAACTAGTATTCAAAAATATCATTCCATAACAACTCATTACATGATATAAATACATTCCAAATCACAAGTCAATTAATAGTTATACGAACTTACCTAATTCGAAAAGTAGCAAACATGACACCAAGGACTACTCAACAATTTTTCCTTTTCCGTATTTATCTATCGATTGTTCATTTCTTTATCTATAATATAATTTAATTCAGTTAACCATTCAAATACCTTAAAACATCAAAACACATGCATATGACCATTTATTAACATTTTACATTATAACCCTAAACTTTTACCTTTTATTCAATTTAATCCCTAAAACCAAATCTTACACATTTTTCACAATTCAACCAAAACTTACATTATAACCCCTGTCTCGTAATTATTTCTCGTACGAAGGTGATGTCACGACACACTAGGTCCGGTATCGCGACATCAAAGGTAGTATGCTCATCTTCAAGGTGTCTTCAGGGGTATGTCGCGACATCCTCATTGAAGGTAGTCTTGGAATTCTTCTATTCTGCTCCCTATGTTGCAACATCCAATGCTTCGTGTTGCAACCTGTTTATATATGTCATCTTCTAGCATGTACTTTTAAGGATTTATCATTTTATCCAATCGCTCTATAGGTACTCTTGCTCTTTTGCATAATTTTGTTATCAGATAGGGAAAGAATATATGTTTTTCCAAATTTCTTGTGCATTCAACCATATTCTTATATATCCACATACCGTTACATATTTGCTTCTTTTATAGTATTCCATATGTAATAATAGAGTGGATTGGGTTGACGTCGAACACGTCCATTGTGAGCCAAATTTTTGAACATACATACTTCATCCAAATTTTGGCTTTTGGCGTCATTAATGCTTGATTGAATGTTTCAGGTATTGTTTTTCCCTTCTAATATGTCCATATATTATTTTCCTTCTATAAAAAATCTCAAGATCTCCTCTCTGTCAATTTTTTTTACCTCCTTGAGATCTATTTTGTAAAGATAATCGCGATAATAATACGGTGCATCATAAAATTGACAGATACTTCATTTACCAGGATATTAACCCCTCTGACCTTGACAGAAGATTGCATCTCATAGAATGGTCTTTTCGCTTCCCTCACTTTTAATGCTAGATAAAATTATTGCATCACAAGAATTATTATGGGTTCTTCAAGTGACAAACAAAAGTTGGTTTGCTCCTTTTCTATTGTGATTTCCCACACACCTTTACAATTCCTCATTAAGGGATCAAATCCTTGTTCTTGAATAAAAGTATAAGGTTGCAACTGTTGTTAATATTTATCTATGCCGCTCTATTGGAATTTAATAGATGGGCTTGAAATGCTTGCACAAAAAAATTCCATTCTTCAGACCTAATCTTTTATTATAATCTTTTGTTCTGAAAATTAATGAGCCTTTCACAGTAAAATTGTATTTCTTCTCATCGGTTGTAGATGCTAAGTGACCTATTTATTCTTAAATAAAATAATAACATAATCAAGAGTAATATCCTACTTAGTGAAGGGTTAAAGAGTTATAAATATAATGGAACTAAGCTACACAAACGTTAATAGTTAGTTTTAATTCGGATAGCAGAGTTTACGCAGTGGTGTCACGACATCCTTCAGTGGTGTCATGATGTCGAGGATAGTTTAACTATTCTAAGTGTAGTCTGATGTCACGACATAAGGTTCTGGTGTCGCGACATGTGAGCTAGGTCTTACTGTGTTCCTTCTGTGTTTTGAAGTCACCAATTTTGTCACTTTCTTTTTCATCGTCCTTTTCATTTACCAACAACCCTTCGGTTCCCCCTAAACTCCATATAGTTTTGCATTGTATGAACTGTGTGTTGACAATTGTATTCATTATTCCTCCAAAATAATGTTTTACATATTGTCTATTTACAAGGAAATATTGTCCGCCTTTTTCGATGAGTTCTATTGCTCCATAAGGTGTTACCTAGTCTATGGTATACAGGCTTGTCCATCTTGATTTAAGTTTATTGAGAAATAATTTTAACCTTGAATTGAACAAAAGAACTTTTTACCTAGGCAAGAATTCTCATTTTCAAATTTTTGCATCATGCTGGAGTCTGCTTCTTTCCTTGTACATTTTGGTGTTCTCATACGCCATAAAACAGGATTCTTTCAATTCTTGAAATTGAAATATTCTTTCTTTCTTTATCAATTCCAAATCTAAGTTTAGTTTTTTGATTGCCCAATATGAATTTTTTTTCTAATTCAATTGGTAAATGGCAATTTTTTTCATAAACTAACTTTTAAGGAGACATACCTAATGGCGTCTTATATGTTGTCCTATAAGCCCATAATGCATCGTCCAATTTTTCCATCCAATCTTTCCTATTTGGGTTCACTATTTTTTCTAGAATTTGTTTGATCTCTCGATTAGATACCTCTGCTTGCCCTTTAGCTTGGGGGTGGTATGTTGTTATCATTCGATGTCATACATTGTATTTGGCCAGAACAGCATTGTTTACTGCAAAAATTGGATCCTTTGTCACTTACCAATGCACACGGGGTTCCAAATCTGGCAAAGATATTTTTTCTTAAGAACTTAAGTACCCATTTTGAGACATAGTCAACTGCTAATAGAATGTACTCATTCCCGAAAGAACTTAGGAATGGCCCCATGAAGTCAATCCCCCAAACATTGAATACCTCTACCTCAAGTATCCCTATTTGTGCCATTTCATCACTTCTTGATATACTCCCAGTTCTTTGACATCTGTTACATTTTTGTACAAATTCATATGCATCTTTGTTCATGGTTGGCCAATAAAATCTCAATTTGAGTACTTTTTGGGTTGTTCTTTTTCCACTAAAATGTCCCTTACATGGGGACGTATGATATCCTTGTAGAATATCAGCTACTTCTCCTTCTGTTAGACACCTTCTTACCAACTGATCGGTACACTATCGAAAAACATACAAATTTTCCCATATATAATTTTTCGCTTCATGCATGATTCTTTTCTTTTGTTGCCTTGACAATTGTTGTGGAAAGACACCCTTAGCAATATAGTTTACATAATCAGCATACTATGGAGTATCATTATTTCTGAACATTATTTTGTGGATATCTACTCTTAACAATTGTTCGTCAACAAAAGTCTCTTTTATTTCTTTAGAGTCCAGTTGTTTTGGTTCATTCTCTATTCTGGATAAGTGATCTGCAATTTTATTTTCTATTCATTTCCTGTCCATCATCCATAAATCGAACTCTTGAAGTAGTAATACCCATCTTATTAATCTAACTTTTGTTTCCTTTTGATGCATTCTGTCAAATACAAACGGTGCCTCTTTCAGCAACATTTGATTTTGTAACTTAAAGATATGAGCAAAATCTTTTATAAATAGCTTATAGAACCCAGCATGACCCAAAAAATTTCTCACTCCCTAACTGTTGTAGGATTTGGAAGGTTCTTAATAACCTCAATCTTAGGTTGTCAACTTTCAGGCCCTTTCTTGATATTTGATGCCCTAAAATCAATCTTTCCTTGACCATTAAATGAAATTTTTCCCAGTTTACTAGGTTGTTCTCTTTGCATCTTTACAAGACTTTTTCAAGATTGTCTGAACATTCTTGGAATGATTCTCCATATACTAAGAAATTATCCATAAATATGTTTAAGCCTTCCTCTAACATGTTAGTGAAAATAGCAGTCATACATCTCATAAAGGTTGTCGGGGAATTACAGGGCCCAAATGGCATTCATCTAAAAGCATAGGTACCAAAGGGACATGTGAAGGTAGTTTTCTCTTGGTCATTCGGATGTATTGGGATTTGATGGTATCTTGAGTATCCGTCAAGGAAACAGTAATAATCCTTTCTTGCTAACCTATCAAGCATTTGATCAATGAAAGGAAGTGGGAACTGATCTTTTTTTGTTGCATCATTTAGCTTCCGATAATTGATGCATGCTCTCCAACCAGTAACTGTTCTTGTTGGAATTAATTTATTCTTGTCATTTTCAACCACTAACAGCCCACCTTTCTTTGGAACACACTACGTAGGACTAACCCATTCATTGTCAAAAATAGCATAAACTATACTTACATCTAACCATTTAAGTAATCTTTTTTACCACTTCTTTCATAGCTGGATTAAGCCGACGTTGTGTATCCGCTACATGTTTTTTTCCTTCTTCTAATCTAATCTTATGTTGACATAACGCAGGATTAATTCCCTTAATATTATCGATTGTCCATCCTATGAATTTTTTTGTATGTTTTTAAAACACTTAATAAAGCCTATTCTTGTTCTAAACTTAGCCCAATAGCTATAATCACTAGTAATGTATTTTTCTCCCCCAAATATTTGTATTTTAAGTGTTCTGGAAAAGGTTTCAAGACTAACATAGAAGGTTTAATAATGGACAGTATCATTTTTGTTTTGCTTAAAGTGATTTGTTCTATTTGTCTCTTACTTTGACACCACCAATCTAGTTGAATAGTTGTTTGAGCATTTTCCTATTTAGTATCATCCCATTTTTCTTCCTCTGATTCATATTCATAATCAGCCAAATCTGCTTTAATGGTCTCCAGTTTATTACACTTTTTCTCCTCTTTTTTACTTTTTTCCAATTCCCCTACTTCTAAATCTTAATGTATCCCCAAGAAAATTCATTTTCATTGAATCTTTCTAATATTTCCATTACTTCCTTCTTGGTTTTCTTCCAGATGTTCCTTCCAATCATGATATCAAACTTTTGCCTATTCTGACTATTCAACCCGTCATAAAAATGTTGAATTTGAACCGTAAAATGTATTATTTTAAATCTTTCCCAAGCTTGTCCCAATGTTTTAGAATTGTATTGTTTGAATTGAAATAGCTTTCAATAAACACAGTGTAACACCCCTTACCCATGTCCAATGCCGAGACAGGATACGAGGCATTACCGGACTTAAACACAAACAATCATGCTATCCGAGCCATAAATTTTTGTTCCAAATTAAAACCAATCAAACATATTCATAGTGTCCCTATTCTGGGCCTACGAGACCCAAAACATGCATTAAAAATGGTATGGGACTAAACCGAGAACTTTGGGAAGTTTCAGGACAACTTAGGAAATCTCCCCATGAAACAGGGTCACACGTCCGTGTGGACATAGGGGCACATCCGTGTGCCATCAACACGCTTGTGTCCTCGGGTCGTGTAACTCTCTGCTTATGACGTCATCAAACAAATTGAACCACATGGTCGGGCCACACGCTCGTGTCACCAAGCTGTGTTCCTCACATAGTTGAGACACACGGCCTTGTCTCAACCCGTGTAGTCAATGGTTAGGCTATTTTCCAAGCCTTCATATTACCCATAAACCCTTACAACCTTATACGCATTAAAGCCACAAATCATGGTTTCACTTTAGTAATTAAACACTCTTTATCAAGACATATTCGTAACATTTACATGTCCTCTTACATGCAATCCATCTACTCATGAACTACCAAGTTTAGATTCCTTAATTCACATTCATAAGACTTGTCATATTGATGACCACTTTTACCATTATACTATGGTTACTAACTTATCCGTCAAGCACTCATGTTCAACCATTATCACGTTTTTATAACGTACAATTACTTCATGACTATCACCACTTCAATTGGTCATAGAGCATACATCCAACACACATATCATATTACCAAACATGCATGTCAAACAACATATTCAAATCATCAATCATATGCATTAAAACATGACATGATTAGCTAGAATTACAAACCATAATCAATATGAGCCACATCTCATGGTCATATACAATAGCTCGATATAGACCAATACATTTAGCCAAATCATAATAACTCATGTCATAGAACTAGGTTTCTATACATGCCACTCACTTGAAATTTCTAACATGTATATCAATACCCCAAGGTGATAGCTTGGTAGTGTGATGTTGCCTCTGACATTCTCCAACCCCGAGCTGACCTGACACAACTAAAAGAAATGGAAAGGAGGGAGTAAGTTTTATGCTTAGTAAGCTCGCATGAAAATAATAAGCAAGGAATTAATATGCTATTTCAATTTCTCTCTATTTATTCAAAATCCAGTCAAGCTGTTTTCTTGAGTCACAGTCACTAAATCATTTATATCTAGAGCTACGAAACTCCAAATTAAGATCCGTTAATTTTCCCTAAAACTAGACTCACATATATTTTTACCATAAAATTTTCAGAATTTTTATTCTAGCAAATAAATACATTTTATTCTTTAAATTTACCCCTATTTCTCTATCTGACAATTTCGACCTCTCTTCATTACGAATTAATTATCTCATAGTACGAGACTCAGATGATGCTCCCGTCTATTTCCATTAAAAATAGACTCATTAAAGGTTTTAATAATATAATTTTTAACCCATAATTATTTTTTAAAAATTTTTAGTGATTTTCCAAAGTTGAGACAGGGGAATCCGAAATCACTCTGACCCTGTTTCACAAAAATTTAAATATCTCATCTTTTGAGATTCCTTTACTT